>CM051030.1:61584339-62224339 GCA_027627225.1 Congeria kusceri
ATGTCCCCGGAAATACTTTATATATTCTCCAAAAATAATGACTAAGTGCGCGTATATATAGAGAGCGTATATATAGAGAGCCGCGGGCAAGCGGTGCGATTTTGAAAAGTCGGCCGTAAAGCGCAAAACATAATCCCAAAATCGTAATTTTTGTGTACAGTTTAATTGATTTTTAGTGAAATATTTCACAAAAGATTAACTTAAATTCGCATATCTTTGCACTTTTTACATAAACGTCCGCAATCTTGAAAACTGTTGTAGACGCAGTCATGTGTATCGAGTTAACATGTAAAACACAGTTTGAAAGCAGAAAAACAGAAGAAAGTGAATTCTTCCTCTAAAACCACAAACAACAATAATTTATAAACAAACAACACGGTAAAAGAACAAAGAAATGTTCAATACGGCCATCTGTGCAGCCAGCATCCATAAGTTCCGAGTTTACACGTTCCGAATGAAAACAGCAGTCTTGCAGCAGTAAACCACAAAGCAATGTTAACATTTAATTACCGGAATGACTGATTTTTGGGGGCTACCGTCCAGACTCCACCGCTTATTCACACTCAAGTGCCTGCTCACTTTTTATCCAAATTTGATTCATAAACATGATATGTTTGCAAGCAAAACAATACGAATCTAGAAACAAATGGAGGCCGACTAGAAAAAGACTAGCCATGCATAGCAACATCAATGCATGCGCACAAACGTTGTTTACATTTATAACTGCCGGGTTCGCTAAAGTACAATGTGTACATCCTCACAGAAACTACAAAGCTGTGGAGAATAACTCCGGAGCTTTTTATTTGTCGAGGAAAGAACAATCGTATCATAATGTAGCTTTCATTGTGTTAAAAATAAAACAAGATGATTTCTAGATTTAAGGAATATTATTCTTTTCTATAAGTTATAATTTACCAATAAATATCCAGAACACAGCCCCGGCACGTTCGCCGCATGACCGGAACATAGCAACAAGCCCCGAGTTGAAACACGTACAGACAACAACTTCCTAACAAGATACCAGTGGACGCTCCGTATGAAAATTTATATTCTGTAGAAGTAGATATTTAATTTGTCTGCTGAAATGCATGGATTCTTTTTTGGACAACATTCAAGATTTCTGACGTGTTTTTATAATGACCTATTCACAAATTTCTCTTTAAAAAAAAGAAATGTCATTACGCGTTCTGCTGGCATAGATTTAAGCTTGAAAATACAACTTTTTGATCAAGTCAGTCACGTTTACAAATAGGCTCGACTGACTAAAATATTAATTGTCCAATTACCATGATTATGTCCCTTAATGTAATGATTCTGAAAAAGATGCCACATTGAAAACAGAATCAAAATAACCTTTTGGTTGTTCGCTGTGCAACGGCATATGCAGGGCTGGAAAAATTATCTCAAGAACTTAAAGGGACTTGTTCACAGATTTTTGTATTTTTCTAAATATACCATTATACGTCTTAACCTGATAATTTAAAGAAACTGAAATAAAGAGCTCAATTACTACAACAAGAAAATCACATAAAAAGGAAAATAAAATCTCAGACCCGGATCAAAAGTGTAGCGCGCTAAAGCTCGGCTATTGTGTATTTTACTTTTTCATCAATTTCAACGAAAACAAGAGAAAAAAATCAAAAATTTTCTATCGTTTAACGTTCAAACGCTTTATAAAATTATCCAAACGAAACGGCTAAATACAAAAAAACGTGTTTGAGCAAATATTGAAATCTATAATTCGTGTTGCTCGATTTTCGACTTGCCAGATTTCTTTTACTACTCATTCATGTGTATCATACAAACACTTTAAGAATAGGAAAGGTGTTTTGATGGTCGGCTTTAGATCTCTTGCACGCCTAGTATACAGTTTGAGGCGTGTCGTGAGAAAACCGGGCTTAAGGCATGTGCGTTAAGTGTCGTCCCGGAACAGCCTTTGCAGTCCGCACAGGCTGATCCGGGACGACACTTTCCGCTTTAAGATATTTTCTGTTTCAAGGAAGTCTCCCCTAAACATACATCCACTGTAGACGGATAGTGCCGTCCCAGATTAGCCTATGCGGACTGCACAGGCTAATCCGGGACGGCACTTTCCGCAATGCATTAAGCCCGGTTTTCCCACGACACGCCACAGTTTGTTTTAAGCAGAGGATAACCTGCAAAAATGCTTGAACATTAGATATAATAAATTGCTTGTGTCTATCTATTTATGATGCATAAAACAAAACGTATACAAAACATTAGCTTTCGAACGCATAAATGCAAGTCGCGCAGTAATTAAAAAGGACAACTATTTGTTATTTACAATAAAGTACATTACATGTATGAACTTATTTATAAACACGATAATACGTATAACCAAGGCACAATAGTATATATTTGAAAACCAAATTTTAGTTTAAAAAAAAGGTTACTGTCTACATGTGAATTGCAACGTTTATTGTTAAATGATTCCAAAACAGTTCGCTATCGTTCCATGATCAATTTATAGGCAGCAGATTTGTTTGAAGCGGCTTAAAAATGTTCTTACGAAGATACAAAATATAAGTTACAAAAACTTTGTTTTTCTTTCTGTAGTGTTTTAAATCCAAAAGTCGGTATAGAAAACATGATGAATAGCAATTTTGTCAAAACAAACATTATTATAATTGTATATTAACGCTCAGTGGTACATTTTGTAAACTGTAAATGTCATACCTTTACTTAACACAGTTTAACCTTTAGCAACAAACTATTTCGAAATGCACGTTGAAATAAATCTCAACGGCATACACTAACTGGAATACTGCCTTGTCTACATTAAACAGATATCACTTAAAGACGTTCGCAACAATTTCCTTCATTTTTTTTCCAATGACAGATTTTTTTTTTAATTGACACAAACACGCATAAATGTATCATAAAACTAAAACAGTCTTAAAAAAATAGGGGTCACCGGCCTTTTTCCGGAAATATTGCATTTTGAATACGGTACCTGTCGAAGCCTTTTTTCAGTTTGTGTTACTTAGAATGTTGAATAATATAAAGCGTTCATATTTAAACAAAGATGGAGATTTTTAAATGCATCTTTTATAATGTTTCGTTTGGCAATGTACACGTGCAGTTTAATGATAAGACGCGCTTTATATACAGTTATCATTTAACAAATGACTTGTAATGGACACTTAACGAGGTTAATTATGCATTAGATATGTCTGTGAAAACATCAATAATTTATCAAATATACGAATATATTTTGTTCCAAACGACAAATTTTGTTAAAAGATCCCACATACATGCGTCACTGTATACTGAAACTAAAACAGTCTTAAAAGATAGGGGTCACCGGCCTTGTTCCGGAAATATTGGGTTTTGAATACCTGTGGAAGCCACTTTTTTAGTTTGGATTTTTATCAATGTTTTAAGTATATAGGATAGGGGGTTTTTTTCAATCAAGGTTATGGTTCTTTCAACTGATATGTTTGTTCAAGCTTTGTTTGGCAATTACAAGTGTATGTTGATAATAAAAACGCTTTACCTACATTTACGGCTGAAATAATGAATTTGACTGGACATTTAAGTGTGTCAAATGGGAACTAATAATGCTTTCTCAAACTTCATTTTTATCTAATGCATATTTTGTTCCAAACGACCGATTTTCTTAAAATTTCTCACATACATGCATAAATGTATACTTACACCAAAACATTAATAAAAAGAATGGCTCACCGAACTTGTTTGGGAAATATTAGATTTCATATAGGGTATCTGTGTAGCCTTTTTCCTGTTTTGTTCTAAAACATACATAAACGGCGTATCGATAGACTGGAGATATTTAAGGATCATTTTTGAGCCAATTTGTTTGGACATACATTGCATAAGTGTGTTTTTGATTATTATATATGCTTTTTGAACTTTTACTATTAAAAACGTTTATTTTGAATGGAAATTAGAGAGGAAATTAGTATGTTGTAACCTATATACAATAAAGAAAATATGAAGCAAACGGAGAAATTAACCCAATTATTTTCTTTTTGTTGCGAACGTCTTTAAACGTCAAGAATAAATACGCAGTTGTAACAGAGAAGTATGGCGTACGGTCCGGTTAAAACTCGTATTTAGTAGGTCTGTGAAGTTGGCTGTTAGATGTTAGATATTCACCAGCTGTTCAAACTAGAATGCACAGCTATGCATCAGGTCTTCGCCAGATGTTCAAAGGCAAATGCATAGCTATGCATCAGGTGTTCGCCAGATGTTCAAGGCCAACGTATAGCTATGTATCAGGTTTTCGCCAGATGTTCAAATGCAAATGCATAGCTATGCACCAGGTTTTCGTCAGATGTTCAAATGCAAATGCATAGCTATGCACCAGGTTTTCGTCAGATGTTCAAAGGCAAATGCATAGCTATGTACCAGGTTTTCGTCAGATGTTCAAACGCAAATGTACAGATATACATCAGGTTTTTACTAGGTGTCGCTAGATGTTAAAAGTCAAATGCATAGCTATGCATCAGGTGTTCGCCAGATGTTCAAAGGCAAATGCATAGCTATGCACGAGGTGTTCGCCAGATGTTCAAAGGCAAATATATAGATAAACATCAGGTTTTCACTAGCTGTCGCTAGATGTTAAAAGTCAAATGCATAGCTATGCATCAGGTGTTCGCCAGATGTTCAATGGTAAATGTATAGCTATGCACCAGGTTTTCGTCCAATGTTCAAAGTCAAATGCATAGATATATGCACCAGGTTTTTGTCAGATGTTCAAAGGCAAATGCATAGCTATGCACCAGGTGTTCATCAGATGTTCAAAGGCAAATGCATAGCTATGCACCAGGTTTTCATCAGATGTTCAAAGCCAAATGCATAGCTATGCACCAGATTTTCGTCAGATGTTCAAACGCAAATGCATAGCTATGCACCAGGTTTTCGTCAGATGTTCAAACGCAAATCTACAGATATACATCAGGTTTTTACTACGTGTCGCTAGATGTTAAAAGTCAAATGCATAGCTATGCATCAGGTGTTCAACAGATGTTCAAAGTCAAATGCATAGCTATGCACGAGGTGTTCGCCAGATGTTCAAAGGCAAATATATAGATATACATCAGGTTTTCACAAGCTGTCGCTAGATGTTAAATGTCAAATGCATAGCTATGCATCAGGTGTTCGCCAGATGTTCAATGGTAAATGCATTGCTATGCACCAGGTTTTCGTCAGATGTTCATACGCAAATGTATAGATATACATCAGGTGTTTTATAGGTGTCGCCCAAAGTTCAACGACAAATGCATAGCTACGCATTAGGTGTTCGCCAGATGTTCAAAGGCAAATGCATAGCTATGGACCAGGTGTTCGTCAGATGTTCAAAGGCAAATGTATAGATATACATCAGGTTTTTACTGGGTGTCGCCAGATGTTTATATGCAAATGCATAGCTACGCTTTAGGTGTTCGCCAGATGTTCAAAGGCAAATGCATAGCTATGCACCAGGTGTTCGCCAGATGTTCAAAGGCAAATATATAGATATACATCAGGTTTTTTCTAGGTGTCGCTAGATGTTAAAAGTCAAATGCACAGATAGCTATGCATCAGGTGTTCGCCAGATGTTCAAAGGCAAATGCATAGCTTTGCACGAGGTGTTCGCCATATGTTCAATGGCAACTATATAGATATACATCAGGTTTTCACTAGGTGTCGCTAGATGTTAATAGTCAAATGCATAGCTATGCATCAGGTGTTCGCCAGATGTTCAAAGGCAAATGCATAGCTATGCACCAGGTTTTCGTCAGATGTTCAAACGCAAATGTATAGATATACATCAGGTTTTTACTAGGTGTCGCCAGATGTTTAAAGGCAAATACATAGCTACGCATTAGGTGTTCGCCAGATGTTCAAAGGCAAATGCATAGCTATGCACCAGGTGTTCGCCAGATATTCAAAGGCAAATATATAGATATACATCAGGTTTTTACTAGGTGTCGCTAGATGTTAAAAGTCAAATGCATAGCTATGCATCAGGTGTTCGCCAGATGTTCAAAGGCAAATGCATAGCTATGCACGAGGTGTTCGCCAGATGTTCAAAGACAAATATATAGATATACATCAGGTTTTTACTGTGTGTCGCTAGATGTTAAAAGTCAAATGCATAGCTATGCATCAGGTGTTCGCCAGATGTTCAAAGGCAAATGCATAGCTATGAACCAGGTTTTCGACAGATGTTCAAACGCAAATGTATAGATATACATCAGGTTTTTACTAGGTGTCGCCAGATGTTTAAATGCAAATTCATAGCTACGCATTAGGTGTTCGCCAGATGTTCAAAGGCAAATGCATAGCTATGCACCAGGTGTTCGCCAGATGTTCAAAGGCAAATATATAGATATACATCAGGTTTTTACTAGGTGTCGCTAGATGTTAAAAGTCAAATGCATAGCTATGCATCAGGTGTTCGCCAGATGTTCAAAGACAAATGCATAGCTATGCACGAGGTGTTCGCCAGATGTTCAAAGGCAAATATATAGATATACATCAGGTTTTTACTATGTGTCGCTAGATGTTAAAAGTCAAATGCATAGCTATGCATCAGGTGTTCGCCAGATGTTCAAAGGCAAATGCATAGCTATGCACCAGGATTTCGTCAGATGTTCAAACGCAAATGTATAGATATACATCAGGTTTTTACTAGGTGTCGCCAGATGTTTAAAGGCAAATTCATAGCTACGCGTTAGGTGTTCGCCAGATGTTCAAAGGCAAATGCATAGCTATGCACCAGGTGTTCGCCAGATGTTCAAAGGCAAATATATAGATATACATCAGGTTTTTACTAGGTGTCGCTAGATGTTAAAAGTCAAATGCACAGATAGCTATGCATCAGGTGTTCGCCAGATGTTCAAAGGCTAATGCATAGCTATGCACGAGGTGTTCGCCATATGTTCAAAGGCAAATATATAGATATACATCAGGTTTTTACTAGGTGTCGCTAGATGTTAAAAGTCAAATGCATAGCTATGCATCAGGTGTTCGCCAGATGTTCAAAGGCAAATGCATAGCTATGCACCAGGTTTTCGTCAGATGTTCAAACGCAAATGTATAGATATACATCAGGTTTTTACTAGGTGTCGCCAGATATTTAAAGGCAAATGCATAGCTACGCATTAGGTGTTCGCCAGATGTTCAAAGGCAAATGCATAGCTATGCACCAGGTGTTCGCCAGATGTTCAAAGGCAAATATATAGATATACATCAGGTTTTTACTAGGTGTCGCTAGATGTTAAAAGTCAAATGCATAGCTATGCATCAGGTGTTCGCCAGATGTTCAAAGGCAAATGTATAGATATATATTATGTTTTTACTAGGTGTCGCCAGAAGTTCAAAGGCAAATGCATAGCTATGCACCAGGTTTTCGTCAGATGTTCAAAGGCAAATGCATAGCTAAGCACCAGGTTTTCGTCAGATGTTCAAACGCAAATGCATAGCTATGCACCAGGGTTTCGTCAGATGTTCAAACGCAAATGTACAGATATACATTAGGTTTTTACTAGGTGTCGCTAGATGTTAAAAGTCAAATGCACAGCTATGCATCAGGTGTTCGCCAGATGTTCAAAGGAAAATGCATAGCTATGCACGAGGTCTTCGCCAGATGTTCAAAGGCAAATATATAGATATACATCAGGTTTTTACTAGCTGTCGCTAGATGTTAAAAGTCAAATGCATAGCTATGCATCAGGTATTCGCCAGATTTTCAAACTCAAATGTATAGATATACATTATGTTTTTACTAGGTGTCGCCAGAAGTTCTAAGACAAATGCATAGCTATGCACCAGGTTTTCGTCAGATGTTCAAAGGCAAATGCATAGATATGCACCAGGTTTTCGTCAGATGTTCAAATGCAAATGCATAGCTATGCACCAGGTTTTCGTCAGATGTTCAAAGTCAAATGCATAGATATGCACCAGGTGTTCGTCAGATGTTCAAAGGCAAATGCATAGCTATGCACCAGGTGTTCGCCAGATGTTCAAAGGCAAATATATAGATATACATCAGGTTTTTACTAGGTGTCGCTAGATGTTAAAAGTCAAATGCATAGCTATGCATCAGGTGTTCGCCAGATGTTCAAAGGCAAATGTATAGATATATATTATGTTTTTACTAGGTGTCGCCAGAAGTTCAAAGGCAAATGCATAGCTATGCACCAGGTTTTCGTCAGATGTTCAAAGGCAAATGCATAGCTAAGCACCAGGTTTTCGTCAGATGTTCAAACGCAAATGCATAGCTATGCACCAGGTTTTCGTCAGATGTTCAAACGCAAATGTACAGATATACATTAGGTTTTTACTAGGTGTCGCTAGATGTTAAAAGTCAAATGCACAGCTATGCATCATGTGTTCGCCAGATGTTCAAAGGAAAATGCATAGCTATGCACGAGGTCTTCGCCAGATGTTCAAAGGCAAATGCATAGATATGCACCAGGTGTTCGTCAGATGTTCAAAGGCAAATGCATAGCTATGCACCAGGTGTTCGTCATATGTTCAAAGGCAAATGCATAGCTATGCACCAGGTTTTCGTCAGATGTTCAAATGCAAATGCATAGCTATGCACCAGGTTTTCGTCAGATGTTCAAAGGCAATTGCGTATATATGCACCAGGTTTTCGTCAAATGTTCAAATGCAAATGCATAGCTATGCAACAGGTTTTCGTCAGATGTCCAGTTTCATAGTGTTGGATTGAACCTATTACATTACACACAACTGTTTTTGCTCTTTCTTCACACTGTATCTTTACATTAAAAACTCCTTTGCAATATTCACCTTTGCAAAAACCCCTTGCACATACAAATGGCGTTGTGCTGTTCCGCGTTGACGATGCCTTCACTCGATGACTTTTAAATGCCAATGTGCAACCTGGATATACTTCCCTAATTTTTTCAGCGAACACAGTTGTCCAGTTGTTCTGCAATCTCCTTCTGTGAATTTGTCTTTTGCCATAAACCTTGTCACAAGGTTGAATTTCTGCCCATTTTTCATCCGATAGCTCAAATGAAAATGTTCCTGGTAATGATTCATTGATTTCGTCTGTCTGAAACATACATAGATATAATCAGTGCATATTTTTGTCATGAACTATCAATCTATGATAATTAACAGACCGACCGATACTAGCAAACCAATATGCCCCACCATTTCTGATGGGCAGCATGAAAAATTGGCTTGAAACGCAAACTAAAATTTTAATAAATAATGATATTCAGCATCTGTGGTCGAGTTCAAAATAAGGAACGTAGAATTAACGTATAACTGACAGACGTCCAACTTAGTTGTGTTTTTCACTCATAGTACACTTATCTAACGCATACCTGACTAAATTTTAATGGCTCACTATTGACTATACTCGCACACGAAATCACAGTATAATCATCATAACATATCATTATGCAGTTTTTTGTTACTTTAGTTGATTTTGTAACATTAAATATGTATGTTCTTTAGTTTCTTAACCATTTAAAGGGTATTGAAGAAAAAGAGTGTAACACATATAATACAAGAATGTCGGTAAAACTGATGAATGCTCCCCGATGCCGCTCTGACTTCTAATTGTGGCCTTGACCTTAAACCTTAGGAACTGTATCATACGGAGACTATCAAAAAGTTATAAGTCGATACACGCAATCAAAACGCTGACAGCATTGAATGACTGTGGATTATAAGTACTTTTTGCTAAAAAGGAAACATTCAGTTTAAGTTCCAACCTTTAAACTTTATAATGTGGAATAATATTCAATAGTATACGACATCATTATAAACATTTATATGTAAGTAATGAACAATAAAAACATGTGTTCAAGCTTATTATCTAATGCAAACCGAATAACGTACACGCCAGTTTACAAGTCAATCTGCAATGGGATAGAATAACCGATCAATCATAGTAGTTAGAAGCATCATTTGTTAGTGATTCGACTTTACCTAGTCAAAAGTAGGTCATACGATGTGTGCTCTCAATTTTCCATATCACAGTTAAAAGTTGATACGGATCTCAAAAATTCCTGGGGCGACTTGGCTAAGTACAAAACGTGTCCAATATAATACGCTCATACACATGTTCACCAAGTTTGATGAAGATCGGATGAAAACTGTTGGAATTAGAGAGCGGAAACAGCTAAAAATGCTAATTTTAGATAATTCAAGGGCCATAACTCCACAATTCCTGAAGCGATATGCCTGATTATCGAACAAGGCTGAGATGTTATGCCAATACACATTTTCTTTACGTTTGCTTAAGATCGGATAAAAAAAATTGGACGTATGGAGCGGAAACGAAAGTGGTCTACCGACCGACACAGACCGACCTACTAACATTATGCAAATGAATATACCCCGCTATCTTTGATGGGTGCATAATTAGGATATTTAGGAATACGGGCCCTGAACAGAAGTATGTTTATGAAAATGGAAACGTTTTACCGGTATAACAATAGCTACCTTTGAATTATTAAGCAGAAAGCATTTGAATTATTTTAAGTAATGGTTACATATACCTCATCCATTCCCTAAGTAATACCAAGTAGCAACAAATGATCTTGACCCTAAACCAACAATATGCAATCACTTGCATGCTCTTGCTATAATTTATCTATAATGAAGATTTATTACAATATCTCAATTCGTTCTTGCGTTATTGAGCTGACATCGTTTTTCATTTTTTGGGAACAGTAACCTTAACCCCAATCTATCCCATATGCAATCCCAAGTGAGGTTTCAATATAATACAATACCTCAATTTGTTCTTGAGCTGTTGAGCGTATACCAATTTTTTAGTAAGTGTGACCTTGACCCTGACCCCACCCACCCCATATGCAATCCCATGCGAGGTCTCGGTATAAGGTATCTACTTATGAAGTTTCATTACAATATCTAAATTTGTTCTTAAGTTACTGAGTGGAACACGTTTTTAAAAGGCATGTTCTATGTTCAAAATCAAATTATTGGCTACAGCAATGTGTTATTTAATCCTGATAGAATATTCAATACAAAAAAGGTCGAAATGTTATTTTCAAAAAATATGGTATTACTGCATAACCCTAAAAAAAATATTAAAGCGGATCATCCTGGTTCAGTGTACACCTCCTCTTGGTAATGAATATTCTCATAAAGGTTCAATTAATTCTGACAAGTACTTGCAGAAAAATACTCCGGACAATAAAACGGGATAGTCAGAAAGATGGACATACGGACCAAGCAGCAACTATATGCTCCCTGAAAAAAAATGTTTGGGGAGCATAAATTTCGCTGAAGCGGAATGTCATTTTTCAGTGCACACCTCCGTTTGGTAATGAAGCTTCACATAAAGTTCATTGAATTTTGGCCAGTTGTTGCATAGAAACAGACAGGACAAGAATTGTGCAATGATACTTATTGCATAAAAATTCGAAGTATCGTAACTCTAAGAAAATTCATTGAAGTGGATTGTCCTTGTTCAGTGCACACCTCCTCTTGGTAATGAGACTTTCCATGAAGTTTCAATAAATTCTGTCCAGCTGCTGCTGAGAAATAGAGTGAGAACAAGATAACTGGACAGAAGGAAGAAAGGACAAAGTGCCAATATAATTATGCCCCCCCCCCCCGCAAAACATTTTCGGGGAGCATAAAAAAACTAAATTCTGTGAAAGAACAAGTCCCTTTAATGCAAGTCCTGGCAGATACATGGATGTCACAATAGCACATGGACACTTAAAGACTAAGTAAAGACTTGAACACACAACATCATCCAGCCAACAATGTCAACAAGTTTACCTGTTCTAAATCCTCATCATGTGACATGTTGTTTTCCGTACCAGACAGACTTGGACCTGCACATGAATGAAAAATATGAATAAACAAGTAATACACAGTATATAGTTACAGGCATATATTATTTAGAGAGAAGCGTTGAAAAAAAAAAATGATTTAAAAAAGTAGAATGATGGTGTACTCAGTACGTAAAATGGAGTTTATCCATAAACATGTAAGCCATGTACAACTGTCACGCATAAATGATTTTCTCGCAGACGATTTGTGTTGCATGCAATACTGTAACTATGATTTTTCAAATTTTACAGGAGAAGCAATAATAATTTCTATTTATTCCCAAATAGTATTTTAAAGTAGAAATGATTCTTTAAAGGCATGCAATAATGTGTAATGATATTATAACTAATGAAATTGTAAAAAAAAAATAACATAATGGAAAAATGATAAGTTATGAAATATTACAGTCTAATTCCTAAAATACTATGTCTACTATTTATCAGACAGTAACATAGCAGTTACTAGTAACTCAACTGACGACTGTTTTACAGTGAAAATATTTTCAATTGCAATAAGATCATTATTTTATAGCAGCAGAAATATAGAAAGAAAACATACACACATCAGACATCTCCCTTAGACCAGAGTTCATTTTATGAAATGTACTTCAATGCGAAACAAGAGGGCCAAATAGGCTGGGTCGCTCATCTGAGTTTAATGAACCATAATGGCTTGTAAAATGTCAATAGATGTTTGAAGTACATGTAAAGCTTTGACAAAGGACATCAACAATGGACCACTGATTATTTGTTTAGTGATATTGTTTAGTGCATAAAAAATCTGAAGGAACATTTCTGTTAAATTATTTCAAAATCCAGCAAGTGGTTTCAGAAAAGAAAACGTACTAAGTTTTTACTTCAATAAAGTAATATAAGGAAAACTGCCTGCCCCATCCTCAGGTGCACATGTCTTTTTTTAACAAATATAAATCATTTGAAGGAATTTGGGAGAGGGTCACCCAAGTAACATTATCATGAATTTTATTTCCAAATCCAGCAAGCAGTTTTAGATAAGAAGTTTTCAATATAGCCATATAAGGAAAACTGCCCCATCTCCTGGTGTCCATGTTTTTAATGGAATCAAAATAATTCAAAAGAATTTGGCAGAGAGTCACCCAAGAAACTATTTCTGATTATTTTTTAAATCCAGCAAGTGGTTTCTGACAAGAATATTTTCAAAACATTTCTATAAAGGGCCAAAAACTAGACCTGTTTCTGGTCTGCCAACCGACCCTTTACTGCCTACCCGACATATTTTTGGTCCAAACAAGTGATTATTTTATTTAATTATCTTTCCACCAATAACTTATCTTTTTATTCATGTTACTAACAATAAATATCTTTAAAAACGATATTCGGCGTATGTTGTAAATGTTCGTAAATAATGTAAATTGAATATCCAACATGAATATTGAAAGCTAACACATTATGTTGATTTGGTTTATAATCGAACAGTCTCACTTCTTCATTGATCGTTATTCTACACGCTTTTAATATTATTATTCGATATTCGATCGTCAAACAGCGAACTCATATTTTCATGTGGCTAGCTCCTAAAACAGTAGTATGAAATGTTTCTATATTTGAAACAAATAAACATAATTTTCATGTGAAAACAATGAACTGATCAACTGTCCCATGTTTTTAATCAGTTCTACTTGAATAACCCAAATAAGTCAGACTTATCTGATCATCAACGTTAGTATGTTTATATATACACATTAAAACTAAGCATTTTACAATTACGGCAAAATATAATAATATTATATATTTGAAGCATTTTTCATGATTAAATTATATTAGCATACAATGTATTTATTCATAGTCTATATAATAAACAATGTCTGTTTTTAGGTTATATCGTCTCTACACGAGAATTTGGTAAAAACATCAGTATTTCACAAGAAAAACAAAGATGCAGAGCATCATAAGGCGCCGGGAAACTATGAAAAGTCCATATTTTTAAGATATCTTTATTATGTATTGTCCGTACAATTAACTGATCTTACCGCCTCATATTTTTCATCGGTGATTTCTTTTAATCTCAATAATTTATACAGTATTTGTCAAGCAAATCAAAATTTACTGGAAGTTACATTGTTTCCATGAAAATAAGGACGAGAATGAATATGAGCGTTAATCATATTTGTTATGGATTAAGCATTTATACTATGTGTGCCAAATAAAAACACACGTGAGGGAACATTCATCGCAAATAAATATGATGATTTGACTTCAATTGTGATAACAAAAATGTAAAGTTATGTTATATTACATAGTGGCGAATTAGATTTATATCCCTTTGGGAAAATACGTGTTTTTGTGTATAACTATTATAGATTTAATGCATTCATAAAACGCACGTAAAGTAAAAATACCAAATTTAAATCAATTGTAATAAATATGTCAGACGCTTCCGCCAGTGTCTATTTATAGCAAGATGGTTCTCTAGATGCTTGTTAGAACGATTCAGTGTTGTCGCCATGTATACTGTTAATAGGCGCAAGTTAGTCAGCGAGTGTTTTCTATGGAATGTTGCCTATCGAATATGCGATATTAACGGGGGATTTTCCCAAGGTCATGTTACACGGCCTGTAAACACTGGCATGTAAATTGAAAATGAAAATTGAATCAATGCAACTTCCTGGTAGGGATCTCAGAATTGTAAATGAGTCAAAAACGTAAACAAAGTAAAGAGGTATATCTGGATTTTTCCACACTGGCCGAGTTTTCCATTCAACGAAAAGAAATGGAGCCAACTGTTTACAGGCCGTGGTGTGGATTTCTTTTAAACTAGCGGATGGAAAGTTAAAATTTATTCATTCGGGACATCTGACAGGCAACTTTTTACAACATTTTTTAGATGTTGAGAAAGGTCAAGAGATGGATTAAACAGCTACGCCGAAAAAATATTTTAATTTGCAGGCCTGTACACTTTATAAACCAGATATTGATTCACTGTTGCAGTTTTTACAAAGGTAGCCTCCATGGAGACTTCACCTGCTTTTGTGCTAACTTGAACATTTACAGCCAGTATCCGCAACCAAGAACACATTTGTTAAAAGTAGTGTTGCACAGCTGCGCGGGGTGCTCAGTAAATACCATGGAGATCATGGCCAACACGTCACATTTATGGTTCGCAGTGCAAACAAACTAGCGAACTTTTTAGCATCGATGGTACTTCGGTCGATCTAATTACTTTTATCTGTTTTTAATTTTAAATTTATTTCAGGGGTATTGTTTTCATAAAACATGGTTGTTTACCGGTGGTTTTTCAACTTTTAACAGGCAGTTATATCGTCATTTGGTTGATCAGTTGGGATAAAGGTTTTGAAATCTGGCAACACATTACTCATCTGTGTTCCATGTTACATCTGAATAGACACCTATGTGGAACGCACACTATTCCCCCATTATAAAAAAATCCCTACCTACATACCCTTATTTTTTTGGACCAGAGAACAGAAACATCACTATTTGTTTATTTGGCTTAGACATTATCAGGAAAACTACCCCACCTCCTAGTGGCCATGTTTTTTTATGAAGTAATTTGAAAGAGGGTCACCCAAAGAATATTTATGTGAAATTAATTTGAAATCAAGTCAGTGGTTTCTGACCATAAGATTTTTCTAAGTTTCCTATATAATTATGGCTATATAAAGAAAAAATCCGCGTTTTCTAACAAATCAAATTAATTTAAAAGAATTTAGTCGCATATATTTTAAGTGTCTTTTTTTAAAATTCTTTTAGGTTTTGGCAACCATAGTTTTAAATATATTCTAATGACTTGAAGGACTTTGGAAGAGGACCATCTCAGGTACTTTACTGCCAAGTTTGAAATATATTATTAAGTACAGACGACGAAAGACAGACGCCGCGGCAGTGACTGACCACAAGAGCTCACCCTTGATCACTTAGTGCTCAGGTGAACTAAAAAGCATTTAATAACCATCAGTGCTAATTACTGACACCATTGATTCTGATTGTTTGTCCGCTGTTACAATTTAACCAATTTCAAAACAACTTGTCTAAACTTTTCAGCTGAATATAACACCAGCAAGAGAGCGATTGTCGCAAAGATACACCCGTCAAAGCAGCTTGTTTAAGGGTACAGATTTAACGACTACAGTGAAGTCGCACACATAAGGGGCTCTTCAAGTCTTGTGTTGATTGGGCAAAAAAATATGGCCTCTAGAGTGTTCACAAGCTTTTTCTGTTATTTGTCCTGGTGACCTAGTTTCTGACCTCTTATGACGTAGTTTCGAACTTGACCAATATATCATAAGAACAAATGTTCTGAGCAAGTTTCATGTTGATTCGGCAACAAATGTGGCCTCTAGAGTGTTAACAAGCTTTTTAATTTATATGCCCTAATTACCTAGTTTTTTTTACAACACATGACCCAGTTACGTACTCAACCGAGATATCATTGAAACAAATCTTGGCACATTTTATAAAGATTGCGCAACGAATGTGGTCTATAGAGTGTTCAAAAAGTAAATGTTGACGACAAGCGAAGCACGTCAGACAAAAGTCAGAATTTAGTCGAATGTTACCCAAAGAACATTTCTGTGAAATATGATTTAAAATCCAGCCATTTGACCCCTCGGGATGCGGCCAGATTTGACCCCAGGGGCATAATTTGAACAATCTTTGGAGAGGACCACTATGCAATGTTACGTACCTAATAGGAAAGCTGTGGGCCTTGCTGTTTCAGCGGAGAAATATTTTTAAAGGCATTTTGATAATTAAGTCTATATAAACCATGTGACCCTTGGGGTGTTGTCAGTTTTGACCATGTGGCATAATTTGAACAATCTATTTAGAGGACCACTATAGGATATTACATACCAAATATAAAACCTAAGGGCCCTGCGGTTTTAGAGAAGAATGTTTTTAAAGACATTTTTATTTTTTTGTTTATATAAACCATGTGACCCCTGTACATGGCCCATTTTGACCCAAGGGGCATAATTTGAACAAACTTTGTAAAGGACCACTAAAGGATGTTACATACCAAATATGAAACCTCTATATCTGACAAACTCAATAAAATGTTTTAGGGTAGGGGCATCTTTTAGGGTAGGTTGGGTAACCTGAAACAAACTTATTTTTTACGCATAACAAAAACATGGAACTTTTTTCTACTTACTTGTTTGCTTGCTTGTCTTGTCTACATCAGGAGGTACGTGTTCTTCTTGCACTGCAGACTTTACAATCTTGTCAGGAGTACTGTCAATAATTGAATCGTTGGTGAATGAGACATCTCCCTTAGATTGTATTTGTTTCTTGTGATGGTGTTTTTTCTTTTTTTTCTTACTTCTTACGTTTGTCTGATTAGTTTTACTATCCTCTTCTTTCGTTTTTCCCTTGGAGTTTCCTCTCATCTCTACATATGGTGGATCTACATTTGTATCTGAATCATTTTCGATTTCTCTAAGAAGATCTTTAGCAGTACTAATTTCCTTTTCTACTTCAAGTGCCGTTTTTAAAAGCTTTTCTTTTGTGTTGTCAATATTCAAATAGCCTGTCATTGAAACATCTTTATTGGAATGTGCCTTTTCTTTGTGATGGTGTTTTTTCTTTTTGTTCTTTTTCCTTACATCTGTCTGACCAGTTTGACTATCCCCTACTCTGTTACCGGTTGTTTCTTTGGTTTTAACTCTACTCTTTACATCTTTACATTCTACATTATTATCTAATTCCTTTTGGAATTCTTCTGTTTCGTTAGCTGCGCTAATTCCCTGTACTTTCAATATTGCGGTTTTCATCTGTAAGTCTCTTGCATTGTCTCTATCTGAAATGCTGGTCATTAAACTGTCCTCATGTATCTCTGCTCCCTTTGTGTGGTGTTTTTTTTTCTTTTTTTTTACTTTTTACTGTCTGATCACTATCACTAAAATCTCCTTCAAAATGGTGCTTTCCCTTCAATTTTCTCTTCCATTTCTACACTTGATGCAACTGTCATTACACTAGTAGTAGATTCAGTTTGGAAGTATTCTATATCTTTGGCTTCAGTAGCTCAAATTATTTTTATACTGCTTTTTTCTCACATTCTCCACAAGTTCGTGTAGACGAACAAATGCAAAAGAGCTTTGTCCAATCCCCTTTTTTCGCTTTGTTTGTTTGTAGCGTGTCATCCTAATCTGAAATGTTCATATGTATCATTACTTAAACTTAACAAGAAGGCCAAAAGGCGCTCACCTCAGTATGGAGATGTGGGCCTTGCAGTTTCTTCAGAAGTCATTTTGTTATCGATGAAACCTATGGGCCTTGTGGTTTCATAGGAGATTGTTTTTTCATTTTCTACTTAAGTCTATCTAAACCATGTGACTCCCGGGGCGCGGCCACTTTATACCCCAGGGGCATAATTTGAACATTCTTTGTAGAGAACCACTATACTTCATTCAATACCATATACGAAACCTATGGGCCTTGCGGTTTTAGAGTAGATTTTTATTTTGCTATTTAAGTGTATATTAATAACCATGTGACCCCGGACTGTGGCCCGATTAGACCACATGGACGAAATTAGAACAGTATTTGTAGAGGACCACTATACGATGTTACATACCAAATACAAAACCTCTGGGCTTTTTTAAATTTTATAAATCTATTTTTAGCTCTGATGACGTATATATGCAACAGACTAGAATGATTTGAACAACTTTGAAAGAGGGTCGCCCAAGGATCATTCCTGTGAAGTTTGGTGAAAATCTGTAAGTGGTTTAGGAGATGTTGTTTTTAAGGCGAAGTAAATGACGGACACACGGACGGACCGACGACGGACAAAGGTCGGTCACAAAAGCTCATCATGAGCGCTTGTGTTCAGGTCAGCTATAAACAAATACAAAAATGTGTGATCACATCCCTTTAAAGGATCCTCTACCACATGAAGTAATATGATAACTAGCCTTAGCTACCAAGTTTGAAGGTTGAGGGTTCTGTATTTATCGTCCAGACTAGGGTTGGTCTACAGACATTAAGAGAGACCGATATTTGCAAAGCAATATACCCACGTACACTTCTTAGAAGATGTTTCTTAGCAAAAACCATATAATATTTATGATTATCAAAGTTGTTAATATAACCATACAAGGAAAAATGCACCAGTCACTGGCAGCAACGATTTTTAACAAATCAAAATGATTTAAATAATTTGGTTGAGGGTCACCAAAGGAACATTTTTGCAAAAATATTAAAAAACCCTGGATGTGGCACTATACTTTCAGATAAAAGATTTTAATGTAGCCATAAGGTTAATTGCCCAATGCGCGGACTACATTGTACCATGATTTTTTACGAAATTTAGACATTGGGTCAGGGGTATCCGAAAGGAACACAGTTGTGACATTATTTAGAAATGAAGCAAGTGGTCTCAGACAATTCTATTTGCAAATTGCTTAATAAAACCATAATGAAATATATCAGAATACTGTTAGTGGTTTTTGACAAGTGTGTCAAAGTTTTCAATATGTAGGCACAAACGATAAACTGCATGTTAATACAAGTTACAGATTTGTATAAATATGCTTTGGAAAACCTCATTTAATCACTAATTACAACAACTGAATACTTTGGGACAACCGGTATTTAGTATTAATAGCTGTACTCAATTTCATCCAATGTTCTGCCATGTTTTGCAACGAAATAAAAGTTATTTAACAAAATTATGCTCCGCACATGGCCTATGGCTTTAATTCTTATGTATGCCCTTTGGCCATTAAGTGTGACCTTGACCTTGGATATAATGACCTGGTTCTTGCGCACGACACATCGTCTCACCATGCTCAATATTTGTGCCAAATTATTTTAAATTCCTTTTCATTCTGGACAAAATTATACTCTGGACAGGGTCTATGGCATAAATTCGTATAGTTGATATGTGACCTTTAAGTATGACTTTGCCCTTGAACATAGGGACATGGTTCTTGCACGCGACACACCGTCTCAACATGTTTTGCACTTCTGCTAAGGTATTTGAAATTCCTTCCCTGCTGTAGAAAATTATGCTCCGGACAGTGTATATGGCTTTAATTCATATTTTTTACCCTTGACCTTTACGTGTGACCTTGACCTTTGCCATAGGGAACTGGTTCTGGCGCGCGATACATCGTCTCACCGTGCTAAACACTTGTGCCAAGTGATTGTAAATTCCTTCGATGCTGGACAAAATTATTCTCCGGACAGGGTCTTTGGCTTAAATTCTTATATTTGACCTTTGACCTTTATGTGTGACCTTGACCTTGGACCTAGGGACCTGGTTGTTGCGCGCGACATACCGTCTCTTTATGCTTAACATTTCTGCCCAGTTATTTGAAAATCCTCCAATGCTCTGGACAATTATTTGACCTTTGACCTTGATATGACATTGACCTTTAAGCAACAAACCTGGTTCTTGCACGCCATATGCTGTGGTGGCACCCAGGGTATATAGATCCACCAAGTCAATTACGCGTTTTTTTCCATTTATTTTTCACACAAACATACATTTCTAGTCATACAACAATCCACAGACGATTATTTCCCTATTACTAATAAAATAGACTACTTATGCATCAATAACAATTCAAAATGTCCTATAAGCGATCCTATAAATATTACTTTTCCCCAAAACGATCCACCATCAAACGAATGAATGAAAGAACAAACAAACGAACGGTTATCTGAATACAATAAATTCCTTTCTTAACAAACATGAAATAGAATCACATTCTTGTATTAATAACACAACAAATCAAACTTAACAATAAAATAATGTCAGAATACATTAATATTCTAGAAACGCACATTCTTACTCACTCACAATTTAGTTTCAATATTAAAGTTAACATTATCGTATGTCTAAGAATTTCTGTTATAAACTAATACTTAATCAAAAATTTACTCTACAAATATGTAACCTCAAGACTAACGTTATACTGAAAAAAAACTGTTAATGTTTTTACCCAAATAAAGTATTATTTGATTAATCAGTCACTGTTGGCTTTGATTTATCAACGAATGTTTTAAAGACTGATTCCAATCACTAGAAAATGGACATCAATTATGGACCACGGACAGCACTGTTTTTAGGTTAATCAAAACAATTGTAACTTATTTGGTAGAGAATAGGAATTTTTCTGCGAAAAAGAGACAGCTATTTACAAGGTGTCCATAATTTTTACAAATCAAAAAAATCTGAAATTTGGAAAACGGTCACCAAAGCAACTTTTTATGTTCTTTTTTTTTTAATAATGCAAGCGTTTTCATCAAGGAAGATTTTCGAAGTAATTTTTAAATTTGAAACCAGTATATTTAAGGAACACCTACCCAAATCAAAATTATTTTAAGAAAGTTGGTAAAGGATCACCAAGGAACATGTTTGTAAAAAAAAAAACAAATACATTTCCATCAGTGATTTTCGAGAAGTAGACTATCAAAGTTTATATCATTATATGGAAAACTAACCCACACAGTCAGGCAGCCAAAGATTTTAAAATTATAATATCTCATTTGAGTACTTTGATTTTGTTTCTTTTATATTTTCGATATAGCTTTCACTACAAGAAAACATTACGACATATTGTGACAAAATAAAATAAAAAAACAACGATGTTTGCAGGTTAAATCTCATAGTCATGTCCCAAAAATTAATGTCATCCATTTTCTTTTCTTAAAAAGTAGATTGTGTACATGTACTGTGTTTTTTACACAAACATAGAACTGTCCGATTGTAATCCCAAAACACTAATTGAAATGACTGACTTCCCTGAACCAATTAAGAGCAAACCTGACAGATGGAAAATACGGATCCCATAAAGTGTGCGTGTTCATTTTTATAAAATTCCCTGGGGAATCTCACGCCAAATGGCCATGCCCCCCCCCCCACTCCCCCACCCTCAAATGTGTTAGTTATTGTGGACATTAAGACACATTTTCCAATAGATGCTCATACGGGGTGGCAAATTATTATATTGCTGTACTTGACCCAGTAATGGCACTTGTTTTATTCCACATGTATATTATTATTAAAAAATTGGAACATTTGTATATATTATTACCATTGGTTACATCGATTTGACAAATTAGATTAATTGAATGGGAAAAACAACTTGAACAAGTGGACCTTTGACACAGCCCTATCACAATGGATTACAAGGAGCAAGCTGAGATTTATGAGCGTTCTGCACCTATCAATGTTTTCCCCCACCCATCTCGAAAAAGTGTATTTAATATGCATTAAATGCTTATTAAACGCAGTGGTATTGGCGACGTATTCTTCCTGGCTTAAATGCGCATAAAAGGCACTTTTAGTACACTAATTGTTTTTTTCTGCATTTTGTATTAAAAGTGTATTAATGCGCTAGAAAATATACTTAAAATATACTTTCAATACACATAAGTGTATTTTTGAAGATATAGTGGATTTTTCAAGGAGAAAAATACACTTTTGATGCACTTAAGTGTGTTAATGCATGAAAAATGCAGAAAAATACACTTTCTTTCTGTAATAAGTGTATTCTTTCTTCATTTTCAATTGTATTAAACGCATATTAAACGCAAAGAAATACGGTGCCAATGGCAATACCGCAGCGTTTAATACGCCTTAAATGCGTATTAAATGAACTTATTTGAGAAGAAGATGGTGGGAGCGGCAGGCATGTACGGGACTTTAGACTGAAAGGAATTCCCGATAGGCGGGTCCCGGTGTAACAGTAGCGTGAAATTTGCAAGACCGTGAACACATTAAGACAAACCGGAAGTCTTGCGTTTCTCATAGTACCCCTGTGAGATTTCTCATACTACAGGCCGTAAAAAAAAACAACACAAGACCGATGCACAATAACAATTAACACAAGATTATTTCAAATGAATTTCTTAAAAAATACCGTACAAATTACTTTTTTGTACGTATATTGTGCCCAGTAAAACTCGCACTGACTTTAATTATATTATATTGCATTTATGTTCGGACCGCTGTTAGTGTTATTTCCGGACGTTCAATTACTTGCCGCACTTCCATGTAATGGAGGAAAAACCGCTGCAGACCCATTTCTTATATCATGCCAAAAAACAACAACAAAGTATTCTTATTCCATTCAAATGTGGTTTTTTTATTAGTCTGTAGTTGATACACGATGGGGTACTTTTATTGCGTAATCAGTATCAGTAAATTGATGTTTTACAATTAGTCATAATGTGTGTCAGTCAAATGCTCCACTGTTTAAAATAATGGCAAAACATACACATTAACAAGTAAAATATTATGTAACCAGTTACACATATACAGAAAAAATCACGATACATTACATTAATTCATTGCTAGAGTTTTATCCTTTAAGTATAATTAATTATTTTTATGACTTTAATTGCTGTAGTAATTACAATACAAGTATATATGATACAGTGAAACTAAATTATGAACCATATTTGAATATTTTAATGGTAAACTATGTCTATTGATTTAGCAGCAAGAGCTCCACCATCACCATAATTATTCAAGTCATAAACTTGGTCTTACAATCCTCGTGTGTAATAAATATAATATTAAAATGAGATCTAAAAGACCCCACCAAAATCATCATTATTATTCTAGTCACAGAGTTGGTCTTATAATCCTCATGGGTAATTATTATAACCTAACATTGAGGTCTATAAGACACCACCACCACCATCATCACTAATATAGTCAATAAGTTGGTCTTACAATCCTCACTTGTAATTATTTTAAACTAACCATTAGAAATATAAGACACCACGATCACCATCATCATTGTTGTAGTCAAAAGTTGGTCTTACCATTCTCACGGGCAATTATTATAACCTAACCATGAGAATTATAGGACAACACCACCATCATTATCATTATAGTCATTAATTTGGTTTTCCAATCTTCACTGGCAATAATTATAACCTATAAATCATGAGAAATATTGAACACCACCACCACCATCATCATTATTTAAGTCAATAAGTTGGTCTTACTATTCTCACGCCTCACGGGTAATTAGTATAACCTTATCATTAGAAATATAAGACACGACAACTACCATCATCATTTTTGAAGTCAATTAGCAGGTCTTACCATTCTCACGGGTAATTATTATAACCAAACCTTGAGAAATATAAGACACCACAACATCCATCATCATTATTGTAGTCAAAACGTTTATCTTACAATCCTCACGGGCAATTACTATAACCTAACCATGAGAAATATAAGACATCACCACCACCATCATCATTATTGTAGTCAATACATTGGTCTTACAATCCTCACGGGCAATTATTATAACCTATAAACCATGAGAAATATAAGACACCACCACCACCATCATCATTATTGTAGTCAATACATTGGTCTTACAATCCTCACGGGCAATTATTATAACCTATAAACCATGAGAAATATAAGACACCACCACCACCATCATCATTATTATAGTCAATACATTGGTCTTACAATCCTCACGGGCAATTATTATAACCTATAAACCATGAGAAATATAAGACACCACCACCATCATCATTATTATAGTCAATACATTGGTCTTACAATCCTCACGGGCAATTATTATAACCTATAAACCATGAGAAATAGAAGACACCACCACCACCATCATCATTATTATAGTCAATACATTGGTCTTACAATCCTCACGGGCAATTATTATAACCTATAAACCATGAGAAATATAAGACACCACCACCACCATCATCATTATTGTAGTCAATAAGTTGGTCTTACAATCCTCACGGGCAATTATTATAACCTAACCATGAGAAATATAAGACACCACCACACATCATCACTATTATAGTCAAACAGTTGGTCTTACCATTATCGTAGGGTAATAATAACCTTATCATGAGAAATATTAGACACCACCATTATCATTATTGTAGTCAATACATTGGTCTTACCATTCTCACGGGCAATTATTATAACCTAACCATAAGAAAAATAAGCCACCACAACCAACATCATCATTATTGAAGTCAATAAGTTGGTCCTACCATTCTCATGGGCGATTATTATTTATAACCTAAACATGAGAAATATAGGACACCGCCACCATCAACATCTTTATTGTAGTCAATAAGTTGGTCTTACCATTCTCACTGGCAATTATTGTAACCTAACCACAAGAAAAATAAGTCACCACAACCAACATCATCATTATTGAAGTCAATAAGTTGGTCCTACCATTCTCATGGGCGATTATTGTTTATAACCTAAACATGAGAAATATAGGACACCGCCACCATCATCATTAATTTAGTTCATAAGTTGTTCTAACCATTCTCACGGGCAATTATTATCACATAATCATGAGAAATATTAGACACCACCACCACCATCAGTCATTATTTTAGTAAAAAATGTATTATACCCTAAACATGAGAAATATAAGACACCACTTCCATCATCATCATTAAAGTCAATAAGTTGGTGTTACAATACTCGCTGGTCATAATTATAACCTATAAACCATGAGAAATATTGGATACCACCAACACCATCATCATTATTATAGTCAATAAGTGAGTCTCACTATTCTCACAGGTAATTATTACAACCAAACCATGAAAAATATAAGACA
Source organism: Congeria kusceri (assembly GCA_027627225.1). NCBI lineage: Eukaryota > Metazoa > Mollusca > Bivalvia > Myida > Dreissenidae > Congeria > Congeria kusceri. The sequence goes on from CM051030.1 coordinate 61,609,748, forward strand.
CCGCCATCACCATCATCATTATTTTAGACAATAAGTTGGTCTTACAATTCTCGCGGGCAATTATTATTAACCTAACCATAAGAAATATAAGACACCACCACCACCATCATCATTATTATAGTCAATACATTGGCCTTACAATTCTCAAGGGCAATTATTATAACCTAACCATGAGAATAATAAGACACCACCACCAGCATCATCATTATTTATAGTTAATAAGTTGGTCTTACCATTCGCAGGGCAATAATTATAACCTAACCATGAGAAATATAAAACACAACCACCACCATCATCATTATTGTAGTCAATAAATGTATGGTTTTATTTAGAAAGTTCCTTAATGTATATTTATTTATATGCATTTATATTCCTGTCAAATTCGGCCATATATTTTCGTAAGAAATTTCTGTCAGACACAATTTTCAAAACTGCTATCATCGTATTATTGAACTTTAAGTGACATTCATGAAATTTGACTTGCAATTTCAATTAATTAAATCTGCTGAAGCTGTTTTGCACTCATTTTAACAATGCTGTTTGATTTTAGTTGTCAACCATGTGCTAATTGTTTATTGTTTTTAATTGTGGACGCCTGTTAAATAACATTTTCGCACATTCTAATTGAATTGTGGATAAAAGCTAAGCTATGAGTGACGTAAGCATTAACCAATAAAAGTTAACAGTAACTGTCTGGAATGGTGTGGGCGGAGCTTAGAGACTGCTTGGGGCGGAGCCAAGTGACTTGACTGGGAGAGCTGCAGTGTGTACTCTGCGCCGATTTTGATTTTAACGCCATTGGCTGTCCGGCTAGCTCAGTGGTTGGTACGCTCGCTTCTCACCTAGGCGTCCCGGGTTTATTGCGGGCATTTATGTATGTATTATCTAACAGGGTATACGCAGCAAGCAGAAATGCATGCGTCCCATGACTCTTTGTTTAGTTTTGGCAAGCGTCCTATTAAAAAAGTATGTTTCCAAATACGCTTGAATTTGCGTTCCCGAGATCACTGAGTCTTATCTCAATGAGAGACTTTAGTGGGTTATCTTCCCTTGTCTAGCAGGTGCCCGTATAGGCGGCGCTGTTGTCGAATAGGTCCATTGTTATTTATTTTCCCTTCCATTGTTTACTTCCGCTAAGATGGACAGTTGACAAACAGAGTTTTACCACGATTTGATTATATTTCTTCGATAAAGGTGTAAATATGGCTTCAAAGTTTTGCAGCCTATCTTTAGGACAACTTAGGACAGAGTTAAGAAAGAGAAATGCTAAGTTATCTGGACGAAAAAAGGAGTTAATCGAGAGGTAGGCTAACATGAATTTTTCTTTTCACTTTTGTTGTTGACGATTAGCGAAGTAAACAAGTTCTTTCTTTAAATAGTTAAATGTAATAACAGCAATTGATGCAATCTTATATCGCTAATGTCTGCAGTTCATTATTATTAATTGTCCCAAATTCCACAGGAAGCATTGCAAATTAAATTCAAAATGTGTACATGTCCATACGTTGGAATTATTGGGTGGGGTAATGCGCTATGTGTGGTTTGTTTGTAGTAATAAATACAATATGTTCTTTGTTTGCAAAGTCGTCTTTTCTTCATTCTTTTCTTAAAGATGAGACAGTATATGATTATTAAACAAATGTATTACATAATTGTTTCAGACTAGAGGCCTATGACAGAAACCAACATTTCAACAACTGTGAGGACCTTATGCCAGAATTTAGGATGAGCCTTCCAGTAACCAGTGTAAAATAATGTTCTGCAAAAGAAATGAAACAAAAAGTTCATTTGAAAATAAATGCATTTTGTAATGTTGTATGAATTATCATGATATGTATTTTTTTTTATTATATTTGTCATTATATATGTATTCAAATAAATTGTTTTATTGAAAATTGTGTTGTTTGAACAGAACTGCATAAATATCAAGTATGTTGTTTACAGTCAGCATTCATAAAGCACCTCAGGAAAAATTTAAGTACATTCCTTAAATTATAAGAATTCCTAAAGTCTTTTGCTTTTTTATATAGATGTCTTCTTGTATTAAATTTGTTTTTGCTGTAAATTATTTACTTTTGTTATAGTATTTTGGCAAAAAAACAACAGAAATCATAATAATTTCCATAGCAAATTGTATCTGAAATTTTCACTTAAATAAAACTTAAGATTTCGCTTAGGAGCTTTCTGAATACCAGCCCGTACCAGAGTTTAATTTCAGCTGCAAAAGTAACAAATCACTATTTTAAAACTTTATTTATTAAGCAATCACATGTAATACATCAACTTCAACATAAAAAATGAATAATGAACAGTCATATTGACAAACAAATGTATAGTATTACTGTAATAACATGTACTTTCTAATACTGATAACCATAGACTAATACACATGATCATCAGACATTTTTTATTCAGAATGGTAAATGACAACATAAAAATGACATTTTTTACTACACTTAGCTACATGTACAACCGTGATTGTAGCAATTCTTTAAGCATATGTAGACACAATGCCATTTCTAAAATTGCATAGCATGAAACATACAAAAATTATCTCTGATGACAACTTAGTCTCTGTGGCAGTCAGAGGTTCAGTTAAAATTCTGTATGTTTTTCCAGGACCAATGATTCTTTCTACATGCACACGTTTGCTAGAAATTTTCCTATCTTTAATAACAGTATCATTTGACATTCTGTTCTTTTTCTTAAAAAGGTTGGTATATTAATATGCACATCATGTGGTGCAAAAATGTCCTGTACATTAAAACCTTTGTCAGCCATTATACTGTCATGTTAGGTTATGACACACAATATCACATAATGCATATTTAATTAATCAACAACATTACATTTAATTTTTATCTTTCTTTTGTCAAGCTGTCAAACGCTTCGCTTATTAACAATGGTGAAAATCTAATGATAAAATCCGAACATATCCGCATAGAGGGACCTACTCGACCAGAGCGCCACCTATATTGGGAAACAGGGGAGATAAATCGCTAAAGTCGCTCATTGTTAGGTTATAATAATTACCATTGAAGACCAACTTATTGACTACAATAATGATGATGGTTGTGGTGTCTTATGTTGGTAAGGTTATATTAATTGCGTGTGAGAATTGTTAAACCGAATCTATGAATAGAATAATGGTGAACGTGGTTGACGTGTCTTATATATGGTAGATAATTGCCTGTCGGAAATGCAACACCAATTCTTAGACCAGAATAATGATGGCTGTGGTACACTGTCAAAATGTTCTGGACAGTAATCCCAGCAATTAACCAATTCAAAACACCCAAACAACGACATAGATTATTTCAAGGATAAAATAAACGAACGAAGACATTAATTTTATTAGTGTCTTTTATTCGGTATTTTGCAGTTAACACATTAAATTAAAAACAATTATAAATGAATAATCGATACTCAAGCTGAAAGCAGTCGTTTGTTTCTCAAGGCAGTTTGTATCGCACTGTGCATGCGCAAATTCCCAGGTTTTCCGGTACATCTTAATGTTTTCACGGTCTTGCAAAATTCATTCTACATCGGGGTAATAGACTTTGGTCGGATTTTTTTATATCCTATATAGCATCTCCCCCGAAGGAATTAAGACAGATATGCTTGGCTCTTTTGTGGGGAATTAGACCCCAAAAAATATAATTTGTCTAATTTCCAGACCGCCGCTTCCCCCTAGGGGAAAATATTGAGATGTGCATTACATGTATGATAAGAACTTGATAAAACTTATACTGCTGAAAATGTATTTGAAATAAAATATCAACAGATTATGGTCTTACAGGGACATAATCACCATTTACTTGTAATCGTGGTGTGAGTTTGAGTCACAATGGAGACGTATTGATTTTTAATGATTTTGGAGACTAGTAATACTGGATTTGTAAGTCCAGATGCTTCATGCTTTAGAAGATGTAATTGAAACTTAAAACTAATTGATGTGAAGACCCCATGGCATTTCTCAAAAGTTCTACCATCTAAGAATTAGTCCATTTTAAAACAAAATATGCAATTTTGCAATAATCAAAAGAATCAAATTTAAACATGTTTTAATGCCTTAAATTTTCGATTGTTGCGCCTAATGGACACGTGGAATAATATACATCATCAAAATACTACGAATTCAATTTAAAGATCGCAGTTTTCTTAAATTGTACCAGGTAATATTTTTTATCAGAAATCTCTTAGAAATTCGCCGCAAGTTAATTCATTTTTAACAGTTGTTTATTACCCAATTATTAGTATTGCTTACCATAGAGGAGTATTCATAATTAACGGTCCGAATTATCCATTTGGCTATTAACGGTCCGAATTATCCATTTGGCTATTAACGGTCCGAATTATCGCTTTTGAATGATGTTGATTGTTTAACTAAATAAGGCGTAGTTTAATGATTACGTCACAAAGACACTTTTTCTACAAACTACATGATACCTTCGTAGCACTCACATTTTCGGCGAAACTTCTGTCATGATTTAGTCACGTGATATCCAATTACGTCACACGGGCAGAGTTCCTGCAACGAACGCCATTATTTGTGTTACCAACAACTTATACAGTGTTGAATCAAATCTCAATTTATTAAAATTAATGACTAAATGAAATACGATTAATGATGTGGTGGTGAAATAAATGTTTCAGTACTAAGGCTGAACTATTGCTTAATTTGCGGATCAATCTGTGTTTGCATTATATTGTTGTTGATTGTGGAATATTTATGTAGAATAAATTATAATTAGTTGTTTGTGATAGATTATAAAAAAATAATTATTTGTAATAAAATTAATCCTTCACTTGATAAGCAAATTTCACATTGACCTTTTTTGTAAAAGTTAATCACACTTGTCCTACAAGTAATGCTTTAATAATTAAAAACTTACCTTATTGTAAATAACAATTGACATCTATATTCCCTAACGCCCATCACTGTCTGCTGATAAAGTCGATAATCCTGCACGACATTCTACTAATTGACCAATACTTATCGCACAAGTTCAATCGGAACAACGGTCATTGGTCGACAGATCCTTATCTTATGCCATCTTGCCATGCATGATGTCGGGGGGCTAAAGAATCGCTAATTGATGCACTGCAGGTGGCACGCAAGCACTGGTCAACGTTATATTTTCAATAGACACGTGTTTTCCTTTCTGAATTATCTGCTTACAATTGTTATCTTCGTGTTATTTTAACTCTTTCAAGTAACATGGTAGGTTAGGTCTCTCAATTAGTTTTATAGATATCATTATAATGACTATTATATTATCATATTGTTAATAGACAGTGTCATGTTCCCTTTGATTAATCAACGTTTTCTTAATTTTATCAAATTTACAATGTCTATGTGAAACAAGACTATATTCTATAGAATTTAAATGATACCATATCAAATAAATGTGCCTAACCCGGATGTCTCGTTTAAATAAAATCTAAATTATACACATGTTGTTGAGAATTAAAACAATAAAGAAACTGCAACAACCATTGGCCATAAGAAGCAGCACAAACTGCCGAATGCATTATATTAAGTTTGTATTGTTAGAATGCGTCAACACCTTTCCATAAAGTGTACCCTAGTAGGCTCATTGTGCGGCAATTGGATACATTATTGCAATAGTTTGCATGATAGTGCCTTTCTGTTACGCATTTTTACGAATGTGTACGTACACTATTTAAAACTTGTACTTTAATACAAGTGGTGTACTTGTCCATTACTTAAATTATAACTCGTATCAGGACCGGTTCCAGAATTGACTGTCCTGGGGGGCGGGGAGGGGTGGGGGCCAGAGGGATAGGAAGTACAATGCGTAACATAGCAGTCATTGAATGCTCAACAATGAACTCACTTGAGAACTCATCCAGTTATTTGTTTTATTCATTCATTCACACATTCATCTATTGGCTCAGTGAGTGAGTCAGTGAGTGAGTCAGTGAGTGAGTCAGGCAGTGATTAAGGCAGTGAGTTCGTGAGTCCGTCCGTCAGTCAATCAGTCAGTCAGTCAGTTAACCCAAATCCATCCACTCATCCTTCTATCCATATACGAAATAACATATCTCGACAGAAACCAAATTAATATCGAGTCAGTCCAAAAAATATTGCTTTTCCGTGTATACCGGATGAGTTTTAAAACAACTTTCTTTCATGGAAAAACATTTTATATCTGGATACTGCTCTTTGCTTGTTATTTGGTCTCTGTCTCGATCTTAAAATGTAACTGATAAACTCCAACTCATTTATGAATAGTTGTCAGCTGCCTGGCTATCATACTCGCTTTGCACCTAGACAACGGGCTAACAAAAACCTAATGCATGCCCATCGGCGCATGTAAGTTAATTTGGCAGTCACATTACCGGACAGGTGGACATCCACTGGGTGTTCATGCAAACACACACGCATTAAAAAAAGTAACTCTTAAAATAGTGGGAAACTGCACATATGATGAAAATTGTGTCCCAATTTCATTTCGATTCTTGTCAGAAACTAAAATATGGTACACATCAGATCCACATATTATGTTGTTTATTTCTGTGTGCGGAAAACCCTCGTAAACTACAAAATAGACAAATATGGAATAGTTGCATCAAAAATGTGATGTAATTCGCACCTCTTTTACAAATCTTCAGAAAACCTTGTTTAGGCGAATATTCTTTATAAGCTAGTTTGAAAGATACAAATTTATAAATAGATGACGTAAGTCACAGTCACACCTACGCCGGAACACACGCGGACCATCCAGAATCACCGAGGTTAATTCCGGATGAAGAGGGGACTTGATCCGGGGTGATCCTGGATGAAATTACGTATGAATAGCGTCGATGGTCTCCTCGAAGATCGATTCAACCGGACTGCCCAGGACCATGCAGGACACAGCACGGTAACACTACGGATCGACACGCTATCAACACGGTGTTTATTTGTATCGTCGTCGTCTTTATCCGTGATTGCCCTGGACAATGCGAGCTCATCCGCGTTCAAACCGTGTTGGTTTCGTGGTGGACCCTGAGCATCCTTGATCAAACCTAGTAGCTCTGGCATGAAACGTGCTGTGACCTAGAAGGTCCGTAATGGCACCATCTTCTGTCCGGGGTGATCCAGGTCTCATTACTACAAATATTCTTAAGCTTAATCTTTGTCTCAATCTTAAATATTTAACCAATGTAAAACCTGACGTATATCTATATATTTGCATTGGAACATCTGACGAAAACCTGGTGCATAGCTACGCATTTGCCTTTGAACATCTGGCGACACCTAGTAAAAACCTGATGTATATCGATACATTTGCGTTTGAACATCTGGCGAACACCTGATGCATAGCTATGCATTTGACTTTTAACATCTAGCGACACCTAGTAAAAACCTGATGTATATCTATATATTTGCCTTTGAACATCTGGCGAACACCTGGTGCATAGCTATGCATTTGCCTTTGAACATCTGGCGAACACCTAATGCGTAGCTATGCATTTGCCTTTAAACATCTGGCGACACCTAGTAAAAACCTGATGTATATCTATACTTTTGCGTTTGAACATCTGACGAAAACCTGGTGCATAGCTATGCATTTGCCTTTGAACATCTGGCAAACACCTGATGCATAGCTATGCATTTGACTTTTAACATCTAGCGACACCTAGTAAAAACATGATGTATATCTATATATTTGCCTTTGAACATCTGGCGAACACCTCGTGCATAGCTATGCATTTGCCTTTGAACATCTGGCGAACACCGAATGCGTAGCTATGCATTTGCTTTTAAACATCTGGCGACACCTAGTAAACACCTGATGTATATCTATACATTTGCGTTTGAACATCTGAAGAAAACCTGGTGCATAGCTATGCATTTGCATTTAAACATTTGACGAAAACCTGGTGCATATCTACGCAATTGCCTTTGAACATCTGACGAAAACATGGTGCATAGCTATGCATTTGCATTTGAACATCTGACGAAAACCTGGTGCAAAGCTATGCATTTGCCTTTGAACAACTGACGAAAACCTGGTGCATAGCTATGCATTTGCATTTGAACATCTGACGAAAACCTCGTGCATAGCTATGCATTTGCCTTTGAACATCTGGCGACACCTAGTAAAAACCTGATGTATATCTATACATTTGCGTTTGAACATCAGGCGAACACCTGATGCATAGCTATGCATTTGACTTTTAACATCAGGCGAACACCTGATGCATAGCTATGCATTTGCCTTTGAACATCTGAAGAAAACCTGGTGCATAGCTATGCATTTGCATTTGAACATCTGTCGAACACCTGGTGCATAGCTATGCATTTGCCTTTGAACATCTGGCGAACACCTAATGCGTAGCTATGCATTTGTCGTTGAACATTGGGCGACACCTATAAAACACCTGATGTATATCTATACATTTGCGTATGAACATCTGACGAAAACCGAATGCGTAGCTATGCATTTGCTTTTAAACATCTGGCGACACCTTGTAAACACCTGATGTATATCTATACATTTGCGTTTGAACATCTGACGAAAACCTGGTGCATAGCTATGCATTTGCATTTGAACATTTGACGAAAACCTGGTGCATATCTACGCAATTACCTTTGAACATCTGACGAAAACATGGTGCATAGCTATGCATTTGCATTTGAACATCTGACGAAAACCTGGTGCAAAGCTATGCATTTGCCTTTGAACATCTGACGAAAACCTGGTGCATAGCTATGCATTTGCATTTGAACATCTGACGAAAACCTCGTGCATAGCTATGCATTTGCCTTTGAACATCTGGCGCCACCTAGTAAAAACCTGATGTATATCTATACATTTGCGTTTGAACATCATGCGAACACCTGATGCATAGCTATGCATTTGACTTTTAACATCAGGCGAACACCTGATGCATAGCTATGCATTTGCCTTTGAACATCTGAAGAAAACCTGGTGCATAGCTATGCATTTGCATTTGAACATCTGACGAACACCTGGTGCATAGCTATGCATTTGCCTTTGAACATCTGGCGAACACCTAATGCGTAGCTATGCATTTGTCGTTGAACATTGGGCGACACCTATAAAACACCTGATGTATATCTATACATTTGCGTATGAACATCTGACGAAAACCTGGTGCATAGCTATGCATTTACCATTGAACATCTGGCGAACACCTGATGCATAGCTATGCATTTGACATTTAACATCTAGCGACAGCTTGTGAAAACCTGATGTATATCTATATATTTGCATTTGAACATCTGGCGAACACCTCGTGCATAGCTATGCATTTGACTTTGAACATCTGGCGAACACCTGATGCATAGCTATGCAGTTGACTTTTAACATCTAGCGACACGTAGTAAAAACCTGATGTATATCTGTACATTTGCGTTTGAACATCTGACGAAAGCCTGGTGCATAGCTATGCATTTGCGTTTGAACATCTGACGAAATTCTGGTGCATAGCTATGCATTTGCCTTTGAACATTTGGCGACACCTAGTAAACACCTCATGTATATATATAAATTTGCGTTTGAACATCTGACGAACACCTGGTGCATAGCTATGCATTTGCATTGGAACATCTGACGAAAACCTGGTGCATATCTATGCATTTGACTTTGAACATCTGACGAAAACCTGGTGCATAGGTATGCATTTGCATTTGAACATCTGACGAAAACCTGGTGCATAGCTATGCATTTGCGTTTGAACATCTGACGAAAACCTGGTGCATAGCTATGCATTTGCCTTTGAACTTCTGGCGGCACCTAGTAAAAACATAAATTATATCTATACATTTGCCTTTGAACATCTGGCGAACACCTGATGCATAGCTATGCATTTCACTTTTAACATCTAGCGACACATAGTAAAAACCTGATGTATATCTATATATTTGCCTTTGAACATCTGGCGAACACCTGATGCATAGCTATGCATTTGACTTTTAACATCTAGCGACACCTAGTAAAAACCTGATGTATATCTATATATTTGCCTTTGAACATCTGACGAAAACCTGGTGCATTGCTATGCATTTGCATTTGAACATTTGACGAAAACCTGGTGCATATCTAGGCAACTGCCTTTGAACATCTGACGAAACCTGGTGCATAGCTATGCATTTGCATTTGAACATCTGACGAAAACCTGGTGCATAGATATGCATTTGCCTTTGAACATCTGACGAAAACCTAGTGCATAGCTATGCATTTGCATTTGAACATCTGACGAAAACCTGGTGCATAGCTATGCATTTGCCTTTGAACATCTGGCGAACACCTGATGCATAGCTATGCTTTGACTTTTAACATCTAGCGGCACCTAGTAAAAACCTGATGTATATCTATATATTTGCCTTTGAACATCTGGCGAACACCTGGTGCATAGCTATGCATTTGCCTTTGAACATCTGGCGAACACCTAATGCGTAGCTATGCATTTGCCTTTAAACATCTGGTGCCACCTAGTAAAAACCTGATGTATATATGTACATTTGCGTTTGAACATCTGACGAAAACCTGGTGCATAGGTATGCATTTGCCTTTGAACATCTGGCGAACACCTGATGCATAGCTCTGCATTTGACTTTTAACATCTAGCGATACCTAGTAAAAACCTGATGTATATCTATATATTTGCCTTTGAACATCTGGCGAACACCTCGTGCATAGCTATGCATTTGCCTTTGAACATCTGGCATACACCTGATGCATAGCTATGCATTTGACTTCTAACATCTAGCGACACCTAGTAAAAACCTGATGTATATCTATATATTTGCCTTTGAACATCTGGCGAACACCTGGTGCATAGCTATGCATTTGCCTTTGAACATCTGGCGAACACCTAATGGGTAGCTATGAATTTGCCTTTAAACATCTGTCGGCACCTAGAAAAAACCTGATGTATATCAATACATTTGCGTTTGAACATCTGACGGAAACCCGGTGCATAGCTATGCATTTACCTTTGAACATCTGGCGAACACCTGATGCATAGCTATGCATTTGACTTTTAACATCTAGCGACACCTAGTAAAAACCTGATGTATATCTTTATATTTGCCTTTGAACATCTGGCGAACACCTGGTGCATAGCTATGCATTTGCCTTTGAACATCTGGCGTACACCTAATCCATAGCTATGAATTTGCCTTTAAACATCTGGCGACACCTAGTAAAAACCTGATGTATATCTATACATTTGCGTTTGAACATCTGACGAAAACCTGGTGCATAGCTATGCATTTGCCTTTGAACATCTGGCGAACACCTGATGCATAGCTATGCATTTGACTTTTAACATCTAGCGACACATAGTAAAAACCTGATGTATATCTATATATTTGCCTTTGAACATCTGGCATACACCTAGTGCATAGCTATGCATTTGCCTTTGAACATCTGGCGGACACCTGATGCATAGCTATGCATTTGACTTTTACATCTAGCGACACCCAGTAAAAACCTGATGTATATCTATATATTTGCCTTTGAACATCTGGCGAACACCTCGTGCATAGCTATGCATTTGCCTTTGAATATCTGGCGAACACCTAATGCGTAGCTATGAATTTGCCTTTAAACATCTGGCGCCACCTAGTAAAAACCTGTGATGTATATCTATACATTTGCGTTTGAACGTCTGACGAAAACCTGGTGCATAGCTATGCATTTGCCTTTGAACATCTGGCGAACACCTGATGCATAGCTATGCATTTGACTTTTAACATCTAGCGACACCTAGTAAAAACCTGATGTATATCTATATATTTGCCTTTAAACATCTGGCGAACACCTCGTGCATAGCTATGCATTTGCCTTTGAACATCTGGCGAACACCTGATGCATAGCTATGCATTTGACTTTTAACATCTAGCGACACCTAGTAAAAACCTGATGTATATCTATATATTTGCCTTTGAACATCTGACGAAAACCTGGTGCATTGCTATGCATTTGCATTTGAACATTTGACGAAAACCTGGTGCATATCTAGGCAACTGCCTTTGAACATCTGACGAAACCTGGTGCATAGCTATGCATTTGCATTTGAACATCTGACGAAAACCTGGTGCATAGCTATGCATTTACCTTTGATCATCTGACGAAAACCTAGTGATTAGCTATGCATTTGCATTTGAACATCTGACGAAAACCTGGTGCATAGCTATGCATTTGCCTTTGAACATCTGGCAACACCTAGTAACAACCTGATGTATATCTATGCATTTGCGTTTGAACAGCTGGCGAACACCTGATGCATAGCTATGCATTTGACTTTTAACATCTAGCGACACCTAGTAAAAACCTGATGTATATCTATATATTTGCCTTTGAACATCTGGCGAACACCTGGTGCATAGCTATGCATTTGCCTTTGAACATCTGGCGAACACCTAATGCATAGCTATGCATTTGCCTTTAAACATCTGGCGCCACCTAGTAAAAACCTGATGTATATATATACATTTGCGTTCGAATATCTGACGAAAACCTGGTGCATAGCTATGCATTTGCCTTTGAACATCTGGCGAACACCTGATGCATAGCTCTGCATTTGACTTTTAACATCTAGCGATACCTAGTAAAAACCTGATGTATATCTATATATTTGCCTTTGAACATCTGGCGAACACCTCGTGCATAGCTATGCATTTGCCTTTGAACATCTGGCGAACACCTGATGCATAGCTATGCATTTGACTTTTAACATCTAGCGACACCTAGTAAAAACCTGATGTATATCTATATATTTGCCTTTGAACATCTGGCGAACACCTGGTGCATAGCTATGCATTTGCCTTTGAACACCTGGCGAACACCTAATGGGTAGCTATGAATTTGCCTTTAAACATCTGTCGGCACCTAGTAAAAACCTGATGTATATCAATACATTTGCGTTTGAACATCTGACGAAAACCTGGTGCATAGCTATGCATTTGCCTTTGAACATCTGGCGAACACCTGATGCATAGCTATGCATTTGACTTTTAACATCTAGCGACACCTAGTAAAAACCTGATGTATATCTATATATTTGCCTTTGAACATCTGGCGAACACCTGGTGCATAGCTATGCATTTGCCTTTGAACATCTGGCGAACACCTAATGCATAGCTATGAATTTGCCTTTAAACATCTGGCGACACCTAGTAAAAACTTGATGTATATCTATACATTTGCGTTTGAACATCTGACGAAAACCTGGTGCATAGCTATGCATTTGCCTTTGAACATCTGGCGAACACCTGATGCATAACTATGCATTTGACTTTTAACATCTAGCGACACATAGTAAAAACCTGATGTATATCTATATATTTGCCTTTGAACATCTGGCGAACACCTCGTGCATAGCTATGCATTTGCCTTTGAACATCTGGCGAACACCTGATGCATAGCCATGCATTTGACTTTTAACATCTGGCGACACCTAGTAAAAACCTGATGTATATCTGTACATTTGCGTTTGAACATCTGACGAAAACCTGGTGCATAGCTATGCATTTGCGTTGGAACATCTGACGAAAACCTGGTGCATAGCTATGCATTTGCCTTTGAACATCTGGCGACACCTAGTAAACACCTGATGTATATATATACATTTGCGTTTGAACATCTGACGAACACCTGGTGCATAGCTATGCATTTGCCTTTGAACATCTGACGAAAACCTGGTGCATATCTATGCATTTGACTTTGAAAATCTGACGAAAACCTGGTGCATAAGTATGCATTTGCATTTGAACATCTGACGAAAACCTGGTGCATATCTATTCATTTACCTTTGAACATCTGACGAAAACCTGGTGCATAGCTATGCATTTGCGTTTGAACATCTGTCGAAAAAGCTGGTGCATAGCTATGCATTTGCCTTTGAACTTCTGGCGACACCTAGTAAAAACATAAATTATATCTATACATTTGCCTTTGAACATCTGGCGAACACCTGATGCATAGCTATGCATTTCACTTTTAACATCTAGCGAATGATAACAGTCAAACGTATCAATACTGCCGTCAACACTTCTTGCGGTATTTTAGGAGCCTGATCCCAATGACTTACCATGTCTTCATTTTTTTTCACGACAGAAATATTACTTCTTGACGTGTTTGTATGTATATGTGTTATGTACAAATAAACAGATTATTAACGTAGTGGTTTCTCTTCTATTGATTTAAACTGGTGAATTTTACATTAACTTCTTTAATTACGCAATGACATGCCTTAGTTTACTTAAACTGGTCAATTTTGCATTCAGTGGATTACCATTTTATTTCATAAAATCAATTCAGTTAGTTTCATAATGCTTATCATAATGATTGCAATCGATTAACGTTTTATAAATGTTAATTGCGTTTTGCATTTTGCTTTCCATAATTACTAGTACTTGAAAGTCGAGGTTGACAACTGATATTTGTTGCCAAGTAAACATGCTTACAATTTAGTGTAGCTCTGAAACAGTATGATCACAAACTTAATACTGACACACTTTGAAGATATTTGCATACACAATTCTTTGATGATGTATATGTTAATGTCAATATTCACTTACACGTGACTTTATAATTAAAAACAGCCGTAATTTAGTTTGAGGTAATTAAAACATTGGCTTAGATAGCATTGTTGTGGTTCGAATATGCTGATGACAGATTATTCATTATGTTGATTAGGGAGTGTCCAATCGTTGCTGAATAGAATACGTTCTTTTTCGTGTGTGCTGAAAGGTTTCGGCAAGATGAGCCCAACTAGATGTTTGTTTCCTAATATTCAAGGTTGAGCACATTACTGACACTGTTGCATGATCTATTTTTTTTTGTGATATGAAGGATGAGGATGGGTGCTTTCAGCTTTTAAAATATCTGAATTTCAGGCTTGTTGGGTTTGCATACAATACACAAAATTAAGGTTCAGTCAATGATAATGTGATGGATCACTTTGTCATCCATTACAGACTACAATATCTTGGAATATATCTTGCAAATTTCTTGTCAGGAGTGATTGCTTTTCCATGGTGTGCAAAGCATGTATTTGCATTCCCTTTAGCACGTCTCTTTTTTGTTAGTTGAAACTTGCAAGGATTCGAGGATTTCTCACTGATGTTATTTAAAACCCTTGTGTGTAACGTTTTATTGTACCTGGTTTACCTTTTAAAACTAAACATGACATTATTTGGTAGCTTATTTACATTGCTATAAAATGAATTCGCAAAGAATGTGAAATTTCATCTTGTAAACATGACAGAGTTCTGAATCAGTAAGACACATTGAACGTCTTAACAAATAAAGGATCAAAAGTCTGTGATTACAATGTACCTGTAAAATAAGTGTGCGAGTGGTACTTAGCACTCATAGCTTTTAGTTACATCCATTTAAGCTAGTCACTTCTCATTTGTTATAACCATAACTAAAAACAAACATTCATCAGAAGGTAACATGTGAAATTTGCACGTCTTGTATTATAGGGTTCCGCTTACAAATGGCATTATCATGCAAATTAATACAAACATAAACAAAGCAAAAGTCCAGTTGCGACAGCAGGAGAGAACTCTTATTAGTAGCCCGAGGTCCTTTATTAATAGCAAGTGACCAATTGCCAAAATATTACACAGCACATCCCAAAAACACATAACAAACACAAAACACACATGAATAAAATTCAAATTAACCAGCAATAAAAGAGAATACTATTCAATTTAATTACCATTTAATTACTCAATGGCTAGATACAAACCAGAGTATCGGTATTGCAACTTTCTGAGGCACGATGAAATGGAACAAAAAAACAAGTATCAACTACATCTCGTCTTTTTATAAAAAGCTTTAAAGACATAGCATCATATAGTTCAATTTCCAGATAATCGTCATGCAATTTCAGAAAGAAGCCGTAATGTTGGGTGTGCCGTAATGTTGGGTGTGCCGTAATGTTGGGTGTTAAAAGCCAGATTACATAGCTTTGTTGTACTCAGTATATGTTTATTTTAAACTAAATAAATCTTAATATACTATTCTACATCTTCCTGCCAACCCAAATTGAAAAAAAAATAACTAAATGAAAGTTGGTGTTAAAACCAGTTTTTAAATCGGAAATGCTGTAAAACATTAAGTAAAAAAAGTCCTTACGCTTCGTCACTGAGGCAGTACAAATATTTAAAAGATGACGTTATCCAGAAACGCGCAATGCACCCGATAACATCATAATTTTAAAATTCAAAGAAGTTAAAGCTACTTATCTACTATTTTAAAACGGCCAAAATTTTATCGATGAAAGAAATCAGTATCGGAACTAATAAGCACATGTTTTTAGTATAATCGCATTATATCCTTTTGATAAGAATGAGTGTACTAAATTAGTAAGTATACGTTTAGCACTCACTTTAACATATTGATATTTGCGAACACGTTTCAAAACATCACTGTAAAATGATGGGTGGGATATTCCGTTAGATAAGAACCATTTCAAAGAAACATTGTATTTAGAAACTAAAACATTATATTTTGTATAGAATTTAGCAAACTTATTGCGTAGATCATGATATAAAAAACCTTGTTTCAATAATTTCTTAGTTAGTGTACGGTTACGGTCGTTGAAATCTTTAACTCATCTGCCAGCTCTTGCATATCGAACTAATTGCGAAATGTATATGCCCTAGGAAGGACCTTTAGAAATATTACCATCCAAGAAAGGGAAATTTACAATTTCGAAATTAAATCATCTTTTGTCATATAGACTGGTTTTAACCATATTGTTAGTAAAAGTAAGATGTAAGTCTAGGAATGCAGCATCTGTATACGATGAACACCATTTATTTAAGGAAAGTTCTTTAGGGTAAATGTTTTGAATATTTTGTTCAAAGAAATGGTTATATATGTTATATACAATCAATATATCAACTAGTTTGGTTAAAACATTAAATCAAATTTAATTTAATTGTTTATCTTTTGATAAACCTAGCATAAAATTTCGTGCATAGCAAAATAAACATAGATCAGTTATAAGCGTTGCATAGTTAGTACCCATTGGTACCCATTTATTTGTTTAAATATTTTCCCATTGAATTCAACAAATAAGTTAAGTTATCCAGAAGAAAGCTGAGGGCTGAACATAAATCTAAGCAAGTCCAAATAATATATTCATAAAAATCTGCAAAACAAGCAAATAATAACATAAGCTATGATAGTGCATGCTAATTATAATAAGAACATGATACAATCGCAAATTATAAATAGTCCTGTTGATAAATGTAATTTATACAATCCCGCAAAATAAGTCCTTGCATTGCTTATCATGGTCATGTGCAATGAGGTCATCACCAGTGATCTTGGTTACGTCTTCTTCCTGCTCCTGCATGTACTTTGGAAGTATCTCTCGTCGTAAGGACACCAAATGCAGACGCTATCAAAAGTAACTGAAATAATTAAAAAAAACTACTGAATTGGCTCTTACGTTTTATAAGGATGAAACTTTAAGGTACAAGACAAAACGGGTTCAAGTTACTGATTTGATTTTTGTTGCTTAGAAACAAATTCTTTTTGTATGTCTAATCCGCTTCGCTTTTAAATATATCTTAAGTCACTTCATAATAATAATTTTTTCCTTGATTTATTTCATAACATTTTATACTTTGTATGCTTAGCAGGCTTTGAGTTGTATATATTAACGCGAATAATTATTATTTTCACGTTTATTATTTAAACAGTCTATGGCGGTTAGCGTTGTATTCTATATTCTCACCTGGAATATCCCCACCCCTGAGAGTACCCCGGCCACATACGCCTTCTTACCAAGCGTCCAGTTCCAGTATGTGTCGTAACAACCCTGAAAATATATGTATACTAACATACGTACTAAGTTAGCGTAAAATAAAGATAAGTTCATCTGCCGAATACCAAGACTTAAAAATTACGATGATGCACAGACCCATCTTTTTTTTGCCTTTTTGGGAAATGAACAAACAAAGTATTAATCCAACACTCGAAAACCATTTAGTGACGTGACGAAATCGATACCATAACGCCATATGATTGCATATGTTGGCGTTATACCACTGATCTAAGATTAAGCATTTTACTCGTGGTCTTAACTTATAATTTAGTAAAGGCGGTCTGACTTATAGAAAGGTTCGAACGCAAAACAATAATGAATCCTGTCCCGGGTGCAATATTTTTCACGATTTTACTGTTCATGAAATAGTTATTTACTAGTGTTATAATAAGTTAAGAAATGAAAATATTGTGAAGTTCTTACTTATAAGGAATAAAATGAAGTGTTACTTTCAAGAAAAGGGGTCGTACATACATTTTCATAGTTATTGACGGACTTGCTGAGAGTATTTGCACAGGACAGGTTGTCGGATGCTGGGAGATTCACGCAGCAGGCCACCGGAGTCTTAAGTGTCTTTTCGTTACCACCAGCGGTCTCCTTCAAGTCCCATTTCTTACAGTTCTCAAAGTCCTTGTAGTTTTCTACGCCGCAACATTGACCCTTGGTGTGGAGAGAAAACAAAATAGTATTTTTCAAGTTCTAACATCCATCTTAATTAACTGTCGCTTATACCTTCTATTTCACGCAACCGCTAGCACATTCTGTTACATAAATTCCTTAAAATATATGTAACTGTCGCTCACAACAAGATCTCGTTCGAATTTAGATAGGTTGCATTCTAGCTCATTTAACGGTCCTTACGTCATAATGTTAAATAGTGTAACCACTTAGATACGTCATGCAGTACATTCGTATGATATTCTACAATACATTTGTAGAATAAAAGTATAATGAAACCCTACAGACATCACCAGGAGAAAAACCCTTATTAACATCCGCTGGTCCTTTATTAAAGGCAAGTGACTAATTGCCTATTCAATACAGGACAATACTAACAACACAACATATGACGCACATTAATTCATTAACATGACAACATTTGGAAGATGTTTATTAAAATCTTCAGGCACTAGTTCCTTGATAAGCTGTTTATTTTCCGAATAAATCCAGAGTACCTTGATCATGACGACATTCCAAATGACAGTGGTGTAGTCACTACCAGAAAAGCCGCTGTAATTCTCGACGATGCCATCTTTCAACTCTTTTCTTAGTTGCTTGTGGATCTAAATTGAGAAAATACGTTTACTATAGTAAACAAATTGCTACCGTAACGTTGTATTTTGTGCAACAATGTTTGTTTGTTTTTTAAACTTAATATAATCCGAAGAAGAAATCGTATGCTAATATCAATGCCAGGCTCACTGTATACATCAGTCTAAGCTGATCTTGATGTTTTATTTCAGCTTAACAGATTTTCAAAATATTTTATATTGGAATTATTTTTTCTCTGGTGCGAGTAACACTGCATGCTGATGGGGTTTTATTAAAATCTTCGTATCAGGTAGCAAATGTACACCGAGATGAGTTAATAATGAATTATAATTACATAATTTAACAAACAATTACAATTGATCCAGAATTTTAGTAAACGCCATTTGTGAGCTTAATCCGATATAACTGACTCAAGTTCATCTTGAACCTGAATTTCACCAGACTCAACCTATTTTCTGAACACGCTGTCTGAACCTCAGATTTTTTAAAGTAATATTAATGCTCTCTGTTTCGGGATTGTATATTCCAATGCGAATGAAGAAAAACATCACAACAACACAGCTACTTATAAAAGTAGAGAATCAACCCACTAACCAAATAGTCGAACTATTTTGCCACAGGAAAACGTACACAAAAACACCTTGTTTTCAAAGTCTCGTCCTGCGTTATATGAATAGTTAATGGTGGAGATATACTCGCCGTTACTCACCGTGTTTGTGGCGTACATCAGGATCACGACGACAATCTCGCCAATCAGTAACACGATGCAGATAAAGATATACTGAAATTAGGGACGTGTAGCAAAATATTTATAAGAAATAATTGATCTATAAATTGATTATTGCATTTGTTCAGTTATATATTTAGATAAAACGTTAAATTACTGCATTTCCAGTAAACCGACAATTGTTCGACTGCAAAATCAAATTTGCGTTGACTTCTTTACCCCCACCTCATAAAAATCAAAAACAAAATCAATTGTATTGTATATTTAGTATAACCAGAGGGAAGCAGGTTTATTTATGCAGTTTCGTTCGTGCAAAAAATTCTTTAATCAGTATCAGTCATGGCGTAACTTGAAACAAATCAGTACATTTCTCTGACGTATATACTAGAGCACGCCAAGTGTCAACACAAATGAACGAGCGATTATGTTAACAGCATAACACATTTACTAAATGCAAGACATGTACAGAAGTACTTGAGGCTCTGATACGTTAACCTTCGACCAATATAAGCAAATATGTTGCAGGACTACTTTAACTTACTATCTTCAGTGCGGCAACTTTCCTGTAGAGAACGCTGATAAGACTTAGTAACGATATGACCATAAGAAAGGCACCGGCTACAATTGTGCCAATAGAGGCGGACTTCAGGAACTCGTTCATGTCGATGTCCACATTGGCACCTTCCATTATGGCGGAGTTCTTGAGAGCTTTCTGAAGTGAAAACGCTCTTAATAATCATCCCTCATCTTGTCCGTCCGGATGTCTGTCCACCACAAACATTGTCTGCTGTATAGCATTTACCTCTTCAAGGCTTTGTGCATTACTTGGCATTTACTAGTATGTTTAGTGTATCAGTTTGGATATCGCTCAGCATGTCAACCCGTCCAAATGTATTTAAAATTACATGCAAATTGGACAAAATTTGACAAAATAAAACTGAGTACCAACGACAAACGGAGAAACGTATATGTCTAAAATACAATAAAATCTAGAATGGCAATTCTTTGAATTATATGAACATACTAATATAGCATTTTAAATGACAGTTTAACTGGTATCAAATTATGGAAATTATATGAAAACAGTCTTGCTGAAATTACTGTTCCTGCATATAGCGATTTCGAGGAGGTGATCGTGGCCAATCATGTAATGATTTTAGTTGTCTTAATAGGACTGTGTGGGAAACTGACCTCTAGCTTGCTTGTGGCCTGGTCCATCAGTTTCTGGGTGACCTCGTCGCCATAGCGCATGACGATCCCGGTCACCAGCAGACCCAAACCAAGAACCTAGAGAAAAAAATTAAAACCAAGAGCTGTCAGACGACTGGGCGCTCGACTATTCGAAGGATTTCAGTTGGTACACACTTTTTATGTGAAAGGGACATTAATCTGTCATTAATATGTCAAAATACAGACCAGAGTTATGTTAATCATTGCTAAGGTTGATTACAATGTTGTGTAAGTTTCAAGTATCTTTTGTAGTTTGGAAGGGACTTATAAACCTATAATTATGAAAATCTAAGTTTAAAAGGGGGAAAACCTCTTGTCAAATTCCAAATTAAGGTATGGTAATTGTTGCAATGTTGATGAAAATGTTATACTGCTATACTATGTTTCAAGTAAATAGCATATGCAGTTGTAATGTTATTGAATGTTCGAAACAACATGTGAACCAGAAAATCTAAAAGAAAAACATATCTTTGTCAAAATACAAAACAGGGCATTTTTGCAGTTGATGTTTTAGTTAATGGCAATAAAATGAATTATATACACCAGGTTTCAAAGGTATATCATATGCAGTATTAAAGTTATATGACTTTTGAACAATAACGTATACCTTATTTTAGACACCGATGCCGTAAGAAAGCTCACATATTCTTGGAATAGTCAAACTAATAAAAGTATGTATTTCAAACAATGAAATGTTGTTGCAATATTTGTTTGTTTTTCTTATCATTTATTAAAATCTGACGTTAATCCGAACACAACTGACTGAAAAGTCAACATAAATACTAAGCGACATAACGTTTTGTTAGTTTATTATTCAGACAAAGTTTGTCCCGCCTTTAAAGGGCCCTTCAACGTTCAGTTTCTGTTTCAGATTGTGTTAGGATCATGATCGCCATTTAAGTTTTCATTTAGATTTCTAAGATTCGCAATATGGCTATAGTTCGTTAAATAGAATACAAGTGTAAATATCAGTACAATTAGATACAAACCTCGACATCTTGGTGCCTAGAAAGCTTGCGGGAGTGATCAATAAGATGAAAAAGCAATTTTATTTTTTGAATTAATCGAAACATGTACTATTTAAATACATGCTTTATGAAAACCTTTCTGTTTTTTTTTTATTTTCAATTTCTTATTTACTATTAAATTAAAGCTAGGAATGTTCTGCAATTAATTTTATCGACAGCTTTCTAGTATTCTTTACCCGGACACGTCAGTTAATAATGTCGACCAGGGCACGTTTTCACCAACCCATTCTAAGACTAAAGGATTCAGAACAGACTTAGACTCAAACAAATATTGTTTTTGTTTGCTTGGATTGTTCGACGTTTTTAACAGTAGTTCAGTCATATCACGGCGGGCAATTAACCTACCCACACTTGTTCCTGTGCAAGCTTAGCCGATCTTAGCGGTTTACCAGTACTAAGTGCACATACCTATGCCAGTAACTGAAAACTGCCCTACTTGAATCACAGGTAGGGGGAGATTGGCCGTAGATATAATTTCATGACCAATCCCCACACAAGCTATGTGGCTGTACTCAAGAAACAATACGTCTGAGTTCGCAAATATTCTGGGGACCTATGTCCCTTAGGTCATTAATAAATCGTTCTCAATAATGATGGCTGTACTTAGAATCACGTTGGTAAAGTGTTAGAACATAACAGTTTCAAGAATATTGTTTACTCTTGCGTCTTTAGTCAAAGAATAGTTTGGTTTATACGGGCCCTGGTCAAATAAATGATATAATGAAAGTCTCACCAGGAAGATGATGTTTATCACCGCAATGTACGTCCGTCCGAGACTTCTACAGAACCCCATCTTGAAATCTTCCGAGTTGTTCGCACAGGTTCGTCTTTCACCATCGCCCAAACTGAATTTTTTGAGAACCACACAAATCCCATAAAACCTTGAAAAGATCTCTTCTGTTTTAATTCCCTACAGACTACACTGATTTCAATAGATATTTTCCTTTTTTCGTTTATTTTCAGTTTGTGTGTTTTGTGCAATTTGCAGTGATTTCTATTCACGTAATTGGCCATCTAACAAATCTTTTATATTCATTGAATCAAAAACAATGGGAATGTATCATGTGACGTAGATAGATGATTTGGAGATATCGTTATCACAAAACGTATTCGGGTTTGGTGTATGATTTATTGATTTTCAAGCGTTTGTTCCTTGTTGTATGTAATGAATCATCGACAGATCGAACCTAAGCCACGAAAAACACAAATAATGTATGACCTTCCTAATCTGATTTTAAAATAAAAATATACATTTTAAACATAATTGTGATATCGATTATTTGTTGCACATACAGGTTTAATCCGCGACACTGCTAATACTTGCATAGCTTTTTAATATTTTTACTATTATAATGTTTCTTGTTTCTATCTGTTGTATAATTAAGAAAACTAAGAAATCTGTATAAAAAAAACTGTCATCATATAAAGTATGAAATGTGAAAGAAAAAGCGTATTTAATGCAATGTACTTACTTCTATAAGAGAACGAGCGTTCAGCTTTAAAGTACTAATTTCGGAAAGAGACGGACCTTTCAACTTTAAATACTAACTTCAGTTAGAGATAGAACTTTCAGCTTCAAGTACTAATTTCGGAAAGAGACGGACCTTTTAGATTAAATACTTACTTCAGACAGAGATGGAACTTTCAGCTGTAAGATCTGCCTTCGGTAAGAGACCGGACGTTCAGCTTTAAGTACTATCTTCAATAAGAGATGGAACTTTCAGCATTAAGTACTACCTTTAGTAAGAGACGGACCTTTCAATTTTAAAGAACTTACTTCGGAATTATTAGGAACATCAAGCTTTAAGTTCTAATTTCGATAAGAGACGGACCTTTCAACTTTAAGTACTTACTTCTGTAAAAAAAACGCTCTGCGCCTTTCATCTTTAACTTTGGAACTTTCATCTTTTGGTTATAACTTTGGTAAGCGATGGACCTTTCATGTTAAGTTCTAACTTTGGTATGAATCAGATCTTTCAACTATAAGTATTAACTTCGGTAAAATACCGAACTGTCATCTCCAAGAACTAACTTCGGTAAGATACCGGACTTTCAGCGTTAACTATTAACTTCGGTAAGATACCGAACTTTCAGCTCGAACTTCTAACTTCGGTAAGATACCGAACTTTCAGCTCTAAGAATCATTTTGGGTAAAATACTGAACCTTCAGCTCTAAGTACTAACTTCGGTAAGATACCGAACTATCGTTTCTAAGTACTAAATTCCGTAAGATATCGAACTATCATCTCTAAGTACTAACTTCGGTAAGATACTGCACTTTCAGCAAGATCTAACTACTAACTTCGGTAAGATACCAAACTTTCAGCTCTAAGTACTAACTTCGGGAAGAGAACAGAACAGAACAGAATTTTATGACACACAAACTTTACAGTTTCTAGTGTTTGACAATACTACCTAAGAGACGGATCTTTCAGCTATAATACTGACTTCGGAAATATTCGAGCCTTTCAGCTATAATACTGACTTCGGAAATATTCGAGCCTTTCAGCTATAATACTGACTTCGGAAATATTCGAGCCTTTCAGCTATAATACTGACTTCGGAAATATTCGAGCCTTTCAGCTATAATACTGACTTCGGAAATATTCGAGCCTTTCAGCTATAATACTGACTTCGGAAATATTCGAGCCTTTCAGCTATAATACTGACTTCGGAAATATTCGAGCCTTTCAGCTATAATACTGACTTCGGAAATATTCGAGCCTTTCAGCTATAATACTGACTTCGGAAATATTCGAGCCTTTCAGCTATAATACTGACTTCGGAAATATTCGAGCCTTTCAGCTATAATACTGACTTCGGAAATATTCGAGCCTTTCAGCTATAATACTGACTTCGGAAATATTCGAGCCTTTCAGCTATAATACTGACTTCGGAAATATTCGAGCCTTTCAGCTATAATACTGACTTCGGAAATATTCGAGCCTTTCAGCTATAATACTGACTTCGGAAATATTCGAGCCTTTCAGCTATAATACTGACTTCGGAAATATTCGAGCCTTTCAGCTATAATACTGACTTCGGAAATATTCGAGCCTTTCAGCTATAATACTGACTTCGGAAATATTCGAGCCTTTCAGCTATAATACTGACTTCGGAAATATTCGAGCCTTTCAGCTATAATACTGACTTCGGAAATATTCGAGCCTTTCAGCTATAATACTGACTTCGGAAATATTCGAGCCTTTCAGCTATAATACTGACTTCGGAAATATTCGAGCCTTTCAGCTATAATACTGACTTCGGAAATATTCGAGCCTTTCAGCTATAATACTGACTTCGGAAATATTCGAGCCTTTCAGCTATAATACTGACTTCGGAAATATTCGAGCCTTTCAGCTATAATACTGACTTCGGAAATATTCGAGCCTTTCAGCTATAATACTGACTTCGGAAATATTCGAGCCTTTCAGCTATAATACTGACTTCGGAAATATTCGAGCCTTTCAGCTATAATACTGACTTCGGAAATATTCGAGCCTTTCAGCTATAATACTGACTTCGGAAATATTCGAGCCTTTCAGCTATAATACTGACTTCGGAAATATTCGAGCCTTTCAGCTATAATACTGACTTCGGAAATATTCGAGCCTTTCAGCTATAATACTGACTTCGGAAATATTCGAGCCTTTCAGCTATAATACTGACTTCGGAAATATTCGAGCCTTTCAGCTATAATACTGACTTCGGAAATATTCGAGCCTTTCAGCTATAATACTGACTTCGGAAATATTCGAGCCTTTCAGCTATAATACTGACTTCGGAAATATTCGAGCCTTTCAGCTATAATACTGACTTCGGAAATATTCGAGCCTTTCAGCTATAATACTGACTTCGGAAATATTCGAGCCTTTCAGCTATAATACTGACTTCGGAAATATTCGAGCCTTTCAGCTATAATACTGACTTCGGAAATATTCGAGCCTTTCAGCTATAATACTGACTTCGGAAATATTCGAGCCTTTCAGCTATAATACTGACTTCGGAAATATTCGAGCCTTTCAGCTATAATACTGACTTCGGAAATATTCGAGCCTTTCAGCTATAATACTGACTTCGGAAATATTCGAGCCTTTCAGCTATAATACTGACTTCGGAAATATTCGAGCCTTTCAGCTATAATACTGACTTCGGAAATATTCGAGCCTTTCAGCTATAATACTGACTTCGGAAATATTCGAGCCTTTCAGCTATAATACTGACTTCGGAAATATTCGAGCCTTTCAGCTATAATACTGACTTCGGAAATATTCGAGCCTTTCAGCTATAATACTGACTTCGGAAATATTCGAGCCTTTCAGCTATAATACTGACTTCGGAAATATTCGAGCCTTTCAGCTATAATACTGACTTCGGAAATATTCGAGCCTTTCAGCTATAATACTGACTTCGGAAATATTCGAGCCTTTCAGCTATAATACTGACTTCGGAAATATTCGAGCCTTTCAGCTATAATACTGACTTCGGAAATATTCGAGCCTTTCAGCTATAATACTGACTTCGGAAATATTCGAGCCTTTCAGCTATAATACTGACTTCGGAAATATTCGAGCCTTTCAGCTATAATACTGACTTCGGAAATATTCGAGCCTTTCAGCTATAATACTGACTTCGGAAATATTCGAGCCTTTCAGCTATAATACTGACTTCGGAAATATTCGAGCCTTTCAGCTATAATACTGACTTCGGAAATATTCGAGCCTTTCAGCTATAATACTGACTTCGGAAATATTCGAGCCTTTCAGCTATAATACTGACTTCGGAAATATTCGAGCCTTTCAGCTATAATACTGACTTCGGAAATATTCGAGCCTTTCAGCTATAATACTGACTTCGGAAATATTCGAGCCTTTCAGCTATAATACTGACTTCGGAAATATTCGAGCCTTTCAGCTCCAAGTATTAAATTCGATAAGAGACCGAAGTCTTACCTTTTTTAAGTACTAACTTGTTTTAATAATTCAGTTTAATGTGGGTTGCCAATGCTAGTAATTAACCAATCATTAAATAAAGACCAATAAAAAATCACGTTATACGCATTTATTTTCATTGAATGATATTTAAGATTTTAAGAATACTGAAACGTACATTCAGTTTGAAGATTTAAATAGTTTACGACTTAATTGTGAACACCACGGCCGCAGAAAGGTTTAACCTTTCAATTTTATTTCACGATAATTGAGCATACCAGATCCGGTTTGACATCTGCGTGAATCTTATTAGATCTAGCCTTCCTATTTAACTGATCCCGATTTGAACAATTTTGGTGAAGGAAACATGCAAATCGAGGCGCAGTCCTTGTCCGAAATGTAGACGTCTAATCAGAACCGATATCAAATTATATTTTATGACGTGAGTAGGGGTTTGATTGTAATAAGACTTACATTTTGATTAACCAATATCCACAATGGCTTGTGTAGCCTTCAATGCAATACTGTATAAAAGGTAAACTTCAAATGTTTTTGCAGTCCCGAGATATGTTTATTTATAAATGGTCATGTTCACGGACCATAATATTAACATAGTGAAGTAACGTACATGATAGGAAATAGTCGTTGTTAATATTAATTAATGTATTTCAGTTAATATTCAATATTAAATAATTGACGTTACACTATATATTAATTTATAAAAATACAAAACGTGTAAATAATACTTGTATGTTGACTTTTTATCTTGGCGAACTTAGTATAGTACAGAGTCAATTATAAATAAAAAAAATATGGAAACAATAATTGGCAATTATTGATAAATATAAGTAGAAAATTTAGTTTAAACTATCCGGCTCATATTTCCGAAATTCTTGTTATTGTAGGAAAACTCGGAGTATTAGTTGCTCGCAAAGTATAAGGACTTTCTTAATATTAAAAATTTACGTAATGTGACAAAATTGTAATGGTTGTCTCGCAGGTTTAATTTGGTTTAAATTTCTTCAATTAAAAAACTATGGGGCCAATGGAGTGTAGTTTCAAGTCTTGCACGTTGCACGAAACACGTGTAAAAGCAAAGATCTTCCCCAAATTAGCGGTATTGTTTGTTCAGTCAAGGGTGAACCGGTAGAAGAACAATAGTCTTTTTGTCTTCTTTTTTCAAATCGTGTACTCATTCCAAACGACTAGGACTGTTTATACGTGTTTTGCCAATAAAATGCGATACTTGATACGTTGTTCAATATTAAGGTTGACAATTTCCATTCATTGTAAATCTCAAATATCTTTCCAAATATATTCAACACTTCCTTAGCGCTAGTGGCCAATTCGTAAGTCCAACACAAGTATATTGTGAGTTTTCTGTTAAACGCGTGAGGGATATTAAACAAGTATTAACTTGTTGCTTTAGTACGTCCTATATATGCATAACAATTATTTAAATTATACATGAATATAAATAATAGTCAGTTATTTATTGTCTACAAATATTTCGAGCCATTATAATATGTTCATCCAGTTTTTAAAAAAAAGATAGTTACTCCAGTGAATAAATAATTTACATTAATGGTATATGTAATTTATAATATTATATATTATTTATCAACAAACTCGGCACATGTTATACCAAACTGTTCGTAGATATTCTGTTGTCATGAATCTATTGTCATTTATGAAAATTACCGTTGAATTTCCGCGGTGTACGTGTAAGGAACATATTCGTTTTATTTTATTTTTTATTTGTTTGTGTATATTGATTTATAACTTTAAACCACATTTTGCAAATAAATGTCTTCCACTTATTTTATCAAATTTTAGTGACAAAACGTATCGATGTATGTAGTATCGGTGCTGATATGACGTTAACATGCTTAAATAGACAAACTTTCTATCTTCATTCTGAAAATGTTATATATTTCTTTGTGTAACATTATATATAGCTCACAAATGATGAAATAGATTTGTCTCAGTGGGAATAAGCGATAAGTGTTTAAGAATAAAATATGTGTGTGAGAGAATATAGTAAAGACCTAAATAAACTTCACAGCGCTACCAAAATTTAAAAGGCTTGAATCAAATAATGACAAGATATTATTGTATTTAAATTGTTGAAACAAAACAATAGATTACCAATGGTTAATTACATATACCTCAACACATATATCATGTAAACGTTATATTTTACACGCATATTCGTTGTCATAAACTTATTCTACATGCATATTTATATTGCCTTTCAATCAAACAATTTTAATTGTTCATTATCAACAGAACCAGTGTCGCGGTCTGGGTAGTTGCGCTGGCCTAATTTAATTGGAAGAGCTGATTTTATGTAGCCGATTGACGTCATACATGGTAGTTTGTGATTTTGTCACGAAGTTAATATTAAACCTGGACATTAAACGTAAAAAAACATGGGGTTATCAACATGTGGACGAGTGTTTTTGGTGGCTGTAAACATCTTCTTTTTGGTAAGTAATCTAAAGAAATATCTAAATAATAATTTTAACAGTAACTTTGTATACATTTGGCGGCTTTTAACTTTTTAACTCCTGCGACCTTTTACTTTATAAGAACCAAACTTAAACAGTAGTTAAAGTTTTAAAATATTTTAAAAATTTCCCAGGTAAAATGTCTGAACATAAAATAAAATGACTATACATTTCAAAAATGACGTTCTAGTTTTAATATAGTTTAATTCCATCGTCTTAAGATATTTTACACCAATCGTAGAACACATATACAAACGAAAATATATGGTTGAGCCACAAAGGAAAAGGGGGCTGAAACGGGGCGGGGTGTATTACTGATCAGAGTTGTTCATTCATGTTGTTTTATAAGTAAATGACAGGTTAAATATTTCTATTTTTGTAACATTTTATTAAAATATTCTTATTAAATTAGTTTGGTTAGTATGTCACTACAAAATAATTTACAGTTACATTATTGTACTATGAAAATTTAAGTATCTGTAGTTCGCAGTAACTTAAAATTTAAATCATTAAATAAATATTAATCATCAGACATTCAATATCCCTTTGAACTAAGTCCCATTTACTGCGTAAAAATATCAATGTATTTCAAACGAATTAACGGATTCAAAATTTAAACGAATGCTCATGGGCTTGCAACTTAGAACTGACAGTTTTGACAGACGGTATTACTGATCACAACTAATCAAATTTAAAGATCACATTTTTATCTCCAGAAATTCTGAACCTCATCTAAATGAATTTTCAACTTTTATCGGTATTGTATCCAATCAATAATTATGTATTTATTCGTTAATTACTTACCTTATTCACTCCCTCACTGACTGACTGACTGGCTCGCTGGCTCTGTCTAATTGATCGTATAGGAATGAAACGAATGCGTTGTGTCCAGGTTCTCTATATCTTTACTTCAAGTCTATATCAACAACAAAACAAAACAACAACATGATGATGACGTTGACGTCACGTGACGTTCCGCGCAAACGCGCGAAAGCGTCGCAATATTAACGTTTCCCAACATACTCGGGGCGGCAAAATGTGAATAAAGTTAATAATTAACATCAAAAACATGCATCACAAACTCGAATGATGTCAACAAACAATTTATATAAAATTACCAACATATTTAAATCGTTTACGAAATTGAAAGTTCTCAGTCCATATATCGTACAATTCCCAATAAAACGTGTTTAGTTTGAGTCCAATCAATAATCACAGAAACAGTCTCTATTTAAACACAACGTAATCAGTCCATTTAAGTATTTGTTTCTCCTCATACTTCTAAGGGGTAAAGCTTCGTAATGGGACGGTTTGTTACTCCCCCGTCTGTCCGGATGTCTGCGGCTCGTACTCGTCCGTCGTTCCCAGGGATAAGCGCCTGTACTCTGGCCAATCTCCATCGCGACCGCGGGCCTTCATCGTGTACCATGACGACGTCACCGACTTTGATTGTCTGCTCGTTACGACCGGAAATGCGCTGATGTTCACGTAAGGCGGTGAGGTATTCGTGTCTCCATCGCGAGCGAAAATCATCAATGAGCTTCCGTTGTAATCTCGCCCGTTTAGAAACGTCATTTTGGGAAATGACGATCGAAGTATCCAGAACCACGTCACTGACATGAGGTAGCATTGTTATCCGGCGGCCGGAAATCAGGTGAGACGGCGTCAACGGCTCCATGTCACTCTGCGAGGTGCTGATGTAGGTGAGAGGCCTGTCGTTTATTTCAGCCTCAATCTCCGTGATCACTGTGAATAACGTCTGATAATCAACACAGGATCGTCCTAGCACTTTCTTGACAGACGTTTTCGTTATCCCGATCAAACGTTCCCACCATCCCCCATACCATGGGGCACGCTTGATGATGAAACGCCACTCTGTTCCTCTCGAGCTGAGTTCCGCGTGAATCTTGTCTGACGCAAAAAGATTCTTCACATGGTTTGCTGCACCCACGTACGTAGTTCCGTTGTCTGATATCATTACGCGTGGGACCGATTGTCGACTGCAGAATCTACGGAAGGCCTGTATGAAAGTTTCTGTAGACAGATCGGGTACCAGCTCCAAATGTACTGCACGGGTCGAGGCACACGTGAAGAGACATATGTATGCCTTTGCGTTACTACCGTCGGTGTCACGCACGTACAACGCTCCGGAAAATTCCACGCCAGTCACAGTGAATGGGTCCGCATCTTGTACTCTCACGACAGGTAACGGTGGCGGATCTGGTGCTGTGTATGCCTTGCCGACGACTCTTCTACATGTCACACATTTCCGTAGAACGTGCTGTACACATCGTCTGATTGCAGGGATCCAATATTTCTGGCGAATGTACGATATTGTAGAATTTGGACCAGAATGTAGAATTCTCTCATGTGCGTCACGTATTACTAATAGCGTAAATGTGTGCTTCTGTAGTAGGAGATACGGAAACTTCGTAGTCTGAGCAACCGGGGCGTTATGGATACGCCCACCACATCGAAGCAAACCTGTATCATCAATGAACAATTTCAATTGATTCACAAGTGTCGCTCTCGAGGTACCGTTTCGGATGCACTGGATTTCTTCTACGTACGAAGAAAGTTGACAACTCGAAATCCATAGTTTCTCTGCTTCCAGTAGCTCAGATGAAGTCAGCGATGTTAACTGTGTGACGCTCTTGTCTCTGCAAATCTTAATAAAGCGTAATACGTATGCTGTCACGCGTAGTAGTCTTTGCAAATTACCGTAGTTCTCAATATTAATCAACTTGTGTACTCCATTCACAGCTTCGGGTTGATCTGTGGTACTGGCTGCTGGCCCTGTCGAATCACAGCATGTTTCTGTGACGCAGACGGTTGTCATTTTGGGTTCCCATGTAGGCCAACTTCCGGGGTCTGTCACCCATGATGGTCCCTTGAACCAAAGATCGTTTGTCATAAACTGCTCAGCTGAGATACCGCGGGTAAGCAGGTCTGCTGGGTTATCTTGTGAAGGACAGTAACGCCACGCGTGGTTTGGTAGGAGTGTGATGATCTCTGTTACACGGTTTTTCACGAATCGCGGGAGAGTGCGTGTTGAAGCTAGCCAATGTAACACTATCTGACTGTCAGTCCATAATTGTAAACGCTCGATCTTCAACTCTTTCTGTACATGTTTGGCCAGTCGCGCGCCAAAAATGGCTGCCATCAGTTCCAAAAGAGGCAGAGTAAGCGTCTTCAAGGGAGCGACGCGCGATTTCGCCATCACCAGGGCGCATTCGTGTTCGGTGCAGACGAAAACTGCGGCACCATATGACGTCATACTTGCATCACAAAATACTTGAAGAGAGATGTTTTCGTTCTTCTCTGACGGTGAGCTCTTTAACAGGTAGCGATTTACGCTGTAGGAAGTCACAGTGTTCAGGTCCGTCGCCAAGTCGCACCACTGCCGGTATAAATCACGTGACAAGGGTGTGTCCCACGAATACTCTAATTTCCACAATTCTTGCAACAATGCCTTTGCACGAATCGTCACTGGTGTTAGGATACCAAGGGGATCATAAATTTTCGAGATGTGTTGCAATATTTCTCTCTTTGTCACAGACTCTACGAGAGAAATGTCCCTTGTAGGAAAACACAACGTATCTTCAACTGCGTTACACCTCAACCCGAGAATCTTCGTATCTCTATCAGTGTCCAATACGCCGTCTACACTGGCACTGTCACGCACCACTCTGCTGTTGGAGTTCCAGGAACGCAAGTTGAAGTTGGCAGCCGACATCAAATCACGAGTGTCGTGATAGAATTTCACAACGTCGCTCTCCTGCTGGAAACCGGAAATGATGTTATCGACATAGATATCACGGCGAACATGGTCACTTACCCAGTTGTCCTTGTTGTTGTCTAGATGCTTCACGATGGTTGCACACAGTATGAAGGGTGAGCATGTAGCGCCGAACAACACAGCTTTAAAGCGATAGGTCATCAGTGGACTGTCTGGGTCACGAGGGTCCCGTAACCATAGAAATCTGGTGACGTCACGATCTCTCTCATCCAGAGCAACATGTAGGAAGGCTTTCTCGATGTCTGTCGTCACGGCGTATCTATTCATTCGGAAGCGCATTAAAATGCCAGTTTGATCGTTCAGTTCAAGTGGAGTCGATCGTAAACAGTCGTTCAGGCTCGGCTCGTTTGACGATCTACGACAACTGCAATCGTACACGATACGAATCGGAGTGGTCATCGATTCTTTCCGTACTCCGTGGTGTGGGATATAGTGTACAGGGTATTCAGGCTTGATTTCCTCATCGACGACTTCTATGAACCCGCGTTCATGCTGTTCTGTAATAATGTCGTCGTATTTCTGGAACATGAACGGTTCTCTTTGCAGACGCTGTATCATGTTCTGTGTACGTCTGACGCTTACATCGTAGTTCGTAGGCAACTGAGGGTGATCTTCTTTCCACGGCAGTTTCACACTGTACTGGTTATCCTTGTAAGTGATGCAGGTATCCATGTACGTCTGAAGTTCGTCAGTATCGGAAGTTGCGTCCGTTTCCGGTGCGATCCCAATGGACTCCAGCTTCCAAAATCTCTCGATATCGGCAGCGTTTAGAGGTGACGTCATCACGTTCAACATGTGGTGAGTAGACTCGGCGTTCGTAGTTGGAAGAGGGCCAGAAAGAAGATATCCTAATTTTGACTGCACTGCAGTAGGTCCGTTACCCCGAACAACGCGATTCTGCACGATCTTCCAGTATGTGTCTGCGCCAATTAGCATGTCGATCTCAAACGTCTCATCTGCGGTGACAGGGTGGGCTAATTTTAAACCGCGAAGGTACGTTAGGGAAGCTACATGTCGATGTAAGCTCGGCATCGGAACTGCTATAGTGGGTGTAATTAAGGCGTCAATCGGGATCCGCTCCTTCCTGTCGGTGATCACGTGCACTGTCGCTGTTTTCATAATTTTCACATCTTGCGATGAATGTCCAAATGCTGCTAAATAGATTGTCTCTGTACCAGTCTCTTTAACATGCAGTTCATTCGCAAGTTTCTCTGTGATAAACGATCTCTGGGCACCTTCGTCGAACAATATATTTGCTTCAACAGTTAAGTTCAAGGAACTTACTTGTACGATAGCGGTCTTCAGAAGCACATTAGATCTTGCTTGTGTCGAAGAATGTAGAATCGTGTGTCCCGTGGCGATGCCTTGGAATGGAGTAGCATTTGGGCTCAGCGAAGAGCTCGTTTTCTTCTGTTCACAGATGGCTGTATGGTGTTTGCGCTGACAGTTGCGGCATCTATTGTGGGATTGGCACAGCGAAACTTGATGTGAATCTGACAGACAGTTAAAACATAATTTCTTCTGTTTCACAACTTTACTTCTGGCTTCGGTGGTCTTGAAATTGTTACAGTCTGCAGCTAAGTGTTCACCATCGCAAAAATGACAGGTTGACTTCCGACGCTTGGTGTCTGACCATGGTCTCGACTTCTTCCCAGGATTCCTACTTCCGGTATGGAAGGACGCGGTCGGCATATGAGAGCCGCTCACCGGAAAATCACGCAATTCGCCTTCTCGCATAATGGCAATCTCCTTCTCTATCGCACATCTAAGGTTGGATAGTTGCCAACGGCTGCCTCCGTGGTCACGTGCCATACTCTGTCGTACTGGAGCTGGCAACTTGTCCCTTATAATAGGAACCAGAAGATTCCCATATGACTCTTGTCTCTCGCCTAACGATTCCAGTCCTCTAATCTTCGTTTCTAGATGGTCGTAAAACGACTGAAGACTGTCAGGGGTGTTCATCGGTGGATCTAGTTGGATTAGCGCTTGTATCAGTGCTTCTACTATCTTGTCTGGCTGACCGAACCGTTGCTTAAGCAAGTCGACGGCTTTCTTGTAGTTGGCGTTGGTTAACTGGAAACCCGCTATACACAAACCTGCTGCGCCATCAACTAACGAACGGAGATATGTGAACTTCTGCACGTCCGATAGGGTGTTGTTGAGATGCACGGAACACTCGAAGCTGTCCCACAACGTCTGCCATTGCACTACATCACCGTGAAATGTTGGCAGAGACATCTTTGGTAGCCTG
The DNA here is from genome assembly GCA_027627225.1 of Congeria kusceri. Classification (NCBI taxonomy): domain Eukaryota; kingdom Metazoa; phylum Mollusca; class Bivalvia; order Myida; family Dreissenidae; genus Congeria; species Congeria kusceri. The sequence continues at coordinate 61,645,331 of CM051030.1, forward strand.
TGGTGTGAGAGGCTAGGGATGGTCATCTCCGTGGAGAAATCGTGTCTTGTACGCCGTTCGAGAACCGGAAGTTCTGGCTGTATGTCGTCTGTTGTGCGTTGTTCTCCACTCGTCACCGGCTGGCCGTTATTATTCTCATTACGCAACAAGCTCGACGCCACTGGCTGTGTGTTAGCAATAGAACTTCGTTGCTTAAGATTGTCCCTGAGTCTCTGTATCTTCAAGTCAAGATCGAACACAAACGTTTTACTCTCGACCAGTTCCGTCGCTAAATCCTCTGTGTCGTTGTGGTTGATGATCTTTTCGTTGAGCACTTTCACTTCTTCAGTCTCCTCCGTTATCATGTGAAGCAGTCGCTCGTACTCAGACCCCGTTAACTCAGTAGAATCGAATCGCTCTAACTCCCGGGAAATAAGGCGACGATGGCCGTCGCGCATCGCAATAAGCTTCGTAAGCTGCATATTTCGATTCTTCAACTGGTTTCACGGCACCAAAATGTCTAATTGATCGTATAGGAATGAAACGAATGCGTTGTGTCCAGGTTCTCTATATCTTTACTTCAAGTCTATATCAACAACAAAACAAAACAACAACATGATGATGACGTTGACGTCACGTGACGTTCCGCGCAAACGCGCGAAAGCGTCGCAATATTAACGTTTCCCAACAGGCTCCCTCCCTGTCACCCCCCCTGCCTCCCTCCCTCCCTCCCTCCCTCCCTCGCTCACTCAGCCACTCACTCAATACCTATACTCGCCCACTAGCCTACTCATTCACTCACTAACTCACTCACTTATTTAATCATTCATTAATCTACGTATTTAATTATTCACCCATTCATACATCCATGCATCCATTCATTCCTCCTGCAGGTGTTGGGTGTGATATTCTTCGGCGGCGGTCTGTTCCTGCGGTTCGGCAAGCAGTACACGGAGCAGTACACACAATCGGCTGAGGACACCCTAAAGAAGCTCATACAGGACCTGGGTGGGGACAACAGCGGCATCGACCTCAACATGGACAAGCTGCTGCTGAGCGTCTCTCTCGCTTTCATCTTCATCGGCCTCTTCCTGCTCATCGTCGCCTTCCTTGGGTGCGTCGGTGCGTGTTGCAAGATCAAGGTCGTCGTTACGTTGGTGAGTTTTGTGGTAAATCTTAAAAGTTTTCTCAAAGTTTCGATCACAACGTATGTGTTGTTTTCCATTCGAGTTCCACTGCTCATTAGACATCTCTCGGGGCAGTTAATTAATGTTTGTATGTTTGTTTATTTGGATTTTTCGCCGTTTTAAACAGTATTTCAGTCATATCACGGCGGTCAGTTAACCTGCTCACACTTTTCCTGGGCAAGCTTAGCCACTAAGCGTTTAACCACTACTAAGTGCCCATACTTACGCCAGTAACTGACAACTGCTCTACTTCAATCAGAGGTAGGGGGGAAATGGCCGTAGTAATAGTTTCATGACCAATCCCCCAGTTAATTAATTTGACAAGTCTTGTATACAAAACCGCTTTATATGCTTGTACTGTGATTGCAATATTTTAATGCATGGACATAGATCTACGTTGAAAGTGTTAACGCTTTGTGAATTCGTACATGATCGCAGCGCCAATATTTTTACTTTGCAGTTTAATGCCATGTGCATAATTATTGTTGTTGTTGTTTTTGCACTTCATACAAAACACCTTTATGCTGTCTGTGTTACAGTACCTGATTGTTTGCTTGGTGATCCTGGTAGCTGAGGTCGTGTGCGTGATCCTTGTGTACGGCACTAAAACGGTAGGTTCTTAGTTATGGTGCGTTGCAAATTTATTTCGATGATTCAACTTTTAAGAAAAAAATCAAGACATTTTCGTGGCTTTGATATTGTCTCTCTGCATGGGTCAACTCTATTGTCGTAGAAAGTAGTACAAGGTATATGTTATATCAGTAAGCCTACTACTTCAGCATTAAAATCATTCTAATGCGTACACGTCCTCGCCCTGATGACTTGGCTAAAATAAATCAAAATATTAGTTCTTTGTGATGAATAACATTTATTTTGACTGAAAAACAAGGCCAAAAAGAACAGTCAAAAGTCAAGCATTAGATAAGGCAACTGTTCAGTATGCAGTAAACACATTTTGGATGGCCGAAGCATATAATTTGATAAAGCCGTTAACGGTGATTTGCCATTGCGAATTGTTACTGACATATCAAACTCCATTTACAGCTCCAGGGAACGATCAAAGACGCACTGAAGTCCGACATCAAGAAGAGCTATGCTGGACTGGACGGAAGTGACATCACATCCCTGGCCTGGAACATCATACACATTCTGGTAGGTCTGAACTAAATGAGGCTTGTCGTGGGAAAACCGGGCTTAATGCATGTGCGTACAGTGTCGTCCCGGATTAGCCAGTGCAGTCCGCACAGGCTAATCCGGAACGGCACTTTTTCCGCCTACAGTGGATTTATGTTTAGAAGAGACTTCATTGTAAACGAAAATACCATAAAAGTGGAAAGTGCCGTCCAGTGCGCACTGGCTAAACCGGGACGACACTTTAAGCACATACATTAAGCCCGGTTTTCCCACGACACGCTTCAAATAAATGGGTTCCATGGTGGCTTAAAAAAGATACACCAGCAAATTTAAAATAATATCACGCTTCAGTTTGGATACCTGAATCATTTGTAATAACAACAACAGACCACATGTAAAAAAGAAACTTCGTATAACCAAGATAAGAATGTGTGACTTTAAGCTTATTGTATTATTACCCGTAAAAGCCCTATCTTTTCGGACACTTAAAAATAATGAAAAATTTTCGTATCCAAAAATTTGGATACACAAACATATTTCCAAATGACAGGTGTCCGAAAATGTATAAACACTATGACAATATTGCAGTTACGTTCGGATATGTCCGGTGTATACCGTTTTTTTGCCGAATATACACGGATAGTATCGATTAATGTTTGCGCGTGCTTGTTAAATACCACGCCGAATAGTATCCCCTTTTTACACTCACTTGTATTCGTAGCATTTGTGTCTTAATTTTTTTTTACTTTATAGTACCGCTGAACTTTTATTTGAATCAGAATATCATGTCAGAATAATGAATGCATGTTTTTTTGCTTTTCATACAGCTAGACTGTTATCTGCATCTGTCTGAATGATGAATGTATGTTATGTTTGTTATCAACTATTGAAATGAAATAAACGAAATACATAAATCAGTATCCACTAGTTTCATTGCGTTGCGTCGTCTTTCAAGCTTTGAGATAAATGCAATTTCACAGCTTTGCTATCGCGTACCTGAAACGACATTAAAACAACTGTTAATAAATTCAGCAGAATGTATTGGTAAATAATTAAGACTGGTTAAGACTGATTCCTTAATACGATAATTTCAGCAGCATATTGAATATTCGATATCACTACTGGTATACACAATCGGGTAAACCCATTATTTATGGTACATGTCTCTTTACCTAATAACGCTAATATAACGGTCCACCGCCTCCACTCATTCATCTGCTAGGTTTTATGACCTTCATCCGGTTGTAAAAACACATGTGCGATATGTCACCGGATTAACGTAAACAGGTTAAAATTCTGCTAAAATACCACTGTCATATAACATGTTCGAAAATTAAGATTCATTACTTATGATTTAAAAGCAGGATGTCCGAAAATATATAGTGACAAAAAATATATATTTTGGCTAAAAAAGAGGGTGTCCAAAAATTTATAGTGTCAGAAAACATAGAGCTTTTACAATTAGAAAGCACTGTGCGAACGCAGGCCTCCGCCAATGCAGTTCATTCATTCATTGTTAATTTAAGAAATAATTTTTTTATTTATCGTTGTTTATCGGCCAATAAACAACCATTTTGAGTTCTGATGTATAGGAATTAAACCACTAGGGCGTAAGCATCAGAACGACAAAGAGTTGTTTATTGGCCGATAAACAACGATATAATTCGAAAATTATTTAAGTTCTAACATGATTTGACATATATGTTTGCAATTATTGGAACGACTTTTTACTATGCTCCACTCAGAATTGGGACTTGCTCCACTCAGAATTGGGACTTCTTTTTGCGTTGTTTATTGGGTTGTTTAACAACGATAATTTTGTTCTTTATCTATAGAAAAATTAGCGAGCATCATGTTAGAATATGCTTTTAATCATCGTTTTATTTTCCTTTTTTCACTATTGACCCTAAATTCTTAATGATATATCATTAGTCCATTAATGTAAGAAATGCATCAAACAAGTAAAACTAAAACGAACACCAAAATACACCTTCCAAATAAGCAAGGATTTTTCTTGTGATGGCTTTGGTTACTGCTAACCGCCAGGGAAGTACCCGCTGCGAGGAGTTTGGAGAGTCAAGTCAGTTTGTCCGAGCTATAGTGTAATTAGTATTCATTTATTCTGTTTAGGGCAAATGTTGCGGGGTCAACAACTACGCCGACTTTAAAGTCACCGACAGCTGGGATCACAAGGAGACTGCAGGAGGTATTGCTAAGATCGTGTCAACTCCTGTGTCATGCTGCATCCAACTGCCGAAAACTTCTGACGTGTCGTGCGCAGAGACTCCAACTGCAACAAATAACTATATGAACGTGGTGAGTATCGAACGCCGAGATTAATGTTTGTATTCTACGTTCTGGAAAAGTAAAAGACCTTTCCAGGTTTGCCGCTTCTAATTTAAGCTATTCCCATCTAAAGACTAAGCTATTCCCAGCTAAAGACCTTTTCAGTTTCTTTCGCTCCTATTTTAAGCTATTCCCAGCTAAAAACTAGGCTATTCCAAGCTAAAGACCTTTCCAGGTTTTGCCGCTCCTAATTTAAGCCATTTCCAGCTAAAGACTAAGCTAATTCCAGCTAAAGACCGATCCAGGTTTTGCATCTGCTAATTTAAGCTATTTTCCCTGATGAAGATCTTTCCAGGTTTTGCCGCTCCTAATTTAAGCCATTCCCAGCTAAAAACTAAGTTATTCCCAGTTAAAGACCGCTCCAGGTTTTGCCGCTTCTTACTTAAGCTATTCCTAGCTAAAGACCGTTTTAGGTTTTGCCGATCGTAATTTAAGCTATTCCCAACTAAAGACCTTTTCAGGTTTTGCCGCTCCTAATTTAAGCCATTCCCAGCCAAAGACCGTTCCATGTTTTGCCGCTCCTAACTTAAGCTATTCCCGGCTAAAACTAAGCTATTCATAGCTAAAGACCAGGTTTTGTGGCTCTTAATTTAAACCATTCCCAGCTAAAGACTTAGCCATTCCCAGCTAAAGACTAAGCCATTCCCAGCTAAAGACTAAGCTAGTTTCATGTAAGACTTTTATATTTAATTAGATAACTCTTCGTGCACATGCCTTTTGGTTAAAACGTCTCACTCTTTTGTTAACTTGGCTAATTGTACGATACAATGGAAAGCTCGAAAAGATTCCTGTCGAATAATTCATATGTTTTAGGGTTGCTTTGACAAGATTTGGAGCTCCTCTCTCGGAAAGGTCGCGTATGCGGTCGGTGTCTTAGGTGGAATAGGGGCTTTGCAGGTATGTATGTCGTTAACTGTAAAATCATTTTATTTAGCTGTTTCTAAATTTCGCGCATTTTTCATGGTTATATATATATATCAATTTCTATTTATGTAATAAGAAATGTTACGTGGGGTCTTAAATTCGCGCTCTGTTTGCACCTCGAAATACGCGAAAATTATACCAATGAGAACTGAAATTATAGAATATACTATTTATCTACGAAACTATTAAAGTGACCTGTTCACAGATTAGCGAATTGTATTTTTTTTCAAAATTGTTGTCATATATTCCAAAAAGATTTATACATTATATACAAACAAGGGAAGTAACACTAACAAATATATTGGAAATATCGTTTCGTTTATGGATCAATTTCAAAATATGTCCATATTCCAGCTTAGGTATTTTGTGAAAATGAAAAGTGATATTTTCAAGTTACTATTTCTTTATTGGCTAAATATAACTTTTAGAAAAAAAGGTCTAACTGGTGAACATAACAAATTCGACACGTTTGATTAAAAAATATCATGTTATTGACATCCTGGTAACACAAGATGTCCGTGGTGTTACGTTTGCAAAAACAAATGCTATATATTAGGAACTTTATAGTTTACTTGTGTAATAATACAATCACAATGAAACGTTAAAAATAATGACATTTATAATAATGAGAATGATTTTTACAGAAAAAAATAATAGAAAGAAGTCTGAAAATTAGTGTACCTTGACACAATACGGCGAAAATGATATAAAATGTTGCCTAACACATTTGTTTAATTAAAAAAAGAAACTAAATGTTTGTCGCATTTATTACAACTTGGTTTGATGACCACATTTGTGGAATTGTTTTGAAAAAATACTGTTAAGAAATGTAATTACACAAATTTTACATGTTGGAAACATTAAGGAAATTGCAGTAACAACATGGACATAAAAGTAACAAAACGGACAATTGTTTACAAAAACGACTCAATTAAAATTTTAGACATATCCAAAATAGCCAAGAAAAGAGTATCAGTTTAAACTTTAAACATCTGAAAAAGAAAGACAGTTTTTATTCAATAATCGAAAACACTCCCACACTACTTGCATGATATATTATTTATAAGTAAAAACAAAGACTACAACGGTAACAATAAAGACAAACTTCAAACAAATGCCTTTAATTCAGAACTTAATAATGTATTGTCTGGTTTTATGTTACTAACTTTAAATAAACTTTTTGTTACATAGAAGAAGACCACTCTGTTATGTGAATTTAGAATAAGACATCAAACATATAAAAAAATAATTAATTGTTTTATCATACCAATGTTACCGTCGTTTAACCATTTATAATGGTTACACTTTACCGAGTTATTAGTGTAAAAGACACCTGAATATATAATTGCATCTGTAAAATTGATTTTACTACAAAACTGTATACTTGTATGGATTTACAAAACTTTCACACAAACAATAGAACTGTGTTCAGGCGTGCATTAACACGGTTTTTAAAAACAATAAAACAATCCATTTAGACACAATCGGTTTTTTTGAAAGAGTTGTGGAAATGCTGATAATAAAATAATACCAATAGTTAAATACAGAATACAACAAACATACACCACTAGGTGCAGTTTTATGTGAAAAAAAAGGACCATTTCATGTCAGTTGTGGTTTGCTGTCTTATTTCAGTGTGTTAAAAATATTAAAGCTAACTTAAAATTATTTGTTTAAGGACACATTACCGGTCGTAATAATTAAATCACAATTTGTCATGAATTACAAATTCACAGAATAAAAATATAACAAAATGTTTTCTTTTTCTAATAGATTCAATACCTGATTTTGATACGCTTGTTTAATGTGTTTTTGAATGCCATTATTCTTGAAGTTTCTGTAATGACAGGGCCCACATTCTAGCGTTAACCGAATAATGTCTACCGCATCGGGTGGGTTCAGGAATGGCACACAGTATGTCTTCCTCGCTGTACCAGCATACGTCGCGTACTGCTTTTGGCCAATAAAATGAACACGATTCTAACTTTCGGCCTTGCGACCGGGAGGTCCCGGGTTCGATCCCCACTCAGGGATCGTTCTCAGGATCTTTACAAAGACACCAAGTACTGGTTCTTCCCAGGAAACGGACTCGAGAATGTCTCTATAAGCCTACGGCTTTCAATGCAATCGAGCTAAAATATATAAGTTTAAACTAAACTAACTTTCGGCCAACCCTATGCATACATTGAATACAAATCTCCGCTACAGCACATTCAATTACTCTTCCTGGATACAGTTATTTATTGTACTGAACCAATACATAATAGCCAAGCAAACCTTTTGGCGTTACGTCGTCTAAATTAAATGATTCAAACACATTGTTGTTTTTATCATATTTCTCCTGGTCATTTTTCATCACATGACATACCCATTTTATTTCTACTATTCATTGTATCTTTGTCATATTCATTTTTCACTATGTCTTTGTATCGTTCCTCTTTCAACGTATCTCCGTTACTATCATTATTCACTGCAACTTCAACATAACTTCCTTCTGTTTTGTCATTTATGCTGTTCATGTTATCTTTGTTATTGTCAGAGTTAACACATTCTTCACAATGACTTGCAAAAGGGTCTTTGTCTTTTCCTCAGTAGTACTAGCTATTCCTATTGTGTTAATCACTGCATCTCTCTATGTATTAAAACTCACATTCATCTTGTCACTGGTATCATTTAAAGTACCTTTGTCATGTCTAATGTTCGCCGTTTCTTTTTCAGTGTTATCTTTATCTTTGTCTTATTCATCATTCACTGAAGTTTGGGCATTTTCTTCATTTGAAGGGTCTCGGCTATTGTCATTTTTCTCTCCAAAATGTTCATTCTTTAAACTCACATTAGCCTTAATATTTCTACTGTAAGTTGTATATTTGCCATTTTCAGCGTTTACAGTATTTGAACCAAATTCATTATATGCTGTGTCATAGCTACTGGGATATTTCATTGGTAATCACACCTGTTCTATTGTCATCAATTACTCTTTCATTTTCAGTTTCATCTGTTTTAGTGACTATTTCAACCCCCCATTTTGACATATTCATTTCGAAGTACTGCAACAAAGTGATTTGGTACCCAATTTCTCGGGCGCATATCCTTTCTCGTGGTTGTCCATATTACATATCTGACATCAGATGACGTTTGCTCTCTTGGATAAATTATTCGATGGAGGTCTTTTCGAACATAAGGATTTCCAAGCTTTGGATAAACTGAGAATATCGGCATGTGGAGCACGCTAGCAAGAGCAAAGATTTTCCATATACCCCATACATGATTTATCCTTCCCGATTTTCAATGTTTGTTTTTTTCATAAATTTCCGTTATTATGCTGTCACCAAGTCTTTCACCAGCCACATATTCATCAGAGTATATAGGGTATGTGTTAGCTAAATGTTTTCTCTCTGATTCAACACCAGTTTTAAGATACGTATGACTAAGATACTTTAAATATTGTTGCTTCAATGACAATCGTCACTCTCATTTCTGTTGCCTTCTCATCATTACCAAGTATAGGCAAGTATACTTCCAGTGCTAGGCAAGCAGTTACCATCTGCCTTTACTTCTATAGGATACATTGAAAATTCTTTGGGTGCATCTGTTGGATAAAGTTTAAGGGCATCATCATCAATTTTAGTTCGTGTATTGCTCACTGTGGGAAATGGCATACAATCTTTTTCAAATTTGTTCCTTTCTATTTCTTCTGAATTTTTCACGCACACGTCTTCAAGCTCTCTATATTTTTCACATTTTCCGATCCCCTCTAAGACTTTCGTGGAGAATTCATAACTTTCAGTTTCATATTTGGTCCTCTGTGCTTTTTGTATGGACTTCTTACTAACTTTTTGCCTGTCTTTCATATTCGTCGGTGAGTGTGCCTTTTCACTCATTGTATCTTGTGGGATTTTTCTTTTCCTGCTACAGTTTGATGTCTCAGCTATAAGACGAGCAGATTTCCACTGGTTCCCAGGATGGCTGCCATCACACGTACAACTTGTATGTTTCTCTGAAGCAAATCTCTCCAGTGTTACATATTTTTATTTGATGGAGTTTGAACGTTCCAGGACCTAGTTTAAGAGACTCTGAAGCCAAAGTCATTGCTTTCTCTTGAACATTGTTTGCAGCCACTTCATACAGTTTAATTGATGTTCAGTCTTAGGTATTTCACAAATGATGCAGCATTTGTTATATCTTTTCCTTGCAAAATAAGTTCATTGGCTGCCCTCTTTATGGCACCCCCAACACCATCTGGAACACCTTTTCTATGTCCTTGTTCCTGGAAGTTCCATGTTGCCTTTATTCCTCGATCTGCAATTTTCTTTGAGAGGAGAAAGAAGTTTCCCTTCTGTCTGTATTGTTTACTCGGTCCCTCACAAAAGAAGTGTATCAGATCAATTTTATCGTTGTTCGATAACAATTGGTCAAGTACTGGATCTAAAAATGCCCAAACGGCACTTTGGTTATGATCTAAACAATCTAAAACAGCACAAAATGTTTTGGATCCTGTATTTGACAGGAAAATATCAAAGAAGGTGCAGGGTGCTGCTAAAAAGGAGCAGGGTGGAAAGTCGGACCAGTTTGTTGACATTTTTTTTTAATTGCTAAATACAGGGTTTGTATGAGTTTAATGCTTTAAATTAAGCTTTTTAATCAGAGTCTATTCATTGGTCATTGAATATTTGCAAAAATATATTGAATTTCAAAAGATATTTCAATATTTGTGTGTTGACCAGCCCAGAGGGACAGCAGGGGGGGACCAAAAAGGAGCAGGGTGCAGCACCCTGCTATTTCGGTCTAGATCTTTCCTTATATGTGTAGTAAACACCAGTATTTTATAACAAAAAAATATGTTTTATTCAATAAATAAATCTTTTTACATGTATATTCTATCGTATTTCGTTTATTTGACCTAGTTTTATAACCATGTCATGGCCGCCATATTTGTTTTTGTAGTAACCTATTACCGATGCATATATAAAATTCACACACACAGTTCCGCATGCTGACACATTTAGAATACTGCAGAAAGCAACATAGATTATGATGTATCATAAATCATTTTGTATTTATATTTGTGACCTTTAATGGAGAAAAAAGACTTGTTGAATAGATGGATTGAAAGGGTTGTGTCCCTCAATGTGGTTTCTGGAAAACCAGATACTCTTAACTGACGGTTTTATTTTAAATAAGCCCATGAAATCAAATCACCACTGTACAGACTCAACTGACGGGGTTCTCATTTTTTTCCAAAAGCTAGTATATGCTGCAAATACAAACAAAATAAACAAAATCATTTCAGACCTCCTACCTTTCCATGGTCAAGTTGACATATGTTATTGAGATTTAATTGATTTGTGAGAATGGTCCGAAGTTTAGAGCAGTAGGAAATGCAGCTTTATGCAAATGAGATAAGTGCATTATGGGATTTTATTACATCATATATCAATTTGGAATGCTTGAGATGTGGTGTTTTGTCATGTACATGATAAAAATGGACACATTTTATGCCTGAAAACACAATCATTTGGGCAAAAATACAATAACTTTAAAAAAAATTGTTATTTCTTTATCTATTTACATTTTAGGACAACATTGTTTCCATTTTTTGTTAGATAACATCTCACGCGAACGATTGTCTAAAAACGAAACCGGATATGACTATCCCGGGCATGGTAAAATACGAAAATCGCAATACCCCTGTAATTCGTATACACCGGTAATAGGGGTCATTGAGAATGTCTAAACTATTGTAATAAATATTTATTTTGTATAATTGTCCATCAAGTTATAAACCTGTCCATTGTGTTACCATTATAGCAATAACAACATGGACAGTAACACCAAGGAATTATACATCATTATGGACATTTTTCTGCGTACAATTGCTGTAAAAGATTTGAAACCAAACCGATTACCAAGCGATGTTACTTTCTTTAGGCAAAAAGTAATTCCAATATAACATAGTTTTGAAAATTTGTTAACCTGAGAAAAAAATGAAGATCAGCTCAGACGCGTGTGTTTTGATTTTACAATACGATTTCTTTGAATTAAATACAGTTTTTAAAACATCGAAGCACAGAATACAACGTAGCAATGTAGCCATGTGCCCAGAACACTCAGGGCTTTGAGTTTGTTTCAACATTTCCAGTTTTCTGTTAGGGTCGGACCAATACCCCCAACTCTGGATCGACGTTCACTTAATAAAGTAAAATATTCTTCAAAGCATGTACAGTGCAATTTGCAGTTACGTTACTGGGTACACAGCGGATTTAAAGCCACAGTAAACGTATTGGTCGTCAATAATATTCCCAGTATAATTCAGAATCAAATTTAAATCGTGCCAGGCACTTAAGGGCGAGGCATGTGTCTACAACATGTATATACAGCAAATCTTATATGTTTTCTTTAAGCATATTATTGATACTACGTGAAATAATGTTTGTATATGAGCAAGTATCAGTCATTGATTTACATATACAAGAGCTGTCAGAAGACAGCGCGCTCGACTATTCGAAGTATTTCAATCGTTCATATTTTGGATAGTGGAAGGGGCATAAATTTGTTAAAATAAAAAACTTTTAAGTGAAGCTTTGTACAGTTTATACATTTTCGGAACTAAAGCTGTAACCACAAAATCTATGTAAAAAGTGCGCATAATTCTGTCAAAATTCAAAACAGAGTTATGGGTTACGTTGCCCCTGATACTAGAGTTGATGACAAAGGTTATTTCCAAGTTTCAGGTGAATAACTTTTTTTTACGTAGTTTTGAAGTTACCAAACCTTTGAATATAAACTTTAAACAGAAAATCTAAGTGAAATTGGGCATAACTCTGCCAAAGTACAAAATAGAGTTATGGGTAATGTTGCTCCTGATAAAAGAGTTGATCACTAAGGTTAATTTCAAGTTTCAAGTGAAAAGCTTATGTAGTATTGAAGTTACAAAACATTTGAATATAAACTTTAACCAGAAAATCTATGTGAAAGAGGGGCATAACTCTGCAAAAATATAAAAAGAGTTATTGGGAATGTTGCCCCTGATACTGGAGTTGATGATAAAGAATTGTTCCAATTTTCAAGTGAATAACTTATGTAGTTTTGAAGTTACACAACTTTTGAATATAAACCTTTACCAGAAAATCTAACTGAACAAGGGGTATAACTCTGTTAAATACAAAATAAAGTTATGGGGAATGTTTTCCGTGATACTGGAGTTGATGACAAATGTATAGTCCAATTTTCAAGTGAATAACTTATGTAGTTTTGAAGTTACAAGAATTTTGAATAAAAACTTCAACCAGACGCGGACGCCGACGCCGGACTTAGTAGCATAGCTCACCTTTTCTTCAAATAGTCGAGCTAAAAATGCATGTATTTTCACTGGTACAAAGAAATTATCATGAACTTGAAACAAAATGCGCAACGCGTATATGTTATATGTAATATTGTACGTGATATTATATATTATATATGTCTTGTTCCCGTTCACAGCTGTTGCTCATCGTATCGGCGCTCTGCGTTCTGTGCGCTCCCGACAAGAACAAGGTCGGTCACCTCGGCGGAGGCAGCAGAGAGAGGCCCCGGAACAACCAAGTGGTGCCCTCTATCCCGGGCATGAAGAAAGGCTCCCAAAAATACTGAGCAAAGAGGCGGGATGCTCTTGTTTTATTAAGTTTGCGGATAATGTTGGTTTTGTTTTATTTTCAATTTTATGACAGAAAGATCGATGTGTTAAGACATTTTATATTTTGTTCAAAGACAATGTATTGTTCCTTCCGTGTTAATTGTTCACAAATGGATTGTTACCTTACCAGTCATAATTATTTTGCTGTAACAAAATAAATCGTGCGCTACTTTCATATTATAACAAGCCTGTATCTCCTCATGGCATAATTGAATATATTTTTTTTTTAAATATCGCATATCCGTCTCGTTAAAGCTATTTGACTATGCAAAGGAAATTTCACAGAAAGCATAATTTTATCGACATTGTTACGTTATTGTCCTTAATGCGACAGTTGGTTAAGTGCTGTGCTATTTATTTAGATCAAAGATCATAGCAAATAGTGATAAATTAAAGCTAAGTATGAACTGCTCGTGACGTACTCGATGTTGTTACTCAACTGTGTAATATTAAATGTATTGTATACTTTCATTTTCTACACAACGAATCGATAATTTATTTAGTATTGCCAAATTATTGTCACCACTACGTATAAGGACTACATTTGTGTTTATTACTGCGTGTTTGATACCTTTTCATAAATGTTATTATAAGCACTGATCCCGTTTACAAACCAGCGATCATTGTTGATAACTTAAAGGGACCTGTTGACAAATTTGCAGAATTGACAATTTTTCAACATTTTGCCAATGATTCCAAAAAAAGAATAGTGTATATAAAGAAGCGAAATAACACTGCGCACATAAAAACATAATGTAAATACCTTTTCGTTAATGAGTTATCATCAGTTGAAATTGATAAAATTATAAAGCGATTTTAGCGCTAAACGTTGGAATAATTTGGAGTGTTTCTCTTGTTTTCGTTGAAATTCAACAACACGTGGACCACTTACATAACGTAAACAATACGGTACTGAATATAAATATCGGTAGGGCCGGGTGGTTAAGGCGTTAACTAGGCTTTTGATCCGAAGGTCAGACGTTCGAACCCCGTTCGGTGCAACACTTTTCTTTGTTTTCATGATTTTCTTGTTATTATACTTGAGCTATTTAGTTCCATTTTATAATCTGTCAAGTCGAGACTTTAAATTTTAATGGCATACTTCAAAAAATACAAAAATCTGTTAACAAGTCTTTTTCAGCTTATTTTTGGTGTTGAAGGGTAAATAAGTATACGTGGTTTACAACGCAGTGTATGCAATAATAAAAGATGCAAAATAGTGTCAGTAGAATTGTTTTCTCTCACTTTGATCTATTATAGTAATTTTACTCGATGTACAGATGAACAGCTCAACAAATAACTTTCAATGGACAATGTAACCATAGTGGTGAAAAGTGGAAACAACATTCTTTTAAGGGGACAGTTTCAAAGTTTTGGGATGTGACAAATAATTTTCTAAAACTGACTTTTTTCTGTTCAATAATACATGTACATTTATTGTTCATATTTCAAGGTTTGAAAAGCATATTGCTTGACTGTGCAAAGGTAAACTTTTGATGAATATATGTTATTGTTCGAGCAAAGTGGACAAAATGCATAATAAATATCAAATAATTATGTTTTGCAACCTTAACCCATTACAGACAAAAAGTTTTAATATATTCTATAAATTCCTGTTTTAAATTCCATTTTTAAAGAAACGTTTTTCCAAGACCGAGCTGTGAAAATGTCTCTTTTTTTTACCAGTTCTTGGTCAGTGATCAAATCATGTTTATACATTATTTGCCTCATCAGGCCCGGCTAGCTCAGTCGGTAGAGCGCTGGACTGTCAATCCCGGGATTGCGAATTCGAACCCCTGCCCGGCCACATAACTTGTGTGGGGATTGGTCATGAAATTATTTCTACAGCCATTCTACGCCTACCTCTGATTCACGTAGGGCAGTTGCAGTTACTGGCATAGGTACGTGCATTTAGTACTGATAAACCGCTTACCGTGCAATAAATAGCGTGCGGTATACTGAAATTTAGTTTCAATTTTTACGCACGCTACTTATTGCACGGCAAGTTTGTGCTGAATGAACACCTTGCGACATAGCTAAATTTGGAAACGCCCATGGGATCGGCATCGTGGAACGTTACCATCTGATAGGCAAATATGGTATAAAATACTTGGCATGGTATAATATTTTTAAATACTTTTTCAGTTTTTCTTATTTGATACTTGCCTTTTCAATGCAATTTCCAGATTTCAAATGCATTCTTTCACTTTGTACATGTATAATTATGTAAGTGTATGACTTTAATATGTTATCATACCATTTTATACACTCATGTTTACGTCAATTATATCTTCACGCATTGTATGAAAACTAAAGATAACTAAAACATATTAATTCCTTTATGCAGTGTAGTATTTTTTTGTGTGCAACATTTTCTTTTCTCGTAGTAGCTTTACATACATGCATACATTAATACATCAACTATTATATTATACTAATACAAAAGTATCAATACATTTGCATGTACAAAATTAAAATGATATGTCATGAAAAATATTGCATGCCTATAACACATTGTACGTAAAACAAAGATTATGCCGAGGACACCGAGTTGCATTGAGTATATATGTAATTATGATATTGTGAAGACTACAAAGCTAATGCTATGACATGCAGACTAACTATTACATAATAAAATGTGTATACATACAGCGGTATTAGTACATTTACATGTATTAAATTGAAATATGTTGTAAAAAAAACTGCACATTAAAAACATATATATATGCTAAAGACACTGAATTGCATTGAGTATAAATATTATGATATTGCAGAGACTACCAAAGTAATGTTATGGTATACAGCATAATTATTACTAGGTGTATTAATCCTTGTCTATTCAATTTCACTAAACAATGTCTATGAACATGTTGACTAGTGACCAATCTCTTTATTCTTCGTCTGTTTTTGATGTATTTTAATAATTTCAAATGAGTGTTTGAAGCTATAAACTAGTCCAAAGCTAGAAGGAATCCAGTTTTTCCTCTGGCAATGAAAAATATATCGTGTAATTTCGAGGCATACAATATTTAAATTGTTTATTTTTGAATTTGTAATACCAAGTATAATAGCCTGACATGTTAGCTGGATAGGTAAGCTTTGTCTATTTCTATTCACTATATGAACAGCAAATTTAATAATTTCTTGAGAATGTATACAGTTCCAGAACAAGTGTGTTATATTTTCTACTTCATTTTTACAAAAACGTACATAGATTATCAGCAGCTATTTTCATATTAAACATATGGGCTTTTGTTCCTAAGATTCTGTGGACAATTACACATTGGGCATATGTATCTTTACTAATATTGAACACAAGTGCATATACATTTTTCCAGTCAATACCATAGAACTCGGCAATTCTTGTTTGACTGGTTGGGATATCAGTGTTTGGAATATATGTTTTATAAACATGTTTTTCTTCTTTAGAACTTGTTACTATTTTCTTTACATAAGTTGCTAATACAAGTCATTGAATTGTGTTATCCTAGGTGAACATGTCTCCAAAAGTCTTAATGTATTTACTAATTACTTTGATTAAACCTTGATACAGTAGAAAATTCACATTTGTTCCAATTAGACAGTCCAAAGATTATTTGGATATAAAACAGTTTCAATCTATCAATATATCTCTAACGAGACGAATACCTCTTTCATATAGAGAATTTTTATATATATAATTATTGTCAATTTTAAAATTGTAATTGTAAAATAGAGGCATATCTAGAATATCATTGCAATTGACTATAGGCAACTTTTCAATATACAATATATAGCTGTTAAAACATCTAGCCAAAATTTATTTTTCAAATTTAAGCAAAGTTTCTCAGCAAACATTTTATCAGCATTAAACAGTTTTTTAATGTCAATAAACGATTTAACAAGTCTATAACAATTTCCTTCTCCTGTCACAAATCTCTTTAGCCATGTTAATTTCATATGTTTTTCAAATGAACAAACATCTATCATATTTAAACCCCCTTCGTTATATTCTTTAACAACAACTCTACTTTTTATTTTGCTTGGACATGCCCATATAAAGTCATAAAATAGTTTGTTAATTCGTTTCATAATTTCTATTCTTGGTGTTGGTAGTGAAACAAATAAATGGGTAAGCAGTAGAAGAAGCAATGATTTAACAATAGTCATTTTTCCTAGAGGTGTAATATTTCTACGATTCCAGTGAGTTATTAAATTCTTGATGCTGTTGATTTTGTTATCAAAATTTTGGATTACCATGTTGTCTAAATGTATGTCATACACTATTCCAAGCATTTTAAAAGTGGTTGCTCCCCATGTCAGTTTGTATTTAGTTTTTATCGACCTAGTGCTGTACTTCATAGAGCCTATCCAAATAAGATTAGTTTTTTCATAGTTTATTTTCAGCCCAGAGTATGTTGATAAGTCATGAAGCATGTCTAATTAAGAGAAGATTCAGATCCGTCAAGTAATAAAGATGTGTCATCAGCAAATTGTGATATTTTGTATGCTATGTCTTTAATTGTTATACCTTTTATTTGTTTGCTTTCTCTAATTTTAATAGCAAGGATTTCAGCACATAAAATAAAAATGTAAGCGCTTATCGGGTCCCCTTGGCGGCAGCCCCTCTCTATACAGAAGGTATTTGACAAGGACCGATTTATTTGTATAGACGCCATAGTATTGTGCAAAATCATGGATATCCATTGTTGAAAATGTCGAGTTTTATTTAATATTTATTGGATTTGCTCTTTTTTCATTTTTTTTCATACGAATGAATCTGTTACGACGTGTTGTATTTATCGATTACAATTAAAATTCGATTACTGTTTTGTACTTACTTTTAGAGTGATTTAAAAATGTTCATGTGTTTGTTATTTATATCGACGTTAATGCTATCTCATATATGTGGACATATAACTATATATATGACCCGCCGATCGGAATAGTTGTAGCATAATATTTTGGTTTAAATTGTGAATAAAAGCACGTCAGAGACATTTATTTATATTTGCCCATATGAAGATCATGTGAAAGTTTCAGTCAGACATCCAGGACTAAGTGATAACAGTATGTCCCCACTGGATGGTGTAGACACGTACGTTGATTATCCTGTTCTTATGTCTGTCCGTTGAAATTATAATGTTTGCGCATTTTCTCTGTATAAACTAGACATGTTTAGGCCGCTTTTCCATGTACGAGTGATCCGTCATCCGTGTCCCTGATCCGCGTCCGTGTCCGTAAAATAAAATATCGCTCCAGTTTAAATACGCAGGGTCGTTTGCATGTGTCCCTATCAGTGTCCGTATACGTCCGTGTCATTGTCCGCATCCGTGACGAATCGCGTAGTGAGCGATTTTTTACGGACACGGACACATTCACGGATGAGTTGTCGAGTATCCAGGCCAATATTTATGAAGAATATTGCATAGTATAAATTATATATGGTCTTAGTATATATTAGATATTGTCTTAATATTTAAAAGATATTGTCTACATTAGAATAAGATTACCTAAATGCATACATATTTACTTTTCATCCAAAATATTTTACAACCACTTGATTGATGTATGAATAAATCGACAATGCTCCACTGTAATTATAATTATCAAACTAAACAGCATTCTAAACATATGCTTAACCTGTTTATTTGTTGTATTTAACAAATTTCTATTAGCTTACAAGTATAATGTTGTGTTTAACTATCAACTAGAATGCATTCATGCTCATACACATAGTACTAAGATTCGTTTTAAACTCCGTTGTTTATTAGCCGACAAACACCGCTAAATCCAAGATTATTTCGTCAATCAATATTATTTTTACCGTTTGTAAATAATAATTAATATACAAGACTGTATCCATGATATCATATTACGCGTGCGGATACGCGCACATGGAAAAGCTACATGCGGACGACGGATACGGATACGACCACGGACACGGACACGGATAACGGATCACGCGTACATGGAAAAGGGCCGTTCTCGACGATTGATTTTGACCGAATATTTGACCCGTTTATAGCGAATAGTTCAACTGTATGCGTTGTTCAACAACACTTTACCGGATAGTCGTAAATCTATACAATATTTGATATGTCTAGTTGTTCACATAGATACGTTCTACTGAGTTATCGCCTACGCGGCCAAATACCACGCATACGAAAGTACTCAAATCAAGTCATTATCTTAAATTCTTATCAATAATATCAATAGTTACATTTAAGGTATGAATATCATTAGCAAATCATGCTAGGATCCCGCTGTCGCGCAATCCGTTACGAACAACACGATTGGTCATTCGTAGCTAATCGTGGTCCTTCTCTGAGATTGAAAACCACGTTATGCGAGTTCATACGTTCTGATGTTTTGCGCTCGGGTGCGATCTCGTCAAGATTTGTCAATTATAGGTGTCAAGATCTGTCACGGTAGTTCATATACGATTACATACGTTCCGTTGGGATTGTTTCGATCGAAACCACGATTGGGTCTCGATGTGACACGATCATCACGATCGAGTTACCCGAACTGGGACGATCTGGTACGAGCAGATACATTCCGATACGTTTATCAGGAATCGATGCGCTCCTTTACGATAGGATATGATTGTGGTCGCGATGTCTTTCACGATCATGATCCAGGGTGATCACTATTTGATATACGACTGGACACCGACGGGTATAGATACAACCCGACTGAATATATACATATATCTCAACAGAGCGTGTTGTTTTTCTTGTCTAAGATCGATCCCGATCACCACGATTTGGATGCACGATTACATACGATGTGTCACACTTTATTACGATGCAATACGATCCGATGCGATTATCACGATTTATAATTGATCATGTTCATTGTATAAAAATTGTGAACTGTTCCAAAATTGTCAACGATTAACACGGTGGGCACGACTCACCTTAAGATCTGATAATATCTGATAGGGTCATCACGAATTGGTCTACAAAAAATACCGCGATTTCAATCTTGTCGCAAATCGTTATAGTGGGAACCTAGCATTAAGAATAAGATATGACGTTTCAGAACGTTCGTAGCCGTGGGACCATTCAAGTTGTATTTTTGTCATATTATTAGTCCTAATTAGGAATTGTCACACGAGTGACGGACAAACCCAACAATATGGCTTTGTCACAAAACTATGGTATCCATTCGAAAGAAATGGACAGAGAGAATGCTTTAATGTGTGAATGGTAAACAGTGTATTTGGAAAAATTCAATTTCAATAGGAGTCATAACTCTGTCAACATTTAGTGGTTTGTAACCAAAGTTGAACTTGATCTGTGTTTTATGATGTTACACCTATGGATCAAAAATAATTTGAATATGTGAAGCCTTTCATGAGTTATTGTCCATGTTTTGGGGAAAATTAAGTCAACAAGAGCTGTCAGAGGACTTCGTTTGTGGGGGTATAATTAGGAGTGAGTATCTTCTAATTACGAGATACTAAGTCCTAATTATGATATATACACGGCAGCTAAATAGTGCCATACTGAGTTAGAAATTAGGTGTTTTAATTAGAACTTGAAAGGTAGATGTTAGAACTTGCAAATGCTGTTAGACACGGCAGTTGAAAGGAAGGTGCTGCTTCGTGGGAACAACATTACATGTACGGTATGTTGTTTACTCAGTTTGACTCAGATGGTGAACGTATAAAGACACTTTTAAATGCGCATAATTGTTATGTCCATGTATTTTACTTATTGTGGCATATATAAACAATATTGACCTTTTCTGTTATTGTTGATCATTACAGTATCGATACAGCTAAATAACTACTTGACATCACTGCTTGTCAGGAAAAGGAAAGAACAGCTCGGGTGAAAGCATCCATGAGAATGTTATCTACCACAAGCCGTGGGATGAGTAGGAAGAGGAAGGATCCTTCAATGGTAATTTTGTAGTATTGTATGAATGAATGTAGTGAGCAAAGGACATTGACATACGACGGCTGTATGACGTGGACATGGTGTTATATACATGTATTTTGTACGATTCGTTTTCTAAAGAATCATAGCCGATTCAGTTAATCTAAATAATTTTATTGTAAACATTAGTTGGGATTGCTTTTGGGATCAATGGGGTCAAGGTCACTGTTTCCAATATTGGAAAACGGTTTCCAGAACATAAAATATATTTTACAGAATTTTGCAATATCTACCCCAGAACATCAAATATGTAATCTTAATTTTTGACTAACACTTTGGTTTATAAAAGTCCTTGTATCTGATTGATTACCGCTTGGTATATTAAACCGCAACTTGCAGCACTTTTATGACAAGGCAGTCCAAAGGACAGCTATATCCCCCGCCGTGATCCTTCATTAGATTTTAAAGGTGACTTTGAAGTATCACACTGACCTTAATCAGTTTCATAAAAATTCTTTAAAGGGCATAGGAGATATGGAGCTGACACAAAAATGGAGGCTCAAACATTTGACCTTTAAGTGTGACCTTGACCTTGAGGTGGCAAGACTGCTCCATGCCTTCTGCACATTGCCTCAATGTGATAAACATTTGAGCCAAGTTTCATAAAAATCCTTCAGAGGGCATAGGAGATATGGAGCAGAGACAAGAATGAAGGCTCAAACTTTTGACCTTCAAGTGTGACCTTGACCTTGAGGTGGCATTACTGCCTCATGCCTTCTGCACATTGCCACAGGAGATATAAAACGGACATGAAAATACAGGCTCAAATATTCAACCTTCAAGTGTGATCTTGACCTTGAGTTGGCGTGACTGGCTTATGCCTTATGCACATGGTCTCAATGAGCAAAACATTTGAGCCAAGATTCATGAAAATCCTTCAAAGGGTATAGGGGATATGGAGCGGACATATACAATGGACACGAAATGGAGGCTCAAAAGTTTAACCTTTAAGTGTGACCTTGCCCTTGAGCTGGCGTGAAAGGCCCATGCCTTCTGCACATCGTCTCAATGACCTAAACATTTGAGCGAGGTTTCACGAAAATCCTTCAAAAGGCATAGGAGATATGGAGCGGACACGAAATGAAGGCTCGAATATTTGACCTACAAGTGTGACCTTGGCCTTGAGCCGGCGTGACTGACTCATGCCTTCTGCACATCTTCTCAATGACTTTAACATTTGAGCCAAATTTCATGAAAATCCTTCAAAGGGTATAGGAGATATGGAGCTGACACGAAATCTAGGCTCGAATATTTGACCTTCAAGTGTGACCTTGACCTTGATCCGGCGTGACTGACTCGTGCCTTCTGCACATTGTCTCAATGACCTTAACATTTGAGCCAAGTTTCATGAAAATCCTTCAAATGGTATAGGAGATACGGAGCGGACACGAAATCTAGGCTCGAATATTTGACATTCAAGTGTGACCTTGACCTTGATCTGGCGTGACTGACTCGTGCCTTCTGCACATCGTCTCAATGACCTTAACAGTTGAGCCAAGTTTCATGAAAATGCTTCAAAGGGTATAGGCGATATGGAACGGACACGAAATGGAGGCTCGAATATTTGACTTTCAAGTGTGATCTTGACCTTGAGCCGGGCGTGACTGACTCATGCCTTCTGCACATCGTCTCAATGACCTAAACATTTGAGCCAAGTTTCATAAAAATCCTTCAAAGTGTATAGGAGATATGGAGCGGACACGAAAATGTTACGGACAGACGGACGGACCGACAGATGAACAGGCGGACGGACGAACATACGGACGGACGGACGGACAAAGGGCATTCCTATAATCCCCCTCTTCGTGGCGGGGGATTAAAAATTTAGGGTTCAATATTTAAAGTTCAGTGTGAATAATGTTGAACATATTTTCACAATTCATAGATCATAAATAGTGCATTTAGATAATAAGACCAAGGTAAATAAAAGCAGGAAAAGTACCGCCAAGTGTCCAGAAAAAGGGCTAAAAAGTAGACAATATACAGCATTTGTTCAGTATGTAGGCGCAAAATATGTGATGTTCTGAAGGATTAAAGGAACATTTCTTATGAGTTAAGTTAAAGTAACGATGTTGGTAAAAGAATTGACACCTTTCAAACAACTGAGGGAGAGGAATGCCCACTTCAACATTTGGCACTTGAGTATTTGTGTTACAATTCTTCATTTACCTCAGTGCTATCATCTATAAGACTATCGAGATAGATAACAGTGAAAACAGTCAGTGACACCCAAATCTTACATTTAATGCAGAATCTTTCCCTTTTGGAGGAAAGGAACAGATTAGTGCAACTGATGACAAACACTATGTAAGAAAGCCATGGTTATTTGTAAATAGAAAAATGCCTGGTAGCATTGAACTCAAATAAACGAAAGAGATGTCTTATTATCCAAAATGTTTTTATGAAAGAATGTCATGGCATGCCCACGAGTTGAAGAATCATTGGAAGACTACATTCCATTTCTTGCTAAGTTTTATTTGGCTTTAGAAAGGCGTCCATTGAGTTTTTGTTTACATTTAGTCGTAAACTATACGTTGTTTGGTTTGTGTTTTAATTTCAAACATGTAAATTCTGAGTTTTAAGTTCAAACTAGTAATTTTGACTTTCAATTGTTAACAGTTAAGTTCAAAGTTTTAATTCCTAACTTTCCAGTTCTAAGTTTTAATGTGTAACTTATAAGTTTTAAGTTGTAAGTTTTAAGATATAAGTTTTAATTTCTAACTTGTAAGTTCTAGCAGCATATTAATTATATATCCTAACGCCTAATTCATATAATAAAAACACTGACAGCGTAGAAAGACTGTTGGCGACAAAAGCAACTAAAAGCATGTGAATTACGAGTGCATTTTTGTTAAAAGGAATCATTTGTTTGAATGAAGTTCAATTTCCCACCTTTAAACTTTATAATTTGGCTTCTTACTCAATAGTATTCGACATCTAAATGAAAACTAATGTGTAAGTAATGAAAAAATATTTTGCTCGAGCTAATTATCTTATGCAAACGAAATTATATATACATGCCAGTTAACAAGTCAATCTGCAAGGGCCAGAATAACCGATAAAGCTTAGAAGATAGGAACACCGATTGTTAGTGCTTCTTAGCCAAACATCTATAAATAAACATGTTTATTTATAGATCTTT
The DNA here is from genome assembly GCA_027627225.1 of Congeria kusceri. NCBI lineage: Eukaryota > Metazoa > Mollusca > Bivalvia > Myida > Dreissenidae > Congeria > Congeria kusceri. The sequence goes on from CM051030.1 coordinate 61,669,643, forward strand.
GTCGTAGCCTACTGAGTCCAAAAAGATCATACGATGAAAGCTCTCGATTGTCCATAGTACAATTTAAAATTAATAAATTGCAGGAATTTGTTCTCAAAATATTCAGAATGAGAATTGGTCACAAGAAAAAACACGTTCGCAACCAGTCAAAAATAACTGATGTAGCGCATTAATTTGGTGGACTTATTCCAGGACACTTCAGTAAATATTTCTGTTACATACATGTAAATAGCAAAGGTAGGGTTGTCATTAGGTTTGAAGTTATTTTTTATAAATCGACCTTTTTACAAACTGTAATTGTAATAAATCACATGATATACACATTATAATACATATTACATATATTATCTTAAATAATTAAAATGTAAGGACCCATTCTGGTTTCGATTTACTGACTAATAGCCTGCAAAGAAAAGAAGTAGTTTTCCGCGGTGCCTGTTTTGGAAATTCCCCTCTCAAAAGTAGAAAAACAGTCGGGCATTTAATATTGCTCTCTGCTCTTGTTAAACACATTCAATTTTCCAAGAAAGTGTTGATTCACTATAACATTGCCTACAAAATGTTGTTTTTCAAAGATTTGAGTTATCAACTTTGAAATAATATAATTATGTGTATTATTCGTAGTAAGTGTATACAATTGATTGTAAATTTAATTGACCGTACATTTCTCATAAGAAAGTTTAAGAAACATTAGCAATGTTCTTGATGTTTTATTGAATAAAGACATACAATCTTAGAATTGGAGAGAATATTGTTGAAACTCTCATTTATTTTTACTTTGTCTATTTTGTAAATTGATTATATCAGTCTTTAATCAAGAAACGTGTAAATTCCACGAAAACCAAATTTTTGGAACTACATGCATAAAATTCAGCACAATAATGAAAGAAAGTTTTGGGTGCCATATGCATCTTAAGCGAGGTCTGGTTAAAAGGTATCTATGTATGAAGTTTCAATAAAATACTGCTATGCGTTCTCAAATTATTCAGCAGAAACTGTTTTTCTATTTTTAGTAACGGTGACCTTGACCTTGACACCACCCACTCCATATGCAATCCCAAGTAAGGTCTCGATATAAGGTATCTATGTATGAAGTTTCATTAAAATATCTCAATCCGTTCAAGAGTTAGAAAGCGGAAACGAAAATTTGAAGCCGCAACACCGCCCGCCCAACGACATACCCCAATCTAATAAAGGAAATTTTTCTTCGAAAAATTTGGTTAATAAATACAAATATATGTGCTGTGTAAAATATCAAGTCAAGGTACTTGCACTTTGCGTGACTTCATATTCGTGCACTATCACAATAAATTGAAGCGTTTACCATTGTTTCTTGTTTTGACTGATATTACCACTTTTCATAATACAAATGTAAGCTTTGAGGAAGTGCTACATGGCGTTCGTTTATACATCATCTTCTCATATACCATAGTTTAATAAATGTCCGACCGTTGATGAAATCGGTATAGGGAGATACACGCAGTTTCGTCCGTGAGGAACATTTCTCGGTAATAGAAGATGGAATTCCATGAAATTCGATAACAAGAATGTACATTCAATCACTATTGGAGGCGCGGCACGCATGGTTTATTGGGTTAACACACATAAGAGTTATTGTCCATTGATGGATAACAAGAGTGCCATGATGACCCTATATCGCTCATACGAATATGCAGCTTGGACCAAACATGTTTGGACCTGTTTTTACATAGTTTTTGCCTTACATGACCAAGTTTTGAACTTGACCTAGATATCATAAAGACAAATAGTTTGACCAATCTCTTAAAAAGATTGGACCAAAGCTATGGCATCGACTAAAGGATTTTCATTACACTTAAGCTAAAATGCAAAACATATGAACTAGCCGTGGTGTTTTGGATCAAATATATATTGCGATTTTGCTAACTTTCTGTTGCTTTTATGTTCACCGTATGTTCAGGCATGATACATGATGGATTTTCTCTACCTAAATCGTATGGTGACCACAAGATCGCCCTACGAAGTATTTCGGAGAAAACACGATTTTAAAGAAATCTCAGAAGTCCGCTGAAAAAATGGGACATAAGGGCAAAGCAAAAATATGTATATTTCAAAAGCTGCTCCGTTAACGAAATGATGTGTGATTTTAAGATGTGGCGTTAAATATGCCTCCTTTTAAACAAACTTCTAATAACTAATTTCTAAGTCATAGGTCATAATATCAAATTTCTAACACCCAACATTTAGCTAAAAATGGCACTATTCGGCTTCCGTAATTCAGCTTCTGTAGATAACTTAACAAATGGATACTATGTATCTCCTTATTATCTCTTAATTAGGACTTAACATCTCCTAATTAGGACTTATTATCTCATATTTAGGACTTAGTATCTCAGAATTAGGAACTAGTATCTCAGATTTAGGACTTAGTATCTCATAATTAGGACAAAATATCTTGTAATTAGGACTTAGTATCTCGTAATTAAGACTTAGTATCTCGTAATTAGGACTTAGTATCTCGTAATTAGGATTTAGTATCTCCTAATTTGGACTTATTATCTCCTAATTAGGACTTAGTATCTCCTAATTAGGTAATTCCTATGGTAATTGTGAAAATAAGGCATGTAGATTGAACTTTCTAAATTTAAAACTGACAAATATGCAACTTGGCTGTGTTTTGTTTTCACTTATTATACACCTTTCCGTCGCATGACTTGCTAGATTCGAACAGCACCCTATGCTCACATAATAAATCATACTTAAGTTCTCCTGACATATTATTATATATTTTTACCCTAGTTTATTGTTTTTGTTTTTGTAAAATTAACAATAAATATCTCAAATATTCAAAACAATGTAACTAAGACTACGGTAGATCCAAATGGCATACAATACTACTCAAATACTAAATTTAAAATACTAGTAGTTTACGCCTCCAAAGATACCATTATATATTATTTATTATATATGTTATATAATATATGTGTGTGTTTAAACATCAACATTTTATATATGCTCTTTGGTTAATTAAGGATTAAAACAATATATATAGCAAAACAGAAAAAGATGCATAAACGGTAATATATACATCGACAAGCCGGAACATACATGGCAAGAAACTTTATAAACTAGTACATTTCTGTATGTTGCGCCTAAATATGTTATAAGATATTTACAGCTGGATAGATCGCGTAGAGGTGTAAAGAATACTTGCATGTCGACAATGATACTTTTCAAGTATCTCGTCTTTTGAATTTCAACTGTACACTGTCAGTTTGACCCTACACTGACCTGCAGGCGAGCATGGTCATTTTGCCCTCATTAAAGCTATCGCTCAGGTGGGAGACAATTCATAGAACGCTTGTGTCTATTGTGTACGAATATAAAAGAAAACACTCAAGCCTAAAAAGTGTGTTAATTTAAATCGTTGCGGAACATCTAATTAATTGCTTTTTTACATGTCAAATGATAAGTCAAATCATTTCAATAGCGTTGCGAATATACGAAAGCTCTCACTTTGTGCAAACTATTATTCCCTTATTGAATTTGCCATAAGTATTGCAAACCTGTTATAAATTCGTCTACTTTATTGTTGTGATGTGCACCTACTCATTTATGACTAGTGTAGTGGGAATCTATTGTAAATTAGCCAATGGAATGTTAGGATTTATTCATTCGGGACTACTGGTGGGAAATTTTCACAACATTTGATTGGATATTCAGGAAGGTCAAAAGTTGGGTTAAACAGCTGTGTAGAAAAAAATGGAAATCTCAATCAATAACTTCAAAAGCCAACTTCATTTGCAGTAAAAATACAATTCATAATATGTGGAATACTTAATAAATTAATTATAACTAGAAATGTGTCCACAGATTGGGAAGCCCCCACCTATGCAGCCGCCTTTTTTGTATGCATACAAATAAGTTTGCAAAAAGATAATTGTCCTTTTATATTTTACTTTCTGCTAATGTATTATTTTATTATGTGAAGTAATTTGGATATCACAAAGTAGTTTTAGTCCTGACAAATATCAATAAAGGGTAGTAATTAAAACTTTAAGGTAATTATGAGTTATGGTTCTTTTATGCTTCACTTACTCTTGCTATCTTAATCATTATGTGCGAAATCAACAAAATGCCTTTTATCATTTTTGAATTATGCTTTGCACACTCCTGAATTCAGGGAAGTAATTCACTAACTTCACAAGTCAGGTTTGTGCATGCAACACATTATATGGTGATTGTGATCATTTCTGCCAATTTATCTGACAATCCCTGCATGCATGACAATATTATGCTCTGGAAAATTATTTGACCTTTGACCTTAATGACCTTGACCTTTCAGCTACAGCCCTGGTTCTTGAACACCACATGCTGTCTCATAATGCTTACCACTTTTGCCAATTTATTTGAAAAACGTTCATGCTTTGACCTTTTAGTGTGACCTTGACATTATACAAAGCGGCCTGGTTATTGCGAACCAACACACCATGATTAGCACTTCGGCCAAGTTATTCGAAATTCCGTCCAATGCTAGACAAAATTATGCTCCAGACAGTGTCTATGGCTTAAATTTGTGTATTTGACGTATGAACATTAAGTGTGACTTTAACCTTGACATAGGGATCTAGTTCTTGCATGCGACACACAGTCTCACCAAGCTCAACACTTGTGCCAAGTTATTTGAAATTCCTTCCATGCTGGACAATATTATGTTCCAGACAGGGTCTATGGCTTAAATTCTTATATTTGACCTTTGACCTTAAAGTGTAACCTTGACCTTAGACCTAGGGACCTGGTTCTTGCGCGCGACACACCGTCTCAACATGCTTAACACTTGTACCAAGTTATTTGAAATCCCTTCCAATCTGGACAATATTATGCTTCAGACAGGGTCTGTGGATTAAATTCTTTAATTTGACCTTTGGCCTTTAAGTTTGAACTTGACCTTGGACATAGGGACCTAGTTCATGCGTGCGACACACCGACTCACCATGCTCAACACTTGGGACAAGTTATTTGAAATTTCTTCCACGCTGGAGAAAACTATTCCCCGGACAGGGATAGAAGGCATAAATTCATATATTTGACCTTTGACCTTTAAGTGTGACCTTGACATTGGACCTAGGGACCTGGTTCCTGCGCGCGACACACCGTCTCACCATGCTCAACATTTGTGCCAAGTTATGTGAAATTCCTTCCATGCTAGACAAAATTATGCTCCAGACAGGGTATAAGGATTAAATTCTTATATTTGACCTTTGACCTTTAAATGTGACCTTGACCTTGATCCTGGGAACCTGGTTTTGGCGCGCGACACACCGTCTCATTATGCTTAACATTTCTGACAATTTATTTGAAATTCCATCTATGCTAGACAAAGTTATGCTTTGTACAGGGTCTATGGCTTTAATTCTGATATTTGACCTTTGACCTTCAAGTGTGACCTTGACCTTGGATATAGGGACCTGGTTCTTGCGCGCTACACACTGTCTCACCATGCTTAACACTTCTCCTAAGTTATTTGAAATTCCGTCGAAGCTTGACAAAATTATGCTCCGGACAGGGATAAAAGGCTTAGATTCTTATATTTGACCTTTCAGTGTGACCTTAACCCTGGACCTAGGAACTGGTTCCTGCGTGCAACACACCATCTCATTATGCATTACATTTCTGCCAAGTTATCTGAAAATCCTCCATTGCTGGACAAAGTAATTGTCCGGACAAGAATCCCAACATACGTACACACGTACATATGTATATACGTACGTACCCACGGACATGGTAAACTCTATATGCCCCACCGCCATCATTGATGGTGGGGGCATAATAAAAACAGCTTTAACTGGTCTTATCATAACGAGTGTATACGCTATGGTGCCCAGTCTAAATTTATGGAGAAGCTTTATGAGTTTTACATAAATTTTGTTCATTATAATAATGACAATAATGAACAAGAGTGCCATTGTCACAAAGATACGCCCATTAAAGAAGCTTTTTGGGGGTTAAGATTCAATGAATAAAGAGAAACAATTAAACAAGAGGGCCATGATGGCCCTAGGTCGCTCACCTGAGTTTAAGGCATCATAATGGCTAATAACAAGAGGGAAAAACGGCACTAAACGCCTTACCTGAGTATAAAGATCTGGGCCGTGCAGTTTCAGACGGTTGTTTAGTCTATATAAACCATGTGACCCACAGGGCATGGCCCCCTTGTACCCCAGGGGCATCATTTGAACAATTTTTGTAGTGGACCACTTTTCAATGTTACATACCCAATATGATTCCACTGGGCCTTGCGGTTTCAGAGGAGAGTTTTCAAGTCATTTTGGTATTTAAATGTATATAAACCATGTGACCCCCATGGGGTGGCCAATTTTTACCCCAGGGACAGCATTTGAACAATCTTTGTAGAGGACCATTCCACAATGTTTCACGCAACATATATAGCCTCTGGGCCTTACGGTTTCAACATGGACGATTTTTAAGGCCCACTTGCCATATAAGTCTATATAAATCATGTGACGCCCTGGGTCATGGCCACTTTTTATCCAAGGGGCATAATTTGAACAATCTTTGTAGAGGACCACTATACAATGTTACATATCAAATAAGAAAACACTGCGGTTTCAGGAGATTAGTCATTTGGCTATTTAAGTCTATATAAACAATGTGACCCCCAGGGCAGGGCCATTTTAGACCCCTGGGACATCATTTGAACAATCTTTGCAGAGGACCACTATAAAATGTCACATACCACATATGAAACCTCTAGGCCTTGCAGTTTCAGAGGAGAAGATTTTTTAAGTCATCTTGCTATTTAAGTCCATATCAACCATGTGAGCACTGGGGTGTGGCCAGTTTTGACCCTAGGGGCATCATTGGAACAGTCTTTGTATAGGACAACTTTACAATGTAACATACCAAATATGAAACCTCTGGGCCTTGCAGTTTCAGAGGAGACGATTTTTAAAACCATTTTGCTATTAAAGTTTATATAAACATTGTGACCCCTGGGGTGAGCCCAGTTTAGACCCCAGGGCCATCATTTGAACAATCTTTAGAAAACCACTATACAATGTTTCCAACCAAATATGAAACCTCTGGGCCTTGTGGTTTCAGAGGAGAAGTTTTTTAAAGTCATTTTGCTATTTACGTTTATATTGACCATGTGAGCCCCTGAGTGTAGAGAGTTTTGACCCCAGGGGCATTAATTGAACAATCTTTGTAGAGGACCACTATACAATGTTACATACCAAATATGAAACCTCTGGGCCTTGCGGTTTCAGAGGAGAAGATGTTTAAAGTCATTTTACTATTTAACCCTTTCCCCAGGATTTTGCTAAGGCACTGGGGCAAATAACCGCAGTTCGGGGTGGGTGTGAAAGGGGGGGGTACCCCCTTCGACGTTAGATTTTGCAAAACTTTTTATGTGTACTTATTTAAAATCTACAGTACTTCAGAGCTAACAGAAGCACAACAATAAACAGCCTTTTGATAAAGTTTTTTTTTCTCTCTTTTGACACACTATAAAATTTTAACAATGAAACACAACAACATAAGTTGCAAAAGTAATGTAACCTGGAAATAGATAATGACACGGTTTACCTAAATGTATACCTCTTTCAATTAAGTTATTGGCATATTATCACAAAGTTATCAGCAATGACTTTAAACAAAGCTTTATTTTATACTTCATTTCATGTCTGAAATGTTCAGGTCTTCCACTATCCAACACTTGTATCCAACACAAACATTTCATTTTAGTGCAAGCCCTGTACACAAATTTACAAAGCTACCCTTCATGGTTTCTGCTGGTGCCACATGTCCACCCACATGTTGATGAGGCATAGTGTTCATGTCCAATATCTGGTACTAAAACGTTGTTCTTCTTAGAAGAGGTCCTTCAGTGGAGGCTGCCAACAAAGCATTAAGAACTTTGTAGGAGAGACATGATCTGTGTGTAGTTTTTTGTGTGCTGCACACATTTAATGAAACTGTACAAATGAAAGGTTTAAAGTAGATGACTAGACTGTAGGTTCTATGCTACGTGCTTCTGTACATGCTGGTGAAACAGACTGCAGTGTCAGAGCCACAGACTCGATTGCTACAACATTTTGACTGACAAAAAATTGTGCAATTCCACCTAAGTTAGAGTAGATATAGATCTAATGCTATCATTTCATATTTGGCATTTCATTATTCAATTAGAAATATACACTTCGCCTGTAAACAAAATCAATTTAGAAGATCTAAAGTTAAAATGTATTATATAAGACGGTCTTAGATACTAAGACTAATTGACTACATTTGTTATACATTGCCGAAACATTACATCGAGCTAATTTACTTACACAACAACATAATTGACCATGCTGGTGGGTAACATGTTCTATGCATTTCAATGGTCATCTCCAACGATTCTCTAAAGCACCCACACAACACTGTGTAACTGGCTAGCTGGTTTCATAAGATCTAAAAATAGCACACTGTATACACCTGGCTGGAATGTCGTCTGCTGGATTGAATTTTGAGTGTTAGAGGCTTATTGAAATTATAGTGCTGCAGTATAAACAATGTGACCCCCGGGGTGTGGCCAGTTTTTACCCCAGGGTCATAATTTGAACAAATTTTGTAGAGGACCACTATACAATGTTACATACCAAATATAAAACCTCTGGGACTTGCAGTTTCAGAGGAGAAGATTTTTTAAGTCATCTTGCTATTTAAGTCTATATAAACCATGTGACCCCCGGGGTGTGGCCAGTTTTTACCCCAGGGGCATCATTTGAACACTCTTTGTAGAGGACTACTATACAATGTTACATACCAAGTATGAAACCTCTGGGCCTCGCGGTTTCAGAGAAGAAGATTTTTAAAGTCATTTTGCTATTTAAGTCTATATAAGCCATGTGACCCCTGGAGTGGGGCCAGTTTTGACCCCAGGGGCATCATTTGAGCAATCTTAGTAGAGGATTACTAGAGGATGTCACATATCAAATATGAAAGCTCTCAGCCATGCGGTTTCATATGAGAAGATTTTCTAAAATTTTCACTTTTTTAATCTATTTTTAGCTCTGGTGACCTATATATGAAGCGGACCGGAAAGATTTCAACAACTTTCAAAGAGGTCCACCCAAGGATCATTCCTGTGAAGTTTGGTGAAAATTTGCAGAGCGGTTTAGGAGGAGATGTTGTTTGAATGAAAAATTGACGACGCGCACGCACGCACACACGCACACACCTTGACCCCATCCATCCTATATGCAATCCCAAGCGAGGTCTCAAGATAAGGTATCTATGTATGAAGTTTCAATAAAATATCTCCATGTGTTCTTAAGTTATTGAGCGGCAACCGTTTTTCTATTTCTGGTTATGGTGACCTTGACCCCACCCACCCCATTTGCAATCCCAAGCGAGGTCTTGATACAAGGTATTTATGTATGATGTTTCATTGAAATATCTCAATTCGTTCAAGTGTTTGAGGGGAAACCATAGTTTTATTTTAAGTAAAAGTGACCTTGACCCCACCCACCCCATACGCAATCCCAAGCGAGGTCTCAATATAAAGTATCTATGTATTAAGTTTCATTAAAATATCTCAATGCATGCTCAAGTTATTGAGCAGAAACTGTTTTTATATTGTTAGTAACAGGGACATTGACTTCACCCACCCCACACACAATCCCAAGCGACGTCTCAATATAAAATACATATATGAGGCGCGTCGTGGGAAAACCGGACTTAATGCATGTGCGTGAAGTGTTTTCCTGGATTAGCCTGTGCAGTCCGCACAGGCTAATCTGGGACAGCACTTTCCGCCTACAGAGGATTTATGTTTATAAGAGACTTCCTTGAAACAAAAAATACCTTAAAATCGGAAAGTGCCGTCCTGGATTAGCCTGTATGGACTGCACAGGCTAATCCGGGACGACACTTTACGCACATGCATTAAGACCGGTTTTGCCACAATGCAGCTCATATATATTAAGTTTCATTAAAATATCTCAGTGCATGCTAAAGTTATTGAGCAGAAACAGTTTTTGGATTTTTAGTAACAGTGACCTTGACCTTGACCCCTCCCACCCTATATGCAATCCCAAGCGAGGTCTCGACATAAGGTATATATGTATAAAATTTCATTAAAATATCTCAATGTGTTCTGAAGTTATTTGAACGGAAACCGTTTTTTCTGTTTTTAGTAACAGTGACCTTGACCCCAACCACCCCATATGCTATCCCAAGCGATGTCTCGATATAAGGTATATAAAAATTATGCATTAAGTTTCAATGAATTCTCAAGTTATTTAGCAGAAAACTATTTTCTATTTTGAGTAACAGTGACCTTGATCTTGACCCCACCCATCCCATATGCAATCCAAAGCGAGGGCTTGCAATGAGGTATCTATGTATGAAGTTTCATCACAATAGTTTGATTCGTTCTCTAGTTAGAGAGCAGAAACAAAACGTTGATGCTGCCACTATGCCTTTGACCTTGAATTGTGACCTTGACCTAGGATCTAGGTTCTTGTGCGCGACACTACACCTCACCATGCTTGTCACTTCTGCCAAGTTATTTGAACATCCATCTTCGCTGGACAAAAATATGCTCTGGACAAAATGTTTAGGATTGATTTCTTAAATTTGACATTGAATTATGACCTTGACCTTGGACCTAGGGACCAGGTTCTTGTTTGCGACACTCCGTCCCACCATGCTTGTCACTTCTGCCAGGTAATTTGAAAATCCATCCATGCAGAAACAAAGATATGCTCCGTGTTTAGGACCGATTTCTTAAATTTGACCTTCGACCTTGAATTGTGGCCTTGACCTTGGTCCTAGGGACCTGGTTCTTGTGCGCGACACTCCGTCTCACCATGCTTGTCACTGCAAAATAATTTGAAAATCCATCTATGCTCAACATAGATATGCTCAAGACAATGTGTTAAGGATTGATTTCTTAAATTTGACTTTTGAGCTTGAATTATGACCTTGACCTTGGACCTAGGGACGTGGCTTTTGCGCCCAGCACTCCGACTCACCATGCTTGTCACTTCTGCTAGCTTATTTGGAAATCCATCCATGCTCAACATAGATATGCTCCGGACAAAGTGTTTAGTATTGATTTCTTAAATTTGACCTATGAAGTGAATTGTGACCTTGACCTAGGACCTAGGGATCTGGTTCTTGTGCGCCATACTCTGTCTCACTATGCTTTTCATTTCTGCGAAGGTATTTGAAAATCCACCCATGCTGGACAAAGATATGCTCCAGACAAAGTGTTCAGGATTGATTTATAAAATTTGACGTTTGACCTTAAATTGTGACCTTGACCTTGGACCCAGGGACCTGGTTCTTGCGCACGACACTCTGTCTCACTATGCTTGTCATTTCTGCCAAGTTATTTGAAAATCCATCCATAATTGACAAAGTTATGCTCCGGACAAAGTGTAAAAGATTGAATTCCTATATTTGATCTTTGACCTTGAATTGTGACAAAAAACTTGGACCTAAGGACATGGTTCTTGCGCGCGAACTTCCGTCTCATCATGCTTATCACTTCTGCCAAGTTATTTGAAAATCCATCCAGGCTGGACAAAGTAATGCTCCGGACGAAGATCTACCGGCGCCTGCCCACCAACCCGCTCGCCAGCACGCCCGCAGGGGCGTTCCCATAATACGGCCGTTTTTCAAATGGGCGTATAAAAAGGAATACACAAACATTGCAACCATTTTTTGTCATTATTGAATATTGTTTGTTGTGGCTTCATTGATGGCCAATAACGTTTTGAATAACCAAGAAAACAATTACCGCTCCTACCATACAATTCTGGTCAGAGTGATCACATATAGAGGCCGCGCTCATGCGCAGCGCCAAATGTCTTCTAAGCTATCTAGCCAAAACTGTTTGTCTATTTTTAGTTATGGTGACCTTGATCTTGACCCCACACACACCATATGCAATCCCAAGCAAGAGCCAAAAGATTATTTAGATATCTATGTATGAAGTTTCATTGAAATATCTCGAATTGTTCTCAAGTTATTGAGGGGAAACCGTTTTTCTATATTTAGTTACAGTGACCATGACCTTGACCCCACCCACCCCATACGCAATCCCAAGCGAGGACTTGAAATAAGGTATCTGTGTATGAAGTTCCATTAAAATATCTCAATGTGTTGTAAAGTTACTTAGTGGAAACGGTTTCTCTATTTTTAGTTATGTTGACCTTGACCTCTCCCACCCCATATGCAATCCCAAGCGTGGTCTCGATAGAAGGTATTTATGTATTACATGTCATTAAAATAAAATGCGTTAAAGTTATTGAGCGGAAACTGGTTTTTTCTTTTTCTATTTTTAGTAACAGTGACCTTGCCTCCACACATCCCATATGCAATCCCAAGCGAGGACTCGATATAAGGTATTTAGGTATTAAGTTTCATTAAAAAATCTCAATGCGTTAGAAGTTATTGAGCGGAAACCGTTATTTTATTTATAGTAACAGTGACCTTGACCCCACCCACCCCATATGCAATCTCATGTGAGGTCTTGATATAAGGTATCTATATATTAAGTTTTATAAAAAATATCTAAATTTGTTCTCAAGTTATTGAGCAGAAACCATTTTCCTATTTTTAGTAACAGTGACCTTGACCCCACCCAACCCATATGCAATTCCTAGCGAGGTCTCGCTATAAGGTATCTATGTTTGCAGTTTCATTACAATAGCTTAATCCGTTCTGGAGTTAGAGAGTGGAAACAAAAAGTTAAGAAACTAGCTTACCGAACAACTTTAACCTGTCCATACCTTATAATTATGTAAAATTTCTCAGTGTACAAAAGCCCATAATGTTGACAAAGTTCAAACTAGAGTTATCAAAATCGGCCTATGAGTTCATTTTAATATAGGGAATAAGTGTTTTAAGTTTAAATGAAATCTCTTTAGCCATTCCTGAGAAACCAGCTTACCAAAAAACTTGTCCATACAGCTGAAGTAAAATTTTTAAGCCTAAAAATGCCCATAATTTTGACAAATTTCAAACTAGGTATATAGGTTCATTTTAATGTGGGGAATAAAAAATTTTAGTTTGAATGAAATCCCTCAAGCCATTCCTGAGAAACTAGCTAACCGAAAAACTTTAACCTAGCTCGGACGCCGACACCGGGGCGAGTAGAATAGCTACGAAAAGTCGAGCTAAAAATGTGCATATTAAATTCTGAAACCTAAATGTTTATAAAATTAATTTTGTAACACCATTGTTAAACAGTATGCGCATTCCGATAATATTTAATTTCAATGCTTGGCGTCAAAGAAAATTCAATATTGGTGCAGAATATTTCAATTGTACGTTTATGGGTAGATTGTTCTACACAGCAAACAGATGCGAGCTATTTATAGACTTTGCACTGACAGATGTTTTCAATATGTGACAGTGCTTAAATTTCTACGATGAACTAGAAATCTGGACTCAGATACTAATATTATGGTCCAGAACCAATCAATAGTAGCTTTAACTTTAAAACTCATACATATGTTACATGTCACGTCAAACCGTATATTTCAATGTTTTGACTTCCATCATCAGCAATAACAAGGGCATTTATATGAGAATATTAATACACACATTTGACTCGCCTTTCTGTTCTCACCGTTGAAGCAACTTCTTTATTTTATTTTATTTTATCCTCTGCATTCTTGTATTATGCATGTGCGTATTGTGCGTATAGGGCGCTAAGCCCTTGTTAAGTTAAGGTAACGATGTGTGCGTATTTGAAATTTAATAAAAAATATGTTTATTTTATGAACGTTACCTTAGTGCAATATTACAGAACAGCAACAACAACAAATATGGACAAAACGGGAATAAAAAATCAACAGACATGTGTATATGTTTGAACAATCAAAATATGATCTATTTCACTTGTGTACAATATTGGAATCTATTACACATTTGATTTAGTGTAAATAGACAAAAAAACAATCAAAAGTATAGCGAGTAGATCCATAGTTGTATTACTGCAAGATGCATTCATTATTGCCCATGAAAATCAAAATAAAAATAAGGCCCATTTTATTTGTGTATTAATACTGTTACATATTAATTAAAAGGGTGAAAATGAAACAAACTACAAGAGCTGTGCTCGACTACCCCACCGCTTTGTCAGTTATGAACCTCTATCGCTACAAAAAAGAAACGTAGAAAATCCACGAAAACTAAATTTTTGGAAGAAAATGCATTAGTCAGCACAAAAATAAAATGTGTAGTAATGGTGACCTTGACCTTGACCCCACGATCCGCATGCGCAATCCCAAGCGATGTCTTTAGACAAGGTATCTATATATTAAGTTTTATGAAAATATCTTAATGTCTTCTCAAGCCATTGAGCGGAAACTGTTGGTCTATTTTTAGTAATGGTGACCTTGACCCCACCCAACCATATGCAATCCCAGGTGAGGTCTTAATATAAGGTATCTATGTATGAAGTTTCATTGAAACATCTCAACGCGTTCTCAAGGTATTGAGGGGAAACCGTTTTTCTATTTCAGTAACATAAACCTTTAGCCCACCCACCCCAATGAAAGAATTATTTGAATTATTCTAAGTGCAAATTAGGTCCAGGTTAAAGTAAGGTTAGGTGATATGGGTGGATAGGGAATGGTCATAAGCAACAACTGTGTAAGTATCAAAGTGTTGTATATGTGGTGTTGATGATAGACGAAACGGCAAAATCTACTTAATCTTGTCACGGAGGGAAGGACGGAAAGACGGACAGGACGATCACTATATGCCTCCTGCATCAAGATGCCGGGGGACATAAAAAAAACAGTGGCCTAATACAATTAAATGTAACATCTTGTGAAAAATGTTGCCAAATAATAAAAACTAAAATCGTTTTAACTGCACAAGTATGCGTTTGACAACAACAACATTTCATTATATACTCGAGCTTTATGTAGACATCATGTTTAATCAACAGTTTACTGCAAAGTGAATGAATAAGAAATGCAAATTTGTACACCACGAGGTAATAATAGAACTATTCTGCTTTCAATGTGTTAGAAAATACATTAATATATAGTGAAATTTACAACAAATTAGTAAATACAGAATGAGCATGCGGCTTTCGAATAACAGCAAACAAAATTTCACAGATCCATTTACTGTCAGTTTAAAAAGCTATGATTTTTTTTAAGACACATCTCCAATATTACTTAGGTCCTTACAAAACATGGTCCAATACATTAATAATTAGTTGTTTTAATAAATGTGGCAGCGATTTTGCAACACTCTGCATCAGCACTATTTTCTGACTTGGGATATTTTGAAAAAAAATTGATTGTAAAAAAAACACAATTTATTCAAAATATTAACCAAAGCATGGGCAAACAATTCATTTATGCTGCTTTTATTTATTATCCTACTTAAATTTATTTTATCTTGGTATAATTACACTTTCAATGTAAATTCCATCGCTCCATTGCCAAAAATATCTGCATCCCCCATATATATATTTTAGTTTACACAGTCCTGTCAAAATCATGTTTATTCATTCTATTGTACACATTAAACTGGTATGCTAAAGCTCAGAAATAAACTACTGTAAAAGTTGCTCAAATAATGCAAAAATGGAAGAACATCAAATTACACGCTCTTTCCGACAAGATTTGGCTAACACATGTAATGTCGTATTTACACATAAAAGTAAGTGAATATTCAGGAATAATTAATTATCCCAATAAGTTTTTGGCAAACAAATAAAATGTTCATATTTACACAAAAAGTAAGTGAATATACAGGAATATTTAGCTTTTTTAGCTTCAACAAGATACAAAGATATGAAAATTCCTAGAAATGGTGAAATGATATTGAAGGGAATAGGCTCCATAGCAGGGTAATAATTATGGTAGTGAAAATAAATGCATTTTTGTAATTGGCACTAAAACATTGTACATGTTTTAAAGAGTACTCTCCTACAACTGGCAAGACACACCAGGGTCTTTTAATTAACTTATTACATTATGTACTTTTCCTGTCCATTAATTTTAAATATACAGTTTTTATAGTTTTCTAAAAGTTTTTATCACATAGCAGACTATAGAAGTATCCCAGTATCAACTTAACAGTAGCTATAGGGACAACATTCTTTGACCTCCCTTTAAAGTTCCACGGCCATTTATCCAACTACTGCAGTGTAGCCTAAGATGACCAAGGGAGACAACCTTCACAAGAAGTGCAACTCCTAGGTCCCTTAGCTGGAAATGGGGAAATATTGTGTCTGCTAACAGAAGCAGAAAGTCTGCTAATATTTCTTGTTATTTTGTGAGATTCGTTTTTGATTTAAATTAATTTTTTTGGGAAATACGCTATTTTATTAACTTTGTTCTCAATTCATTCTCGATTAATTCATTTCTGTTTGTTCTACACATTTTTTCCTAATTGATCATTTATAATTTGAAATTGTTCTGAAATTGATTTGATAATTTTTATTATATTTTGAGGTCAGAAGTAGGAGTAGTACATACCTCTTTTTTTAATTCTGATCACATTTTAAACATTGATAAACGCAGTGAATTTCACATTCAATTATTACCCATTTATTACGCAAATCATTTTTAACATCAGCAAATATTGCTAATACTGCTTTAATACAAGTTACTTGCCAATTGTTTTTCTGCAAAATATCATATTGACATTGTATATAAATGCTACCGAAACTCTTGAAGAATGTTTGCGACAGAAAAAATAAGTATTTCTCAATAAAACAGCATGAAAGAAGGGCTAAAGCAAGATTTACTTCAAGAAAAATTACTAAACCTAACCCTGAAAATTTGCTGAAATTATTATCATTATTAACATGAATATTGTTAAAATGAAGAAATAAACATGCTTTTACGAGCTATCTTTTGAAAAGTAAGATTTGAAAGTCATAGAAATGTTTATTAGTGATATTTTCATTATTAGATCTTTAAGCAATACCAACTTTTAAGCCATTTTACAGCAACCATGGTTCAGTCGAACAACGAAAATTTCATTCAAATGTCCCTATTACATTTCTAATGGTACTCGCCATAAAAAGCATGGAAGTTTACACTAAAAATATTACTTTTGTCACATTTTTAAAGATAGTATTGAAAGAAATCTTATGATATTGAGAAGAAACTTAGTGCATAACAACGAGGCCACACTGCATATCACTAATTGTTACTGCTGTTTGTTTTTCTCAATTTTTGAGGACCAAAATGGGCTTGGAAATGAGTCTTTTAAATAGGGTTTTTTGTAAACTAAAAGTAGATGATCTGTGAAATTGTTATTCACCATTGTTGGAAGTTCGCATGTTCATTCTACATTTACTAAATTGGTGTAAATACAGGTCACTATTTCACATTCAGCGCTTTTCAACAACATGTCAAAACAAAACTGTTCCATAAAAACACGTGGTATACAAATCTGCATGAACTCCTCATTCATACGCATGCAATAGGCCATCAAAGAAACACATTTTCACATATCGCCAAGTACTTTACGAAGTCTTATTGTCATCATCAGGTGCATAGTGAAGAAATAAAAGAAAAAATACAATTTTGTGACATTCATGTCTATATAAATGTTTAGAGATATTAAAATTAAAACTGTAATGATTGACGGATATACCCCCACAATATGGCCTTGTCACAAAACTATGGCATCCATTCGAAAGAAATGAAATGGACAGAGAGAGAATGCTTTAATTTGTGAATGGTCAACAGTGTATTTGGAAAAATTTAATTTCAATAGGAGCAAAGAACTCTGTCAACATTTAGTGGTTTGTAACCAAAGTTGAACTTAATCTGTGTTTTATGATGTTACACCTATGTACCAAAAATTATTTAAATATGTGAAGCCTTTCATGAGTTATTGTCCATGTATTTCGGGAATTTAAGTCAAAAAGGGGTCAAACTGTTTAAACTGTGTCAAAATTTAGTGGTTCGAACTTGACCAGTATTTTATGATGCTACACATGTAAACCAAGAATTATTTGAAAATGTCGAGCCATTCTTGAGTTATCGTCCGGAAATCAAGTTTCTAGGGAATTTTCAGTTGAAACGGGGCCCTAACTCTGTCAAAATTTAGTGGTTTGTAACCAACATCGAACTTGACCTGTGTTCTATGATGTAACACATGTGTACCAAAATGTATTTGAATATGTCGAGCCTTTCTTGAGTTATCATCCAGAACCCATGATTTTCAGGAATTTAAGTCGAAAAGGGGTCATAACTCTGTCAAAATTTAGTGGTCTGTAACCAACATCGAACTTGACCTGTATTCTATGATGTAACACATGTGTACCAAAATATTATCATCCGGAAACCAAAAACCGACAGACCGACGGACCGACAAGCTCACTCCTATATACCCCCCCCCCCCTAAACTTCGTTTGTGGGGGCAGAATTAAAATGTTACTTTAGCACATATCTGGGAATATTTTACCATAAACCATAGTACGATTTCTAGTGTCATGAAACAAAAGTGTAGCCAACAAACTGTTTTTAAAAGGGGCATATAGACAGTAGGTCAACATAAACATTTAGTAAAATAAACTTCATTTGCAAAGAGTTAATATTGAACCAATGTTAAATTCAATGGTTTTGTTTCTGTAATGATTCAGCAAACATGTATTATTTTATCAAATTACAGTGGTCACTAGTGATACTTTCGTGGGTGCACAAAAATGTGTAGTAGTAGTATAGTAAAATCAGCATGAATGAAATGTCAATAAGGGACCGTTACGCGCTAATGTGCGCCATGGATATACTGCATAGCGTAAGAAAATTTTCATTGAAGAATGCAAATTTGTAGGCGCAAGTTCGAATCTTATTAGAAACATGCCTCACAAATTATTATAGTCTTTGTTTATACTTTTTTCTTAACGACTCCATCAATATATTGTTAATAATTGAAAAAATAACTACGGGAAAACTGGAAACTGTCTTGTTTTTATGTATGTTTATATCCATGCGAAATACCTTCGATATGCCCCTTTAAAATATAAAACGTACTGCAGCAAGTTTAATATTTATTTACAATTTGTACAATAAAACCAATAAAATAAATCAAATAGCCCAATACTTGTAGTGAAATTTTTAAGAAATTTACTTACATTTCAACCTAGATTCTTTGTAAATATGGGCCTTGATAACTAAACCCATAGGCACTTCCAACTAGACCTTTTATGATTGCGGTTTTCTCAAAATGACAAATCGCATCGGTTTCAAATTTTGTCCAGCCCCATCATACACAGTTTCTATTACAGGTATGATAAATTGAACGGTTCAGCGATCATTTATATTTCCTTGTGCTCTGGTGTAAAAACTAATAATTGCACGAGAAAATCGTGGTGAATGTAGAAATTTGATGCAATTTATAATCAAAGTGTTTAACAATGATACTCCAACCAAAAAAACACATTTAAATCAATTATTTTATGCATAACACCATACATGCCAAATTTTTTCAGGCCAAAATGGGACATTGACAAAAAATCGGCGAGACATTTGACATTTTAGCGGGACACCTTAATATTGTTATTTTGTCGCACGGTCGCGATCGCAATATCATATCATTAATGTACATTATACATGAACGGTATACCACTGTTGAACTCGTAGTACTGATTGGATAATTAATGAAGTATAAAAAGTAAAAAAATCTTGATTTAAAAACATGTATATTATGTATGCTTTGTTCTTGCAAAATCGGCGGGAAGTTTTCCTCGTCCTGCCTACGTGGGTCAAATGTTAAAGACCTTCTGCACAGAGCATTTTTTTATGTGGTAATTGTTTAATATTGTACAGTAACCAACGAGGTCTGAATAAATCACACAAAGGTGTTAAGTTTACAATCAGAAGAAAACGTGATAGGTTAAATAAATTTCAAATTGCGTTATAACGACGCGTATAATAAAGTCGAATCCAAAACGCCTATCCAAATTTTACTGTTCATGTGACGTCAATACAAAGTCTATACAGTGTTAAAATAAACATTTTGTACCTCATGAAAATCCTTTGTTTTGCTAGAAATGCGTGCGAAAATCATGCTGGCATGTAAAACGTCACGTCATCCGCATGGAAAGCGTGGGTGATTGCCATATACAAACTTTGTAGTGCAGAGAACTGTGAGATCTTTACTTCTGAAAAAAGTTTCGTAGCGCACAACCTCAAAATTAGGTATCTGCATGTCGAAGATATGCAGTTAACAGTTCCTCTTGAACAATAAAAAACAAAACAGCCGAATTGATAACGTAATTGTCGTTCAGATAGGTCAGTTTTGATATATGACATACAGTTACTGTATACACCCTCCAGCTGATGACTAACGGCAATTAGCGACCGCGGATTATATTACCACCATCGCGCGAAAGCGTGACAATACACCGCTGTTTGGGTTATCATTACTGCTCCTCTTTGACGCGCGGCTAAGCGGGCATTGTTGTCATAAGTACCAATTAAGGGGTAACCGTTAAGAAGTAAATTGTTGGCCCAATGCAACTTTTATTGCACACTAACATCGATTTTTGTGATTGACCGGGACAAAATTCATCTGAGCGGGACGCCGGGACAAATCACGCAAAAGCGGGACAATCCTGGCAAGACCGGGGCGTATGGCATGTATGCATAACACCATCCCACAATGAAGAATTGAAGTTTCCAAAAATGTCAATCATGTACCAATTAATCTGCAATTTTATCCAATCATTGTATTTGGATATCGTGTGATTAACGTATAACTTATTTACACAAACAAGCACGTGGTAAACTTCTAATATGTTTGTGAAATTTGATTAATGTAAATGAGTTCGTTAACAATAGTTAGCGAGGAGTTTAAAATGTTAGTGGCAAACCCTGGAAAGTGCTACTGTGCAGTATACAGGACGGGTGCGCGCCATTGGTATGTAAAAGGCCGCATTCCACGTACTTAGGTACAGTGAAACCTGTCTAAACCGAACGGCGTCGGGACCGGGCCGATCGTTCGGTTTTCAGAGGTGTTCGGTTTATCCAGGTTTTTTTTTATAAAAGGTCATTTTTCTTTAAAATGTATATTATATTTTATATCTTCATTCGAGTATGTAATAAGACAACACAATGTTAATGTCTACACTTATATTATTGTTTATTATTTTCAATATTTGCATGCCAAAAATGTATATTTTTTACATAAAACAACACACTAATCAAGCACGTGCATGTATTCTAGAACAACTTATTTGCATAAAACGACGCTCAAAGTACATGTATCATTCAAACGAGTTAATGTATTCAACATTAGAGATTTTATAGTCATGTATTAACAGTTTGTAACAACTTACAAGACTATTTTTTGCCAACTGGCATATTTTAATATAAATAAATTACACTGCTGTGAAGCATTTAAAATATAACACTGTACGTAAATTTCAACGCAAAACACGACCGACTTATATGTTTTTCACAAGTTGACTTTGGTCGTATGCACCGATCGCAAATTGCACCACTGCCCCGTTATCAACATGGCGATTATGCCCTTTATGTGTAATCGTGTCACCAATTATCGGGTTCACGCCTCTGCGGTTTCGCGATGTGACACCTGACAGAATACACCATTCGGTTTATTCAGGTTTTTTAAGGTTTAATGCGATCAAATTTGCGATAAAATCGTTCGGTATTCGGTTTTGACAGGGTTCGGTTTATTAAGGTTTTTTTTATATGTATAATAAGAAGGAAAAAATCGGGACCGAAGCAGCCGTTCGGTTTTGACAGGGGTTCGGTTTTCTCATGGTTCGGTTTGGACAGGTTTCACTGCATTTAGTAATTTCTATAATATAAATTTTCTCTTTATTTAGATTGAAATTTATTAAATCATTATTTTCACGATTTTAAATCAAAATAAAAAGAAAAATAACGAAAATACTTGCTCTTCATTTCTAACAGTGAAATTGACTTTAGTTTGTTTTCGCATTTTTGCGAATTTTTGTTTTGATATTATGTTCTTATGAACCATTTTGTGTTCTTGAAAAGTTCGAAAAAAATCGGGCTAAAAATACACCAGTTATAGCTGATAAAGCGAAGGCCTAGTTAGAAGTGCCTGTGGGTGTAGGATAATAAACCATTAATACTGTACATTCAGTACTTATAGCGATGTAGACAGTTTTTCATACATTAAATGTCCATATGTGAATGATTACAAAACTATGCAGAGAATAACATTACAGTTCTAATGCAATACAAGTCCCCATTGAATATTGTTTGCTTAAAATATGCCTGCTGTGCAAACATCCCTTTCCATACACCAGTTTGGATAGCAGCAAATTCAACTCATCTGAATCTAGACTTTACAGACTGAATATCATAGTCCACGAAACCCGGACCAACAATCATTCCTACTAAAACAGTATATACTGATCTACTTTGTGACATCTGTATGCAATATATGATACAAATTCCAGGTCCTTGTACTCTCCAATTCCTCTCAAAGGTCTCTATCATTTTATGAAGTATGAATAAAATCCCTTCAATACTTTTGAGTAATACTCTGCAGAAAAAGCGGGACGGACAGACAGACAGACAGACAATGTGATTACTATATGCCCCTGAAGGTCCCTTCTAGAAAACTATTTCGATGCTCATGTCTTATTTTTTTATTTGTCTCTGTTTTTGTGTATACACAGCGTAATTTAATGAACTTAAGAAATTTAAAACTAGAGTCATCGAAATTGGCCTATGGATTCATTTCAATACAGGAAACATGTGTTTCAAGTTTGAATGAGATCCCTCAAGCCATTCCTGAGAAACTAGCTTACCGAAACACTTTGACCCATCCAAAAAGCTTGTATCTAAACATTCTAAGTGTGAAAAGGCCAACACTTTGACAAATTTCAAACTAGAGTTACAAAACTTTGCCTATATGTTCATTTTAATATGGGGTATACAAGTTTCAAGTTTAAATGAAATCCCTCAACCCTTTCCTAAGAAACTAGCTTACTGAAAAGTTTTAACCTAGCCCCAGACACAGACGCCGGGACGAGTCCAATAGCTTGCCTTTTCTTCAAACAGGCACATATACGTCATGGACGCACATTCTTCATGGATGGACCAACTTGACAACCTTTGCCAAATCTAATTGTTTAAAAAAAACTGGAGTGACGATATTCTGTTAACTTAACCTCGATTCATGATATTTTGGAATCGAGCAATTTAAAATCAGTTGAAATTAAGATTAGCTAAAAAAATATTTCTGTGCAAAATTTATTCACAGTTTACTTCAAAATCAAAAAGGTTGTTTTTCCCAACAGATTCATGCTTTGAAATTTAGTACATGTTGCTCCTGCCATGGCAATGATCATTTTCCAAAAGCTCATTTTTAATTTGAAGTTTGAAATGACAATAAAAGGAATTTTGTCCACTGAAAACAGTTCCACGGGAAATTTATTCAATCTGAAACTGTAGACATTGGACAACAATATAAATCGGACAACCACTGACAACACTATAGAATGGGCTTCAGCAGTATGGGCCCAAATGATGGAAAAAGCACTAAATTGTATATTGTAGGCATGGGACTACTCAACAATACACAACAGACAACCACTGACCACAATATAAATTAGACTTCAGCAGTATGGGCCCAAGTGATGGAAAAAGGACTAAATTTTAAATTGTAGGCATCAGACTGCTCAACAATACACAATGGACAACCACTGACCAGAATTATGCTCAAGCTCGGGCACTGCGTGCCCAGCTGAGCTTAAATGCAGCGAGCATACTTTTTCAATAATCAACAAATAGATCATGTAAAAGGCCACATGTCCAGTTCCTGAACATCAAAATTCCAAGGAAAGAACAGAAAACAATAAACTGTAGATCTACCCATTTTATAACTTTTTAATACTTATCGACTACTTTGTAGAAATGTTTTAAATTGGAAAATGAATTTTCCAACATTGTTGAATTCAATGCTAAGATTTTCAAGTCTGACTGATCTGAACTCAATTTGAAAACAAAACAAATGGCCAAATACATAAATAATCTTACCTTTAACAAATGTCTGCTGTCATTCTTCACACTTCTGCAAACAACTCCGTGATGAATGCTCCCATGTCTGTACATGGTGGCTTGAACTCTGTTGGATCATCTTATTATAGGGTATGGTTTATACATATGGGGCGAGTAATTAAACATGGGGCGAGTCGTTATGGGGCCAGTCGTTACATATTTAGTGTATGTACGTATGGAACATTAAAAAAATCATTGTTACAAGTACATGTGCTTCAATGACTGAAGGTGAACCCAATTTTAAATAGAATACAAATAAAGATATTGGTCTCAAGTTGTTTATATAATTATAATAATTTAAATTTCCTGTGGTAAATATTAAATGTTTCAGAAGTGAAAAACTTCAGCTAAACACAAGTGCCAAGTCGTATTCCGAAAATGATGCAAATAAAGATTAATAAAATACAACACAGCTGTCATCGCAACTACTAAAACGAATAAATAAAGTTTGACATACAAAGAAGAAATGCTTTTCTATCCTCTGATAAAATGGTGCGCACAGCATTTCTTTGGACTACCGTCGTCCACGTTTGCTTTCTCCAACAGCTGACCGCCAACTGACTGGTTTTGGCGGCAAATTTCCCCGCTTCAAGCATGGCTGCACAGCAACGCGCACGTTACAGCCCGATGACGAGATTTGAATTCCGAAGGCAGAATTCTTTTCAAATGGCCTCGTGAAAATGCGATTCCGAACATTGCCGAGTATTTTCTCGGGGTACCAGTTCTCGAACAATTTTTTCTAAGTTTGGTTAAATATATAAAATTGTTTTAGGTTCTTGGAAAATATTTACATTAGCATATCAGACAAAACATTACTCTTTCTAAAACTACAAAAATTCGCGAAAATATCAGTTGATAACATCACCTTACCGTTTGTCAAATCAAGTCACCTATGTTTACATTTCGGAACCGGTTTGGAACCAATTGTCGAACGTTCATTCATTCGGGTCAACGAAAAGTTCCAACACACATGTAACAGGAAAGTCAATTTATTTACATCGTAAAGGAAGTGCAGTATTACTATTGATGATTTTTTTTTACATAAACAACAGATAATGCAGAACATTTTATATAACAAATAAATATAATTATATCACTCTACTTGACATCAAACTGATCACATATTGACAGAGTTTTTTTTCTAACTAATACCATGTGTAGATCAAAAATGAATAAAAGAGACTCAAACATATTGTGTTCGTCTAGGAAATGCTTTCATTATTCAATGACCAATACAAATACCAGTATTTGTGTGTAACCAAAATGAAATAAAAATAACTTAGTTGTGTGTAACCTAATCAAATCTAAGTAGAGCGTTTTAACAGCATTATTGTGATAAATACGTCATTTTGACAGTTGTAAACAGAGTAAAAGGCCTAAATGTCGAATGACAGCTTTGTTCCCAGTGTTTAAATCTTAAAACCAATGCTTCTTTTGTGACAAAGAATGATTTTACTAAAGGAAACATGACATTTCCCGGTCACATACTTTAACTTCGTCTAGCTGAATAAAACTTCGTCTGCAGATGTGCTACCGAAAAAGAGGCTGTGAAGTTGGAAGTTTGCCAATACAACATGTGTATATTAGACTTACTTAAAACGACAACATATTTTAGTTTCAATGATTCACATGTGAATAAGTTTGATTAATAATAAAAATCGTTCGATAATTGGTACTCGTACTTAGGACTTAGTATCTTGTAATTACAAAATAAAAAGTCGTAAGTACGACTTAAGAGTGTAGTGATGACGCATAAACCAAGTGTGATATAAGCAGGCTATCGTAGATTGAAATAGTACACAGTCTGTCTGTATGAAAAAAATACATAAGATATAATTCTAATGTGGAAACCTCCATTTAATAAGGATTTTTTCATATTATTATTAGTAGTAGTAGTAGTAAAAGTAGTAATAGCAGCAGCAGCAATAGAAGTAGTAGCAGTAGCAGTAGCAGCAGTATCAGTGGCAGTGGCATTAGTAGCAGTAGTAGTTGTATTTTTATTATTATTATTAGTAGTAGTAGTAGTAGCAGTAGTTGTAGTAGTAGTAGTAGTAGCGGTAGTAGTAGTAGTAGTAGAAGTAGTAGTAGCAGTAGTAGTTGTATTATTATTATTAGTAGTAGAAGTAGTGGTGGTAGTAGTAGTAGTAGTAGTAATAGTAGTAGTAGTAGTAGTAGTAGTAGTAGTAGTAGTAGCAGTAGCAGTAATAGTAGTAGTAGTAGTAGTAGTAGTAGTAGAAGTGGTAGTAATAGGAGTAGTAGTAGCAGAAGCAGAGCAGCAGCAACAGTGACAGTAACAATAGTAGTAGTATTAGTAGTAGTAGTATTAGTAGTAGTAGTAGTTTTTTGTAGTAGTGTCCTTTTTTCGCCATATGAAGGTAAACGCGTTAGCACAAGTGACTTGAGAATAAGGGGAGGTAATACTCAAAGTGCTAATACTAACACTAAGTCGTAATTACGAGATAAAAAGTCGTAATTACGAGATAAGAAGACGTAATAACGAGATACTTAGTCGTTATAAGGAGATAAAAACTCGTAATTACGAGATACAAAGTCGTAATTCGTAATTACGAGATATTAACTCGTAATTACGAGATAGTATGTCGTAATTACGAGATAAATTGTTTAATATTCAGTAATTTGTATTATTTTTATTTGTACACCTGGCACCAGGACGCTTCCGTAGTGAATAATTCTTCTTCCAATTTAAGTGCACTATGACTGCGTAAATAGCTGATGATGTCGGCAACTAAACTTGTAAACCCGGTAATCGCATGTTGGTAACAACATTTATAAAAAGTTCGTGAATTTGTAAGTAATAGACTTAAGCCAAAAACTGTCCATTATGTAAAATATCGGATATTTTACGTAATGAACAGTTTGAGGCGTATATGTTCTTAAAATATTGCCAACCAATTTTAATTATGTTAGCAATATTAATAGGTATGACCTGCTCAAACAAATATTTTTATAATAATACAAAACACTGTTATATTTATGATTGACAAACGTTCTTTTTGTGCACAATGTATACCCAGCCTTTGCAAACTGCGAAATGTTCATTCAGATAAAAACAAGTGCACGGCTAGGAGACTCACCAGACCACCTTATTTCGAGGTGTTAAAAAAATGTCCGGTGGTGACTTCCGAGGTGGTCCGGTGGTGCAAAAATATTGTAAACTTTACGTCGGACTTTCCAATTTTGTATTATTTTCTTATAATAAAGGTGTTTTTTAAGAAATGGACAATGTCATTACCTTTAGAAATGATAAAATAACACTCGTTCGTAGTTTCGTTAAATAATGAACAAAATTAAAGGCTGTTGGATTTTTTTACTGTTGGCGCAAGCCAACAGGATTTAGTAGCTGTATTCAGAAATCGGTCTTGAGAGAACTACGTCTTTTCTCTGCAGGCTAAGAGTCAGTAAATCGATAAATTACTGCGCTTCGTTTGCTGAGCAGTGAGGCTTCCTGTTATCGATACTACTTTCTATGAATCGATGAGAGGAAATAGATCCTACTTAAACACTAATAAACAATAATAATAATCCAGTTAGTCCACATCTACACGTGGATTCATGTTATGTCTATTCACATAGGTATGATAGCGTATCTGCGTGTGCTGTTTACTGGTTAACTGAGTACGTATTACATCATACTGCGTAAGGACAGTGTATTGACTCAGTACATACAGCGGAGCAATCGTAACCACTCGATTGACGATTGCTATTGTTTGGAGGATGCATAAGAATTGTGGAAAAGCATTTCTAAATAGAGTTTTGAATGTATTTTACTAATTTAACTTATTTTTATTTGAATCGATATTTACCGAGCATAGCGCTTGTAATAAAAAGCACTGAACATTAAACTTACACGTTTCGTCGACTATTTTATCCGTAGTAGTCTGACTTGTATGCATATAGCTCTGTTTGCTTTTAAATAATTTGCACAAAAATATTTGCCTCTCACGAATTAAAAAAATGATCAGAATGTTGAATCAGACACGCGCTATATAACGTTTAATTTGCAAAAGACAGCGGTCTGGTTCTCCATCTTCAATTAGGTAAAATACCAGCTTATACCAATTTATTTAAGTAGAGTGTATAGTTATGAGTTTCGATATTTGTTTTGTAGAAATGATATAACAGGCAGCTGACTTACTTCAATAAATGCTCCTCATAATAAAAATACTCTCATAATTCATTTGCTGTTAGTTTCTTTGCTCGCCAACAGCCTTTCTACGCTGTCAGCGTTTTGATAATAAGTTGTAGTCATTGGAAGAATATGTCTACGATACTCTATGTACTGACATATTTACCCGTCTGAGTTCTTACTACAACCCATTATGAAGCGTGTTACGACTGACGATTATCACAAATGTAAATGTCTCTAATATACCCCGGTAATAAAGAATACATGTAATTTTAATATTAGACGGGTAGCCGTCCAATATCTGGCGTGTTTTTTGTAAGATATTGGAGTGTAGTTGGTTAATAATGGACACGTATCACGTGCTAGTTACGTTTTTTCTAAAAGTCGCAAGGAGACGGTTTTGATACTGACACCTATTGTAGCACTGATATAATACTATTATTTAATGTAAAAATGCATACGTTTTAAATTGTATATGACCGGTGTACGTAATGGCACTTCACCAGATAAATACTTTTTTCAGCATATTAACTATCTCCAGCCACACTCCCAATTGGCAATTGGCAAATCCAATGCACGATTCTGATTGGGAGCATTTTCAAAATTGTGTAACATACAAACAAGTACCATAAAATGCAGTTTCTACAAACTAATACCGTCATGTGTTTTGGCCGTCGAGCAAATCTATTACTTGTATGCGATGGCAAAATCATTTCAATATTTGGTGTGTTTTGGTACATATTGGCGTAGTCACTAATGGGCATCACGTACAAAATATATGAATGTATAATATAGCGTTAAACCTATCACAAAATATAATTTTTTGGTCGATGTTCGTCCTAAAAATGTTGTATTTTGAATATGGTAATGTCGCAAATTCTATTTCCTTTTATTGACAAACATATGTCATAAACTGTGTTCTATTTCGGATCATTATTTGCACAGCTCCCTAGAGAAAACTTCCGTAAGTGTGTGGCAGCTTTATGTATTGGTCTTTTTACATTAGTATAGTCACTAGTATATGTTGCCTATATGTCATTCTATAACCGTTCTGTGAACAGAAATCATTGGAAATCACATAAGCGATTTCATCAGAAACTTTCACTCAAGTACAACTTAAGTTCAGATTTCCCTTTCGAGCTTCGTAAATACTGGTTTGGTCAACAGTACTTTTTCGTAGTCCATAAACTGGCTGAAGTTGCATTTTGAAGCACCAGTCTGTTAGCAAGGACAGGATGTAGTCACGAATCCTGAGATAAGCAAATGGAACACGGCGTCTTAAATTGGAACACACTACTAGCAGTCTAACTATAATCGTTAAATAAAGCGCTGGAATTCAGTCGGATTTCATTGAAAGCAAAAAAATAACAGAATGACAGGCCGTGAAGATATGTTGTTAGCGGCGACTTTTCTCAGTTTCGCTTCCATGACAACGGGGTTCATTTTGAACGCAGGACCAGTCAAAGATACGAATTTCTCGCTACCTGCCATGGCTGCCCCTCCCCTGAGACTGGGCTCGTTTAACATTCAGGTGTTTGGACACACAAAGTACTCGAAACCCGACGTCATGCAGGTTATCGTTAAGGTATGTTGGTGGAGTTTCAATCTCTGATCTAAAGCAAATTGGCAGAAAAACGTGCTACATTATTAAGTAATGTGAAAAGTGATGCTCCGTGTATATTTAGAATTTAAGATAAACTGTAATTGTATTCGTCTAACGGTACAAGTTAGCTATGTATGATACTGACTTGCAATGAAGGACCGAAGGTTCGTGGAAACCCAGTTCTTTAGGGGTAACACGGTTCCTTTTCATTCAGAGCACTGGAAGCGTTCTATTGACTCGCACAGTCTCTCTATAGTGAGCTCCGGTTATTCTGTTTATCTTTGCAGCAGTCAATATAGCAGCAAATTTAACCACTTTGTATTAAATTCTGTGGACAAACCATTGACTCAGAATAAGCGGTAAATTGGCAGATATGTTGCAAAAAATCAAGATATGTAATCAATTATGCACATTAACCTTCATTTTCCTTAAAACAGACGGATCTCTGTTTTGGTTTATCCGTTTGATAATAAATTATTCAGGTGAACGATATAAAGTGACACTGGCCCTCCTTGTATATCACTTTGCCTTTAAGATCGTGATGCACTGAATGTTTATCAAAACGACGACAATTGTTTTGGTTACATTGCATCACTGTGACCTTCAGGCCCCAATTTCTCAAACATTCTTAAATATGTTTTAACAGGAAAAGGCTATACAGGCTTACTATTTTCATATTTCACTAAAGTACGCATAAATACTATTAAATTTCGAATAAAAATTGTACGTCAGATAATCTTGATAAATTATATTTTGTGTTGTAAAATCAATTTAAAACAAATAATTTTGATTGATGAAATAAGAGACCTAATCCCGTTATTCTTAAGAATTTTCAAGAAACTGGACCCAGATTTTTACTCTTTAAGACGTATGCAACCAAATGACGCTAATTTTAATAAGTGGAGTTAACGACGTGTACTTGAATATTGTTTAAATGAACAAACCAATATAAAATGTTAATTGATGTTTTGAATATATAAGACACGGGTTAGGTGTGTAGGTGTTATTTTATTTTTACGTCCCTTTCCCAAACGGAATACAAACATAATAATAATCTGCCATCTTATAAAACAAATCAATTCACTGCTTTGACATCGATAGATAATAACTATGAACTAAATTATTAACTAAACGAATCCTGCCATGTGATATCGCAGGAATCGTTAAAGACCGCTCATCCGAAGACCTATACGAGAAATTACGATTTTTCTCGAATGTTTCCGAAGTATATGACGAATAATTTTATGTCGGATATCCGTCAATGGTGTTTGCAGATATTAAGCAGGTACGACATCGTGCAAGTGCTCGAGATACGTGACATCACCGGCGCAGCGTTCGAGAGTCTGCTTGTGGATCTGAACAACTATGTCACAACGTGAGTGGGATGACTAGGATCTAATACATTCATGTATATCAATGTTTATATTTTAAGTCTTACACCACTTTGTGATTTTAAACAAAATTATAGTTCATATTTAGTATTGGACTCGTTTGGGTATATATCGAGACAATATAAATAATACAAAAACATGTTTAGTTGATGTGAAAAGGTATAAGTCTTAAAACGTGTATTTGCAATTTCTTAAATGCCTAATGAATGAGAAGCAAAATATTTATCAAAAAAAAAGAATTTAACAGCTATGCAGTCATGAACAAAGGGAAAGTGAAAAAATATGTTTAAACAACCTAATTTCAAACATGACAGCTTTTCATTACGCTATATATAATCGTATGTGTCCATACAATTATGTTCAATTACCAGCCACGTTGGTCCATCCGCTGTGTACGACAAGCTGATCAGCCCAAGGCTCGGTCGGACGTCCAGCAAGGAACAGTACGGATTCCTATACAGGTACACCTGCACTGTCCAGATGTATGTTAGCAAACACGGTGTCCATATACACTAGGAAATCTTAGTTAAATTATACATACAGTACGGAATCTTGTATATGTACATCTGAAATACGAGATCGTATCACTGGGAAATCTTAATTGAAGTTATACCAAAGCGCAAATTTCAAATACAAAACATTACGTGAAGTCCAGTATCCTTTATATTTGAAATGCGGCAAATAAGAAGTGCATGTGGGTATGTTCACTTTTTGCCAAGTTAGCTTATGAGTTAACAGAATAAAGGATTTGAAGGATTTTAACAATATTACATAAATACTTAATAAACCCGTTTACTAAGGAGCTTTATAGAGAACACCCATTTACATTGCTGGTGTGAATAAAATGAATAAACGTTGAATTATGCATTAGACTCACTTTATTTTAATTTCAGACCTTCCAAGGTGAACGTTTCGGACACGTATCTCTATTTGGATACATACGACGTGTTTGAGAGAGAACCGTTCGGTGTGCTGTTTCACTCCCCAACCACAGGTACGTAAGGATGTGTTCAAATCATAAAAATCATTCGTAAACAAACTACACCAGTTTGCTTACGATTACTGGATCGTATTAATTCGATTTGCTATGATTGATGTACACTTATCATTTTAACTTCATATCTCTTAAATGTTCATTTAAATAAAACATAAATTGCGTATATTGGGCGTATTCTTCCGTGTGTTATTGTAATAGAAATATGCTGATTTTCACTCGCTATTGTATCCTGTAATTAGTGTAGCAATATACCTGGGCCCAGTTGCTCAAAACTTTAAAGGCCGGTTAAGTTAACGGCCTGTTAACTTTAGATGTAAATACAACTAATATTACAAGCAACTCGCTTATGAAGCATTTGACAATTATTTGAGCATATCAATTTATTTAGAATAAATGCACATTTTAAAATTTTAACATTTTATTTACATCAAAAACTTCATCCAAAAATTAACGGCTGTTAGCTTAATTGTCCGTTAAAGTTTTTAGCAACTGGGCCCTGACCGATTTTAGGATGTCCGAATACTCATAAGCATTCCCTGTACGATAATGTTTTGGTTTATTTCAAGTGAATTATTTAAGATAGCTTCAAAATTCGAAAAGTATTAATGAACTCATTTAACATCTGTTTCAATGAAGTCTCTTCTAAACATAAAATCAACTGTAGGCGGAAAGTGTCGTCCCGGACTGCACAGGCTGATCCGGGACGACACTTATCGCACGTGCAATAAGCCCGGTTTTCACACGAAACACACAATTTGTACGTCAAATTTTCCCATCTAGCCGTTCAAGACTTCGTATTGATGGCCAACCACATTCAGCCCACCGCGGCTGTACATGAGATGGACGAACTTCCGGCGGTGTACGACGCCTTCGCACGTCACTTTCGCGTTCCGGTACCTGTGTTCATATTTTCTGCTTCTACCCGACACAATTTAAAGGGACTATGTCAATCAAAAAGGGCATCAGGGTGGTAATTTCTTTAAACAATCTGACATTTAGATATTAATAATGGCATATGATAAAAGTTACAATAACGTATATATGATTGGAAAAAGTTTTCGCGTTCTGAGATAAAAATCAATTTATAATATGGGTCTTGTTTGTTTGGCCCTTTTCATGTTTACATTTTGACGTCAGAATTGTATTTTGTATAATTATTATTCACACACGTGTCCTTAAAAAGCAGAATAGCGCATTTGGTTGAAGCGCTGTCTACTGCCATTTCCTCTTATGACTCCGAAGTCGTGAGTTCGATAGACGCTTGTGTTTTTTGTTGTTTTTTCAAACATTGTTGTTGATTTGTTTTATATCATCTCCTTATGTATTATTGTATTTATTCGTTTACTTAATGTACATATCTTAGTATAGAACATTTCTATTATCTAATACCATTAATAGTGTAATAGGAAACCCATTTTTGGTTGATATGGTCCCTTTGACTAGTACCGTCCAAGAATGCGGATTCAGTCAACTTTTCATTGCATTCCAGTCATGGTCATAGGTACACTTTGTAACGCACAAAGCAACTAAATGATTAAATACCCATGAAAAGCAGATGTGTTCAATTAAAGAAATATTCACTTTTGTAATATATAATGTCTAATGATTTTAAAACAGTAAAGACTTATATATATACAATGTACCAAAGCCATTTGTAAGCGAAGTCAGCTAACAATAACGAATGTTAATCCAAACAAACCATACTATGTCATGACAGATGTATATGTATGCTGTTTTTTCCACCGTTGTGCGTTAGGACGTGATCATAGCGGGCGACTTCAACGCAGACTGCCAGTACATGAAGCCGAGCGACTGGCTGAACATCTCGCTGCGGATGGACCTTCGGTTCACCTGGCTTGTGCAGGACGGCATGGACACCACCGTAGGGATCACCGCCTGCAGCTACGACAGGTGGGGAGTTTATTGGCACTTAATATAGCAGACAATGTAGATCCTTACAAGAAATTGATTACTCATTTTAAAAGCCTCGTATAGTTATATAGTGTTTGTGGGCATCACCGCCTGCAGTTACGACAGGTGGGCAATATATTGGTACGAAATATTGCAGGCCGTGTTTAAGTATACGTCAAAATCATGGCGCGCTTTTCCGATAGCGCCCAACGTCGTAGACAACAACATCCATTCAGATTTTTATAGCTCTGGACCTATATAGTAACCTTAGTGTTTTCTATTAATTTCTTAGAAAAGTAATCACCGCCTGTAGTTACTATAAGTAATACTCCAACAACAACAAAACAATGTTTAGCTTTTCTAGAATCGTTACCGTAAGAGCATACTTTGTTGGATCATATTTTTCACAAATCATATTTTACAATGATTTAATTATATAAATGGCAACAATGGCCCGGGAATTAGATGCACTTATTCGTGACTAAAATAGGTCTTTTAAACAGGCTATTACCATCAAAATGAAACTGTACTTGAGAGACATCACTGTAAACTGATTGAAATTGATGGAACTGCAGCGTGTTCTCCTACACCCCAGGTTTGTGCTGGGTGGAGATCTCCTTGCACGCGCCGTCGTCCCTGGCAGCGTGAAGGCGTACCGCTTCGACGAGGACCTCGCTCTGAATAGAGATTTTGTAAGAATGCTTTCGTATCATCCGCAGAACATATTCACATACTTAGCTTACACATAAACTTATGCCCAACGATAGCTTTAAACTTACACACAACGTATTACCAACAAAAGCTCTAAGATTATACACAAAATTACTACCAACGAGAGCTATAAGCTTATACACAAAAGTAGTAGAGGGTTTCATAATACGCAATTCCTATCTATTTTACTAGTTCTTAAATCTGTAATGGCGTATGTATGCGTGTGCGTTACAAATATAAACATATATTTTAACTATTATTTCTGTTCAATTTAGGCCGTTGCAATAAGTGACCACTACCCCATCGAGATGCAGATAAAAGGAAGCCGTAAGTTTGTCAGTTGTCTACTTATCTATTGCCGACTAGATTTAAATTACGAACGAACTAGTTAATACTTCCCTAGCATACGTGATAATGGTAATTAAGCATCGACATCACTCTTTCTCAGCGAATACAAAAACTCAGCAGCATCTGACCTCCACGGTTTCCTTCACCGTTACCAACTCATTCCCCGTATCAGACGACACTAATATTCGCCACATCTACCACGTGCCGTCATGCACAACGTCAATATTCGCCGTTAAAGTCTTCACGGACGGCACGCATATGGATCACGTCGACGCCGTTGCCAATATTGGAGACGTAAACTCAATAATTCCGGAGCTTCAAAACTTCAACACACACTGTCCGGGGATTTTAACTCCGGAGACGCTAAGCATGATGGACGGGTACATTCGCTCCGGCATGCTCACTGTGTCACTTCCGGACGTTTATGGGCTCGTGTACTCCACAAATCAGCACGTGTTCGAGACTACCGTGCATTGTTCGCTACAGCCGCCTTATGTATGCTCAGTTACTGTTGCGAAACAAATCAGTGGGATTTAAACACTGACATTCTGTTTTGATGTAGTAATTACCACGTAGTTGTGCCACTGTTTGTCTCAAACAATACGCTGCACATCTTTAATATGTGCAAATTACATACATTGTATAACGTATAACTATTATCTTTAAATAGGACCATAAATTAATATCCGTTGATTGTAAACAACACCCATAATTCGAGGGATGAAAACCGGACGGTACCAACTGCTAGTGATTTCAATCGCAGTTGGTACCTTCTAGTTTTCACCCCTGGAATTATACTATGCATAAAGAATACGGTTTTATCTAACATTTTTTTTACGCCAGACTGGGTTCAAGTTTACGATATATTGCAGTTTTATGATAAAAAAAAAACAAGCATGCCAGACTCTGACCACGTGACGTAGTTTATTTCTGAATATTCTGGGCATTAGAGATGAGGAAATAGAATCCATGTTTAAATTCGTTCTAATTAGTTGAATTGATCTCTGGTTTAGAATCGAGATGCTCCTTGTGCCATACTTAACGATTAATGTCGACCACGACACAGTACTCTACTTGTTAAAAAACAAATGCCATTGCAAAGTTAATAAAGTTTGAAAATAATAATTAAAAAAATGTGAATTCAGTCGTGTTTTGTTGCAATTTTATTGTTTACCGTTGACTTTAAAGGGACATTTTCACAGATTGGCAAATTGACCATTTTCTAAATTTTTGTCATAGATCCCAAAAAATAAAAATACATTATATACAAAAAAGCGAAATAACACTACTGGAAATTGTGTAGTCCATGAAAAATCATCAAATGAAATGGATAAAATTATAAAGCGTTTGTAACGCTTTTTGTCAGTATTTTGAAAAACACATGTGTCACTTACGTAGAGTTTACTAGATGTGTCACAGACACGGATGCCACAACGACGCATGTTTGGACACAGACACAGGGCGTGTCACCAACACTAATTTTTGCCTTCACACATTTATTGTCATATAAATTCTATAGTGGAAAAAAAATACAAAGGGCCATAATTTTGCCACAATTGGTCGCAGCCAAAATTACTTTCTTTACGATCACCTACACATTATGGTTGTTCAGCTGTGAACGTTTGAGCGAAAGCCGGCCAGTCGTTAAAGAGGAGTTGAGTCAACAAAATTTCATGAAGTATACATGTATATATTGGAAAATGTCAAAGGGCCATAATTCTGCCACAATTGGTCGCAGCCAAAATTCCTTTCTTTACGATCACCTAGACATTAAGGTTGTTCAGCTGTGAACGTTTGAGCGAAATCCGGCCAACCGTTTAAGAGGAGTTGAGTCCACAAAATTTCATGAAGTTTACATGTATATAGTGGAAAAAATGTAAATGGGCCATAATTCTGCCATATTGGTCGCAGCCAAAATTCCTTCCTTTACAATCAACTACACATCAAGATTTTTCAGTTGTGAAATTTTGAGCGAAATCCGCCCAGCCGTTAAAGAGGAGTTGAGTCCACAGAATTTCGGGATGTACGTACGGACGGACAAGTGCAATGCTTAATGCCTCCCACTTTGTTGGGGCATTAAAATTCACAAGTACAATGATTGGCAGTCAGAGTAGTCGAGCGGTTAGAGCGTCATATTTTTGTTCAATGCGGACGTGTTTCGAGTCCCGTCTAAGGCATTGTTTTCCATTTATTTTTGTTCTTTATATATTATTTGTTTTTGGTCAGTCAAACTTTTATAGTTTTTGCAAGCAAGGTTTTGCAAGTAAGGTTAAATGACATTTTTCAAAAATACGAAATCTGTGAACAAGTCTCTTTAACATATGTTTACGCGTTATGAACATATTCTGTTTTTATATGTTAACTACTCTAGCATGATTCGTCAAGTTCCTGACATCAGCAGTTCTATCGCTTCTGGAAAGTCGTCTGCTACAACAGCTTCTGGTGGCAAATGTCGCTCATCGCCGGGCTTGTATTTGCCTAGAAACGAAAAAAACAACATATAGTGAATGTGAAAAATACTGATCTTTGGCCAATACGCAGAAATATATGTAATAGTTGTAGCATACTTTTACCGAAATATGTTAGTTGTTTAACGAGCCCGCAGGCGAGTTTAAATTATTAACATATTGAGGTAAAAGTATGCTAGAATTGTTTTATACCATATCTAGCGTGCGGTGTATTGAAATTAGTTATAATTAATACGCAAGCTATTTATTGCACGGTTAGGACCCGCCCACCTGTGATGTAATAGTTATACCATACTTTTACCG
Organism: Congeria kusceri; assembly: GCA_027627225.1. Taxonomy (NCBI): domain Eukaryota; kingdom Metazoa; phylum Mollusca; class Bivalvia; order Myida; family Dreissenidae; genus Congeria; species Congeria kusceri. The sequence continues at coordinate 61,707,566 of CM051030.1, forward strand.
AAATATGTTCGTTATTTAACGAGCCCGCATGGCGAGGTTAAATAATTAACATATTTAGGTAAAAGTATGCCACACGTGTTTAATACCATATTGAGCGTGCGGTATATTAAAATTTAGTTGTAATATGAGTAATTTATACGCACGCTACTTATTGCACGGTTATGCTCCGCCCACAAGTTATATCACAGTTATTGAATGCCGCAAAACTCTCTTAAATACTATATAAATCACATGATGATGAAACGGGAAGTTTTACATGCTATACAAATAATGGCCCGAGTGTAGTTGCTCCTATTTTAGAGTAGGCTACATTAATGAATCAGATCATTTACCATTAGAATGTTCATTTACTTTTCGAAAAAATTTTGATATAAATAACAACCAATTAAATGATATCCGAATTAGACAATGTATAAAATTTAAATGGAACGAAATACTGAAAAATGTCTTTCTAACTAAATTTAGAGCGTGTCTTATTAGTAATCTTGATAATATTTCACAGAACGTTGCAACTGATGTTGAAGTAGCAATCAAATCATTAACGGATGTATATCAGGAAGCAGCAGATTTAATGAAAGTGCATAGTAGACCAAGCGCTAGATATTGTGTAAATACCCCATGGTGGGATGAAGAATGTGAGAATTTAAAGTTGAATAAATATTCAGCACAAAGAAAATTTTGTTCATCATATGATACCAATGATTTGGAAATGTATAAAGATATGAAAATAGATTTAAGTGCAAATGTCATGCTAGAAATTAAAATACCAATACGAAAATCGAGTTAAATTAGTAAATTCGATAAACAAGAGGGCGGCGATGGCCCTAGGTTGCTCACCTGAGTTTAAGGCATCCCAGTTTTGACCCCGTGGGCATCATTTGAACAATCTTTGTAGAAGACTGGTATGCAATGTTACATACCAAATATGAAACCAATGGGCCTTGCGGTGTCAGAGGAGAAGAGTCTTGAAGTAGTTTCGCGATTGAATTCTATATAAACAATGTGACCCCCGGGGCGTGGCCAGTTTTGACACCAGGGCATCGTTTGAACAATCTTTGTAGAGGACCCCTATACAATGTTACCAACCAAATAACAAACCTCTGGGCCTTGCGGTTTCAGAGGAGACGATTTTCAAAGTCATTTAGCTATTTAAGTCCATATAAACCATGTGACCCCCGGGGCGTGGCCAGTTTTTTCCCCAGAGGCATCATTTGAACAATCTTTGTAGAGAGCCACTATGCAATGTTACATACCAAATATGAAACCTCTGGGCCTTGCGGTTTCAGAGGAGACGATTTTTGCAGTAAATTTGCTATTTAAGTCTATATAATCCATGTGACCCCGGGGCGTGGACAGATTTGACCCAGGGGTATCATTTGAACAATCTTTGTAGAGGACCCCTATACAATGTAACCATCCAAATACCAAACCTCTCGGCGTTGCTGTTTCGGAGGAGAAGTCATTTAGCTATTTAAGTCTATATAAACCATGTGACCCCCGGGGCGTGGCCAGGGGTATCATTTGAACAATCTTTGTAGAGAACCACTATGCAATGTTACATACCAAATATGAAACCTCTGGGCCTTGCGGTTTCAGAGGAGACGATTTTTTAAGTCATTTTGCTATTTAAGTCAATATAAACAATGTGACCCCCGAGGCGTGGCCAGTTTTGACCCCAGGGGCATCATTTGAACAATCTTTGTAGAGACCCACTATACAATGTTACCAACCAAATACCAAACCTCTAGACCTTGCGGTTTCAGAGAAGAAGATTTTTAAAGACATTCAGTATTTAAGTCGATATAAACCATGTGACCCCCGGGGCGTGGCCAGTTTTGACCTCAGGGGCATCATTTGAACAATCTTTGTCGAGGACCACTATGCAATGTTACTTACCAAATATGAAACCTCTGGGCCTTGCGGTTTCAGAGGAGAAGTTGTTTAAAGTCATTGTGCTATTTAAGTCAATATAAACAATATGACCCCCGGGGCGTGGCCAGTTTTGACCCCAGGGGCATCATTTAAAAAAGCTTTGTAGAGGACCAATAGAGAATGCCACATACCAAATATGAAACCACTGGGCTTTGCGGTTTCAGGGGAGAAGATTTTTGAAGTAATTTTGCTATTCAGGTCTAAATAAACCATGTGACCCCAGGGGCATGGCCAGTTTTGACCCCATGGGCATCATTTGAACAATCTTTGTAGAGGACCACTATGCAATGTTACATACCAAATACCACTAGAGGATGCCAAATACCAAATATGAAAGCTTTTAGCCATGCAGTTTCAGAGAAGATTTTTAAAGTTTTCACTTTTTAAATCTATTTTTAGCTCTGGTGACCTACATATGCAGCGGACCGAAACGATTTGAATAATTTTGAAAGAGGGTCACCCAAGGATCATTCCTGTTAAGTTTGGTGAAAATCTGCCCAGCGGTTTAGGGGGAGATGTTGTTTGAATGAAAATGTTGACGCACGACGGACGACGCACGACTGACAAAAGGTGATCACAAAAGCTCACCATGAGCACGTTGTGCTCAGGTGAGCTAAAAATCCGAAATTAGTGTGCAAATTGTTAAAATCCTCAGCATATGCTACCATTAATAAAACGTGTACAATTATAAATGACAAAACATGGTCTGAATATTTCCCATGCCTTGTTGTTTGACAGTAATGCTGACGATATGGATAGTCTTTTGATAACTTTAAATAACAACACTGGATATGATCATAATGACATACTTAACAGAGGAATAAAGTTAACTGAAATGTCTATTAAATGTCTTACAAATGGAAAAAGTTGCGGTGATGACGGAATACGAAGCGATTTTTATAAACATACAGAGTCTTTTGTAGTACCAATTTTGTGTAATATTTTTAACGTTGTGTTGCAAACGGGTCACGTCCCGGAAAGCTGGTGCGAAAGTATTATTTGCCCTTTTCACAAATCTGGCTCAAAATATGAAACTAATAATTATCGAGACATATCTATAACTACAGTTATGTATAAAAATGTTGCACGGGTTTTAAATAATCGCATTTACAAATGGCCAGAAATAAATAATAAAATTGATGAAGCTCAGGCAGGGTTTAAGCGTGTCTATTCAAGTGCTGATCATTTATTTTCATTACAAGCTATTATACAAAAGTACCTTTCAAAACGAGGCGGACGTTTTTATTGTGTATATGTTGATTGAAAAAAAGAATTTGATACGGTAGATAATTGTAAGCTGATTTTATGTCTTGAGCGAATAGGTATACATGGTAATATATTACGTATCCTAATCAGAATGTATGCAAACTTAAAATAATGTGTTAAAACTGAAAATGGTTTAACGGGCTATTTCACATGTAATGTTGGGACCAGACCAGAATATTAACAAAACAGAAATCATAGTTTTTAGAAATGGCGGACCACTTAGAAAAAATGAGATTTGGACTTTCAGAGGAAAGCGAATAAATATAACAAATGTATACAATAAATGGTGTTATTATTTACTCCTCAATTATCATGGTCGTCTGCACACCATAAATTAGCGACACGGCCCAGAAAGCGATTTTTTCTATTCTTAATTACCAAAGACTTTTCGGCCATTTTCTAACCAGTGACTTATTTCATCTACTCCATGGTAAAACCTATTTTATGTTATGGATCTGAAATCTGGGGACACACGTAGAGTGAAGGTATTGAACGTGTACAAACTATGTTTTGTCGTAAACACATAATGGTTAATAATTATATAAATAATTGCATTGTTTTGGGTGAATGTGGAAGTTTACCGTCATGTGTTACTTATTATACCCAATGTATAAACTACTGGTGTAAGTTATTGTCAATGCCAAATAATAGATATCCGAAAAGTTTTTATAAAATGCTTAAATGTTTAGATGATGCTGGCAGAGTATGTTGGGCAACAAAAGTTAAACACATATTGTTTGCATATGGTTTTGGCTTTGCTTGGATCACCCAGGAAATTGGAAACATTGATATTTTCATTACAAGTTTTAGACAAAGATTATCAGATATTAAAAACCAATAATGGCATCAAAACGTAAATGACTCTGCGAGATGTCACCATCATAAATATTTAAAAACGTTATTAAATACTGAAAGATATTTGAATATTGAAATGTCAAAAACACATAAAATTGCATTTTGAAAGTTCCGCTGTTCAAGTCATAAATTTCGAGTAGAAACTGGCAGACACAATAATATACAAAGAGAAAATAGGTTATGCCTGTACTGCCTTGATATATGTAATATCTCTGTAATAGAATGTGAATTCCATGTCCTTTTTGAATGCCCTAAATTTTTGCAACTGCGGACAGATTATCTTGATAGATGGTATCATGGAAGACCAACTCTGTCTAATTTGTATAGATTAACGGCAGATGAAAATGAAACGACTATCAGAAAATTAGCTTTGTATATATGTAAATTGTTATGTGCATACATTGAAAATAATATACCAGTATGAATACCTTCTTAATATAGAAATTATAACGTATTACAATATTTTGAGTTGTTTATATATATATATTAATGTGGCGCATAACTCAAATAATAATTTGATGTATTATTATATGCTATGTTTTAGGCCTACATTTACAAAAAAATAACATGTTCTGTTCTGTTATTGAACGCCGCAAAACAAAGAAAACTCTCTGAAATATGGTATAAAAAATATATTACATTTTACAGACCTGTTTTAACTAGAACCCCTTTCATCCCTGCACTGATGGCCCCTATGACGTCATCACGCGCGTCCTGTGGATAATAACACACCGAGACAGTCGCAAAAACATTTCGAAAACAATGTTACTTCCGCTAACGTTTGTAAGATAGAGACTTTAATTCTATTTTTAAAAAATACTGTGTCAGTACCGTAGTGACCCAATTCACGCAAAGTGTCTGTAATTCAAGACATTTTATAAATACTCATGGACATTAAGTTTTGGAGTCGGCTGTTCGTTTTGGGCAATCAATTTGCAATTGAAGCAATAAATGTGTTACAAAGAGCGATTACAATACCTACATCGCCTATCATGACGCATTCCTCGGGCTGCACGTTGAACTCCTCAATGGCTGACCGAAAGAACGCCGCCTCTGGTTTCCCGACGACTTCTGCCTGGCAGTCCGCCGCATATTCGAGAGCAGAAACAAAAGGACCTAACAAACACATAAAATATCTTTAAACAAATGATTATTTATAGTTTATACCACTTTCCAGTTTTATATATACACTGGACAAAATTATACAAGTAATATGGGCCAGTTTGTAAGATTTCCGAGATAGTAGCCAATGGATAGTTTAGTAGCATTCAAATGATCTCAAAAAACTATACATCAATTACTCTACATGGATATATATTAACTGACTAACCGTTAAACAATACATCACGGAGTAATGTGAAGCATTTTCCTATGCAATGAATGAACACACTGGGGAAGCAGTAGTATAAGCATTAATGACGCTTGTTTTCCAATCCAATGTGTAAAAAACTGTATTACACATAATGACATGTTCTTATATCTGTTTTGTCTTCTTAAAATACACTCAACGAAAGTTTATAACGCTCCATATGGAAATTAATGGAAATTTTTGTATTTTCTTTATTGATAAGAGTGTCAGCTTGAAATGTCAGCAGTAATTATTTGAGTGATACAGGCATGTCTTCATACCAAAATATTGGGAAAAAATACGAAAGAATGTCGTGTTTTCCATGACGCAGCTGAAATTCTTATAAATAAAGAAAATACAACAATTTCCATTTGGTGAGTTATAACTTTTGTTGAGTGTACTTTTAAATTAATGAATGCACATATAAATTCTCTAATCAACTTTTGAGGAGTTGATATTACTAGTGAAAAATAATGGAAACTTGTCTAAGTTAAGCATCATGAATGTACGAAGACGCAGATATATAAAGACACAGGGTGGTTTGCAGACATACGTAGCAGATCCGTGGTCTAGTGGGCACACACTGACTCCACAACCCAGGGGCCGCCGGTTTGAACCCCCCACCCACCCCCACCCCGCAGCACACTCATCTACTAACTGGACTTGTAAATGAGACGTTAGACCGATGTGTACTATACTAGGTGCTTCACCACAGGCCCTAAAAGACCCAGCGTTGCCGCTGGAACATGGCGTCTCCTGTAGTTTGCAAAATGCCCCATAGCCCAACTAATACATACTCTGCATCGATGGGCTTTTTGGAGAGAATCCTGGTGCACTCGTTAAAAGTTCACTACAAACTCTTCGGACATACCTGGTCCCAGTGCTAGGCCGTCTTTGCGCTTGTAGTATCTCGCTTTATGAATGGCAATAAGTGGGGCGCCATCTAGCACTAGCCTGCAATACAACATAGCGTTCTACATGTGAACTCAAACACAGATCGTTATAATGGCATGTATAAAGCATGCAATACAAAATTTAACAGCTAAGAAACAACACTGAGCATTTAGTTTGCACTTAATTACTGATTAACAAATTAAAGAAAAGTATTAATCACTACATTATAAATAACGGTGTCATGCTATTTTGGAAAATAATCTTTTCTGATTGGCAATTCGAAGCTACTGGTCTTGTCCACAAGAAATGACATTAACAATACTACTACTGGTCTTGTCCACAAGAAATGACATTAACAATACTACTACTGGTCTTGTCCACAAGAAATGACATTAACAATACTACTACTGGTCTTGTCCACAAGAAATGACATTAACAATACTACTACTGGTCTTGTCCACAAGAAATGACATTAACAATACTACTACTGGTCTTGTCCACAAGAAATGACATTAACAATACTACTACTGGTCTTGTCCACAAGAAATGACATTAACAATACTACTACTGGTCTTGTCCACAAGAAATGACATTAACAATACTACTACTGGTCTTGTACACAAGAAATGACATTAACAATACTACTACTGGTCTTGTCCACAAGAAATGACATTAACAATACTACTACTGGTCTTGTCCACAAGAAATGACATTAACAATACTACTACTGGTCTTGTCCACAAGAAATGACATTAACAATACTACTACTGGTCTTGTCCACAAGAAATGACATTAACAATACTACTACTGGTCTTGTCCACAAGAAATGACATTAACAATACTACTACTGGTCTTGTCCACAAGAAATGACATTAACAATACTACTACTGGTCTTGTACACAAGAAATGACATTAACAATACTACTACTGGTCTTGTCCACAAGAAATGACATTAACAATACTACTACTGGTCTTGTCCACAAGAAATGACATTAACAATACTACTACTGGTCTTGTCCACAAGAAATGACATTAACAATACTACTACTGGTCTTGTCCACAAGAAATGACATTAACAATACTATGTGACGCTAATATATATTGTTATTAAGATTGTTTTCAAGAGTTTTTATAGTTCAAACCTGAACGCACTGTTCATAGTTTCGTAGTTAAACTTCTCCGGAGCGAGGCCCACTAGAACTGAGTCGAACTGATCTTGTGGAATACCTTGAACATCATGAAAATTGCAAACTAAAACTGAGTCGAACTGATCTTGTGGAATACCTTGAACATCATGAAAATTGCAAATCCTTTTCATAAAAGATTATTATAGTATATAAAACTATATTATTACTACTATTACTAGTAGTAGTCGTAGTAGTAGTAGTAGTAGTAGTATAGTAGTAGTAGTAGTAGTAGTAGTATAGTAGTAGTAGTAGTAGTAGTAGTAGTAGTAGTAGTAGTAGTAGTAGTAGTAGTAGCAGCAGCAGCAGCAGCAGCAGCAGCAGCAGCAGCAGCAGTAGCAGTAGCAGTAGCAGTAGTAGTAGTAGTAGTAGTAGTCTTATTCTTATTATTATCATCATCATCAGCATCGTCGTCATCATCACATCATCATCATCAGCAGCATCTCAGCATCATCATCTCATCATCATCAATATCATTATCATCATCATCATCATTATTATTATTGTGGTCGTCGCCGTCGTTGTTGTTGTTGTTGCTGTTGCTATTGCTACAGTTTTATTTAATATTTAAGGAATGTTTGCACTCCAAATGATAATCATGTATACTGGTATTTGAACGTAGAACTTGTACTTTTTAAAATTGATATTAAATTAATAAAAGCTAGATAGATCATTGTATGCACCAAAACGTCACGATTAATTGAAGTAAGAGAAGAAACGCTTAGATTAAATATGGAAAAATATAATCCCCACAATAAATGACAATACATGTACAAGTTTTGGACTGAATAGATTATACCGTGTAAATACCTCTAAAATCCTCGAGGGCCCGGTCGTCGAGAAGTAAAAGTGGTGAAAGATTACGTGAAACAATCGTCTTTCTTGCGGCGGTCAGCGACGTAAATATTTGCTGAGGCTCGATGTCGAATCCTATCCGGTGTAAGCGGTCTACTAACATTGTCCGTGACTCCTTAGTAGTGTTCGTCACAAATCTGATGTGCCTTTGGCCATGTCTAACTCTGAAATAGTATATCAATGGCTTATCAGTCGCATGTTTTCTATGAATATTTGTTTCATATACATGTAAATAATGCCTGTAAGGATCAATTTTAATTTTGAACTACGATACTAAACTTAACGTGAACACTTCATATCAGTAAATGGGTGTTCAAGTGCAATTTCTTCTTTGTCGGACATACCCAAGATGGAATATAATATAATTATAACAAGACAATTATTTTCTCAATCTAACGGCACAAACAGCAGCTTAAAATATCTAATAACCACTTTGCTACAAATGTGGACTTTGACAGCGAACAGTTGGACTACTACTACTCCACGGGTTTACATACGGTTTGTTTCGCAATGTGCAAAACTTGCCCACGCTAAAATTGTGGATTTCCTTGTTATATGGACATGTATACCCATAGAAAATAACGATTTTCCATCCAGAATGTCTAATGTCGATAGTAATCAGAGTGGTAAATTCCATGCGTACTGTATAATGGAATATTAGCAATTGTGTAAGGGATTTTCAATATACATTAATGTCTTAATAACTGTATTCGGGAAAACATAATTGCTAAAATCTACCTTTAACCCGTAATGGCATTGAATAAAAAAATACATTCAAAATGTAGATCTGCAGGATTTCGTGATGAGAGACTTGCCCTAAAGCCCCGGTCACACTGTCATGATTTTGGCTACAATAACCCACGATTGATCGTGGATCGTCGTGTTAATCGTGATGAGTCGGGATGCACAAGTGTCCCGATTGTGTCTTCCTACGTATACCTACGGTTGTTGTAGGACGAGACTACGAATATCAACGACACTTGTAGGTTTCTGCAACCGATTCACCAAGGTTTTACCAAGATATAATTGCGATCTATTACGGTTACAATACGGTATGCATGTATACGCTACGGTAACTGACAATTACATGCGATTGTTAAGGTTTCTCCTAAGATCAAAGATTAATCACGATAAACCTACGAGCAGCCAATAATTATCCCGCTTCAATACGCTTCAAGACGATTTGGACATCACGATGCCTCGTGCATAATCTTGACACCAACGTAGGCAAACGTAGTGAATGCGTAGTAACATCGCGATAAACCGTAAATGCAACGTGACGAAATTGTCGCGTTGTCGTGGTCCATCGTGTATATTCGTAACTATTTATGATAGTTGTCCAACTGGAATCGTAACTGAACCGTAAAGCAAGCGTAGAAATTGGCACCATATACGTTGCAAAACGGTCCATAACGTACTACAGTCTTGTAATATATATGTCATAAAATCGGTCACGATTAACCACGATTAAACACAAAAGGCCGCGAAAGCCTCTATGATGGCTGTAAGAATACGCTAGATTGGGATACGATGCCACTAGGATTTTCCTACGTTTAGGAAAAATCGTGGCGGCGCTACGATAAGCCACGAATGTTTTCAAAATGTTCAAAACTGTCGTAGCGCTTCCCGATCGATAAGGATCCCACAAGATTAACACAGATGCCAGTACGTATGTGTTCACGCCTACCTCACTTCACCAAGATTTTGTAAATCGTGGGCGATCGTAGCAAAACAAATCAAAACGCTCACAGCGTTGAAAGACTGTTGGCGACAAAAGAAACTAAAAGCATGTGAATGATGAGTGCATTTTTGCTAAAATGATACATTTATTTGAATGAAGTTCAATTTTCCACCTTAAAACTTTATAATTTGGCTTCTTATTCAATAGTATTTTACATTTTAATTAAAACTAATTTGTAAGTAACGAAAAATATTTTGTTCGAGCTCTCTTATCTCATGCAAACATAATTATATTAATGCCAGTTAACAAGTCAATCTGCAAGAGTCAAAATCATCGATAAAGAGTAGTAGTTAAGCGCATCGATTGTCAGTGCTTCTTAGCCAAAGATCTATAAATAAGCATGTTTATTTATAGATTTTGTTCATAGCCTACCGAGTCAAAATAGATCATCCGATGAAAGCTTTCAATCGTCCATAGTACAGTTTAAAGTTAATAAATTGCAATAATTTGTTGTCAAAAAAAATATTCAGAATGAGACAAGAAAAAACATGTTCGCAACGAGTCCAAAATAACCGATGTAGCGCATTAGTTTGGTGGCCTTATTCCAGGACATTACGGTAAATAGTGTGGTTACATACAAGTAAAAAGCAAAAGTAGGGGTGTCATTAGTTTAAAGTTATTTTTTTTAAAATTGACCTTTTTACAAACTGTAATTGTAATAAATCACATGATATACACATTATTATATATATTACATACATTATCTTAAATAATTAAAATGTAAGAAAACGGTCGTGAAATTTTCCTGTTTTGAAGAAGGACCCATTCTGGTTTTGATTTACTGACTACTGCAGTAATAGCCTGCAAAGAAAAAACGTAGTTTTCCGCGATACCTGTTTTGGAAATTCCCCTCTCAAAAGACCGTTGGCTTCCGCCAACAGTCTAAAAATCGTGACAGTGTGACCAGGGCTTAAGCTACAGGGAAAAATACTTCCACATGTACTGCAGGATAATATTTGATACCACATTGACTTGCTATTGTTAATTGAGTAGCGAATTTACTTAATGCAACTTTTTAAATATTGCGTTAAGTTTAATATATAGATAGCTATTTGATTTCAAATTTACCATTTTAGATCGAATACTTATTTCCTTAAACGACTTGTCAGTTTTTTAAGACTACCGGTACCCCGTGACATGTTTCACTGTGAACAAATTTCCAAATTGCCCACACGATGATTGCCATATATTAAAAATCGAAGTTTTAACACTCGAATCATTTAAATATGCAATGTATATACTTCTTACTTGGTAAGGCTTCGTATTGATCCATTAATTTCTGCGTCGTCTATGTGAATAGTTCCACTTAAATCAATCAAAACTGCTTTAATGTTTTTAAACATGCCTATGGTATGTCTCTTCAAGGTTACAGTATACTAAATATTTCAGGTGTGCAATGCTATACTCTCTAAATAAATCAACACCATTTATTTGAAGACACAATTTTCTGTATAGTCACTTGCCATGACTTTATTTTTGAATAATTCTTTGTACGTGTGGTAGGAAAAACATTGTTGTGTACTAAAAATTCACTGTTTCGCTTGAAGGTTGGAGACTACATGACGAGACTTTGACAGTTGGCAGTATACCTTCAACTGGAGAGTAGCCGGTAAAAAGATGGCAGTAAAACAGTGAACTTTGATTCGCGTCGAGTTCTTTCTTACATATCACATGACCTATCTTTTTTATTGTCTAAATCAATTCGGCTCGGAATGCTCTTTAAGAAAAGGTATGGTTATGAGGGTCTCTACGCGCAAAATGTTGAGTTTATTTTTTGTTGAATTTATTGCTTTTACATTGAATTTGTTAAGGAAATCTTTTAGTATATTGTGACCTAAACTGACTTTGGGTTAAAATAAAATATCGTCTGCAAGTGCAAAATATGGATGAGAAAGCAGATTTTTGGTCATTTCTGAGCAAAAGAGTAGAAAATAAGTGCATTAAATGCATCAATTCAGATTGTTTGATCTGGAATGTTTGTATTTCAAATAGTTCCTTACCCTATTATGGCCGAATGAGGGCTAAATTGCCTTCGGACATAAAATCAGAGACATACTTGGTTCACCATGTAGCGTTAATGTGCTACATGAAGTCAGAATTGAACGCCAGGGACTCTGTGAGCCACTTATGCAACAATAGCTTGTGTGTTAAGCCTCAACATTTAAACATAGAGCCCCATTCCACCAACATGGAACGGCGGACATGTTTACAGTTCGGACAGTGCAGCGGGCATGGAACTGAGCCAGCCTGCATATTTGGTAAAAACATGAATACAACAAGCTTTATCACTTCCTTTTATTCATAGAAATACACTTAAAATACATAAATGCATGTTTTTTTTCATTTTATATCTATTTCTATTGGGTATTTTTGCCTTTTTCAGGTAGAGGAACGCCTGATGCTGACGCGAGGGCCACTTGTTAGAGGTCTCTTATGCCAAAACAGGTAATAATAACAATTTATTATCAGGTACACAATCAACTAAGCATATTTATGATGCTTAAGGTGTGGAAGACTGTCATAATCAGGTTTGGGGTCACTCATGCCCTTGCCGTAGTGTAATTCCTCATGCAGTTTGTATCGATAATTCCGCGTCCTGGCACGTAAAGCTCGTGCTTTGTTGGTAGCGGATGTTTGCTTTCGGTTAAGGTCGTTGCGGTCCTCATATGCTATCTGCTTAATAATCTTTGACCCCTGGGTAAGGTTAGCATTTAGTTCAGTGGTTTTTGCAATTACAAAGTCAGCATAGCCATTGTTTAATTTGTGAACCTGCCCGTGAATTCGACCTACACAGTTGCGTGAGAAAGTCACAGTTTTAGGATTGACAGCTTGGTACGACCTGTTTACTGCTTCACTTTTTTGGGTTGTGGTTAAAAGTTTGGTAGCGTCAAGAGCAGCTGGACCTAAAACCATTTCAATGCATTTTTTAAGGACTTGTTGGTCACTGTCAACCATTTTAACCTTGACATTGTCTGGCATGAAATTCTTAGCTTGCCTATTTGTACCAGCACAGACATAACTGTACTTTGCACGATGAGTACCGCAGTAACCACTGAAGCATAGAACAATGGTTGCGATTACATCAACCATGACCTTCTTTAGAACCTTGATGTCACCCTGGTGTTTATTGTGGGCAGCTTTAAGCTCAGCCATACACCTAGCTTTGACCGAGAGAGCGAACCGACTCCTGATATTAGACTTGGAATGACCCTTGAGCATGCCCTTTGAGAAAGGCGCTTTGTTGAGCTCGCGCTTCAGCGAGTTGCCTAGGTGCCTCAGATCCTTAAGATGACCCACATTGTGACCGTGAGAGTTACGAACACCTTGGAATGCCCTACTGTCCCCATCACAAGTGAAATTTGCTATTTTGATGTCCTTAGAGATCTGGTCACCTAACAACCTATTCCATTTGCCTTCATCACCTATTGGTTCCCTCTCTGAAACATTTGCAGAACAATGCCCCCTATGATTGGGGCACTGAACAGGTTTACCCTTATTCCTAAGCATTGATGCAGTCCTGCATAGTTTATTTGCTACTTGTACCCCTACAATTTGCTTGTTTCTGGTATTGTTTTCACACATAGTGCTTATGGCAATAGTTCCGGCTTGAAAGGGTGTCGCGTCAGAGTTAAAAATTGGATTGTTGTAGCAAGTGTCCCCTTCAACATTTACCTTAGAGGGATCTTTTTGACCAATTTTGGCATTTTCAGCAAACTAAGTTTTCTCTAATCTGGTACATGCTTCTCTCATTTAGGGATTTAAGGGCAGTATTGACCTTATTTGCTTGTTTTTGCATAGCAAGTGGAGAGGGAGCAATGATATTGGTTGTGTTGAGAATTCTGCGGGAACCTGTGTTCCCAATAGAAGTACTTGCAACACCTATTTGGAAGCCTACATTGATCTGAGCTGCCTTTCTGCCCCTGGTACTTGATGGAACCTCATTGTAAAGCTTATAATGCTTGCCTACATATCTGCATCTTGTACATTTTAACCTTTCCTCCCAGCCTAAGCCCCACTTTATGGAAGCACTGCCGTCAATTACCAAGTCGCCCCTACATTTATCACTTCTTAACCTATGCTTTCTATTTTCAGAGGACATCATAGACTGGAGTAGGACGGGGACATAGACCTTGTTCGTAAGTAAGTCGGGATGGACTTTTGATGGAGCAGGAACCCGTAACAGGTCTACATAGCGAATCTTGTTCGCTCTCGGACGCAAGGGCTTAGCTGGGGTTTGAGAGCCGTCTACATCCCGAAAAGTAAGAACCTTGTCATTGTAAGCTACCCGTGCTTCAAAGGATGACCTTTCTAACCTTACATAGGTTGTGTTGGAATTTGACCTTCTTTCATAATTATGTTTTTTCCCCTTCACCGGACTAGTCCCACCTCATTTAAAACCAACATTGAGCAACTTTTTCTTTTGCTTGGTTATGAACCCCATTTTGACCAGATTGCCACCTTAAAAAAAGTCAAAGTACTTATTTTGTGCCCAAAATATGCAATTTTGTATTCCCTTAAACCTCTAAATGTGAGCAGGCAATGCAAATTGACCACCTGCTGCAGTTTAAAGGCACTCATGACATTATATACTAGAATATATCATTGGTGGCCTGTAATTAAAGAGGCTGCGACAAACAAGGTGCTTTAAAGATTTTACACTTTATTGGTTTGAAACAAGCAATTACTGGAAGCTGATTGATTTCTACACTTCAAAGTATCTTTGATCTCCCATTTTGACTAATTTGTTAATTGTCTTGGATGAAATTGGAATTTTTTTTCTATTAAATTTACATTTTTGGGGTGATTTTTTTTTAAAAATACACAAAAAATACATTATCAAAATGGCTTAGAGTAAAAATATCTAACAAAGTCATTCTCTCCTCACCCCACATAAGCCCCCCATACATGTTTGTTTGGTTTGTTTGGGTATTTTGTCACAAATATTGCAAATATCAGCTTTAATTGTTAGAGGGACATTTAAGCTTCAAGACGCTTGAAATCACCGGCTTCCGACCAAAATCACCTGTGTTTGAAAATATGAAATAAAATGGCCAAATGGACAGATATACAAGCCAAACTTAATATATTGGTGCAATATGCATGGGAAGATAATTATATGCAAGAAAAACTAATTTTAATGAGAACAAATTTCTCTTATAGGTTACAGTATACTAAATATTTCAGGTGTGCAATGCTATACTCTCTAAATAAATCAACACCATTTATTTGAAGACACAATTTTCTGTATAGTCACTTGCCATGACTTTATTTTTGAATAATTCTTTGTACGTGTGGTAGGAAAAACATTGTTGTGTACTAAAAATTCACTGTTTCGCTTGAAGGTTGGAGACTACATGACGAGACTTTGACAGTTGGCAGTATACCTTCAACTGGAGAGTAGCCGGTAAAAAGATGGCAGTAAAACAGTGAACTTTGATTCGCGTCGAGTTCTTTCTTACATATCACATGACCTATCTTTTTTATTGTCTAAATCAATTCGGCTCGGAATGCTCTTTAAGAAAAGGTATGGTTATGAGGGTCTCTACGCGCAAAATGTTGAGTTTATTTTTTGTTGAATTTATTGCTTTTACATTGAATTTGTTAAGGAAATCTTTTAGTATATTGTGACCTCAACATCTGTTTACCATTTTTTGCATGGTGGTTTTAGAAGGAAGGGGAGTAATTACGAGCTGAACTGGAATGAAGGGAGACAACACAACTAATTGTAACATACTAACACCGACCTTCATGCATAAATATATATTACAGATACGTTACGATGAATATATTAGGTAGAATTACATAAGTCGACCTTATTTATAGCTAAATTAAAGGGGTTTTTTGTTATGGAAGGCATTTAAACATTTTACATACAGATTTAGTCCGAGCTATACCACAAATTGATGCATGCATGCATAGCGGTATTTGCTGCACAAACAACCCAGCTATGAATACTGAGAAGTACGTATTTTTTATATTACGAATTATTCAACTATATTTAATTTTAATAGTGTTTTTTTCAATAGCAATTCCATAAGGTTAACTTTTATTTACATGTACATGTATGTGTATTGTTGTTTATTCTAGGCCAAGTTCGGCATGTCTTTTAACCGGTATGAATCCCCAATACAATGCTCTGCATTGTTGACCATTTCAATGTGGCGACCCTATTTTTAATGGTATCTATGCGAAACGGACCAGACAAAACGGACCAGTTCGAGGATTGAGAACCAGAAGGTATTAACTGCTATTGATTTCAACGGCAGCTAGTACCTTCTGGATCTCAACCCCGATTTGATGATATTAAGGGGTTCTCTCCTGCTGATGCAGCTGGGGTGATAGATCTTTGGTTTCACATAGTATAGATTATAACTGACAATATTAACGGCACTGACAACTCCCTTGCGGGTGCCCGCGTAAGTCAAAAGACCTGATTTATATTCGGACTCTCATAAGTTATTTTAAAAACTGTTATTGCAAGGTCTAGTAGACTACATGCATATACTTATTTGTCCAGATCATTATAAAATTACATTTGTCATACAGCGCACGGCTTTATGTCCTTTCAGTGATCAAAATGCGCGCATTTATCAATTTGAAACTGAGTTTTGCTACACATGGACTACATATTTCTTATAGACAAACTATGTATATGTCAATCGACATCATTTTAAATGTCCGGAGGTAAGTTAAAACATTACCGTTTTAATAATAAAGTCTTACAGCTATACAGTAATTAATTATATAACATGTTTTTAATTACTTATTTAATTATTATGTGCCAACGTTACAAATCGCAATTTATCGAAGCAAATTACTCAGCCCAAAGATAAACATTTAATCAACTGTAAGTCATGTTACAGAAAATAAATATATAAACACCGTTGTACACGGATAGGAAGTTAGCAGAAGCAGTAAAGCAGTAGCAGTGAGCAGTAGTAAAATATTCTTATATGAAGTTGGCAGTAGCAGAAGCTAGCAGTAGCAGTAGGCAAAATGTGACGTTGGCAGTAGCAGTAGATAACAGTAGCAGTAAAAAAAAGCGTGAAGTTAACAGTAGCAGTTGTTAGCAGTAGTAGTAGATAAAACGTGAAGTAAGCAGCAGCAGTAGCTGGCAGTAACCGTAGCTAAGACGTGAAGTTGGCAGTAGCAGTAAATAGCAGTAGCAGTAGATAGCAGTAGCAGTAGCAAAACACGTGAAGATAGCAGTAGCAGTAGATAGCAGTAGCAGTAGAAAAAAACGTGTAGTTGGCAGTAGCAGTAGATAGCAGTAGCAGTACGAAAAACGTGAAGTTAGCAGTAGCAGTAGCTAGCAGTAGTAGTAGCTAAAACGTGAAGTTGGCAGTAGCAGTACATGGCAGTAGCAGTAGCTAAAACGTAAAGTTGGCAGTAGCAGTACATGGCAGTAGCAGTAGCTAAAACGTAAAGTTGGCAGTAGCAGTACATGGCAGTAGCAGTAGCTAAAACGTGAAGTTGGCAGTAGCAGTACATGGCAGTAGCAGTAGCTAAAACGTAAAGTTGGCAGTAGCAGTACATGGCAGTAGCAGTAGCTAAAACGTAAAGTTGGCAGTAGCAGTACATGGCAGTAGCAGTAGCTAAAACGTAAAGTTGGCAGTAGCAGTACATGGCAGTAGCAGTAGCTAAAACGTGAAGTTGGCAGTAGCAGTACATGGCAGTAGCAGTAGCTAAAACGTAAAGTTGGCAGTAGCAGTACATGGCAGTAGCAGTAGCTAAAACGTAAAGTTGGCAGTAGCAGTACATGGCAGTAGCAGTAGCTAAAACGTGAAGTTGGCAGTAGCAGTACATGGCAGTAGCAGTAGCTAAAACGTAAAGTTGGCATTAGCAGTGGCGTGAAGTTGGCAGTAGCAGAAGAAAGCAGTAGCAGTAGAAAAAACGTGAAGTTGGCAGAAGCAGTAGTTAGCAGTAGCAGTAGCAAAAACGTGAAGTTAGCATTAGCAGTTGATAGCAGTAGCAGTCGCAAAAACGTGAAGTTGGCAGCAGCAGAAGAAAGCAGTAGCTAGCAGTAGCAAAAACGTGATGTTGGCAGTAGCAGTAGATAGCAGTAGCAGTGGAAAAAAACGTGAAGTTAGCAGTAGCAGTAGATAGCAGTAGCAGTAGATAAAACGTGAAGTTAGCAGTAGCAGTAACTAGCAGTAGCAGTAGCAAAAACGTGATGTTGGCAGTAGCAGTAGATTGCAGTAGCAGTGGAAAAAAACGTGAAGTTAGCAGTAGCAGTAGTTAGCAGTAGCAGTAGATAAAACGTGAAATTAGCAGTAGCAGAAACTAGCAGTAGCAGTAGCAAAAACGTGAAGTTGGCAGTATCAGTAGATGGCAGTAGCAGTAGCTAAAACTTGAAGTTGGAAGTAGCAGTAGCGTGAGGTTGGCAGTAGCAGTACTAGATAGCAGTAGCAGTATGAAAAACGTGAAGTTGGCAGTAGCAGTAGTTAGTAGTAGCAGTAGTGATAAGGTGAAGTTATCATTAGCAGTAGATAGCAGTAGCAGTAGCAAAAACGTGAAGTTGGCAGTAGTAGTAGATCGCAGTAGCAGTAGCGAAAACGTGAAGTTGGCAGTAGCAGTAGATGACCACCCGATTCTGTTTTATTAGCTGCTACTATTACAAAGTTTTTAGATATATTAGTCCGCTACTAGCGCTTACAAAAAGGAGCCTTTTCATCCTACGGTAAATTTCTGTTAGTGCTACAAACATCGACACATTTTAACAATAAGCACCGGCTTTATTCGACATCGATCGGACGTTTCCGTATAATCATTGACATACCGTCTATTGTACCAGACAACTGTAGACCAAAACAAAAATCTTTAGTCAGTGACACCATCTTTTATTACAGGTAAACGGCCGGTGCTTATTGTTAAAATGTGTCGATGTTTGTTAACAGGTAAATACACAGCTATTTCTGAGCATAATTCGTAGCCTTGGTCGTCGTTGAATTCTTGTATACACATTTAATTTGTAATCAGATTTCGCGAGCCTCGCCTCAACTTTAAGAATTATTGTAAATTGTACAGTCTAGTGTTGTTGTTTTTTCATAATGGCTAAAATATTGGTAGAGTATCAAAAACTCGTCCGAGCTATACTGGCCGATGCGTTACAAGCAATGTGTGCAGCATGTTTTGCTGGCAAAATGTATCATGAAATTTAATGAGAATAGATCTTATTCAAAACAGTTATCTCATTAGGGCCCCGCACATTTTTGGAGAATGCCCTATAATAACAACACTGTCTGTCCGTCCGTCTATATTTTTCATGGTTTTCATTTATAACTTCAAAAGCATTTAAGATAAATCTCATTATGGAGAGTGCAGTGCACAAAAATCATTACTCAACACTTCAAAATTCTGGAGTTATTGCCCATTGTATATTTTTCATACGTCATTTTGCCTGGAGCATAACTTTTACAACTTTAAGATGTATTAACTTGAAACTTCATAGGTGGATAGATCTCATGAAGGAAAAGCGCAGTACACAAGACCCTTTACTCTGCACTTCATAATTTTGGAGTTATTGCCCTTTTTCATACTTTATTTTTGAAATGGAATATATAGAGAAAACGCCATGTAAACACAACTCCTCCTACAGTTTCCAACTGATTTTCTTGAAACTTGAGTTTATTGGTGAGGTTAATATGTAGTTTTGCAGAAAAGGATTAAAAAATTTCTTCTTTATTCGCAAGTTATGGCCCTTTTATTATTTATCCTGTATAGAATATATCGGGAACATTCCTTGTGAACTCTTCTTACATTATTCAACGGATTTTTTAAAAAGATTCTTCATTGTTGAGGGTAATGTGTTGTGAGTACATGTAAAGATGGGTTTTTAGCTCACCTGAGCTCGAAGTGCTCGGTAAGCTATTGGTATTACGGAATTCTCCGGCGTCGTCCATCGTCCGTATGCCGTCAACAATTTGGACCGTTATCGCGATAAAGACTACTTTTTTTTTTTAATCTTGACCTAACTTGCACAGTTTGTATATCACCATACAATCTCGGATAGGATTGTTATTAGGTCAGATCACACTAGAAACACTAGAGTTATTGCCCCTTTTTCATGCAAAAAAAAGTGCCAAAATGCCCTTTTCCAACGTATAGACTTTATTTTCCATCCAATCTTAACTAAACTTTCACAGTTTGTAAATGACCATCAGATCTCAGCAGACGCCAAAAATGGGCAAGATCGTATTTCAAACACCAGAGTTATTGCCCTTTGTTTATAAAATAAATATACAAAAAATTGACATTATTCAGGATAGAGACTTCATTTTTCATCAAATCTTCACCAATCTTGCATAGTTTGTCTATTACCATGAGATTACAGTTGAAGTCGAATTTAAAAAAGATCGGACCAGAAACACAAGAGGTATTGCCCTTTGTGAAAAAATATGCAAAAATGGACATTATTCAGGATAGAAACTTCATTTTTCATCCAATCTTCACCAATCTTGCAAGTATGTCTATGACCATAACATTTAAAGTGAAGGCCAATTTAAGCAAGATCGGACCAGAAACACCAGAGTTATTGCCCTTTGTTTGTGAAAAAAATATATAAAAATGGACATTATTCAGGATAGAGACTTCATTTTTCATCTAATCTTCACCAATTGTGTACAGTTTGTCTATGAACGTAAGACTACAGGTGAAGTCGAATAAAAGTATGATCAGCAATGAAACACCAGAGTTATCGCCCCTTGTGTTTGGAAAAAAACATCAACAAGTTATCAATGATTGGCTTGCACACACGATTTTTGATTCAATGTTGACCAAACTTACACAGTTTGTGCATGACCATAAAAATTGATTGATAAAATTTGAGTTCCAACAAGACTTGCATGCAGTTATTTGTACATACAACATTGATGTCTTCAGAGCCTGCATTAACATCATTTATCATCATTGGGCAGAAAATGATCAAAGAAAAAACAAAACTTGACCTAATAGCACAGCCATCACAATTATCGCATTGCAACTAGTTCTCCAAAACTGTTTGCGAAAAAGACACCAAAATCTACTGTTTCTGCATTTTCCAGAATTGTCAATAACTTAATGAAAAAGAGTCATGTAAGAATATCGAGAAAAATGATTTGACAACCAGTAGCAAAAAAAACGCACATCCACTACCCAACTCGTACTTTATTTAGCCCATTGCACTAACCGATGTTTTAAATCAAAATTGATCCAATCTCCCTCTGTGTATTGTTCAGATACCTTTTGATTGTTCAGATACCGTAATTTTCAAACCTGTATGGTCTTCATCTGTACTAGTTCTCAGGTGAGTGCTTTGTGCCATCATGGCCCTTTTGTTTAATTTTTCGCCTCCATTAGGAAGTTATGGCCCTTTGATTATTTTTCTCTATGGAATACCTGTACATAGGGAAAACGCCTTGTGAACGCAACTCCTCCGCTGGATTTTCTTGAAACTTGTCTTCATTGTTGAAGGTAGCATGTAACGTTAGTTATGCTTAAAGATGGGGTTTTCAATTTTTCATAAAACATACATAAATTTTCATTTCCTGGCTGCCACCTTCAAACATCATTCAGGTCTCGTTGGCACTCCTGTGACAAATAGTCTAGACAAAATAATGATTGGCTTTATGAACAAATATTTAATAGTTGTTAAAAATACATTGTAATTTCTAATATAATATATGGTTGCATGAACCCCATGCAATTATAGTGGGGCATTGGTCAATATGTAATTATTTATATACAGGTAACTGCGGTTAAACAAATGGCTGCAGTGGATGTGATAATTTGTAAAAAAGAATAGACTAGTAGGTATTCGAAAAATAAGAACCTTAAATAAGTAATAACCCATCCGAATCTCTTTGGGCTCATGCATCTAGGACTTTTACAGGAAAAATTTATCATTTTGTTCAGTTGATTTTTTTCTGGATTTACTTCCAGTTACACAAAGGGTCAAAGACTGCACAGAACGGCCATCTTTTCAGACTTTCAGACAGCAAACTATCTGTACACAAATTAAAATCATTATCATATTATATTTTATATAATATGATATTGATTTTATTCAAAGTTATTTATTATGTAACAATATCATGGGATATCATCTTGAGAATAAGGGATACTGGTCATGAACGGTCACTTTGGTGGTTGTTTTTTTTAAATCTCACGTTGTACACAACTGATCAAAATTAAACTTCACATCAATAATCCTGGGTTCGAAACTCATATAATGTGTAAGTTTAAATCAAAATGGACGAGTGTAAGGTAACTAAATAAACGGAAATAAAGAACGTATAAAATGTCCGTTTTCCTAGCTCAAATGTACGTAAAAATTCTGCCACTTGTTAGTATCCTCGGCAATGTTTATAACAAAATAGTTTTTTTAAATAACTATCCTTATCTAAAGAGTAACGATCAAGGTTTACAAAAATTACAATTTTGACTAAAATATCCTACCTAAACGACTTTCTTTCACCGGTACCCCTCCCCCCTCCCGTTAAATTCTGTATAATTTAAACCAATGTTGGCAATGGTGAACTGCACATGGTTTCGTTTCTTTCTTTTGCTTGTTTTTATTGTCTTTGTTTTGTTTAAACGTCATTTTTATGTAAAAAATAAAGTAAACAAGTTTTTAAAATTTGAAGTCAATGGTGACGTGAGCTATAAATAACTTTAAACTTCTTTTAATTCTATTCAAGGGAAATAATTCAAATTGAAAACCTTAGTGTATAGCTGTGAATTTTCACCTTTGCGGGTGTATGCGTTTTATGTGAGTAAGTAAACAATTATAACTGATATGAATAAAATAGAGAATACATTATTCAATTAAATATAGATATTATTAGTATGAATATAAATTTCTGAAATAAAACAAACATATCATTCATTACACGCACATATCATTCATTACACGGATCCATCACATTGACCATTTGGCGGGCCTTCGGGTCGGTCGGTCTAGTCGAGCACTGCTAGCGCTCTATGTGCTGAGCTAGCGGGCGGTGCTTGGCTGCTCGGTCATATGGTTTTCAACCGGTACCGAGGGTAAATAAACTCAACTTATATATTACACGGATCGATATGTCTGAGGGCCGAAATGTCAAAGGGGCCGATTTGTCAACTGAATTGATTACTAGAACTAGGACCGGGCCGAATATTCTCGATACCTTGAGTAACCAACCCTTCACTGAAGAAGGCTACAACATAAACTTACCGGGGCTGCCTAGAGTTTACGATGGTATTAAATTCAGCGAGAATTGTAAGAAAATCTTAGATAACCGAATGTAAAGAGAAAACATGTCTGGGCAAAATAGTGATGTGATCTTTTAAACAGAAGCGGGTGTTTCCTATTTCGTCCAATTTGCTTGTAAAAATTTGTTAACGGTTAGAAGAAATAATAAATTTAAATCTGTAATCGTGCAACACCATATTTTCGGTGCGTGCTTATGATGACGTCAGTTTCCCCACATGACTCAATATTTCCTGTTATGATACTAAGATTTCAATTCAAAAGTAAATAACGATATACTTACTGGAATCGAGAAATCTGTAGAAATCTGTTGCTATAGAAAGTTCTTTTGCTAATTGTTTTAAAACAATATTAATCTCTATCGCAAAAACGCTTTTTGAAGGGTGGCCGAATATTTACGTACAGGCCGGAATTACGTCCATGACCAGTAAATGTAAATGAAACCACTACACGTTTCATAATAGTTTTACAAAAATAAAAATGTTTATTGTTTTTTATGCAACAATCAGTCATCAAGCCAGTTTTAAGAATGTGATTAAACTTTTTATTAATTTTAGAAATGTGAATGAACAAAAACATATCATATCATATATGAATGTATTTATGTCCTGGTTTCAGGAGTCTGGACTGTAGCATCCTGTTTTCCCGCTTGTTGGGCCTGGCAATATAATTTAGGGCTGCTGCGAGTAACTGAGTGCTCGGATACTCACGATTGCGGGCTGGGAATTGAGTACAGATACTCATCACTTCCAAGATCGTTTAATTGTGATCTTAAAATTATATAGTTATCTTATATAGATTTTCCATAAAATGAGTTAATTAATACACAAAATAAACCCTTTTAAAACATTACATTGCATTTTAATGTGAATACACATCCTAATGTCATAGTTCTTTTTAAACCTTTCAGTTTCTGCTATAATGTGACTAAAGCTGTGAATACACACTCTTTACAATTTGCTATGTTATGTCAAAATGAATTTGTTGAATATGATAAATTTATGTTATAAGTCTTCATGAGAGTGTTTTCCTGTATCACAATTTTTAACTGCTGATTCGTGGTTCTATCTGTGAATTGTAAGCACAGACAGTGTGTATCGGATCTTCGCTTACTCAACGATCCACAGCCCTAATGTAATTTTCCGACACGGCTTTGATCCTTTCACCAATTATTAAGTGCATATACAGTGTATGCTCTTATATTAGTACTTTAACTGGTTTATTAATCCATGGCCACATAGATTAAGAATTTGATTGGCTGGGACATAATTATTGTTTCTTTCAGGAACAATGAAGATAGGGTGAACTGGGCAACCTGAGAATCCAGGGCAAACAGGTTTTGAGGTATACAATAACGCACAACAATGTTATTGTCGTCTTTAGAGGGACTATGTCTACAAAAAAGTTATCTCTGATAGCATTAATAATGATAATATAAAATGCTTGGAAAAAATGAACCGCCCATGGGTATCAAACACACGAGGCATGTGCCATAAGAATAAGTGACAATTCCCCATTTAACTCGGTATTTAACAAAAGCACTTGCAAACTATGTTTATACAAAAAAGGTGTCAAACATGCACAATTTCAATGATATTGGTTTGGTTTTTAGACTGGGGCGATGGCCGAGTTTTAAGTGTAATTACAAATCAAAATCACATGTCGCGTTTGACATGGCAATTGCACAGTGACCTCCCCTGCTTCTCTGCATTCAATATCGTGGAACAGGGGACACGCCAATCAGAACTGCGAAACAATTCCTTGCTATTAGTGCATTGGTCCACTAAATACTATCAATACATTAATTCAGAGATTGCTATGGATCGATGACAAGAAATAGATCCTATTTAATCCATTGCGAACAATCAATATATCCTTTTATGCCAAATTTACAAGTACATAACCTATAATGTCAATTCGATATGTTACCTTGTGTGTGTTTACGATGTTTATACGAACTATTAAATTTCTTTATTTTGCAAGCCGCAGTCTTTCAGCGTTCAACGCTTTGATTTAGCATGCCTTAACACTTTCCTATTAATTATATTATAATGCCTTTATTATACTTTTACGTCAAAGACATAGTCCTTTTATAAATTCAGTGTAACATTAATCAAAACATGCTTACTGTGTTGCACATTATTAATCGACTGGTACACAACCAAAAGTTACACAACCAAAAGTTATTAAAGTGTCATGTAAAAAAAATGCAATAGTTTGAAGCTTTAAACTGTTATTGCTTTCAAGACAATATCGCCATCTTTTACAAATTTATATCGAAAATTGTTATTAATTCTTGTCAGATTTATGTGACAAAATTCATTTTTGGGTGGGAGTCACTGGAAGATTTAAGGTGAAAAAGGGGTACAATTCAAGGGCCATGATCATTGTCTGAGATGCCATTATTATTACAGTATGAATTAACTGAGACCAGTAATGCATGAATAACACTTTATGTGATGAACAAGCATATACGAAATTGTAAACATATATAAATACAGTATGCATAAAGACTGATATAGAATTGTCTTTTGTACATGTAATTTAAGAAGCCTGGACTTGCAGTTGTCAGCATTTGATGCAAAGGAACCAATCCTGCAGTTTGAAACACTATGCAAACTCTGCACTGGAGCACGTGCTGTCACATAGATACCACCCACTTGTGTTGGAAATAGAATGCAGGACCATCAATAATGGGTATTTGGTAAAATGTTTTTATGTTAAATCTTGTTCACAAAGAATGGTAAAGGGGCATTTAGTGTTACCCCTGTCCGTGCAAGCGTCCGTCCGTCCTTTAAAAATTCCGTGTCCGATCAATAACTTGGCAGAAATGTTCACCATCATGAGACTATGTGTCGCGCGCCAGATCTAGGTCCATACCTCCAAGGTCAAGGTCACATTTAGAAGTCAAAGGTCAAAAATAGGACATGTTCGGTCAATAACTCTGTCACTTCTGGGTGGATTTTGAAATTACTTGGAAGAAATATTCACCATCATGAGACGATGTATCACGCGCAAGATCCAGGCCCATACCTCCAACTTCAAGGTCACACTTACTGGTCAAAAGTAAAAAATGGGGTCTGTTTTTTGTGTCAATCAATAACTTTGTCATTTCTTGATGGATTTTAAAAGTACTTGGAAGAAATTTTCACCATCATGAAACACTGTTTCGTGAGCAAGACCTAGGTCCGGACCTCCAAAGTAAGTGGCCAGACTTGTAGGTCAAAGGTAAAATTGGGGTCTGTTTTTGTGTCCGGTCAATAACTCTGTCATTTCCGGTTGGATTGTGAAATTACTTCTCAGAAATGTTCTCTATCATGAGACGATGTGTTGCATACAAAATGCAGGTCCCTGCATCCAATATCAAGGTCACACATAAAATTCAAAAATGGGTCTGTTTTTCGTGTCTGGTGAACTATTTTGCCATTTCTGTGTTGATTGTAAAATAACTTAGTAGTTAACCATCATAACGCGATGTGTTGTGCGCAAGACCCAGGTCTGTACCTTCAAGGTCAAGGTCACACTTAAAGGTCAAAGGTTACATATGGGATCTTTTTTGTGTCAGGTCAATAACTCTATCATTTTTTGATGGATTTTGAAATAACTTGGTAGAAATGTTCACCATCATGAGACAATGTTTCACGTGCAAGACCTAGGTCCAAAACTCCAATGTCAAGGTCACACTTGGAGGTCAAAGGTTAAAAAGGGGTCTTTTCATGTCCAGTCGCTATATCTGTCATTTCAGGATGGATTGTGAAATTACTTTGCAGAAACATTCATTATCATGAGACAATGTGTCGCGCGCAAAATGCAGGTCTCTACATCCAAGGTAAAGGTCACACTTACAGGTCAAAGGTAAAATATGGGGTCTGTTTTTCGTGTCTGGTCAATAACGCTATCATTTCTGCATGGATTTTGAAATTACTTGGTAGATATGTTCACAATCATGAGACGATGTGTCACGCACCAGACCATGACCCATATCTGTGACCAGTCCCAATCAGTGGGGGCATTCGTGTCCTATGGACACATTTCTAGTTGTAGTTTAAGACTTTTGTTATAACTATATTCCTTTATTCAATAGTTTATTTCATTTTATTTTGATAAAATAAACATAAAATATAATCATACATGTACATTTTAATGCGCCCCGATCAGAGGAGCATATAGTTATCGCTTTGTTTGACCGTCCGAATGCTAATACAACCGCCATTCAGTTTGTCATGTGTCAAATACTCTTCCCTAAACAATTTAACAATCATACTCAATGTCCTTCTGCCTGCCTTTCCATCATTCTATCATTGTTCATTTCTGCAGGAGATTTAAGGAACTAATAACTCGAATTCAATCAAATTATATATTCCTAGCAATACTTGAAGAGGAAATGCACATATTTGTCAGGATTGTTATGTTCTGAGCATTTTTCTGGGAGTAATTGCCCTCTGATTATACATTGGATTTTTGCTTGTCCACTTGGCCATGGATGGAATGAATTTAAAATGTTTGCGGCAATAAAATGGTATGTAGCGCTCATGATTCAGGTCCCTAGGTCAAAGGTCAAGGTCACAGATAGAGGTCAAATTTCAAAATTGGCACTTAGCTTGTCCGTGCTTTAATTTGCTATGGATTTAAATCCTGCTTGGCACAAATTTAACCTATTATATGAGACGGCATGAAGCGCACATAAACCAGTCCAAAGGTCAAGGTCACGCTTAGAGGTCAAAAGTTGAAATTGTTTTTTTGCTGCTCTAGACTTTAACTTGGCCATGCATTGATACGGGGATCTCCAAATTACTTGGCACAAATGTTTGCCTAATTTCGACAGAAAGTCACATACATGAACCAGGACTGTAGGTCAAAGGACTTAAACTGGTAACTTGATCATTGATAGATGAATTTCAAAATTACATTGCACAAATGTTTGCCTCAGCAAGACACCGTGGCAGGTATGAATCAGATCCATAGGTTAAAGGTCAAGGCCACATTTAAAGGTCAAAGCAGCATTGGGGAGCATTCATCAGTTCGTTTGATATTCTGTTGATATTATAATTATTGTTTAATAAAGAAAACTGAGTAGGCTAGAAATAAAATATATAAAATACTTGATAAAAACAATGATATGTTGTTTTCATTATGACAATTCGCTGGTACAAGACTATGTGCGGGAGAATGGCATCAGGCTGGTTATCTACTGGAGGATTTGGTAATATGGTAATGAATTAGAAGAACACACATTTAAACACATGAATATATAATAATAAATACCCAACATCAACTCCCCATCATAGGTGGAGAGAATTCGCTGTGTTTGAAAAAAATGTTAATGAACAATGCATGTGAACACTGAAAGTAATGGTCTTAACTCATTACATACTAACATCTCTTAAATGTGTTTACAAAACCAGCCTAAATTAAAATCAGTCAGTTAATACTGACTTTTTGTAGCTTTCACACTCTATTAGCTTTATTTTTCTCGAGCCCGCTTGTGGTCAGTTCAACTTAGTTTTCACAATGGCGTTTTGGTGTATGTGCATGAGCGCATATGTCCGTGCGCGCTTTCTTCTGATCATGTCCAGACTTTTAGTTCATCATTCATCGGGATTTTAAAATATCTTGCCATACATGTTCACCACCGCATTACCTGTGTCCCTAGCTCAAAGGTCAAGGCCACACTTAGAGGTCAAATGTTCATTAATACGGCCAATGGTCATGTAGCGGGGATATCCAACTAAATATTAACCTGTGTATCTGTTCAGTACAATGTAAGATAGTCGTATATATCGGTTATATTCATCTACTAGTAATTATCCATTGCACTAAGTATCCGTGCAGTACAATGTAAGATAGTCGTGTAGCGGGTATATCCATCTACTAGGCATTATTCATTTCACTTTGCATCTGTTACGCAGTACAGATGATGGTCGTGTAGCGGGTATATCTATAAACACTGCATTATCCATTTTACTGCGTATCTGATCAGTGATATGTGAGATGGTTGTGTAGCGGGGATATCTGTCAACTAGTCATTATCCATTGCATTGAGTATCTGTGCAGTTCAACATAAGATGGTCATGTAGCGGGGATACCCATCTACTAGGCATTATCCATTGCACTGCATATCAGTTCAGTAGGCTAAAATGGGCGATGGTCGTACATATACTAGACATTTTACCCATACCCTTTTAGTACAGTATATTTTCTTTGCGCTACGTATTGTCTTAGTTATATGCAGAAAAGTCCGAAAACACCGTCGACTAGTGTTTTCTAGAATCCAAGACACTCTACAGACTGGATATTATCGAAACGTTTACACAGATACATTGTAAAATAGTTTTTCAAGTAATTGTATGATGGTTTGAAATATTTTGGAAAATAAAGCCGTCATAGCTGTTCATAATTATACTCCATGAGCACTTATAAATTTAGTGTATTCTAACCGTAATGTGAAATTGACTTATTTTTAAACAGTTACACCAAATTTACGTCTTATTTTCCCTTAGTTTAATAAAGAGTAACATTTAATTGGGTTATCTTATAATTATTTGTAATTTTATCAATATTTGTTTGTTGTTTGTAAAATGCTTTATTAAGTACTTTCGGATAAATTTAATTCGGATATTGTTATAGAATACACAAGATATATGATAAGAGAACGTAATATGAATAAATGTGTTGACTTTTCGGAACGAAAAGTAAAATGTTATACATAGAGAATAACAGGTTACTGCTTGGTCTTGTGTAATATATCAGGTGATGCTTAGAATAATATAACGGCGAGGCTTGCCGAACCTGATATATTACACAAGACCAGGCAGTAACCTGTTTTCATATTTATCATACCACATTTTGCGTAAAATATCACCAAACGAGCTGATTTTTTTATATTTAAAAACTAAGGGTGGCGCTGATTTTGCTGAGCCGACTTTTACACGTTCACGTAGATGTAGTTAAGGATTTCTAAAAGTTGACTGAATAATACCTAATTATTAACATTTCGTAATGATAAGTGAACTGTTTTCACTACGGATACATAGATTACACGCATGCTCATTCATAAAATACTGAAAATACGAACTGAAATGGATTGCAACGATCGATTTTATCGGAGAACACACAACGCCGAATTGTTTGGAGACGCCAGTTTGGAGTTGTGTATTGAAATCGACATTTCCAAGATCGTGTCAATATTGACAGTATTTGACTATAGTGTGTTCAATTTATAATAATGTTTTGGTTCAACATAAACTGATGCTGTGTAGTGACTTTTGGTGCATTTATTATGAATGTATTGAAATACATTTTTATGGATTATTTATTGTGTTCCATAGATGACGTCATATCACTACCAAAGTGCGGGTGTATGTGAATATTTAAAAAAAGAAGAAGTTTTTGTGATTTATGACGATTAACTATGTACGTTCTTGGTATCAAATTGTTTGTTTTGTTGAATCTGATATATTTTTACTGAAACTGTTGACTTTATAGTTGTTTCCGAATAATATGACGTACCTCCAAACATTGACTGATATAAACGCTACTGACCTGATATAAATAGAGAATACATGGTTGGTGCCGGGATGGAGAAAGTTTATCCGGTGAGGCTTAGAAAATGAAAATAGGGCGAGCTTTAGCGAGCCCTATTTTTGTTTTCGGGCCGAACCGGATAAACTTTCTCCTTCCCGGCACCTACCATGTATTCTATTTATCCTGATTTCTTTTCAATTAAATTTAAAAACACCAAACACTAAAGTTTTAAATTTAAAAAAAAAATATTCTAGACGGGCCTCGACCTAATAACTCGCTTGCATCAATGCGTACTACCCGGAAAAAATAGTTCTCTATTTCTTAATCACTTTTTTCAAAAAGCAAAAGTAAAATATTAATAAATCTTATTTGCTGATGTCAGTATGACACGAAAATGACATAGTAAATCTGCTTTTGTTTTAAACCAGATTATATTGGTTTTTAAGGAGTTAAATTACGTCACACCAACTACGTCATTCATTTAGAGTTGTAGATATCTAAGTTTACACAATGTAGTCAAACCAGAACGCGAGTGTTTTGCAGTTTTAATACATGAAATCGGAATAAATATTTAGTGTTTCTGTGTTTTGGATGGATTATATTTTTATAATTCTCTACTAAACATTAAATAAAGTTATTTGTTTTCTATTGTTTATTGTATACAATGATGCATATTCATTTTCTTTTAAAGTAGAATAAAACTATTAATCGTACGTTTTGCAGTATTTGTGTTATTGTTGTTGTTGTTTTTGCTGTTGTTTGTGTTTATGCATTTTTTACATGCGTTTGTATTTTTGTAACGAGCCACATTATGTGTTGTTGTTTCATTCTAAATGTCAATTTTGAAATGATGGAGAAGGATATATACAATTAAATGTCGTCATACAAAAGATCATTTAATACGTCTTAAATGTAGCATACCAATTATTAATTTCGAAAATCCATTTGTTTCGGCATGTTCGTGGCTTATTAATCATTATGTCTTGCATAGAAAACGCATTACACGGTTCACATTGTTTGAATTTGTTTACACTAACGTAATAGCTGTTTTTGCGCATTTGCTAGGGAAAGATTAATGGCGACTGGTCAGGATTGCTGAGACAAATAAGAACAAATTCTACAAAATGTGTGTGTGTGTGTGTGCGTGCGTGCGTGCGTGTGTGTGTGTGTTGTTTTTTGTTGGGGGGGTTTACGACATTTTGGCTTTTGTATCCAATATCTGTCTAAGTTTGTAAGTGGCGTTGGTGATTTTGACCTAAATAATGGAGATCACACTGTGAATGCTTGCAAATACAGTGGTTGTTAAACGGATTTATGTGTATTGAAGCTGGGTGGAAACTAATGTTGGTAACTGCATGTCTGACCTGCACATTTCATAGAAATACGTAATTTTAGTCAAATTATTTATAAACAGTGAAATCGATAACAGGGACTATGTGTTAAATCTCCTTTGCTCCTAAAAGGTGTAACCGTATCACATTACCAAGTTTTACATCACAAAGGGAAACAACTGTTTTCCCTGATCTTCAAAATGATAAAAATTATTACCGTTCTTAGCGTGATGTCTAATTACAATAACATATTTCAGGATACTGGGATGGTCAGATAAATGCAAATGATTATTTTTCTTTTCCATGTTTCTACAATCATTACGTTTCAGGAGAGGGATCTATACATTTTTATATCACATGTTGTTTAATCATATTTTCTTGTTGTATTTGGGAATATGAACACAACTGTCGTGTATTTTACAGCGTGATTTTGTCACTGCACGTTTTTACATTTCTACAAAACATCTAAACGTTACTCAATGAAGTTCCAAAAACGGGCGACGTTCATGAGCAAGGACCAACGACTAATACGTGTTAGCTCCGTCCGACACGTGTGGCCTTAATTGTTCCAGACAAGGAAAAATACATGTGTGTCATATTCGCAAGCAATTCCGTATTGTTTATTAAGTATTTCTTATTTCACTTGACGAACTGGTATTATATTGCCTTCATAGTTCTCCGTCAGGAGACAATTGGAAGAGGCAAACGTGTCAAAATGTTGACAGTTTCTAGTTCATGGTCATGTGTGCCGGGTCCTAAAAGGACCTGGATTCGAAACCTTTTTCTATTCAGTGGATAATCAAACAAAATAAATAAAACAGTGTTGAATATTTACTTCACTGCTGAATGTTTTCTGCAACAACTTGTGCATATATTTTGAATACAGAATAATAAATGTCATTACGCCTTTTGATTCAATGTCATTTTTTGACCTACCCAAGTTCTTCTCAATATCCAACATAACGTAGTACAAGTCCCAAATGAATAAAGCATAACAAAAAGCACCGGCTAAGCAAAGCTGATTATAAAAGAATGTGTTCAACATACGGATAATGTCGATTCTTATCAAGTTTGGATACTGATGTCATATTTGATTATGAAATAACACAGCTCGCAAAATGTTTTTTGCATTCACGCAATATTATTAAAGTAATTTTACATGTCATTAAAACTGAGCAACAAATAAGCCGTTTCGCAATAATGTTAATTATTCTCGTTAATAATAGGAAGCATTCTATAAATATAGGATCTGACACGAGACTTGTAAAACAAGATTTTATTAAACGAGTGTATGATATTCATTACTAAGCGAGTCTTTGGCATTTCGCAAATGTCCTTAACAATAATAATGGATCCAGCATATGCATTCAAATATCAAACACACGAATAACAAACAATTTCAACCAAAATGCAAAGAGCAGAAATCTTGATGACTTCATAGATGACGTATGTAAATATGTGATGAGCCTAGGCAATGGAAATGCTCGATAGGTTATCTTACACATATGTAGACGCGTTTACCAATGTGATTAAATGGTGTTCAGAAGTCAGTTAGAAAGGGCTCATATCGTGTCAGTGTTTTCACCATTTCACCCTTTTCAATGATTACTTGTGGTCGGATTTAAACGAAGCTGTTTATTGTGTATATCAAACGATAATAGAACATAGCTGAATGTTCACCGTCAAAGTGATAACCTATGTGCAGTTATGTTATGGACAAAGACAAACTTTTATTATAACCTAATCGGTTACATGTTGTAAATGTTGGACGTTCACAAAATAATCACAGTATTCATAAAACATCTCATCAAAGAGACGGCGTGGTAGTATGATTTAAGCAACCATACTATTTTATTGCTATGTAAACACGATCGGTGGGCAACGAGTTTGCACATTGCGAATGCACATGTTTGTGCCAGTAACATGAACATCAATGTGTGCCGTATGTTTGATTTACAGGAGCTGTGTAAATACTGATAAGCTTTTTAGTTCTTTCAAATCCTTTTTCATTATTTGTCTGTGCGCTTAAATGGTCTGTAATTGATAAACCGTCGATACATAACGTCTTTAGAAAACAAGTTCTCATTTCGTTCTTGAGGACATTCTTAAGAGGGCTGAATATATCTCAAATAAAATAGCACGATAATCTTATACACGAATTCCTAAATCGCACACCAGAAGCACGTTTTACGTATGGTCCCCTTGGTATTGCAGTTGGCTCGGCAGAGCTATAAAATAAAAATGACTTTTCCAAACGTTTTACTGGATTGTTCACTAAAGATGTTCGCTGAAGCGGAACAAATAAATGTACATAGTTTCCATGAGCATCATCTATTTCAGTTCCAATACCAAATTTTATAACATCTGCTTTTTTATAATTGGAAACATGTATTTTGAAATTGTAATGTTGCTTATGGCTTTCATTATGTGTTTTGTAAAGCCAAATAAAAATTAGTTCTGTTTCTGGTATCCGGTCCAAAAAAGTAAGGGTAGGTAGGTATGGATTTTTATTTATTCATTTATTTATTTTATGATGGGTGATGGTGTGTGTTCCATATATGTGTCTTTTCAGATGTGACATACAATACAGATGAGTAATGTGTTCACAGATTGAAAAATCTTTATCCCAAACTGATCGACCAACATGCCGACATAACTGCCTGTTAAAAATTGAAACACTACCAGTAAAGAACCATGAATTAATTCAAAGCCAATGCCCAACTCTTCTGAAAACAATACCCCTGAAATAAATTTAAAACAAAATAAAGATAAAAGTAATTATTGCGACTGAAGTACCAAACAATTCCCTTAAAATCTTATTTAGTAAAATGAGTGAAAAGAAAAGTTATTGGTGGAAAGAAAATTAAAGAAAATAAACATTTTTTTGGACCAAAAATATGTGGGTAGGCAACAAAAGTAAAGGGTAGGTAGGGAGACCAGAAACGGGGCTATTTTTATTTTTGGCCTAAATGGTCAAAGGCATAGCCGATTTGCCTAATAAACCAGTAAAAACCATAGGCTTGTTAATGTTTAGCTTTAGTCTTTTCCATTCAGGAAGTACACCGTTTATAATGGAATCTTTATTGCTGAAATTGTGCTTTACGACAGTGCTATAAGGTTTTAAATATTTGAAAACAATAAATCATTTAATTGTAACCTTGAAATAAAACAATCAGTCCCTTTATGAAGTGAAGAACATGTAACTATCCGCTCCACGTGCGAGCAAACAGTCGAGTGATTTTATAGTACAAATTAAAACTTTATCAGGAAGTAACGGCATTGTACAATTCTTTTTCCAACAGCCTTGTTAACATTGTGCATGGAGTAATTATGTTGTTGAGGGTATTGTACCGGTCTGTGTATTGGTCCTCTAGCTAACCAATCTCCTTGCAGAGTTGTCGTTCGTTGCTCTCATATCACCATGCACCTCTGAAACGGGCTCAATGACAAGCATCTTGTCAACACGAGAAAAAAAATGTATTTAACGCACATTAAAGTTGATTTGTACAACCACAAGCATAGGAATAAAAATAGATGGATTGTAAATGATCATAAATGGGGACAAATAATAACTTTGGATTCCTATTAATGAAACTATTTTTATGCCCATTTACGCAGATGGAATCAGTTCGCAGATGTAAACAAAATTGACAGAGTGGGTGGTATTACCTATTATCACGTGAGTTGGAACTACTTTCCGAGCCAACTACAGACGTGAGTGGACTCTAGCCGGTGTGCTAGAGATTGCTAGCTACGTTGACTATTAATGAAATTACTTACATGTATAATATGCGATCATTTTTATCAATATCAATACTAAAGTAAAGTATGTTTGTGTCTAACAATCGGTTCCATGAGCCACTTTAATGTATTAAGGCTGGCAAAAAAAGGACATACACAGAATGTCATGGAATACACGTAATTCAAGGTGGCTGCACGTCAATTGTTGACTTATAACTATGGCATTTTCTGTATTATCTATTCATACTTACAATAGTGGCTGCATTAATTAACATATGTGAAAGATTGTGCGTCATCTAGTTTCCCATATGTTATAACATGTATTCCTACACAAGGACTAAACATTGTTAAACGCTTTATGCAAAACAATAGACCATCTTGAACTGAACAACGCCTAAGTGGTGTCTAGGACATTGTTTACGACTCTCAAACTAACCGTAACTTGTGTTGATTAAATATATCAGGGAGGCGGGTATTTAAACTGCAATTAATTTCATATTCTAAACTCAACGCAAGCATTCAAAGTGAATCTTCAATTTATAGTGTAACTACATATCGTCTTACGTAGCGTGAAGTTTGTAATAAATTCCCGAAATTCAAAAACGCTTGCATAAATGTGCTTATAAAATCCATGATATGACACATATTGTTCTCTTAAAGCAAGCATGCAAATACAGCTCTATTGGTGTAAGTGAATCTTCCATTTATATTGTAACTACATATCGTCTTATATGCAACGGGAAATTTGTAATTAATACAGGACTTCAAAAACACTCGCATGAATGTTCATATAAAATACATAACATGACACAGATTGTTC
This sequence comes from Congeria kusceri, assembly GCA_027627225.1. NCBI lineage: Eukaryota > Metazoa > Mollusca > Bivalvia > Myida > Dreissenidae > Congeria > Congeria kusceri. The sequence continues at coordinate 61,744,285 of CM051030.1, forward strand.
TCTACATTAATAAGTAATATTTTATGAACTATACTGTTTTAAATTTTTTATTAAATGTGCTTTAAATACGGATTTACCTTACAATAACGATAAAACAATTCAATAAGCGAATGATTTACGATTGTACCTAATTAGAAACGAACATCAAGCGTCTTTTTATTAATGTATTGAATGTTAAATATGAAAACAGGACGTTGTTTATTTTATATAACACTGGTATGCATATGATAAAATATTGGTAATAAAGTGCACCATAATGTCTTACAGAAAATAAGGAACAGGAAGTGTAAAAATAATTGCCACGTGCAACCTTGCAATGACGTAATTGGATTTGAATACTCTTTTCGACGATGTACTGAATTTTAAATTAACTTACTGAAGGATTAATAATGCTGATATTACCAAATTTGAATAATATGTACATGTCAAATTCGTGAACGATAATAGTTTATTTAATCAAATTACGTGCCATTTTTAGAAGTAACATATAATGTGTTATTTAGAAATTGAAAATACAATACAGTGAAACATTTTTTAAAACAGAGAAGACATTCACTATTGTTTATTTACAAATTATATACATACAGACGGTACAAATGCAAGTGAGAACCGTGATAATAATGGACGAGTCGAAACAGGTAAATCAGACAATTTATAAATACAGACGATTGCAACTTGTTTGTAAACAGGAAATCACGATTCCTCTTACTTTCAGTAAATGGTTTATCCCCTCATCATCAATAAAACTGAAACCGAATATATGTGCCCCAACATTAACCGACAGAAGCATCTAGAAACCGATTGCAACAGGTGTTCAATTTAGTACAGTTGTTTTACAAATAAACAATGGTTGCCAGATGACACCCCGCTTTCTGAACTGACAACGTATTATGGTTGTTTTGTTCCGTTGTGTTGTTCTAATCGCCAGCTGTTGACAGTCTACATGTCATAGTTCCTAATGCTCCACTATATGTACACAACAAATGTTATTGATGTCATCTACGAGTTCGTATTTTTAGAGCATGTGACTGTTTGTATGCTTCCAAATCGTAAAAGGTTTTTTTGATACGAATCAGGCTTCCACAATGCCCATTTGCATTGTCAATATGACTTATTTACTGTTATCACTTATTATATTTAGAGGCCAACTAAAAGTGCAGTCATTGTGAATCAGGGTATCTAGGGTATTGTACCCCTGTATATTGGCACCCTGCTGTAGTCACAGTGTGGCGACCTTTATCAGCTGATATCAATACACTGTTGCAATAGCCAATGTTCAGTCAGCTGAGAGAAAAGATTACAGAAACTGATAAGACATTTCATGGTGGACCAATACACAGAGTGGAATGCCCCATGGACAGGCCAGACACTCCTTAAACTAGGCCTAGTTTAATCCTTCTTTATTTGAACCCCCGACCCAAATTAGGGTATTATACCACTGTGTATTTGCAACCTGCTGTGGTCACCGTGAGGACACTGTGTGGCGCCTTTATCAGCTGATATCAATACACTGATGCAGAAGAAACAGTGCACTTAGCCATTTCTAAGTCAACTGAGAGCAAAGATTTTAAATACAGATAAAATATTATTGGTGGGCCAATAAACTGAGTGGAATATCCCAAGAAGCGGCAAGACATTCCTTAAAGGCCTAGTGTAATCCTTCTTTATTTGACTCCCCTCCCCAAATGTGTATTGGCACCCTGCTGTGGTCTCAGTGTGGACAGAGTGTGGCGACCCTTATCTGCTGACATCAATACACTGCTGCAGAGGAAACAGTGCACTTAGCCATTGCTCAGTCAGCTGAGAGAAAAGATTGCAGAGAATAATAAGAGATTTTACGGTGGACCAATACACAAAATGGAATACCCCACGGAGAGGCCAGACATTCCTTAAACTGGGCCTTTAAACTAGGCCTTTAATGTATATGCATGAAATGTAATGCATGGTGCATCCCAAACAAAGTTTCGTTTGATTGAGAGCAATCGATGCCATATTTAAATCACATGCGCACTGTTTACGAGTAGGCTGGTATGACCGAGACAATGCATACACATTTGTGACAATGAGTACGCAAATTATGCAAGATTTATTTCGCTCTGTCAGTGCGTTGTTCCTCAATTAAGTCGCCTGCACGTTAACTGCTTCATTTGATGTACATATCAATTATACTCATAAAATGGTGAGCACATGTTTTAATCAGGATTTATAAGTAGAAAACGTCCAAATTAATTCATGGTGTTACACTTTTATCAAAGTACATTAAATCGAAACGAAATGTGCGTTTAATGAAAAATATCGTTTATGAACTTCACACTGTAACAGGATTGGAGTTATAATAAGCACTAATACAGTTTTCGTGAAATTAAATTAAATGAGACAAAATAAATTAATAAGTGGTTGAGAGATGGATAATAGCGATTTGTTTTTACTAATAATATATTTATTATTAATATATTTAATATATGTGAAATATTGTAATCTGTGTAATGTTACTGGTACGAGTATATACATGATGAAATACCTTTTGACATCTCAGTAGGGGATTGCTTTGTACACTTATCATCTCATAGCGTTGCACCAATGCTGAGTCATTACTAGAGAAAACAAGAACAAACCAGAACAAAAATAACCAAACTATATACATGTACGTCATATAAAGCAGCAATAAAAAGAACAAGTTAGTTCAATTTTGAAAGTTAGTTCAGTTTTTCCTTCATCGAGTTACTGCATAGAGCACATACTATCTTGTTTCGTATACGTTAATACTGTTTTTACTAGCGTACTAGAATCTAATGACAACGAGGAGTGTCCGACTTACATGAAACGCAATTTGTGTTAATACATATGCGGAAATTTTATCTACTTAAGGGTAGCGCTGAAAAAGAAATTGTGACTCATAAATGAATACAGAAAAGTGTTCTACCAAAACTGAATAGGTAGACATTTTAGCAACGTTTTCCATTAAACATGAAACGATAGACGTAATAGCACCGTTTTCCACTTAATGTGAAACGATAAACGAACTAGCAAAGTTCCCCACTAAATCTGATTAAGTAAACGTAATTGCACAGTGTTCCACTAAATATGATTAAGTAGCTATTATAGCAAATCTGAGTAAGTAGATGCAGCTGCGATGTTTTCCACTCTTCGAAGTAGATATATATCATTGCAAGATTGTCCACTAATCGAAGTAGATATATATTATTGCAATGTTTTCCACTAGATCGAAGTAGATAGATATCATTTCAATGCTTTCCACTAAATCGAAGTAGATAGATATCATTTCAATGCTTTGAACTAAATCGAAGTAGATAGATATAATTGCAATGTTTTCCACTTAATCGGAGTAGGTAGATATAATTGCAATGTTTTGCACATAATCTAAGTAGGTAGATATTGCAATGTCTTCCACTAAATCTGAGTAGGTAAATATAATTGCAATGTATTCCACTAAATCTAAGTAGATAGATATAATTGCAATGTTTTCCACTAAATCGGAGTATGTGGATGTTTTAGCACAGTGCTCCATACAATCTGATAGGTAGAAGTAATAGCAATGTCACCGGAGTAAATCGAAATAGATAGATGTGATGACAAGGTACTCAACTAAATCTGATTAATTCTAGGTATGTAGACGTAATAGCACAGTATTCGAGTAAACCAAGAAATGTAGACGTAATAGCAAAGTGTTCTACTAAATCTGAATACGTAGGTGTAATTGCAAACTGCTCCAATAAACGTGAAAGTGTCCATGAGTAAAACACACACACACACAAAATTACATGTAACGATCAATTGTGCAGCAATAAAACCTACAGCGGATATAAATGTGACATGGCCTAAAACCCGTTTCGAAAAAAGAAATGTGACCGAAAAATGGTAACGCTTAATTCGGGGCAACTACAGTTTCGAAATATATTCCATAATCAGTGACAGCGGGTGAACATCCTGTACCGGTCCATATTTATGCTCGCATTTGGTCTTTAGGTGCGTTTTGCTCAATCGTATCGTCGAAACGCAAATAAAACATAACAATAGTATCAGCCGTGTTTACTGATAATCCTTGAAAACAACGACCGCAATATATAGCCTGTCAAATCCAACTCACTGCAAATATCCCCCTTCAAGATACTGCATCGCTTTCGGAAAAGCCCAGTCATCATTGCGTTATCGACCCTATCGTTCATGTGGAGAGAAACATTACCTGTTGCATTGAGCACATTTTGCGAAACCGATATAATCATCTGGAACTTTGGAAAACGGACTGTGGTTTAGACATAGGATTATAAACATAAGTGGTAAGAGTTTTTTTTTTTTATTGAAAACGCATTCAAATTATAATGGCACTCATTTACTATGACGATATATTATCTATGGTGTTAACGTTTTGGTGCCTTTTAATATTATAAGTAGTAGTAGTAGTAGTAGTAGTAGCAGTAGTAGTAGTAGTAGTAGTAGTAGTAGTAGTAGTAGTAGTAGTAGTAGTAGTAGTAGTAGTAGTAGTAGTAGTAGTAGAAGTAGTATCAGTAGTAGTACAATGGAGTTTAAATATATGTATGTATTATTATCACAATTAGAATCAACAGCATATTGTGTTAATAATTATCGGAATATCTTTCAAATAATTTTTAAAACAACCTTTGCAAAAGAAGTTATCACCTTCTCACAAACAATTTTCTAAAAAAACGTGTTTTAATAAATAAATGTAATAACTTTCAGAATGACGAAGTCAGTTGTGTTAGAATTACCAGTAGCCAGCGTAGTCAGTGTCTAATTAAATTCCTGAAATTATTTGGAAATTATGCGCATTTTCACATTTTCTGTGAAATGTACTTCAAAATAACAAGTCTATTTTTTTTTACAATTTTGAAAAGCATTGTCGATTTTTTAGTGCCAACATAGTAGTACTAATATTTATTTCACCGCGAAGTAATCTAGTTAAAACCAGACTTGCGGTAAATCGAGCGTCATTTTATGCTGCGTGTTCAATACAAAATTGATAGCATATTGACGCACTGTAAATAATTTAAAGCATAGTTTTATTAAATATTCACTGTATTATAAATGCATCATTAGCATAACAAAGACTTTGTGTGTGGAACGGTATTAATACATTAATGGAAAATGGAATCAAAATATTACATTTGAGAGAATTATGTCGTACCTTTATGATACAGACTAAGTTGGAATGGTTTAATAGTACGCCATTGGCGTACTTGAAGTTTTGTGTTACATTCCCTAAATTTATTTTGTAATTTTATTTCTTCAATTACATCGTAAATTTACGAACTACTTGCACCTTGTCTTGTTGATGTTAGGTACAAAATATTCATCACAAAAGTACATCCTAGTTAAATAAAAAATTCATTGACGTCAGTATTATTCAGTGAATTTTATTTAAATTGAAACACAAACTGGCAATTTATTTTGACAATCCAATTTGTAACGTCGCCTGTTTAGTTAATTATTGTAATCACCCATTCTAGGATCATTAGGGCTTAGATAAGAAGCTAATAATACTGGACAAATGATAAATATTGTAGACTTGTCAAACGTGCGCATCTGTTGTAGAACATTAAACAAATGGTTTTGATAAAAATGTATTTGGATTTTTTTTGCAAGAAGGCTACAATGAAACGAATTGTGAACACATATTGCTGCTGTTATCTGTTCTGTTATACCAGACCACTCTCTACAGGGAAATCAGTGTGGTAGATCAAATTAAGTTTGCATATATTTTACAAAGCTGGATACGAATTTGGCCGCAGCTAATATTTATAAAGATTCTTATGCTATTATTAACTTAAAAAGAAAATAAGTCAGTCATGCAATATGTGTTTGAAATATAAACTATGCTTTGAAACGCTTGCCTAACAGATACTAAATCTTCTTCAATTTGACATGAAATGCTACTTGTGTGTCAAACCCTTCAAACAATGCATTTCTTTCTCAGAAAATCCAATTACAAAATCTCAGAACGTTCAGATTTTTCTTATTTTAAAACGAAAATCCTTCATAAACACAAACCCGTATGTATGATATTTTTGTCTTGAAACAGTTTCCAACATTTAATTGCATGGTGAGGGTTTGGTCCACTTTTGCTGTTGAACTAATGGCCGAATTGATATGTTTCATCATTTTAATCAGTGCAAATAATTACTGAATATTATCTTTGAAAAATAAACACGGTCCAAAACATTGTATTCATCTGTCAGCAATCAGGAACATAATTGCCGTTCGTACGCATTTCAAAACAAATAAAAACATAATGTACCATAAAAATACAAGATAATTACAGATTTTATCTGACCTTGTATTGAAAGTTTTGCTTTTAGCGTGATAAGTTGCCAACATATTTTATGACTGAATTGAAAGTAAATAAAACACGGTGCAAAACCAAAACGGACAATAACGGAAAAAAAACTATGCGTTACTGGCTTATACTCGAAAACTGCACCGGATCATACCCGAATATAAACAATGCAAAATGCTTGACGATCTATGTATTCCGGGTCTAGATGGCAACAAAAGCCCCATAAGTATGCCAAATACTGTTGTTCAAGGAACACTATGGTATTTCACTCTTTAGTGAATTAAGACGATTAAGCTATTTAAGTACATTGTATGATCTGTAACTTTTATGGGGCTGACCTTTGGTCATTGGGTCTGAGGGAGGCTATCCCCGATCGACCATCGCCAAAGGGAGGCTATCCCCGATCGGCCATCGCCAAAGGGAGGCTATCCCCGATCGGCCATCGTCAAGCTCTCAATAATTTTAAGGTGGAATGTGCACACTGGCTGATGACGTGCAACCGGTTATCTTTTTTTGTGGTTAATATTGGTTTAATGGGCACCCTATACGTTGTAATGCTTTGTGCTTTATCTGAAGTTAAGACATTTTTTGTTATTTTTACCAATTAGCAGCATGATCCATTATAACTTACTGCAGTACTTTCGTTTTTATCCGTTGCTTATTTCATTCGTTATCCGGTGCCAGCCTTCGACACATAAAATACTCGTTTTCCCACAAACTGAACCGTCACTCATTATGACAATGACTTCCGAAGAATTATGGTGCCTTTTTGAACAGAAATCTAGTTTAGTAATATGCATTGCTTTGGTAGTTTGGTGAAACATCTGCATTTTCCTACTTTTCAAACAGTTTTTGTGCTTACACAGTTGGATAGTGTAGTTTCCTACTGCTAACTGACGTTTTTGTGGCTGAGAACGACCATTAAATTTAGTGAATGAATGTCTTAGTTGTTCCGTGAAATAAAGTTTTTTTTTAATTTTGTTTTGTAAAGTTTAACATTAAGTACGGAATTGTGAAACTAAAATAACAAACTTACATTAAAAACATCATTTTTTTCTGATTTAATCCGGTGCAGTTTTATGTATTAGCCGTCAACGCATAGTTTTTTCCCTTATTATCCGTTTTGACTAAGCACCGTGTAAAAGATATTCAATAATAATTGAACATTTTATATACTTTGGTTGTTGCATATCTCGATAAAAGTTAATACCTATAACGAACGGATGTTTTGCGTACCTGTTCTTACGATTATTCATATGAACATTGTTTTGAATTCACAAGAAAATAGTCCATCGTTTTTTTATTTACTTTCTGCACCTGATATAGTATTTATTCTAATGTGAAAAATGCAATTTACAGTCGACAAACCCTTTACTAACCCATTTATATGAATCATGTTTCTGACGTAAAATAAAGAAATACAATCAATGCACAGAACAGAGCAACATAACAGAATGACAGAAAAGAACGACAGAGCAGAACAACAGAACTGAACATTATAACAGAACAACATAATAGAACAACATAACAGAGTGACAGAACAGAACAAAAGAACATAGCAACCGAACAGAATAACAGAACAGAAACAAAAGAACCGAACAAATGGTTTATTAATTTAAGCATATTAAGGCTCAACGACATATATACCATTTTACAAAATCCAACAGACATGCGTGAACAATCACAATAATTTATAAATATACGAGGCGTTTCGTGGGAAATGCGGGCTTAATGCATGTGCTTAAAGTGTCGTCCCGGATTAGCCTGTGCAGTTCGCACAGTCTAATCCAGGACGGCCTTTCTGCTTTTATGATATTTTCTGTTTCAATAAACTCTCTTCTAAACATAAATCCACTGTAGGCGGAAAGTGCCGTCCCGGATCAGCCTGTGCGGACTACACAGGCTAATCCGGGACGACACTTTACGCAAATGCATTTAGCCGGGGTTTCCCACGACACGCTCCATACATATTGTATCAAATACTAGTAGCATGAATTAGAAGTGATAACATTGGACGCCCTTTACATACAGCTCGGTTGACCTGTACATGGTTTTGCAGATGGCGGGATGTTTGGCCCAGATCGCCCGACTATTGTTGGTCATCATCAACATTGTGTTCCTGGTGAGTTATGGTGTTTGAAAGTACGTCAGTTAGTAGTTTCAAAAATTTAAATGACACGTCTATGAAAATTCTGCAGACGTCATACATTGAAATAACATAACTTCGGTACATGTTTGTCTTCTTTTGAAAATCCGTACATGTCCATGTTCAAAATGTCATTCGGTGCATTATGTCCTCCTTATATTATAAACACTTTATTATTATATTATTTCTAATGACGATGTATGTAACATGATTACTTTTACAGATGGTGTTCGGAAAGTTTCGCGACAAGTGCAATAACTTACTTTAGTTTATTTTCATCTTTTATATGAAATGTTCAAGAAACCCATTGATGTATTATACCGTTATTTTTTATCGCCATATCAACTTCATGTTGACGTTATTATTCTGGAGTAAACTGCAAGAACTGAATGCCGGTCCGGCTACCTGCGCAAAATGACTTTCCAATGGTTATAAGTGTATCCTAATATTGAGTACATTCAAACGCATGAAGAGAGGCTCGGCGAACTCTAATTTATTACCAGCAATTTACCATTCATTTCATTTGGCGTTGTCGTTCGTTTGATCAAACAAATTTGATTGTCTTTGATTGTTTATATGTTGTAAAAACGACCTCGTTCAATTGCCCAATTTAAGATAGTTTGTAACGTTCTCAACTGGATTGGGTTGGTGTGTATTTCTTAAAAGGTTAAAGACAGCATGCAGTTGTAAAAATAGTGCTCAGTAAAGAAACAGCAATAGAATATGTTGTTCAATATTTTAATGAAGAGTATGTGAAAGATATTAAATAAATAAACACTAGACGGAGTTTAAATTCAGAAAATCAAGTCATGTATCATGCCGTCTCGAAAACGCACACACGCCTTAAACTTTCACAGAAGGATTTGAATATGGACACATATTGTTGCGTTGTTTACATATAATGCCCATTCATTTACATGTGCTATCTCCTGGCCACAAATACTTACATTACTAAACGATCCGCAATCTAGAGTCATAGAAAAAGAAACAAGCAAGAGGCGGTAATTGGTCCACCCTTCTGTAAACATTTTACGTTATGGCATTCATATACATTGTGTGTAGATTTTAACTAAGCTAGAGTGATTTGTATGACGTAAATGTGTGACTCGTGAAACTTCGACAAACTTTATTTGTTCATGTCAGGTTACAAACGATTGATCATGGAACACAACATATAACAGTAAATCATAACCTCTCGCGTCATTTCCAATCCTGCCCTGTTACGATAAACAGTTTCTTATTCTATAATTTAACAATGAAGCGAAAATGACACCAAGCTCAGATGTGAAAATGCCCTTGTAATTCCTCTCGCAGCTCTTGGGACTGGCAGTGACCGCCCTGGGGTTCATCCTCCGGTATGGCTACACCATCTACAAGCCCTTCCTGGAGACCGGCTTGAACCAGCTGCAAACGGCAATGCAGGCCACCAACCTGGGCACGTTCGACGTGAAGTCCATTGACATAGGGGAGGTGAGGTGGTCAGAATTGCAAGCATTGATGACTTCCAATGCAACGTCAATGGATGTTTGTTGCTTGCTGTTCAGAAATCAACCGCATAATTATAATTTCGCTATTATTTGACGTACCATGTTCTTATGTTCTGTACTATTATTGCGTGTAATAATAATACGTCATTTAATTAAGCTATGAAATATAAATGAGTAAAACAATAGCACGTAATGTTTTGTATATATTACAAAACCTTACATATAGCATACTGTCATAGTTCTGTGTCGAAGTTATAGTAAACGGCATAGTATAAAATAATTCGATATACAGTTTGTGAAGTCTTATTTTGTGACGATAAGGCAAGGCGATAAAAGCATTCCAGTAATTGTGTGTACACAGGGCAGATTTTTTATGTAATTAAGGCTTGTTTTGTTACAAGCAAAACGTATGTGATTTATATGTAAAACGCATGTGATTTATTTGTAAAACGTACCTATTTTGAAGGCTATTAAATTTACCTCTATTAATTGAACATTCGCTGTACTCTTTTATTGAAAAAGGTGCAAACAATTTTAATGTTCCATATTTCTTATGTTACTAGAACTATACTTTGTAAAGTTACAGCTGTATTTGATTATGATATTACAATATTATGCCTTATACGACCCACTGTCGTTGTCATGACGACGGCCTTCTTCCTTCAGGTGCTGCTCAGCCTGTCTATCGGCCTCATCATCGGAGGACTGGTGTTGTTCGCCCTGGCCTTCATGGGCTGTTGTGGAGCGTGCTGCAAGTTCAAGCTCTTCCTCTGGATTGTAAGCTATTTGCGTCTTGTGTCGCTTTTATTGAATATCATTAATGGTAACCCTTGCAACACCTGCAACAGGAGCACGAACTGTGAAGAAGAGTATCTGACCGCTTGATATTTATATTCTGACCATGGCCAATATTCGCCTGCTGCATAATAGCAATAATTATTAGCACAGAACTTTATTATCAACATAAATCAACATTTAAATTAAATATTAAATACAAGACATTTATATGTTTCGTCGTCTTTTTTCCAGTACGCCATTGTGATTGTGGTGTTTATCGTTGTTGAAGCCATCGGCATTGGACTCCTGTACGGCAAACCAGACATTGTACGTAGCAGCACGTCACAAGCATGCGTGTTGAATGGCCCGTCCCTCAACAACAACGCATATTTCTTAAGAGAGAAATATCTCTAAGACTTTATTATTATTATGACATAATGACATGATGATGACATAAATAAACCTCACTACATAAACGTTGTTTCATTAAAAACTTGACCGATGCTTGGAGTAGCGTAAATTCAGAAGCAACCAATTTAAATATGCGACATAAAATTATGCATCTGAGAGAAATTACAAAGCATATTGACCTTTCTGCAGGTGAAAGACAAGGCAAGGTCGTCGCTGTCGGAATTCAAAGGTCTTGGCTCCTCGGAAGTGACGTCACTCGCTTGGAACGTTATCATGATTCAGGTAAAATATGGATTCTAACAAACTTTGTATGCAGTAAGATATAACGTATTCACAATTTCGTTTAAGATCATTTGAAATATACCTACATAGACATTGGGATACACAAGGCAATCCAACTTGTAACTAAAAGTGGGGTTGTTCTACATTTTATTATAATTACTGTTATTATTACTGTTATTATTATTATTATTGTTATTATTATTATTATTATCATAGTATTATCATTATCTTTATTATTACTGTTGTTCAAAGTTCAAATGCTGCGGTGTGGACAGCTATGAAGATTTCAGTGTCGCAACTAGCTGGAATAAAAGTCCCCTTGGCCTTGGTTCAATTGACATGCCTCTTGCTTGCTGTAAAACCCTCCCCACCGCTGCGACACAAACAGCAGTCACCTGTGCCACAAAGGCCGATATGACACAGAATAATGGAGAGACCGTATGTACGATTTGTGACTTTTGTGTTTAAATTCAGTCGCGTCATTATAACCATATCAGCCGGGTCGACTTCCTAATCATCATTTATCTTTACATAATTATACATGTGTATTATATTGTACTTTTCAATATATTCATATCATATTTGAATAAGAATGCATGGTAAACAATACCCTTTGTCTACACGTCTGCCGATTATATATCCGGTTTGCATCACTCGTTTCTTGATTTGATTTCCCTTGCCATTATAATGTATAGATGATGATAAAAACGAAATAACATTTACATGTTGGGTAATGAAGCATTGAATGCATTCCTTATTCAGGGTTGCTATGGTGAAGTATGGGGTGCCTCGTTCGGCAAGACGGCGATCGCTGTGCCCGTGCTGGTCATTTGTGGCATAATACAGGTGAAGTGCGCGTGTACAGAAATATATTCACATACAAATGTTTGTGTTCTTATCAATACTGGGGTTGTAGACGCTAAAAACAATTCGAGGACAAGCATTCCATGCAATTGGATTTGACGATCCATTAAGGCACAATTACGTCATTGCCGTTATATGCTCGTCAAAGCAACAGCGCCCGCTTATTCCAATTTGATTTACAAACGGTATCTTAAATAAGATCAAAATTATTGATAATTAGGCATTAGAAGTTCCAACTCTGTAAACGAAATCAGACACGAAGGACACGCAGAAATGCAATAAAAACAATTATTCTATAGACCTTTCTATTTTATGCCAGTAACACATTGAACTCATACTCAGCTACAGTGTATTGCTAAATGATCGAACTTCACAAGCACTTGACAAGCTTCACAACGTGTTATTTTGTGTAAACTATGTTAACAGGTAAATACGTGATATCCGAGTGTAATGATTGGATAACACACTACATGTAGTTTAATTTGCATATGATTGACAATTGTGGAAATGTCTCTTACACAGATGCTGTTCATTGTGTTCGCGGTGATGGTTGCCAAGGGAGACGGTGACAAAGTGTCCCCTATCTAAATTGGAGAAGGTAGGACAGCTTTTAGGTGATATCACAGTGAGATATTACACGTCTGAAAATATATGTGATTACATGGGGGATTGTAGATTAAATATGCATTTTTCTGATGATATAAATTACAACGCCCGACATATTGTATCGTTCTGCATCATAATAATTACCAAACCATGTTGCTTGCAGAATATGCGTATTAATATTCGTATTGATATAATAATGTCGTTTACGTTATTATTGGAACATGTACATGTTCTAAACAACGCAAACAGATATTAGAATAATATTTGGGGGAGATGTCAAGTATTTGAAAATTTTAAAATAGCTATTCTTTCAATTTCTAGATATATGTTTTCGGGAGCTGACATTTGTCAAATTTTATTATAAACGTTTACTTTTTCTCAATGTTTTTTTATTATAAGTTCATTACTTTAAAGTACGAGTTGCATTTATTTCATGTTTATTGTTAAATGTACTAAAGTGATTAAAATGTCAAAACGTTTTGAAGCAGGTATGCTGAACTGCATTCAATGACAATGTTTTGAAGGCTTGAAAACTTGAAGCTTACTTTTCATACGGAGGTAAAAACGGAAAGGAATGACCCTTAGCATTAACTGTCTTAAGTAGTTTGTAACGAACGGCGTTTACTGTCATCTCTATTGTTATACCATGCGCCGGTCGCACATGTGTGACGTAAAAATCCGAATGAAACTGTTAAATTGCCATACTACAGTATATGTGTCTGAGTATGCTGTTGTGGAACATTTAAAACACTTGCATTATGTATACTAGCTTTTTCTAATAACTCATATTAATATTTAATGACATACACTCTAACATTGAGTTGAACATCCCATTACAATACAAAATATCAAGCAATTCCAAGCATTGGTATTTTAAAAGATTTGTTTAATAGGCAATACAATATCTTATTTGTTGGCTTAGCTCACCATTTGTTGTTTTTGTTTTTGGTTTCAGAAGGCAATCCTACGCGATTTCCGTCCATGGTTCAACTGTGATATATTTCCACAATGGAAGTGAACCGTATTTTTATGTTACATTCCTTTCAATATCTTTGTGATTATTTTATGCAGAACTTTACATTATAGACCTTTCCAGTTTTGGCCACTATAACATGTAAGCGCTCCTAAGCTAGTATTTTTTGAAACGTCTAACAGATTTTGTATCTTGATGTTTATGTTAATAGTGTTATAGTGTTGTGCGTGTTATATTACAAACGACTACCGGTATGTTGAAAAACAACTATTTGTGTCAAAGTGTTTTCAGTCGAAAAATGTTTCCTTATTACTTTGTGACAAATACGATACAAATAAACATACGGCTACGTGCACTGGCGGTTTCTTCTTACTGTTTTCATACTGAAAATTGGTCACCATGCACAAAGATATCAAAGGTGTGATGTCTACGAAAATGGACCCAAGAGGGCACTGTCAGTAAAACAAAATCAGAAATTTAGATATTAATAATGGCATATAATAAAGGTAAAACTAAAGTGTGGAAAAAGATTTTGCGCATTCTGAGAAAACAAATCATTATATAATTTAGGTCGTGTTTTTTTCCTTGGACCTTTTCTTAATTACGTTTTGGCATCATAATGCATAACAATAGTTTGCACATGTATTTTGACAGGTAAGAATAGCGCTGATGGTTTAAGCACTGTCAAATGTCATATGTTTTTATGACTCTGACGTCATAAGTTCAGTACCCATTTATTTATGTTTATTTGATGTTGTTGTTGTTTTTTTTATTGTTTTTTTTTATCAAACATCACATTATGTAATATATTATTAATAATTCAGGTAATGTATATGCTAGTGTATTGTTCATTTCTTTAACAACAATTACATTGCTATATAGATCACTTTTACGTAGACACAGTCCCTTTAATATCGGGCTTAATACATGTGCGTAAAGTGTCGTCCCAGATTAGCCTTTGTAGTCCGCACATGCTTATTCGGTACGGCACTTTCCGCCTACAGTGGATTTATGTTTAGAAGAGACTTCCTTGAAACAGAAAATACCATAAAAGCGGAAAGCGTCGACCCGGACTGCACAGGCTAATCCGGGACGACACTTTACGCACATGTATTTAACCCGGTTTTCCCACGACACGCATCAAATAATGATAATTGATAACTGATGTGGACATTATGCTATGTTGAATCTTATTTTTGTCCTATGCTTCATAATTTGAGCAATGTTTCAGTATTTTAAAGAAAGATTATTTTAAATCAAAGTGTTGCATAAAATGTTTTGTTCCTTCATTGGTCATGTTCATTACTTTCAAGACGTATTACCGAACACGTACATGTCATCTGGTTTGGGGTGTTGTGGGTTAATGGCAGTGTATAATTGTATATAGCCTATTAAAGGGACTTGTTCACAGATTTTCGTATTTTAAATTGTCATTAAATGTCTTAACTGCATAAACTAAAGCAATTGGACTAATTAAAAAAATATATAAAGAAAAAAATATATAATTAAAAGATCTGCTTTCGCCGAGACTCGAACCTCAGACTGCCGAGATCAAAAGTCTAGCGCGCTAACCACCCTGCCATTCTGACTTTTTATATGGAAGTGACTTTTAAACGCTATGTACGTAATACCGGGTACACGTGGGCCATTCTGAATTTTAATATTGTAGTGACTTTTAAACGCTATGTACGTAATACCGGGTACACGTGGGCCATTCTGAATTTCAATATTGTAGTGACTTTTTAACGCTTTGTACGTAATACCGGGTACACGTGGGCCATTCTGAATTTCAATATTGTAGTGACTTTTTAACGCTATGTACGTAATACCGGATACACGTTGGCCATTCTGACTTTCAATATTGTAGTGACTTTTTAACGCTATGTACGTAATACCGGGTACACTTGGGTCATTCTGACTTTCAATAATGTAGTGACTTTTAACGCTATGTACGTAATACCGGGTACACGTGGGCCATTCTGACTTTCAATATTGTAGTGACTTTTAACGCTATGTACGTAATACCGGGTACACGTGGGCCATTCTGACTTTCAATATTGTAGTGACTTTTAACGCTATGTACGTAATACCGGGTACACTTGGGCCATTCTGACTTTCAATATTGTAGTGACTTTTAACGCTATGTACGTAATACCGGGTATACTTGGGCCATTCTGAATTTCAATATTGTAGTGACTTTTTAACGCTATGTACGTAACACCGGGTACACGTGGGCCATTCTGACTTTCAATATTGTAGTGACTTTTAACGCTATGTACGTAATACCGGGTACACGTGTTTTCCAAAATACCGATGAAAAGCGTTACAAACGCTTTATGATTTTATCCATTTCAATAGATGATTTTATCAATTTCAATAGATGATTTTATCAATTTCAATAGATGATTTTATCCATTTCAATAGATGATTTTATCCATTTCAATAGATGATTTTATCCATTTCAATAGATGATTTTTCAACAGCACAACTACATTTCCAATATATTTATTTATCAGTGTGTTTTATCGCTTGCTAATGTATGATGTATTTTTCTTTTTGGGATCTATGACACAATTTTAAAAAAATTGTCAATTTGCCAATCTGTTACCAGGTCCCGTTAAATAATAATAATAATAATAATAATAACTTTATTTCACGAAGAGTTCACATTAAGAAACAATATTTCTTTTTTACAATGTGGTCTTCAATAAACAAACACAAGTGAACCATGCATACTAAAAACATACACGCCAATTAACAACAATAACTCAACTATAGTAATAAAAATAAAAAATAAAATAATAATAATAGTTATAATAATGTTGATAATAACGATGATGATGATTATGATCATAAAGGTGATGATTATGATGGTGATGATCATGGTGATGGTGATGATCATGGTGATGATGATGATGATGATGATGATGATGATGATGATGATGATGATGATGATGATGATGATGATCATCATCATCATCATGATCATGTTAATAACTACAAAAGTATTACATTCTTGCAAATATACAACAGACATATCACAAAGAAATAGTAAAAATGTAGTAAAACAAGCAATCTAAAACATAAATCACTGATTTCTTAATTGGTATTGTTTGAAGTTCTTTTTGAATGTAGTAATGGAAGATGCCTGTCTTATATTAATCGGGATAAAATTCCATACATTTCTTGCACAGTAAGAGAACGCTCGTTTTCCATATTTGGTTTGAAACGGAACAGATGATATTATTAAATGTTATTTTAATACAGTTACTGTATTCATAACTAAAATTATATTTATAATTGTAACAAGACAATTTTACTGTACTTACAATTCACACAACACATTAATAAATGCAATTGATACATTAAGGTCTCTTTTCGCCATAGATACAGTATATTTATTTCTGCTGCGTATCATATAAGTAATAGACAAAGTTAATGCAACAACATAGCTACTGGTCTTGACAGTTTCAATACAATCACAAAATGCATTTGTTACAACAGACATACACTGTCACACAAAAAGGATTTTTGTCTGAAATATACCAAGTTTAATCATACGTAAGTAAAGCTACATTTTTCTAAGATATTTATCTCAACCAATTAGTTCTTAATAAGAAAATTACATGTAGAAGTCATTGAAGAAGGTCATTGACCATAGAACAAATATGAACGCAATATGGTATTTTCCGTTTCAAGGAGGTATCTTCTAAACATAAATCCACTGTAGGCGGAAAGTGCCGTCCTGGATAAGCCTGTGCGGACTGCACAGGCTGATCCGGGACGAGACTTGCATATGCAATAAACCCTGTTTTTCCATGAAACTCCTCATATGCAGTTCAGAGCTAGGTTTTCGATTTCAGAGACACTCAAACAAATCAATGCTGGTCATCAAAGGCGGTTGAAACCTTTGGTTATGCTCTTTAAAGCAGTAATTTGCTGCGTATAAATAGCACACTAGAAATAAACTGAAATTCAATACCTACCAGAAATGAAGCACAGCTATATGACGTAACACAACTGTTTATATTGACATTTATAACAACAGAAGTTTGACCTTGTGATCCGCTTGTCCGCAGATCTAGAAGAATCTGAATATATGCTCAAAACAATGTATCACACAAACGGTAAAATGGTGAAATGCAAAAACAAAGTAAGAAAGTCATTGTCCATTGAACAAATATCAACACAATTGTGTTAAAAGTCAAACGACGGTGATGCCTCTCCAGCAGACATGTTCAGGTAGTTCAGTTTAAGGTCTTCAATTTCTGAGAAAATCAGATAAATCAATGCATGTCATAAAACGTTGATGACGCATTTGATTATGCTAAAGCAGTAATTTGCTGAGTATAAATATAGCACAACAGAAATAAAGTGGAATTCAATACCTACCGGAAATGAGACACAGCTATGACGTAACACGGCTGTTAATATTGACAATTAAAACAACAAAAGTTTTACCTTGTGCTACGGTTGTCCACAGATGTAGCAGACTCTGAATACACGCACATTTATATACTTACAACAATGTATCACAAACATGGCAAAAATGTACCAATGCACAAAACATACTATCGAATCAAGTAAGAAATACAATTTGAACGCACAAACACACTTTCTTATCACATATGTACAAAAGCCTTATTACCATCGCAATAAGTAAAGGAAACCATGTTATTTTAAAGCGAATAGTCTTATTCTAACGCAAATACGAGTGTAATACCGCTGAATTAACGCGTTTTAACGACAAACAAGGTGTATTAACGCCAAAGAACTCGTCATAACGCAAAGAAGCGGCGCATTTACGCATTAAAAAGTTGTACTAACGCGAATATTAATCTCATAATAACGCGAAATATAGGCGTATATGCCAAAGATTGGTGTAATAACGCTTATGAAAGGCTAAGTACGCAAAGTTGAAACTCGTAATAACGCATTGACAACTTTCTTTGCGTGATTACGACATTTTTACCGTTCAGGCGCGTAGCGCCGCATACTCTTTTACTCGTTCGAGTAAACATTGAAATTAAAATCTCAAAAACAAAAATGACATTAACTTCGAAAAATGAAATATAAATCAGTGCCAAAGGGGGGTTAGGGGTAAACAATACTCTCATAAATCCAGACACTGGCGTTTTATTTTAATTTTTGCCGGTCCGTGTTCTTAGTTTTACTAAAAAATTGCGCCTCTTTTTTTTTGGGGGGGGGGGGGGGACAAACCGTTTGTTCTTTTCTGTGCGTAATGTATACTTTCCCTTGTCTTGCTAAACGCCATGGTTTTCATCGTGTTCATAAGTCGTCTACCAGCGATCCGCCTAAAGCCCCGGTCACACTGTCACGATTTTGGCTACGATATTCCACGATTGGTCGTGGACGTGTTAATTGTGATGAGTCGGGATGCAGTGTCCCGATTGTGTCTTCATACGTATACCTACGGTTATTGTAGTAAGAGACTACGAATATAAACGACACTTGTAGGTTTCCGCAGCCGATTCACCACGGTTTTACCAAGACATGATGCGATATATTACGACTGAAATACGCTAGCGTCAGGTAAACGCTACGGCAACACACGATTACAGGCGATTGTTAACGTTTCTCCTAAGATTGAAGTAAGATTAAAGAAGAATCATCACGATAAACCTAAGAGCAGCCAATAATTCTCACGCTTCATTACGCTTCAAGGCATCACGATGCCGTATGCATAATCGTGACGCCAACGTAGGCAAACGTGGTGAGTGCGTAATAACATCGCGCTAAACCGTACAGGCAACCCGACCCAATCGTCGCGTTGTCGTGGTCCATCGTGTATATTCTTGAGTAGTCATGATAGATGTCGCTAAAGATCCTATTTCAATTATAACAGAATCGTAGGGAACGCGTATAAATCCGTACCATATACGTAGCAAAACGTACCATAACGCACTACAGTCTTGTAATATATATGTCATAAAATCGGTCACGATTAATCACGATTACACAAAAAAATACCATGAATGGCTTGGTCGTCTCAACATTTACCGCGAAAAAGAAATAAATTCTAATATGGTGGTAGACATCTTCGCAAGACGAACGGAAAGGCCACTTGCTTTGATTTTTAAGGTGTAACTTTGTCAAAACTGATGACATATAAACTGCAAATTTTACCAAGATAAGCTATAAAACTCACAAAATCCGTTAGTGTTGTTTAATAACTAAGCGCCAGCCAATACACTTATTTGAAGAGCAACTCCTATGAAAGTGACGGTCCAAACTTGCCAGAGAATATAATGGTCTAAATGTCAGGAACAGCGTTTCAGTGGGTCATATAATTTTAACTTTCTGGAGATTCCGGGGGCCTCCGGCCCCCTGAACCCCTAGCCAACGCTTTGCCCTGGACCCATTGGGGGTCCGAGCGGCCCCCTGGATCCCAGCTTACTTTGTTTTATTTTTATATTTCGCGTAACAACGAATTTGGCCGCGATACGCCCCTGCCGTTATTACGCATTAAATCGCGTAATTATGCACCTATCAATGTTTTCCCCGGCGGGGGGGGGGGGGGGGGGGGCGCCGGGCATTTGACACGCCAAAATGGGTCCCGGAAAAATAGACTTTGGTCGGATTTTAGATCCCGATAATATACGCCCCCCAGGCCATTTGATTGATACATGTATATAGCATCTCCCACTGAGGAGATTTTGACAAATATACTCGGCTCTAGGGTGGGGAATTAGACCCAAAAAAATAACATTTGTCAAATTCCCCTAGGTTCCCCAAATATTGATAGGTGCATTACGCCTATAAGTACTTGCTACCTTGTTTAGCGTTACAAGACCTTTACTTCGCGTTATTACGAGTTCAAGATTCGCGTTATTACGTGTTACATTCACATTATTACGAGTTTCAAGTTTTTAATTTTACGTACGCTTTCTCATTTGCGTTGCTTCGCATTTATATTACGTTATAAGGGCTTTCTTTCGCGTTATTACAGGTTTCTAAATATTACGTTAGTACGCCTTTTTCGCGTTATTACGCTTTTGTTCTCGTACATACGCATTGTTTCGCATTATAACGCGTTTTGTTGGCGTTATTACGAGTTTAAGAGCGTACACATGCAAAATTTCGCGTAGTTCCTAGTATTTTTTATATAAAGGAATGGTACTAATAGGCCTTCGTACGTATGTAATACGAAATGAATGCAAACAAAACACACTCACTATCTTATCACATATGTAAGACGATTTGAATGCAAAACAACGCTATCTTATCACATGTATCAGACGATTTGAATGTAATTCAACGCTATCTTATCATATAATAATGTAACACGGTTTGAATGGAAAAGAACGCCTATCGAATCACATAATTATGTTATAATCTTTGAACGCAAAACAACGCTATCTTATCATATGTTTGTAAGACGATTTGCATGCAAAACAACGGTATCCTGTCACATATGTAAGACGATTTGAATGCAAATGAACGGCTGTCAAAACGCATATATGTAGTCGATTTGAATGGACAAGAACGGCTATCGAATCACATAATTATGTAATACGCTTTGAACACAAAACAACGCTATCTTATCACATGTTTGTAAGACGATTTGAATGCAAAACAACTCTATCTTATCACATATGTAAGACGATTTGAATGCAAATGAACGGTTGTCAAAATACATATATGTAAGATGATTTGAATGGACAAGAACGGCTATCGAATCATATAATTATGTTATACGACTTCAATGCAAAACAACGCTATCTAATCACTTGTGCCGGACGATTTAACTGCAAAACAACGCTATCTAATCACATGTGCCGGACGACTTTAATGCAAAACAACGCTATCTAATCACATGTGCCGGACGATTTGAATGCAAAACAACGCTATCTAATCACATGTGCCGGACGATTTGAATGCAAAACAACGCTATCTAATCACATGTGCCTGACGATTTGACTGCAAAACAATGCTCGTATCACATTAAGTTTTGAAAGGCGATTCGAATGCACAACAACGGCTGTGTTATCATTTGAATGCAAAAAAAAACGATATGAAGTTCAAGATTGTACAAATCCCTATCGTGATCTTTATCTGTACTGTGTATTCATCTGTATTTATATAAATACAGCATGAAAACTACGTATTGCATATTGAAATGTATTTGCATATTATAAATACAGATAACAAATTACTGGACATAAACAACTAATTGATTCGCCTGCAGTATGACAGCTGTTGTTATTTGCGCAACGGTGCTGATATCACGGATTGTATTGATTATTGTTAATGTGAGACACTGTTCACGAGTTAAGGAGCGATAGGACTTGAACGAACCACTGCAGCCGACAGGAAAACACACTTACACGTGATACTAAGAAAGTAATGTTGACGATTATTCTATATATAAATAATGTTTCGATGATATGGAATATGATTTTTGACAAAGATGTCATTGTGGTTTAGGTTCACGTTATTTCTTGTGAATGATGACAACAATGAGGCGTGTCGTGGGAAACCCGGGCTTACTGCATATACGTAAAGTGTCGACGACACTTTCCGCTTTTATGGTACTTTCTGTTTTGAGGTAGTCTCTTCTAAACTTTGTCTCATCTAAACAGTGCAGACGGAAAGTGTCGTCCCGAATTAATCCGGGACGACACTTTACGCAGATGCATTAAGCCACGTTTTCCCACGACATGCCTCAATATATAATACCGCGATAACCGGATTCTTCTGTTACAATGACTAAGATTTGTAGATTGTGGTAATTGATGAAAATGATGACAATAAATATGATGTACATAATGATTAACATAATAATGCTGATGCCGTCGATCTTGGTGCTGATGTTGATGATGAACATCAACGACAACGATGACGAAGATGATGATGACAATTATGATGATAATAATGATGACGAAAGTGGTGATGATGAAGATGATATTTTTTTAACGATGATAATGTTGATGATGATGATAATTCTGCTGTTGTTGCTGATGCTGCTGTTGATGATAATAATGATGGTGATGATGATGATGGTGTTGATGATGATGATGATGATGATAATTCTGCTCTTGTTGCTGATGTTGCTGCTGCTGATGATGATAATGATGATGATGATGTTGATGGTGATGATGATGATGGTGTTGATGATGATAATAATAATGATCTTGATGATCCTGCTGATATTACATATTTGTTGTTATACATTCGTTTACATAAAACAAATATGTGGGTCAATAAACTATATACATTTTATGTTATTAAAACTTTATTTATGACGCTTCACTTAATTTGCATGTTCGTAACGTCTGCATTTCACCTGCGGCGTGTTGTAAAATGTTTATGCTTCGCAGGTTCAATCAAGGATATGATTCACTAAGCAGTAGAAACAATTTTAAAATGCGTGAACTCACTGTATGCGTATAATTACCATACTCCGTACTCTGTACATGCGCGTTTAAAATGGCTCACTGTATTCTGACACAACGCAGTCAAAGAGCTCACAAATGTTTACCTTCAGATACTAACATCTCAACGGTAGAAATTTGTTGAAGTTGAAGATAACGTCCATTTTATGACCGGATAACGTTACTGACATAAATGTGGGTGAATTAAGCTGATCAGCGACAGAGGCTGTGGACGTACCTGTCTCATTAACGCCACAGGTAACTGCAATTTTACATAAATTTCACCTAGTACTTATCCTCTACTGAGCTGCGAGCATGAACATAATGAAATGGACTTTTCAGAAATATATGAATCAACAAAATACGTGTGTTAAATATAACGGATCCGTATGTATTGATTGTAAAAGCTTGTTAGTATCCAGTTACGTAAATGGGATCTAACTAAAAGTACATAATTTATGTGTATTCCCAGTATATAGATACGTCAATACTAGCCTCAACAATATGTTAACTTAAAAAAGAACTGTATGTTTATTGTATATAAATACATATATGGTATTGGTTTTTATACAAACGTAATTGTGTCACAACAATCAACATGCGTCTTCACCGGTAATGTGCATAATAAAATAACACAATTGTACAACTGTTCTTCACATGTTTGTGAGGTAAACATACGTTTAGTAAGCGTAAGTTCATGAGTCATGTACGTTTAAATCAAACTGATATTTATGGCGCTGATAACAGAATACAATGTGCCATATAGCGGATGAAATTTTATTTAGGACAATTGACAAATCAATAAAGCTGTTCAGTCGTAACAAATAATGATAACAACTGTACACTTAAGCATCTGAGTTGGCTAAACAAATAACTTTACCTCGCGTTATATTAAGAAACGTTAACAATACATTATGAAATGTAAACAGGGAAATATGAAAACTGTGTTCAGGTATTGTGTGAATTGAGAACATTATATAGAGATAGAATGATACATGCGAACATTGTATTTAGATATTTATTTAGAGTGATAAATATGAACATTGTATTGAGATAAATGATATATGTGAACAATAGTTTGAGAATGAGTGATACATGTGTTGTTTTTTTAGATAAAGTGATAAATGTTAAAATTGTATTGAGGTAGATGATAAATGTGAACAATGAATTGAGGTAGAGTTATAAATGTGAACATTGTATTGAGATAAATGATAAATGTTAAAATTGTATAGAGCTAAATGATAAATGTGAACATTGTATTGAGATAGAGTGATACATGTGAAAATTGTATTGATGAAAGGTGATAAATGTTAACATTATATTGAGATAGGTGATAAATGTGAACAATGAATTGAGATAGGGTGATAAATGTGAACATTGTATTGAGATAGGGTGATAAATGTTGATATTGTATTGAGATATATAATAAATGTGAAAACGTAATGGGATAACATGATAAATGTGAACATTATATAGAGATATAGAGATAAATGTTAACAGTGTAGTGAGATAAATGATAAATGTGAACAATGTATTGATATAGAGCTATAAATGTGAATATTGTATATAGAGATAAAGTAATAAATGTGAACAGTATATTGAGAAAGAGTGATATGTGTGAATAGTGTATTGAGATAGAGTGATAATTGTGAACATTTTATTGAAATAGTAATAAGTGTAAACATTGTATATATAGTGATAATTGTGAGCATTGCATTTGGATAGAGTAAAGACAGCATTTTAATAGAGTAATAAATGTAAACATTGAGGTATTCTGAGAGGTGTGGACATTACATTACGGTTCCTCATTCTAGGACTTAGGAAGTCACCACCATGAGCTGCTTTTCCGGTGTGGCGAGACTCCTGTTGGTCATCATCAACATCGTATTCATGGTAAGATATTAATGAGGCGTGTCGTACGGTTTAATGCATGTGCGTAACGAATCGTCCTGGATTAGCCTGTGCAGTCCGCTAAGACTAATCCAGGACTGCGCTTTCCGCCTACAGTGGATTATGTTTAGAAACATAAAAGCGGAAAGTGTCGTCCCGGATCAGCCTGATCGGGCTGCACAGGCTGATCCGGAACGACACTTAACGCACACTCATTAAACCCGGGTTTCCCACGACACACCTCATTTCTATATGCATTAAGTACATTGTGGACTTATTATAGCAACGGATTTAAAATAAAATCACGCGTTAATTACGTAAAAGGGAAGAAGTCAATTATTCCCAGCAACTGCACTGCATTCTTCCTTTGTTGCTGGTTTAATGATAACACTTTTTGTTCTAGTTTTATTAACATAACATATTCAAGCCAACAATGATTATTGTACTCAGAACAGATTATTGTACTCAGAACAGATTATTGTACTCAGAACAGTCTACCTTTTATCCCATCATCAGGCGTGCATTGACGAAATAATACCCCACGGAATAAACTTTGCTTTATTTCAACACTGTGGTCATAAAGCAGTCAGGCGCAGTGTAATGACGTCATCTTGTTGATTTGGTGAAGTAATTTTATGTTTTTCGTAATATTTAATGCGTTTTCTTTCGTTTATTTTCAAAATTAAGACGGCAAATGTTGGGATAAATAAAATACTAGGAAAGTGTAGAATAAAGATAAGTTTATTTGCTTGGCACGAAAACGTGAACCACTCGCAAAGGCTCGTGGTTCAGGTTTTCTTAGCCTCGCTAAATAAACGTATCTTATTCAACACTAACCTAGTATTCTCTATTTATATGCTATGTTTAGTGGTAAGAGCCTTTCGTCTGGTGATAATAACGTATGTAAGCTTACACTGCCAAGTTGTTTCAACAACTATAAGTTGCTTTCAGCTTCTAGGGTTGGTGATAACAGCCTTGGGTCTGGTGTTACGGTTCGGGGAGACCCTATACCGACCCTTTCTCAAGGTGGGGATCAGCGAGCTACAGGAAGTCCTCGACAACACCAAACTTGCTACCTTTAAGGTGGAGGATATAGACTTCGGCCAGGTAAATGACTTTTGAAACGCAACAGTAAGATTTTGGTAAGTTCTATGATCTTTAAATGGCCGTACAATTATGATGAAGAAATTATTTTCAATTCATCGTTGTTTATCGGCCAAAAGACGACGATTTGGAATTACGTTAGGCTGAGTTGTTTAAAAGCCACGCATCAGAACGACCAAGAGTTGTTTATTGGCCGATAAACAACGATACTGCGAAAAATATTATGATTCTAACATTATTTGATATATTTTTGCAATTGTAATTGAAACTCCTATTTACTATGCTCCGCTCAGAATCGAGACTTCTTTTTGCGTTGTTTATTGGGTAGTTTAATAACGTTAATTTTTGCTCTTTGTCTATAGAAAAATTAGCGAGAATCATGTAAGAATACGTAATATATGCATGTTTCATGTACTTTCCCGTTGGGTGTGTGCGGCATAAAAGTTGAATGAAATCACAGTGGTTTATGAAATATATAAATAAACATTTTACAATTCGTGCGCATAATATCACATGCAGAGATTTCAGTAGTTTTCGAAAACCAAAGTCAAATGACCCTGGCTTGAAATTTTGTAGGGTCGAAATAATGAAGTCGCAGGAATGTTGTTTATGCAATTTTCTCAAACGCTCTGCAAACGGTAATTTGTGTTTATAAAGGTTAAGCACATTGCAAAAAAACAAAAAACAACATTATAGATTTTTTAAAAATCTAATAATTTTGAAGTTGGCAAATGGAAAACACGAGCCAAACGGATGCAAGGCGGATTTTTTCCTCGAGTAAAAAATACATAAATTTCTATTTGCTTGCACCAAAAAGCATGATTCTGCATATATTGAAATCCCTGATCACATGTACGATCATATAAGGCTTGTAACACATTAAGCCAAGGGGTAAAGAAGACATGTCGGTGACTGATACCGTACATGTCAAGCTCGGGCGGCGGAGTTTATTACGGAATCCGGTTAGTGCCATATGGAATATCGTGCCTCTTACGGCGAGGGTGAAACACGAGAATTGCGCGAAACACGAAGCGAGACACGATATTCCCGCGAGACACGAAGCGAGGCACGATATTGTAACACGAGATCTCGCACTGTCGCAGTAGCCCATACCACAATATCTCGTGGCAAAATATCGTGTCCCTCTTTGTTTTTCGCGCAATTCTCGTGTCTCGCTTCGTGCCTCGCTTCGTGTCTCGCGCAATTCTCTTGCCTCGCGTTCAAAGGTCGAGACATGAGATGCGAAGCGAGACACGAAGCGATACACGATATTGTATCGTTCAAATATCGCTCGATTATCGAGTTTCGCGTCTACCGGTGCACCAGGAATTAATCACGTTGTAGTTGTTTGATATTATTTTGTAAAAATATGATGATGATGATGTTGTTGTTGTTGTTGTTGATGATGATGATGATTATTATTATTATTATTATTATTATTATTATTATTATTATTATTATAATGATAATGATGATGATGATAAGTAACACCTAAGTTGAGTTGACACCAAAGTGCGTTGCTACATAGGACAATAGGGGCAATGCACCTATCTGCTTTAGTTTAGTTTAGTCGTGTTGACCTACTTTCAGTGTGTGAAAGTTAATTTGAAGAAGGCCTTTAGTACACAACTATTTAAAAACGCAACAGAAGTAATTGCAGTTTCCTCAAGACGGATGGGCGGACGGACGGACAGACAGACAAAATAACAGTCTGACAGAGAGACAGACCGTTACTTCTACAGCAACAGGCTTTTCATAAAAATAAACAATAAGCATAAATAAAACGTAGTCATCATTATAGTTCAAACAGAAACAGTTATCAAATCGAGTAGACGTAGCCACAAAGCAGCAGTATCATCCAGGCGAATGATGGACAAAGAGGCTGACAAACAAACAAACAGGCAGGCAGCAGACAGACAGACAGTGGGCCGTCATGGACTGGGCCGTCATGGTCTGGGCCGTCAGCGACTTGGGCCGTCCTGACCAGCATTCGTTCGTTAGGAAAAAGAGTGTTTCCCTGCTTTGCTTCCCTGCTTTCAAACCGCGAGACTGGATATTCAGGCGATATTTGAACAATACAATATCGTGCCTCGCTTCGTGTGTCGCCCGATTATCGTGCCTCGCTTCGCGTTTCGAGTATCGTGGTTTGAAAATCTACCGCGATACTCGAGATTCGGGCTATATTTGAACGATATAATATCGTGCCTCGCTTCTTGTCTCGCCTGAATATCGTGTATCGCTTCGTGTCTCGCTTCGCATCTCGTGCCTCGACCTCTAAACGCGAGGCACGAGCATTGCGCGAGACACGAAGCGAGGCACGATATTTTACCGCGAGACACGAAGCGAGACACGAAGCGAGACACGAGAATTGCGCGAAACACGAAGCGAGACACGATATTTTGCCGCGATATATTGTGGTATGGGATACTGCGACCGTGCGAGATCTCGTGTTACAATATCGTGCCTCGCTTCGTGTCTCGCGGGAATATCGTGTCTCTCTTCGTGTTTCGCGCAATTCTCGTGTCTCGCCCTCGCCGTAAGAGGCACGATATTTCATATGGCACTAACCGGATTCCGTTGTTTATGCTATCCAGTTAGCTGTGTTATTTACAAACATTGAGGTCATCCATTAAGCAAAGGTCCAGTAAAATAGCTGTTTCAGGAGGTCTTGCTGGTCACCGTATGTATGTCGTGTTATTACGTTATCCAACTGATAATTAAGTGAACAAATGTGCTAATAACTATAAACATTGGATATTTATTTGTCATTTTACATTTCACTTATATCGTAAAACAATTTAATGAGCTTTGAAATCGTTTAAGAGACTCTCCGATCGTTGAATTTACAATTCATTCATAAGACGTCAAAATATGTTTGTTTCAGGTTACCCGACCTACATAAAAAAAATGCCCCGACCCTTGAACATTTTATTGAGTTTGTCATATATTTTTTGTGTAATTTACTGTTTTTCCAATAATTAAATGTTTTATGGATAAATCAGTATTTTGTTTTGATAGCATCCACTTATAAACATTAAACATTACCGATATGTTTTGAATATTTATTAAGTTTTAGAATCTTCAGGTTGATCATTTACCAAAATAATAATAATAATAATAAGAAGAAGAATAATAGTAGTAGTAATAAAATACCTACCTACCCTAATTTTTTGGGCATGTCATCAGAAACAAACATATGTTTACGTCTAAGCTCCAAAGTACGACACAATTCGAAATGACACGGTCTTTTAGGGGAAAAAAATATATGCGAGGCGTGTCGTAGGAAACCCGGGCTTAATGCATGTGCGTAAAGTGTCGTCCCATATCAGTCTGTGCAGTCCGCACAGGCTGATCCGGGACGACACTTTCCGCCTACAGTGGATTTATGTTTAGAAGAAACTGCCTTGAGACTGAATAAAAGCGGAAAGTGCCGTCCCGGATCCGGGACGACACTTTACGCACGTGCATTAAGCCCGGTTTTCCCACGATACGCCTCATATTCAGCTTAGAAAACATTTTAGAAACTCGCCATTGTATTTTATTAACACGTTTCACTTCAGGTGATGGTCAACCTGTCCATCGGTCTCATTATCGGAGGATTAGTGCTGTTTAGCCTCTCTTTCCTCGGCTGCTGCGGAGCTTGCTGCAAATTCGAATTTTTCCTGTACTTGGTTAGCTTGCATTAGAATGTTTCTGATAAGTTTTTAATTCAGAATCACCCTGTAAAGCGTGAAGTCGAAATTTAATGTGTGAAACCAGTATATTTAATGTTGCATTATTGTATAGCAATATGTTATTAGTGATTTATTATTACAACATACGGTTGCTAAACTCATCGAATTAAAATCCATATTTTGATATATTAAGAAATGGTTTTATAATGAAGTAAATGAGTTTCAAAACGTTTGTTTTAACAAATAGTATCGATGACAAAACTTTAAAAAAAACTAGTTTTGGAACAAGTCATGAACCCTTTTTTTGTTTTGTAAAGCATGTCAGGGAATGATGTTGCGTACTCAAGAATTCGGGAAAAAAAGCGTAAAATTGTTATTTGTATAAAATTTCAAGTATAGTATACATTAAGTGGATTTAATTGATTGAAGTGCATAAATAAACCTCGTGTACTGTATAGTACACTATTTTAAAACTGGATGCGTTTGTCCTCTAGTAGCGTATTTTGAACCCAAAGTAACTAAATTACTCGGTCGTATTCCTATACCGCAGAATGTGTTGTTGTTGTTTTTTCACTTCTCTCGTAATAAATAAGTGAAGTGTGGTGACACTGTCACGTACAATACTTTGAATTCCCTTTCTGTTATATTTCAGTACGCAATCGTGATAGGTGTGGCGTTCATTGGTGAAGTAGTAGGAATGGGACTTTTGTACGGCATGCCTTCGCTGGTAAGCTGTTGCTACGTGTATTACACATTGTGAAAAGCATGGCGTACAAAGAATAATGATGACAAAAACTAAATTCGCATATGAAAGAAACAACGAATATAGAAACATTAATGCATAAAAGCGTGTGTGTGTTGCAGGCTCGTTAATTATAGCAAATTCACTAAAATGATAGGTTTCACTGTACAAGATGTACGTAATATAGATCGTATTACAGAACGTTACTGTAGTACGCTAGTGTTTGCATTGTTCGCAGCTAGCATTTGTCCGAAAAGAGATTCGGAATGTTCGAACATCAGTTGTATGACGCAGTTGCATAGGCGGCTTTAGAGGAGCGCAAGCGACGTACGCCTCTCTAAAATTTTCCAACATTCGGTTTTTAAACCTCAAAATATATTTAAACATATGAGGTGTGTTGTGGAAAAACCGGGCTTATCGAACGTGCGTAAAGTGTCGTCGTGCAGTCCGCACAGGCTAATCAAGGACGACACTTTCCGCCTACAGTGGCTTTATGTTTAGAACAGACTTACTTGAAACAGAAAATACCATAAAAGCGGGAACTGTCATCCCGGATTAGCCTGTGCGGACTGCTTTACGCACATTCATTAACCCCGGTTTTCCCACGACACGCCCCAATTGTATTTTATTGCTATTAATGTGTTTTTCAATCTATTTAGTGTCACGATCAACCCCATTCTTCGGTATTTTGAAAAATGTTCTTTAAATTGTTCGTTTCTGTCGATATTGTAACTTTCGGCCAATATCTATCCAGCGGTATAAGAGCAGTTTGTTGGCAGCTTTTTACAGCTACTGAATATTTCCGCCGCCTGTAACTCAAACTCCTGTATCCGCGTCTGAGTTGTATTATTTATTTACTTTCATAATCCTCCATGACATGAAAAGTGCAATGACGTCAGTTCGATGGCCATGGGCTTTCTGAGGCAAACGTTCTGGTTCATACATATGAGAAAATGAAATGCCTAAACATTCAACAACATGTGCGATGAAAGCCAAGACAATATTTATTGCTGTAAAGTGCGAATGTTACTTACAATAATTGTCGTTCGTAAGAAAATATATCAAAGGAAAATTAATAAAGATTTAATATGTTTAGGTAAAGGACAAAGCAAAGAGTTCGATGTCAATCTACAAAGGTATAGCTTCCTCCGAGGTTTACAGTTTAGCATGGAACGTCATTATGATACAGGTACAATTTCATACATACTAGTATTTAACTATAAATACACGTATTTGTTGTCCGATCTCAACTGTGTATTGACTTATACATATAACAGTTAATATAGAATAGTATGTTGTGTTGAATACATTTATCTAGCAATTCTCAGAAATACTTAAAAACGAGTCTTTTTGTGTCAATCGTGTAAACGTGTTTTGTGTCCAACACCTACCTTAAGTAGTATTCTGTATATCCCTGTCGGCTACATGTTTAGACTTTGTTTTCAAATAAGAAAACAATTACCTGGATAATGTTTCAGATTAGAAAAAGGTGTATTTGTCCACTATTATGACCTTGACTATACACTTGGTGTTGAAGCATTAGTATTAGGCGTAAAAAAGTTGTTGGTTTCCGCTTACCCGAGCCCCCACTGTTTTTTTTTTGGCGCCGACCCTAACTGTTTTTTTGCCTATCTATCATTAACTTTTTCTGACTTTCGGTAAAAAGAGCAGTCGTTGCTAATATGCGGCTTTTCGGTAATTAGCAAACATTTCGAATTAGTCTGCGTAGTAATGAAATACCGTAAGGTACTGTTTCATTTGGGGATTTACATGCAGTCCAATATACTTAAACTGTGAGGTGAATATGCCGCGAAGAAAAAATAGTAAAGGGAAAGAAACGTTTTTTCACCCCCACATTGTTTTTGGAGACGTAAGCGGAAACCAACAATTATTTTTGTTTGGCCTTAGTGTTATGCATATTAACATTGTATGTTTCTCCATGAAGCTGTATTAACTCTCAAACGATAATGTTCAACGCTATCATGTGAAGTGCGTATCACTCTCAGTTTCAGTGTTGTGGCGTGGACAGTTACCGAGATTTCAACGTTTCCAACGCCTGGGAGAAACACCCCGTACCGAACAACCCTAGCCTGACGTTGGAGACGCCGATAGCGTGTTGCAAAACGTTACCGTCAGGGACGTCTCAATCAGAATTCGCGTGCGCGTTCAAATATAACAGCGTCACAAGCAATGGAGAAATGGTACTTCGCCAGCAGTTCCTTTTTTTATAAAATTGTGTCGACATTTAAGTAAAGAAATCACTATCAAATAACAATTCTACTATGAATTGTTTATTTTTAAAATGCGTATTAAAATTACTCTTCTGCAAATAGGTAGACGAACGTTGTAATTCTTGCGCAGTTTAAATTTATTTAAAAAAAACAACAACATTTTGTTTATTGCTTGTTGTTGGGTTGATTAATCAAAGACTATTACTATTATTACTACATTTTACGGCATATTACTTTGTGGAGCCTACTGCATTGATAACAAATGATCGCGCTTTTTGTCAAAGTCTATGTTGTACAAATCTCTACAAGTTTAAAATATATTTTATCGATCTACCGCATCTATCATTTCTAGGGTTGCTATGACGCCGTATGGAAGGCCTCCCTCGGAAATCCAGCAATCGCCGTCCCTGTCTTACTAGTGTGTGCAATAATACAGGTAAACGATTCTCATAAATTAGCATCGTTACATATGCTTAAACAATGGAGTTAAATGATAGGTGTGAATAAACTACAATCTATAAAAATTCAATTATTATCAACAGAATGTAAAACAAACATATATACCAATGAAGATCGTGATATTTATGTAACAATGTATGATGATAATGACAATGAAGACGACGATGATAATGATGATGGTGATGATGGTGATGATGATGATGATGA
Source organism: Congeria kusceri (assembly GCA_027627225.1). Lineage (NCBI taxonomy): Eukaryota > Metazoa > Mollusca > Bivalvia > Myida > Dreissenidae > Congeria > Congeria kusceri. The sequence continues at coordinate 61,777,846 of CM051030.1, forward strand.
TGATGATGATGGGGATGATGATGGTGTTGGTGGTGGTGGTGTTGTTGTTGGTGGTGGTGGTGGTGTCCTGGCTTCTGTGTCTGAATATGACAATGATGATGATTCTACATAATGATGTTACTGCTTCTCCACTCGTTGCTGATGATGATAATGACGAATGTGATATTTATAATGATCATGATAATGACGACTTCTATTATAGCTTCAATGTATAGAAACTCACAATTATTTCTTATTCAGATACTGTTTGTGCTGTCGGCGGTCAGTATAATAAGGGCGGAGAACAGATCGGTATCTCCCATTTGATCGTCAACGCAGCCATCGATCGGCTTTATTGGTAAACGGTAAATTTGTATACACCTTTATTAAAATTATAGCGAAGTTGGTGATATTAAAATTTCACATTGATATTATATGAATATTGTTAAAAATATCTGAAATAACCGTGAAATAAAACAAAAATGGTCATAATATACGTATACGATCACGCATATTGAGATTAACGACTGCCAACAAACCATCTAACAGAATTGTAGAAGTCGACGATAAAAAGGGATATACCTTAAATGTAACAGTACATGCAAAAGGGTACTGTTGAAATACACAGTATGCGATCCTTATTATATTACCTTTTACAGTCATATTGGCGCCAAGAAGAGTAAGTTGATTCCTTGTTCCTTGTTCCTTGTTCCGTATTCGAACAAGGAACAAGGAACAGTTCCTTATTCCTTATTCAAACTAAATATATTTGGTACAAACTATTTAATAAAGAAAATACACACAATTATTGAGTATATAAAAACAAAGACAAATAAAATATAATTCATTATATAATTCACGAATAAGGAATAAGGAACCAGTTCCTTATTCCTTATTCAAACCGAATAAGGAACTGGCATTTTCTTAATTAAAATACATTTATAATGAACCAAAGTGGCAACATACATATGAAAAATCATTGTATATATATTGAGAATGATAAAATATTTATTATAACACATTTCAGCTTAGTTCCTTATTCCTTATTCAAAACCGAATAGGGAACTGGCATTTTTTTTAACTTAAAACAATATTTATAATGAACCAAAGAGGGCCACATACATATGAAAGTCATTGTAAATATATAAATAATTATAAAAAAGTCATTGTAACACATTTCAGCTTAGTACAGTAATTGAAAACCCAGTTCCTTTTTGGCGGCCGAATCAGGAACAAGGAACCAGTTCCTTATTCCTTATTCAAATTGAATAAGGAACTGGCATTTTTTAACTTAAAAAATGTCTATAATGAACCAAAGAGGGCCACATACATATGAAAGTCATTGTAAATATATAAATAATTATAAAATAGTCATTGTAACACATTTCAGCTTAGAACAGTAATTGAAAACCCAGTTCCTTTTTGCTGCCGAATCAGGAACAAGGAACCAGTTCCTTGTTCCTGCTTCAAACTGAATAAGGAACTGGCTTTTTTTTACATTAAAACATATTTAAAATGAACCAAATTGGGCCACATACATATGAAAATCGTTGTGTAGACATGTAGAATAATAATTTATATATTACAAAACATTTCTATTAACTTCAGTCATTGAAAACCCAGTTCCTTTTTCGCGGCCGAATCAGGAACAAGGAACCAGTTCCTTGTTCCTGATTCAAACTGAATAAGGAACTGGCTTTTTTACATTAAAACATATTTAAAATGAACCAAATTGGGCCACATACATATAAAAATCGTTGTGTATACATGGAGAATAATAAATTATATATTACAACACATTTCTACTTACTGCAGTAATTGAAAACCCAGTTCCTTTTTCGCGGCCGAATCAGGAACAAGGAACCAGCTTTTTTTTTACATTAAAACATATTTAAAATTTTCCAAATTGGGCCACATACATATGAAAATCGTTGTGTAGACATGTAGAATAATAAATTATATATTACAAAACATTTCTATTAACTCAGTCATTGAAAACCCAGTTCCTTTTTCGCGGCCGAATCAGGAACAAGGAACCAGTTCCTTGTTCCTGATTCAAACTGAATAAGGAACTGGCTTTTTTTTACATTAAAACATATTTAAAATGAACCAAATTGGGCCACATACATATAAAAATCGTTTTGTAGACATGTAGAATAATAAATTATATATTACAAAACATTTTTATTAACTTCAGTCATTGAAAACCCAGTTCCTTTTTTCGCGGCCGAATCAGGAACAAGGAACCAGTTCCTTGTTCCTGATTCAAACTGAATAAGGAACTGGCTTTTTTTTTTACATTAAAACATATTTAAAATGAACCAAATTGGGCCACATACATATGAAAATCGTTGTGTAGACATGTAGAATAATAAATTATATATTACAAAACATTTCTATTAACTTCAGTCATTGAAAAGCCAGTTCCTTTTTCGCGGCCGAATCAGGGACAAGGAACCAGTTATACATTATAAATGTAGTTGCTAAACGCCGAAAAATATGCTTTTTACAACATTTAAAATAGAAAAAACTCACTTGCGTATTTCGTTTTCTCTTTTCTTAATATAATTATTATGATGATGATGATCAGGGAAACCCCTCAGCCACAAGAGGAAATTAACAATTAAATCCAGTTGACTTAGTCAAGGATCATACTGCACCTTTTATTTGTAACCACGGCACCCCACCCACGGGGATGGTCGGGGACTTTGATTGTTGGCTCCGAAAACCCGGCCATTGTCACCGAAGGGCGGGGACATTCGGAAGGATTAAACACCGGTATAGACCCACGCCCTGCCGAGGCAATTTAGTCCCTGCGGTTTTGGCGGGCTCTATGTTACCGCTATTCACCGCCCATCCCCGGGGGGCGGGAGGCCGTGGTTACAAATGTCAAGTGCATAACTCTGTCTTAAACTACATGTACAGGTATATCAGTAAGAAGATTACTACGATTACTACTTTAAATAAGTTTGTTCTGTTTATGCGGAAAAAGTGCACACTTGTGCCACATAAACAGGACGACTTGTTTATGCGTTGCGTGTCGCCGCATAGACGAGACCGTACCGTTTATGCGTTGAAAATCGCCGCATAAACGGAACCGGTTCACGTTTGTGCGGGACACGCTCATGCGTCGTCACATCGCCATGACCTCTGGATGAAAACTGCGAGAAAGTGAGGACAAATACGAAAGAGCGAAATCACGCTGCAAGTTTGCGAGATAACAACGCGAGATCGCGAAAATAAAATCGTGGTTTTGCAACGTTATCTCTTTCTCTCGCATCGTGATTACACCTTCTCGTTTTTCATCGTTTTTCATCCGAGAAAAAGGAACGGGATTATCTATAAACAAGAAATATCTATAAAAAGATATTCAGCGTCAAAGTGTACTTAAATATTCATTATACTAATTCAAACTATATTCTCCAATAAGTGGTATGTTCATAAGATTAAGATGATCAATTGTGCATCCACCAATATATTTTTCATTACGTGCAAATACATTTAAATGTAGTGAAAAGCTTGATGTTTCGATCATATATTAGCCACACAAATATCGGTTTTCCTTTTTCATATCGTCTTTGAAAGACAAAATGTTTCAACAGCAATGTGTAACGTAGGCGATAGCTAAGTCTGGCTTTCAAAGGACGGTTACTGCTAATCTCACTGGCTGACCTTTGCTGACCTCGGAAGCCAGAGTGATGGAACGCGCTTCGTTTAAAGTGAGTGTGCATAAAGAATGGCAACAATGCTTGGACGGAGCTTTATATGAAAATCGATAGATCAATTATGTCAAAATTAGAATGTTATGATTTTTCTAAGGTAAACTCCGACAGGGAATAATAAATTAAAGGAACAACAATAAATAAATACTTTTGCTTAAATGTTTATTTTTTGTCATAATGTAATACGATGATTATAATTAAATATAAAGAAGTGAAACTCCAGATGCGCCAGCAGTATAGCACTCTCATCATTCGCACGTGCGCTGTCCTTTATTTATGTGACTAATTGCTTAACGCTACGCCACAAAACGAAACAACACAGAATACAAACATTACAGAATACCGCTGCGGTCAACGCATTAGAATGGTCAATGCTAGCCACTTGGGGTTTAAACCGGTTTTGGAGCGCTTAACCCCATGAAAACACAGCCTTTAACGAACGCGCCTGTTTATGCTGTACGAAATTAGTTAAGACCACATACAAGTTGAATTGATTTCAAGACTCATGCCATCGTCGGATACCCCCGGCTGCTGATTACGATTGGAGAGTAACTTAATGACTTGACCGGGGGTGTCCGACGATGGACTCATGCTTTAAATTTTATATCGCTGCTAAGCGACGTGCAGCGCGATTTCTGTTTTTGAGAAGGGTAGTGGAACTAAACAAATGTCAAGCCGCAATTTATTCATTCGGGACTATTGGCGGGAAATTTTTAAACAAGCCATTGGCTTGAAGAAAGGTCAAAAGTGATGTTACACAGATTCGCCGAATATAACTGAAAAGGAATGTGTTACAAAAATTGGGTTTATATCAGTACGTGTAAAATGAATTTCATAGTAATATTGTACTTTTTGGTTCATTATAGACATTTTTTAAGTTAAAAAAAAGCCAGTTCCTTATTCAATTTGAATAAGAAATAAGGAACTGGTTCCTTGTTCCTGATTCGGCCGCGAAAAAGGAACTGGCTTTTCAATTGCTGGAGTGAATAGAAATGTTTTGTAATATATAATTTATTATTCTACATGTCTACACAACGATTTTCATATGTATGTGGCCCAATTTGGTTCATTTTAAATATGTTTTAATGTAAAAAAAAAGCCAGTTCCTTATTCAGTTTGAATCAGGAACAAGGAACTGGTTCCTTGTTCCTGATTCGGCCGCGAAAAAGGAACTGGGTTTTCAATGACTGAAGTTAATAGAAATGTTTTGTAATATATAATTTATTATTCTACATGTCTACACAACGATTTTCATATGTATGTGGCCCAATTTGGTTCATTTTAAATATGTTTTAATGTAAAAAAAAGCCAGTTCCTTATTCAGTTTGAATCAGGAACAAGGAACTGGTTCCTTGTTCCTGATTCGGCCGCGAAAAAGGAACTGGGTTTTCAATGACTGAAGTTAATAGAAATGTTTTGTAATATATAATTTATTATTCTACATGTCTACACAACGATTTTCATATGTATTTGGCCCAATTTGGTTCATTTTAAATATGTTTTAATGTAAAAAAAAGCCAGTTCCTTATTCAGTTTGAATCAGGAACAAGGAACTGGTTCCTTGTTCCTGATTCGGCCGCGAAAAAGGAACTGGGTTTTCAATGACTGAAGTTAATAGAAATGTTTTGTAATATATAATTTATTATTCTACATGTCTACACAACGATTTTCATATGTATGTGGCCCAATTTGGTTCATTTTAAATATGTTTTAATGAGAAAAAAAGCCAGTTCCTTATTCAGTTTGAATCAGGAACAAGGAACTGGTTCCTTGTTCCTGATTCGGCCGCGAAAAAGGAACTGGGTTTTCAATGACTGAAGTTAATAGAAATGTTTTGTAATATATAATTTATTATTCTACATGTCTACACAACGATTTTCATATGTATTTGGCCCAATTTGGTTCATTTTAAATATGTTTTAATGTAAAAAAAAGCCAGTTCCTTATTCAGTTTGAATCAGGAACAAGGAACTGGTTCCTTGTTCCTGATTCGGCCGCGAAAAAGGAACTGGGTTTTCAATGACTGAAGTTAATAGAAATGTTTTGTAATATATAATTTATTATTCTACATGTCTACACAACGATTTTCATATGTATGTGGCCCAATTTGGTTCATTTTAAATATGTTTTAATGAGAAAAAAAGCCAGTTCCTTATTCAGTTTGAATCAGGAACAAGGAACTGGTTCCTTGTTCCTGATTCGGCCGCGAAAAAGGAACTGGGTTTTCAATGACTGAAGTTAATAGAAATGTTTTGTAATATATAATTTATTATTCTACATGTCTACACAACGATTTTCATATGTATGTGGCCCAATTTGGTTCATTTTAAATATGTTTTAATGTAAAAAAAAAAGCCAGTTCCTTATTTAGTTTGAATCAGGAACAAGGAAATGGTTCCTTGTTCCTGGTTCGGCCGCGAAAAAGGAACTGGGTTTTCAATGACTGAAGTTAATAGAAATGTTTTGTAATATATAATTTATTATTCTACATGTCTACACAACGATTTTCATATGTATGTGGCCCAATTTGGTTCATTTTAAATATGTTTTAATGTAAAAAAAAGCCAGTTCCTTATTCAGTTTGAATCAGGAACAAGGAACTGGTTCCTTGTTCCTGATTCGGCCGCGAAAAAGGAACTGGGTTTTCAATGACTGAAGTTAATAGAAATGTTTTGTAATATATAATTTATTATTCTACATGTCTACACAACGATTTTCATATGTATGTGGCCCAATTTGGTTCATTTTAAATATGTTTTAATGTAAAAAAAAAGCCAGTTCCTTATTCAGTTTGAATCAGGAACAAGGAAATGGTTCCTTGTTCCTGGTTCGGCCGCGAAAAAGGAACTGGCTTTTCAATGACTGAAGTTAATAGAAATGTTTTGTAATATATAATTTATTATTCTACATGTCTACACAACGATTTTCATATGTATGTGGCCCAATTTGGTTCATTTTAAATATGTTTTAATGTAAAAAAAAGCCAGTTCCTTATTCAGTTTGAATCAGGAACAAGGAACTGGTTCCTTGTTCCTGATTCGGCCGCGAAAAAGGAACTGGGTTTTCAATGACTGAAGTTAATAGAAATGTTTTGTAATATATAATTTATTATTCTACATGTCTACACAACGATTTTCACATGTATGTGGCCCAATTTGGTGCATTTTAAATATGTTTTAATGTAAAAAAAAAGCCAGTTCCTTATTCAGTTTGAATCAGGAACAAGGAACTGGTTCCTTGTTCCTGATTCGGCCGCGAAAAAGGAACTGGGTTTTCAATGACTGAAGTTAATAGAAATGTTTTGTAATATATAATTTATTATTCTACATGTCTACACAACGATTTTCATATGTATGTGGCCCAATTTGGTTCATTTTAAATATGTTTTAATGTAAAAAAAAAGCCAGTTCCTTATTCAGTTTGAATCAGGAACAAGGAACTGGTTCCTTGTTCCTGATTCGGCCGCGAAAAAAGGAACTGGGTTTTCAATGACTGAAGTTAATAAAAATGTTTTGTAATATATAATTTATTATTCTACATGTCTACAAAACGATTTTTATATGTATGTGGCCCAATTTGGTTCATTTTAAATATGTTTTAATGTAAAAAAAGCCAGTTCCTTATTCAGTTTGAATCAGGAACAAGGAACTGGTTCCTTGTTCCTGATTCGGCCGCGAAAAAGGAACTGGGTTTTCAATGACTGAAGTTAATAGAAATGTTTTGTAATATATAATTTATTATTCTACATGTCTACACAACGATTTTCATATGTATGTGGCCCAATTTGGTTCATTTTAAATATGTTTTAATGTAAAAAAAAGCCAGTTCCTTATTCAGTTTGAATCAGGAACAAGGAACTGGTTCCTTGTTCCTGATTCGGCCGCGAAAAAGGAACTGGGTTTTCAATGACTGAAGTTAATGAAAATGTTTTGTAATATATAATTTATTATTCTACATGTCTACACAACGATTTTCACATGTATGTGGCCCAATTTGGTGCATTTTAAATATGTTTTAATGTAAAAAAAAAAGCCAGTTCCTTATTCAGTTTGAATCAGGAACAAGGAACTGGTTCCTTGTTCCTGATTCGGCCGCGAAAAAGGAACTAGGTTTTCAATGACTGAAGTTAATAGAAATGTTTTGTAATATATAATTTATTATTCTACATGTCTACACAACGATTTTCATATGTATGTGGCCCAATTTGGTTCATTTTAAATATGTTTTAATGTAAAAAAAAAAGCCAGTTCCTTATTCAGTTTGAATCAGGAACAAGGAACTGGTTCCTTGTTCCTGATTCGGCCGCGAAAAAAGGAACTGGGTTTTCAATGACTGAAGTTAATAAAAATGTTTTGTAATATATAATTTATTATTCTACATGTCTACAAAACGATTTTTATATGTATGTGGCCCAATTTGGTTCATTTTAAATATGTTTTAATGTAAAAAAAGCCAGTTCCTTATTCAGTTTGAATCAGGAACAAGGAACTGGTTCCTTGTTCCTGATTCGGCCGCGAAAAAGGAACTGGGTTTTCAATGACTGAAGTTAATAGAAATGTTTTGTAATATATAATTTATTATTCTACATGTCTACACAACGATTTTCATATGTATGTGGCCCAATTTGGTTCATTTTAAATATGTTTTAATGTAAAAAAAAAAGCCAGTTCCTTATTCAGTTTGAATCAGGAACAAGGAACTGGTTCCTTGTTCCTGATTCGGCCGCGAAAAAGGAACTGGGTTTTCAATGACTGAAGTTAATAGAAATGTTTTGTAATATATAAATTATTATTCTACATGTCTACACAACGATTTTCATATGTATGTGGCCCAATTTGGTTCATTTTAAATATGTTTTAATGTAAAAAAAAGCCAGTTCCTTATTCAGTTTGAAGCAGGAACAAGGAACTGGTTCCTTGTTCCTGATTCGGCAGCAAAAAGGAACTGGGTTTTCAATTACTGTTCTAAGCTGAAATGTGTTACAATGACTATTTTATAATTATTTATATATTTACAATGACTTTCATATGTATGTGGCCCTCTTTGGTTCATTATAGACATTTTTTAAGTTAAAAAATGCCAGTTCCTTATTCAATTTGAATAAGGAATAAGGAACTGGTTCCTTGTTCCTGATTCGGCCGCCAAAAAGGAACTGGGCTTTCAATGACTGAAGTTAATATAAATGTTTTGTAATATATAATTTATTATTCTACATGTCTACACAACGATTTTCATATGTGTGTGGCCCAATTTGGTTCATTTTAAATATGTTTTCATGTAAAAAAAAGCCAGTTCCTTATTCAGTTTGAATCAGGAACAAGGAACTGGTTCCTTGTTCCTGATTCGGCCGCGAAAAAGGAACTGGGTTTTCAATTACTGAAGTAAATAGAAATGTTTTGTAATATATAATTTATTATTCTACATGTATACACAACGATTTTCGTATGTATGTGGCCCAATTTGGTTCATTTTAAATATGTTTTAATGTAAAAAAGCCAGTTCCTTATTCAGTTTGAATCAGGAACAAGGAACTGGTTCCTTGTTCCTGATTCGGCAGCAAAAAGGAACTGGGTTTTCAATTATTGTTGTAAGCTGAAATGTGTTACAATGACTATTTTATAATTATTTATATATTTACAATGACTTTCATATGTATGTGGCCCTCTTTGGTTGATTATAGACATTTTTTAAGTTAAAAAATGCCAGTTCCTTATTCAATTTGAATAAGGAATAAGGAACTGGTTCCTTGTTCCTGATTCGGACGCCATAAAGGAACTGGGTTTTCAATTACTGTACTAAGCTGAAATGTGTTACAATGACTATTTTATAATTATTTATATATTTACAATGACTTTCATATGTATGTGGCCCTCTTCGGTTCATTATAAATATTGTTTTAAGTTAAACAAAATGCCAGTTCCTTATTCGGTTTTGAATAAGGAATAAGGAACTGGTTCCTTGTTCCTGATTCGGCCGCTAAAAAGGAACTGGGTTTTCAATTACTAAACTAAGCTGAAATTTGTTATAATAAATATTTTATCATTCTCAATATATATACAATGATTTTTCATATGTATGTTGCCACTTTGGTTCACTACAAATGTATTTTAATTTAGAAAATGCCAGTTCCTCATTCGGTTTGAATAAGGAATAAGGAACTGGTTCCTTATTCCTTATTCGTGAATTATATAATGAATTATTTTATATTTGGCTTTGTTTTTATATACTCAACAATTGTGTGTATTTTCTTTATTAAATAGTTTGTATCAAATATATTTAGTTTGAATGAGGAATAAGGAACTGTTCCTTGTTCCTTGTTCGAATACGGAACAAGGAACAAGGAACAAGGAACAAGGAACCAACTTACTCTCCATGCCTAATTCACGTAGTTTTTAAATTTCATATATTTCGCACATTGTGTTGAAACGCATGATTACGTATTATTTTCAGTGTCAACCACGAAAATGGTCATTAATATGGTGCTGTCATACGAAAAAATCCAGGGATCAAACGAACCCACGCTGTGTTCATAACACTTGCTCATATTGAACATGCATATCATACTATATTGCTAACGTGTTTAATGACTGTGAAACGAAGGACTCCGTGGTTTTGTTATGACAACCTGGCATTGTTGTCATGAAATGATTATGATATGAAATCGTCAATTTCCAAGGACCATAATAAATGGCGTCGTGGGAAACCGGGCTTAATGCATCTGTGTAAAGCGTCGTCCCGGATTAGCCTGTGCAGTTTGCACAGGGCCTGTGCAGTCCGCACAGGCTACTCCAGGACGGCATTTTCCGCTTTTATGGTATTTTTTGTTTCGAGGTAGTCTCTTTTAAACATAAATACACTGTAGGCGGAGAGTGTCGTCCTGGATTAGTCATGCATTAAGCCCGGGTTCCCACGACACGCCACAAATGATCAATACGTGTCTTCACTAAAAGACACATGCTATAACCTGAAAAAATGATTTTGTAGACTATTCGAATAAGTTAATTCGAAAATGATCTAAATGATTAACAATGAACATATGTCACTGCGGCAGAAGTACCACAAGGACCGGTATCACATACCAAATGTGGCGAAAACGCGAAATGGCACTGTGTCAGACATCTGACTTGAATACGTCCTATCACTGCACATATTCTTAAAGCTAAATCATAGTCTTAGTTTGTAATGTATTAGCCAAAACAATATCAAACAAAAGTTTAAATATAACAACGGTTTTCAGTATAGGGCATTTGTAAACAAACTGACTGAAAATGTTTACACTAAAAATGTATTTGTTTCACACGTTTGTCAGTATTTTAAAACTAAGTGTATAGATGTACGAAACGTTATCATTGCTCCTTGTGTTAAGATTTCAGAGCCGGGCCGGCTAGCTCAGTTGGTAGAGCGCTAGACTACAAATCCGAGGATCGCGGGTTCGATTCCCAGCCCGGCCACATAACATGAGTGGGGATTGGTCATGAAATTATTTCTACTTACCCAGGAAATATGACTGAAATACTGTTGAATACGGCTGTCATCCAAACAAACAATAAGACTTCAGAATTTGGTAGTAATGAGACCTTATAATTGTTATGCAATGCCCGTATGTCCCGTTTTACAGTCGCCATCAAGCGTTCGTGTAATATATGTGAAATATATGTCATTCAATGTAAAATTTGCAATCTAAAATACAATGCATCATTTAACAAAAACATAGGGCAAGGCATTAAATGTCTGCATCGTAGAATAACGACACTTGTATAAATAGAAACTCAGTTGTTAGTTTAGGCAATGGTTTATAATAATATTTTTCACAAATCATATTTTCCACACACCAGTGAAGAAAAGATCTCATTTGTCACATATTAAGTGTGAAGAACGTGACTGGCCAAAACAGTATATGCGTGAAGATCACAGAAGAATATGATTTCATTGCAAATCAAGAACTGAATGCGATCACAAACTTCACAGAAGATATGAAGAATTAGAGTGTGATGTGTGAAGAATAATATCTCAGTTTTCACATCTGTGAAGAACTAGATCATATTTTTCAAGATGTGAAAAATATTTGTGCAAAATGTGGTCCTACAGTGAAAATTTATACTACCGTGTTTACCCTTTGTATTGGGACACTTAAAAATGATAACAATTTTTATTGTCTCAATATAAAGGGTCATAAAAATATAATTCCCTAAAATGTGTCCCAAAATGTAGGGTAAAATACGACCCAATGTATTTTCACACACACTCTGATTATCGTTATGCCGCGTGCTTAACTGAGTGGAGCGTGTCAATTAAGAACACCGGGTAGTATAGCGTGTTAGTACACAGTTTTCACCACGGGTCAATTAAACAGGCCCTAGACGTGTTTGTTTAGCGATAAGAACGCCGCACGTGCACACTAATTGGCTTCATGAGAGACCCGACAACTATCACATACTACCGGGTAGTTACCCTAATACTGTTCCCCTGGCAGAGCTTATTGCCCGAGAAATCGAGCGTATGTCAAAATAGACTACGGTATATCTGAGAAAGTGATGTGCTGAATGGGTTAGTGCATGGCGTAGACTTTGCCCGAGAAAGTGATGTGCTGCATGAAATTATTTGACGCTTTGTTGAATAAATTGTTCTTTCATGATTACACTATGACAATTTTATAGGTTGCTAAAAGAAGTTCAATAAATTATTGAATATGAATATCATTTTACGCACATGACGTAATACATGCATTAACATTTTGAAAACGGTAGTCTTTGTAGTTTTTATTATATAAAAGTGGTACACTCTTATTCTATCATTATTTGCAGCATATCTATTGCAATATACGGTATAATCGGTCGGTATGCAACAGACGTACAGTAGATCTATACTACTCTGATCATATTGAAATCGATATATATTTTTTTTTAAACTGACAATTTACCATTATTTTTGTGTCCCAATATTAAGGGACACTAAAAAAATCACAATTCAAAAGTGTTCCAATATTAAGGGACTCGAAAAATTATTTTTTTTCCGCAAAATAGGGGTGTCCCAATATTTAGGCTGTCCCAATACATAGGGTAAATACGGTATGTTCAGATCCGTGCATTTATATTACTTGTTGCATTGAACTTATGACCTGGAAAAGAAACTTACAAATATTTCTTTTGTTTTATTCATTTATTTGAGAACTTTGTTTACTTGTATTCATACTGCTAGATACGTTTATGATAGTCAGATTTGTTAAATGTATCAAATATATTAAAAGTTTAAACTCTGTGATAACAAAAATAGTGTTTGTATTTTGGGTTGATGTTGAAACTGTTATTAAGATTATTTGTTTGAATTACGCTGTTATGTTTCCAAAATTTTTATAAACATGCCTGATTATTAATAAAAGTGTTGCCATGGTTTTCAGTTATTTTAATGACGATTTCAAATCAGTTTTAATGTCTTACGCTCATTTTAAAGGCGCTGGCTGAATTTGTCAAACCAATTAAAATGAATCTACCGATATGTTGTTCATATTATCGCTGTCTGAAGTTCGTTACCAGTAAACAACACACGACAACGCTCTTCTACTACATATACGCGCATTAACAACTTTCGAACAGTTTTAAGCTGGAATGAGCATGTTTACTATGGACGCACCGGAGTCGTCCGCTGTTCTAACCGAGCTTTTTTTATAACTCCGTGTAAATAACTTTTAGTAGTATGGAATTTTAAACATTTTATAGTTTGAAAACCAAATGTTATGTTAACAATAGTTTGAAAACCTAGACGGCTTCGGTTAATTAATAATTATAATTCGCTGCACACCGTAGTGATCACTGTTCGGTGGGTGACCCCACGCATATCAGTTTGGCCAATGGTTATGATACCGACCATGTAGGCATTTCGATTGAAAACTGATTTACCAGACACCAGAAATATTGCTATGTTAATATTCAGAATCGTTCAAGAACAGAAAAGCTGAACATCACAGCAATATATAGTCGCTCGTCCCGCAGTAGCCTCTCTAAAAAGCTAATTGTAAGCGAGACGTACACATCTCATTTCGGATATATACACCAAACATTAAGAATGCCCCAAAACAGACAGAAGAACAATACATAAGATATTATATATACATATAACAATGCATTCCTCTAACATCAATTCAATACTGGCTTCTGTACTCTAGGCCTATGTCAACGATAACGTACATATATTTATCATGTATCATATTTGGCCAAATAAAAACAGTCGAATTGTCCCCTTCGTCGGGCGATTTATACAACCGTTCAATGGCAACATTTATCATCCGAAAAGTCAATGTACCCGAAACTTTCAATGCGCTATGTATATATTATATATGCAACAGGTGTGTGCGCCTTCTGAGTACTCCGGTCTTTTCCACAGCACAAGACTACACACAAAGTTCAATGAAAAAATCTTGAGTTCATTATATAATTTATTGTCCATTGAAAATTAGTCAAACAAGACTTGCGAAAATGGAATCTGAACACTTAACTTGCAAACAAAAAATGTTGACCGTATATATTACATACATACGTTACATACGGTTGTTGCTGTTGTTTTTGGTGAACAATACACTTAGCCAATGTGCACAGTATGCGCGTTAATGTTAGGGTGTGTGTGGTACATTTTTATCGAGTGCACCGGGATTCTCTAGATTCCCAGAAGACTTGTTCGTTGGGTTACGAGGGATAGTGCAAGATACAGGAGACGCCCCGTTCCAGAGACGACTCTGGGTGTTTTTAGTGCCCGTACACTGCACCTCGGTTTACCGTCTCATGCGAAAGACGAGTTAGTAGGTTAGGGTGTAGCGGGGGCTCGAACCTGCGACCCCTGAGTTGTGAAACCAGTGCGTTACCACTAGACCACGGATCCGCCACGCTAATGTTAGTCGACAATAACCCCGTTATATCCGGTATAACCAATTCAGTGATGTGGCGGGAAAAGTTATGCCATGCGTTCTAAAAATAGAATGCAGGCACGTTTACCACCGATAAAGAAACACAAATAAATCACATTAAAGCACATTTGCCAGTTTGACACATTCAATTCTTTGTATTTATAACATATTTGATTGATAACCATCAAGAAATAGAACTGTCAAATTACTGATAGCAAGTAAATCAGTAGAAATTTCAGGGAAATACCTGGCTTGTTTACAAACATAGCAGCCTCGATTTGGGTTATTATGGGGACTTCGTAATGGCGAGGTTACGTTTCCCTGGTCGTCCTGTTCATCGTTTTGAGAGATTAAGTGTTAAGTTCTTTGCCGATGATGTCAAGAATACACAAGACCCTTCCCTGGCGTTCCTGCCACAATTTCAACGCGGATTGCTTTTGTTCAGAGAACTGGTTGGGCAGTCTGACGAGGTAATGTCGCCTGCGAAATCGAGCGCTTTCAAAATGGCGGACATCGACCATTGAATAACACTAAATAGAAGAATAAACTGCGTAGTTCATTCAATTAATATAACAATCATGTCAGTTTATATTAAATTGTAATGTAAACACCTGTTTGAGGATTATGTTTGCTTATTATGTTTGAAAGTGTAATAATGTGTTTACAAACTGCCACAGGTTTTACTCAATGCATTAGGTTTCATCATTTCTAAAATTGGTATCTGTTTATTATCAATTAATGATATCATGCCTTACATTATTGAAGTGCATGTTTATGTCGAAGATTGGCGCATAAATTTGATCCGTTGTATGAATGTAGTTGTCTTTAAAGAAACAACTTTGTCATCTGTCCATATACATTTATTCTGTAATGTTGAATTATTGCATGTTTTTTACTAAAATAATATTTAGCATCTACACCTACAAGTTCATGTCTATCAAGCATCTAAGTTTGCCCATGCGCCCAAACACAGACACGTGACATTGCGTGACTTGTGTCATTCAGTACAAACTAACATAAAAGGACAAAAACTTGCAGGTTTATTTGCTAAAGTTTTATGTAAATAGTTATAATATATAAACATTTGGTGCATTTATCATACATCTTCTAACGATGAATAGCCCTAGCAAATTGTTGTAATGTAGTTCCTATAGGTACCAAATTCAAAATTTTGTATGTAATTCCTGAATTTGCTGGGGCCCTGATTGCCAAAACATAGGAACAAGGCCTGGATTGGTAACTTGTGGAATAATTTTCCCAATGATAATCTGTGCTGCACAGATTTTAAAATTCACTGTATTCTGAATAGATAAGCTGTTTTAAAATATTCATGTTTCAAACTTTCCCCAATATACAGTTATTTATTCATAATTTTTAAATTGCAGGAAGATGAATTTGAAGGATTCACAGAGGAAGAGCTTACAGCCAGCCAGGAAAAGTTCAGGGCTTACGAAAAGGCCAAAAATAAAAAAGAAAAGAAAGAAAAGACTGTTCAATCGCTGTCTTCACAGGTAGTCCTCATCAGGGGTAGACCCAAAAGGTCTGTAACACCTGTAGTTGCTAACAAAACAGGCTTAAATGAAAGTAACCAGAGTCTTTCTGCAAAACAAAAAGTTCTCAACAAAGATGTAACTAGTGGGAAAATCAGTAAAGTATTGAAACCTAAGAAATTTAAATTGGACTACAAGCATGGTTTGTCACATGAAGATTCTAGACCAAAACGCAAGAAATCGGAAAAAGACATGGCAAAATTTTTGCTTGAAAAAGCCAGGCAAGCAAATTTGCTTTATGAGCAAGCAAAAGCCCGAAGATTGGCAGCTTCAAAGCTGCAGAAGAAGGAGTTTGTGCTTCCCACGCAGAGTTCAAGGTCTTCAAGAGTGATTAAACCTAACAAACGGTTTTTGGAAGATGATTCGATAGTGCATTCAATAGTAAAGACAAAACCTCCTAGTGGAGAAGAAAGTCCACAAAACGCACCTAGTTCTACAAAATCTAGAACATTTAGCATGGACAGTTCTCAAAGTATTCCCAAGCTTTCAAGTCCAAGAGAGTTGTTCACTGAAAATGTTGGACTGCTTGATCAGCCATTAATAGTGGATGGAAAACGTGACAGAAAACCCAGTTTAAAGCTACAACTGTCGGATGAAGACGGCTCATTTCTTTCGCAAAGCATGTCTCCTTTACGAAGTCCATTGGCTGCCCCAAAGTTGGGAACTGGTCTGTTCAAGCAATCACATTTCCAGAAATCAGATAATAAGCCACTATTCGCTAGTAAAAAAGGCTCATCTATTGTACAGAAGGCCAAGCTTCAGTTGAATCGAGCAGCCCTGAATAAATCCAAGGCAGCATTGGCACGCTCATTGAAGGCGGAAATGAAAAGGGAAGCAAAGTTCATATCCCAGAAGGAGGAACTGCAAGAACCCACTGTCACTACAAAGGCGCCTTTAGGTATTAAGACTTTGACAGGTCTAGTTTCAATTAAAAGAAAAGATGTAAGAAAGTAAGATGCGTTGGCTTTTATCACTAGCAGAAAATGTGAAACCATAACAGTCTTGTCTAACAAAAACATTTGAGCATTGCGTCCTGTTAAATTAATTAGTTGCATTATAGCCATTTTGTTAATATTTTATGTCATGCTTTGAATTCATGGTCAGAAGGATACCAATGATTGTTTCTAACAGTCGATTTAGAGGTTTCTAATAGATCGTAACATCATCATTGTTACACAAACAGTCCAAAATGCATGTGTCTGCTATGCTGTGTAGGGAAAGATCTAGAGCAAAACAGCAGGGTGCTGCACCCTGCTCCATTTTGGCTCCTCCCGGCTGCCCGGCTGGGCTGGTCAACACATCAGTGTGGAATATCTTTTGAAATGCAAGATATTTTTGAAAATATTAAATGAATAATGAATATACCATGTTTATAAACCTTTATGAAAGGCAATACATTGACAGAAACCTTTGATTAACCAAATAATTAGAATATATTTGATAACAGGTCTGACTTTCCCCCCTGCTCCTTTTGAACAGCACTCTGTACCTTTTTTGATCCTAGATCTTTTCCTTCTGTGATTTCCCATTTCTATATGCACAATTTATCAGTCATGAAAAAGGCCATTTATTTATAAAATCAGTGCAGGTAAAAGGTCCCTTGTAAGGTTCTGTCAATAATTCCAATTAGTAATGCAAGACAAGTGTTTATCTTCTGTAATCTTTTAGCAAGCCAACTTCATGATGTTTGCAATATGATCTACAATGAAAAATTAATGGAAATTTTTTATTAGAAGTAATTAAAAATATCTTTACTTTCTTTAAATGTTTTAGGTCGTTGTGGTTGTTGTTCTTTTTGAACTAGTTACTTGAGAAGTACATAATGCATTATTTAGGTCAGTATTAATTCGTTACAGTGAAATCAGAGAGACTCCTTCTACGCAAGAAGCTGATGAAAAAGTTCAAGAACAAGTGTTGTGTTTGTGGAAAGGAGCAAGACCTTCTGCTGTGCTATAACAAGCTGATAGCCTGCAACAACTGCCGTAGAATCTACCAGTATGCCAAAACAAAGGCAGAAGAAAACAATTTTGTTCGAAGAACCTGTCCAACAGGAGGTATTTTTACTGTGTAGTTTATCAAAGAAGCAAAATCCTTTTGACGAAAGTGGCCATGTGCTGCACTCTGCTTCTTTCTGCTTTGTTCCTTTCTTGAATCTTTTAAAATTCAATACATTTCTGGTTTATTATAATATTATTTGATGTCACCATGATTTAAAGCGATAAAGAAAGTGAAATTATCACAATAACAGATGTTTTAAGAATTATTCCTTATTTTCAACCCTGCTTCTTTTAAGCAGCCCCCAGCATTCTTTCTGATCCAAGATCTTCACCTGTGTTTGTAAACATATGAGGCTTGTCATTCTTTCTGATCCAAGATCTTCACCTGTGTTTGTAAACATATGAGGCTCGTCATTCTTTCTGATCCAAGATCTTCACCTGTATTTGTAAACATATGAGGCTTGTCATTCTTTCTGATCAAGATCTTCACCTGTGTTTGTAAACATATGAGGCTTGTCATGGGAAAATCGGGCTGAATGCATGTTCCGTCTACAGTAAATTTATGTTTAAAAGAGATTTTTTTGAAACAGGAAATACCATATAAGCTGAAAGTGTGGACTCGGATCAGCCTGTGCGGAATGAATGAAATTTGTAGCTCATGTATTCTGTTACTGATAAACATTGTATTGTGTATGAATTCACCATGTTTTACATATTGTGCATGAATTCACCATGTTTTTAAATCCAGCCCGCTGTATAGTAAGTGAATTTACCATATTTAAAAATTTAGGCCGCTGCAAGGTTGTGAAAGTGTTCGGAAGTTGCCGCGATTGTCGACTGAGGAAATGTCTTAACGTGGGTTTCCCTCTCACAAAGGAGCTTGCTCTGATATATGGCTTGAAGTTTGTAGCATCAGAGGATGTGGGGCAAGGTGAGAAATTGTATGAGGCGTGTCCTGGGAAAACCAGGCTTAATGCATGTGCGTAAAGTGTCGTCCCGGATCAGCCTGTGCAGTCAGCACAGGCACAGGCTGATCTGGAATGACAATTTCTTATTTTATGGTATTTTCTGTTTCAAGTAAATCTCTTCTAAACATGATCTGTAAGCAGAAAGTGCCGTCCTGCATTAGCCCGGTTTTCCCACTACACGCCTCATATAAATATTTCTTCATTACCTACAGTATATTAATTGAATTGTTGACATTGTTCATGCTTTATACCGGTAGTCATAATTTTACTGATCTCCTGATATTGTCTTCCACTTGTGAATCGTTTATGAGTCATGTACTAGTAATGCAATGTAGCATTAACAAATTTAAAAAGTGATGGATCAAAACATGTATAAACCCAAACTGAAATGTGAAGCAGATTTTTGTTTCAGTTCAAAATACATTTTTTGTAGCAAAATAAATTTTACATGTAGTCTACTGGAATGTTTAATATGTCTCTTTTACACTGTTAATGTATTGCTTGAAGAACTATATTACACATTTATTTTATAGGTAATTTCTAAGATGTAAAATACATCTACATAATTATAATGACATGTTATTTCTTCAGGGGCCCTGGATGCCATGTCCCCTAAGAGAACTCTCAAGATTGTCTCCGTCCAAACCACCCCTGGGAGACGCTCCATTCTGAAATCACCTGTCATGCCTGGCGAGCCTTTTAGCAGGGTAAAGTTTACTAAAGGCTTGCTCATCTGGTAGAGCGCCAGACTGTCAATCCAGGGTTCGTGAGTTCGAACCCATCCCGGCCACATAACTTGTGTTGGGATTGGTCATGAAATTATTTCTACGGCCATTCTCCCCCACCTCTGATTTAAGTAGGGCAGTTGTCAGTTACTAGCATAGGTATGTGCACTTGGTACTGGTAAACCGCATAGATCAGCTACCTCTGATTCAAGTAGGGCAGTTGACAGTTACTAGCACAGGTATGTGCACTTAGTGCTGGTAAACCGCATAGATCAGCTACCTCTGATTCAAGTAGGGCAGTTGTCAGTTACTAGCATAAGTATGTGCACTTAGTACTGGTAAACCGCATAGATCAGCTACCTCTGATTCAAGTAGGGCAGTTGTCAGTTACTAGCATAAGTATGTGCACTTAGTGCTGGTAAACCGCATAGATCGGCTACCTCTGATTCAAGTAGGGCAGTTGTTAGTTACTAGCATAAATATGTGCACTTATTGCTGGTAAACCGCATAGATCAGCTACCTCTGATTCAAGTAGGGCAGTTGTCGGTTACTAGCATAAGTATGTGCACTTAGTACTGGTAAACCGCATAGATCGGCTACCTCTGATTCACGTAGGGCAGTTGTCAGTTACTGGCATAAGTATGTGCACTTAATACTGGTAAATCGCATAGATCGGCTACCTCTGATTCAAGTAGGGCAGTTGTCAGTTACTGGCATATGTATGTGCACTTGGTACTGGTAAACCGCATAGATCGGCCACCTCTGATTCAAGTAGGGCAGTTGTCAGTTACTGACATCAGTATGTGCACTTAGTACTGGTAAACCGCATAGATCGGCTACCTCTGATTCAAGTAGGGCAGTTGTCAGTTACTGGCATAAGTATGTGCACTTAGTACTGGTAAACCGCATAGATCGGCTACCTCTGATTCAAGTAGGGCAGTTGTCAGTTACTGGCATAAGTATGTGCACTTAGTGCTGGTAAACCGCTAACCCGGTAGATTGGCTAAGCTTGCCCAAGAAAAGTGTGAGTAGGGTAACTGACCGCCGTGATATGGCTGAAATACTGTTAAAAAACAGCGAAAAATCTAATCAGACAAAAACTAAATGTTGCGTTATTTACATAAAGGTTGAAATAACTTTCAGAGATTGTCAACAAAATTAGGCTTTTATTCTTTCACCCCAGCTTCTATCAGTGTTACATTGACAGGCGTTGTTTCTGTGTATTCCATCAACTACATTTATAAACTTACGCATGGGACCGAATATTCAGAAAAGGACGAAATATTTTAAATTAATAAAAAAAACAAGCATTTATATTTGATTTGATATTTAATTATATATTTTACCCAAAAAAATCCTAAAAATTTACACAGTATTTCCTGTCTATCAGATGTCTGTGTATCGTTTTTACAACACATGCCAATCAAGTCCAATTGACAAGATGCTTGCTTTGATAATTGGCAGGGGTCACCGCTTTGTGAGGGATTAACATGTTACAGGTAGAGCGATTATTACCCATATCTTGTCTCATGAGAGATAATCTTTGCATAGCCACTCCAATATATAAAAATTAATACAGCGTTTCTAATATTTTGAAATCAAATATTTTAATATAATCGAATATGTTAAACGAATATTCGAATAATGATTTCAGTATTTGGTCCCATAAATAATAATAATTGAATTTGAGTGAATTATGTCTAGTTTGCAGGCAGACTATAAATAGGAACAGGATAATGAATGCTTACATGTATTTGATCATAAATCATTTTGATAGGCATTTGTACGAGGCTGTGCTGATGAAATTATTTTATTTAGACCTTGGCAGAAGAGGAATTGTCTCCCTTGAAATTTGGTGAAGGATCCGAGAAAAGGCAGAGAAAGCGGAAGGCGTTCAAGGAGTTGCTGAAAACCAAGCAAGAGAAGCAGGAAGATGGCGACTCCCATACACTTGGTTTGTAAACCAGAATATATTTGCTGTTTAATAGACCTTTTCCAATTTTCCAATGCCTCTTACGTTTTAAACTCCTCCCCAGCTATTGTTAATGGATTAATTGCCAATTACTGAGCTTCGCAAATACTTCACAAACGTTACCACTTGCTTGTTTGTGTAAATACACATGATAACGAAATGCAATGATTCGATAAAGCACTTGATTAACTTGCATATAATTCATATCGTTGGCAGTTGTGGAAACACTGATTAATATACATAGTACTGATGGGCTCAGGTCATTCCGTATATGCTAGTTTAAATTGAATGCAGATGAACCTTTTGGTCGATAGTGGACAGTCACCTTCCCTAAATTGGATCCACATACATGTTAAGTTGAAGTGGATAATGTACGATGATCGTTTTACATTTAAATGACATTTGATGCGTTAGTCTTGCCATTTTAGTCAAACTATCGATCATGTTCGTAGATTCCTCCTTCACTGGTCAAGAGTTTTCCTCCCCACTTGCCATCGGAAGTGTCGAGATATCTCCCAAGGGGTCTGGCTCTGGTCCTAGGATCAAGCACGTGTGTCGCAACGCTGCCGTGGCCCTCGGTCGTCCCCTAGCAACCTTCCCTGAGAAAACAGAGCTCCGTCTCAGTGCCTTGCCAACCAATGAGAAGGCTCAGCTGCTTCGAGAAGAAAGCGAGAATAAATCAGGTTCACTTATGCTATATTACTCCTTAAATAGCTTTCTATTCATATGTTAGCAAATAATAATTACAAGTTTCTTTATATTTTATATTTCACATTCTTATTATGATTTTAATTTGTGTTCCTGTTTAACAGCGGATATCATTTTCTGGTATAAGATTGCGATAGTTTTAATTGACTGTTTAAAGTTTGTTACAGCTGTATTTTGCAATGGTGAGATGGGTTAGATGAGTTTTTCAAGTTTTTTAGCATCAGATTGCAAGAATAATTTCAAGCTATGTTTTAAAAAGTTTATTGTAACATTGCATATTTTCTAATGATTGATATTAATCAGTTTGCAACTCTTTTGTATAGCTATTGACGTAGACTCGGATGATGACCGTCCCATTGAAGAGATCATCCAGAAATCCAGTGACAGTGTGGTGGTGTTGAAGAAATCTCCTACAAAGCTGAAACTCCAAAAGAAGCTCACGGGCGCGGGTGGTTTGCACTTGTACAAGCGGAAGATGCGCTGTAAGAAATGCAAGGGTTGCCAGGCGCCCGACTGCGGAGAGTGCAGACACTGTTTGTACGTATCAGCTCGCAAAGGCCATATGCATGAGTGGATATTATGTACCAGTGTTTTTATGGTCCCTGAAGGGGGTCGAATATAGTCGCGGCTTTGTCCATCCGTCCGATTTCTAATTCATATGCCATTCAGTTTGTCCAGATGTCAAATGCTCTTTCCCCTGGAGATTTTATCCATCAAACTCCATGTGTGTCCTTCTGTCCGTCCAGTACTTCGTTTCTGTGGGAGATCTCAGGAACTAATGATTCAAATTCAAAGAAACTTACTATGCAGCATTCCTACCAGAGGGCATGTGCATATTTTCGGGTTGTTCTGGTCTGTTGAATTGCTTTTTAGCTTGTCTGGACTATCACTTGGTCATGGATGGAGGGATTTTAAAATAACTTAAAAAAACAAATGTTTGCTGCAATGAGATGGTGTGTAGCGCTCATGAATGAGGTTCCTAGGTCAAAGGTCAATGTCACAAGTAGAAGTCAAAGGTCAAAACTGACAGTTTGTTGGCCCGTACTTTAACTTGCCATGGATTTTAAAACTACTTGACACAAATTTCAATGAGACGCAAGGTCCATATGTCAAAGGTCAAGGTCACAATTAGAGGTCAGAGGTGGATTTTTTGTTTTTTCTTGTCTGGGCTATAACTTGGCCATGGATTGTGAGATTTTAAAACTACTAGGCACAAATGTTTGCCTAAATGAGAAATCTTGTCACATCAGGACTTTAGATCCAAGGTCAAGATCATACTTAAAGGTCAGAAGTCCAAATTGGCTATTTGCCTCTCGTGACAGGTAACTTGGCCATCCATGGATGGGTTTTAAAATCAATGTAAAATTTAAATGTTTGCCTTAACAAGAAGTTGTGTCAACTCATAATCAAGTCAAGACCACAGTTAGGCATCTGGGAGCATCCATCAGTTTTACCGATATTCTTGTGTTTTCAAGCATCAACTATATATTAATAAAAATTTTGTTTTCAGTATTAAGGAAACACAATTATCTTGTTAGAAGAAGTCTGTACTTTAACACATGCATTTCTCATATAGTTTTCAGAAGTATCGCAGAGTCTATTTATCAATGTAAAATAAAAAATATTTTTAACTTATATTGCTGTTTTGAATAATTTTTATGATAATTTCAACAGATACTTAAAATGTTATTTAAATGTGTTTATACAATGAAAAGGTTTAGTAAAAATGGCTATCTATGTTTGTAGGTTTTATTTGTCTTTTAACAAGTCATATATGTATTTTTATCCCTTTTAATTATCCCATTTAATTCATAAATCTCGGACATTACAAATATACTAAAGTATTTTATTGATCAAATACTGCATTTTAACTTATTAATTTATAATGTATGTTGAAATTATTAATTTTGGTTTCGTAGATCTCTTGCCAAATGCAAATATTTTAAAATGAGCAGTTACAAAAACAGTTGCCAATTACTTCCAGAGACAAGCCGAAATATGGTGGCCCAGGCGTCATGAAACAGGCTTGTGTGTAAGTAATTTTATGGCAATTTTCCTACATGTAAATCCTCATTTCTACTTTACAGAGATAAGCCAAAATTTGGTGGTCGTGGAGTAATGAAGCAGTGTTGTGAGTAAGTAATGTGTGTCGTGAAAACGCAAGTTAGCCCAGCTTCATGTATTTTGTATCTGCATGTATGTGCATCCTATGTCCTGCTTCGTAGCTAGCTTGTAGTCAGTCTGTTGTCATGTGGCTTTCTAACCTTTTGTTTGTCGTGTTTGTTCAAAACTACAATCCAAGATGATGATGATAACTTGTATGCTAGAGATTGTAACACTTTCTCGCTAAATCGTCGATGTTACTTCGATGTTACTTATTAGCTTTTTGTTGGTTATGGAAATGCAAGTTGTGAAGTCCAATAACAACATGCCATAGTGCTTGTACATATGTTGGAAAGAAGCATTTTCTGGTTGCACAAGTACACATAATAAAATGAGTTATGTTCTCAATTGCAAAAACTTGTTGTTTTTTTCAACAAATACCATTACACATTTTTTGCTCGACTATTCACCGAATAGTTCGAGCTATACTACTCACCCGTTCGTCGCCTTCTGCGTAATGCTCGGGTAAAGGTTTGCGTGCAACAGGGCCATATGTCTGTAACTACTACAGATATTTAATTAAAAATTCACACATGTGTTCGGTGTCATTATTTGAGGTCACTGACCAAGTCCCATAACTCTGACCTGCAATTTAGCAGAATTATGCCCCTTTTTGTACTTAGAAAATAAAGTTTTCGTGCAAAATCTCTTTATCTACTACAGATATTCAACTGAAACTTCACACATGCCTTCAGGGTCATTATATAAGGTCACTGGCCAAGACCAATAACTGTAAACCAGCATTTTAGCAGAATTATGGCCCTTTTTGTACTTAAAAATGTCTGATAAAGGTTAAGGTTTGCATGCAAGATAAAATTCAGGTTAAGGTTTGCATGCAACAAATACATATCTCTGTAACTACTACAGATATTCAATTGAAACTTCACACATGTCTTGGGCGTCATTATGTGAGGTCACTGACTAAGGCCCATAACTCTGACCTGCATGTTAGCAGAATTATGCCCGTTTTTCTACTTTGAAAATCAGGTTAAAGTTTGCGTGCAACAACTCCATATATCTATATCTACTACAGATATTCAATTGAAACTTCACACATGTTTCTGGGTCAATATATAAGGTCACTGGCTAAGACCCATAACTGTGACCAGCATTTTAGCAGAATTATGCCCCCTTTTTGTACTTAGAAATTCAGGTTAAAGTTTGCATGCAACAACTTAATATCTTTATAACTACTACGGATATTCTATTGTAACTTCATACATGTCTTCAGGGTCATTATATAAGGTCACTGACCAAGACCCATAACTCTGACCTGCAATTTAGCAGAATTACTTATTGTACTTAAAAATTCAGGTAAAATTTTGCGTGCAACAACTCCATAAAACTTCATGCATCTATACCTTATATTGCTTGAGATTGCATATGAGGTGGGTGTAGTCAAGGTCAATGTGACAGTTACTAAAAATTAGGGATGTCTACGAATATCCGGATAACCGATTATCCGGTTACTATGTTAATATCGGGTTACCAAGTTAGTAACCGAATATTCATTAAAAATTTTTTCTCGAGTTTTAAGGCATACAAACGCCCTTCTTGCATGTATATTATTAACACAACACAGCTATAGGCCTCTAGAGGTCTCCACCTCGTACTGCAGACGTGTCATAAACACACCCCTCGGTCGGAATACGATTATCATAAAACAACAGGTGGTGCTTTCACACCACACTAACTTTGACAGGTCTATTAAACAAACAAGATGTCACAATCGATTATGCCAATTAGGTGCGTCCCTCTTGATAAGAGATGGTTGTCTACCAGTTAACAAAGCCAATTAAAATAAAATATATAGTAACATTGATCCATCATTGTTTTTGTGTCTATGTGTATTTGATTAGCACATTGCGTGTTTTACTCAAACATCGCAATTTACGGGTTGACCATACACCAGTCAGCCCTAACACCTACTTACCTTTACGCAAATCAAATGTTTAATTGAGGTACTTTAATTGAAGGGCATAACAACATTGCATGCTACACAAAACAAACAAAACGCACAATTTACGAACAGAAATCGACGTAGTTTGTTACATGTACTTTTTTGCAATAATGAAATAGCAATGTGTTTTCAAAATAGAAGTATCGTCTAGATGTGAACCTAATTTTTCAACTTTAACATGTGCCAGATTCCAGCCACCTAATGCCGATCTATACGGTTATCCGGATAGTATCCGGATATTACATACGAATAACCGGATACCAATTTTGGTAGCCGTTGACATCCCTACTAAAAATAGAAAATGGTTTCTGCTTAATAACTTGAGAACACATCAAGATATTTCAATGAAACGTCATACATAGATACCTTATATTAAGACCTCCCTTGGGATTGCATATGGGTTGGGTGGGGTCAAGGTCACCATTGCTAAAAATAGAAAAACGCTTTTCGCTCAATAACTTGAGAACCCATTGCGATATTTTAATGAAACTTCATGCATAGATACCTTATATCGAGACCTCCCTTGGGATTGCATATGGATTGGGTGGGGTCAAGGTCACCATTGCTAAAAATAGAAAAACTGTTTCCGCTCAATAACTTGAGAACGCATCGAGATATTTTAATGAAACATCCTACATAGATACCATCTATCGAGACCTTGCTTGGAATTGCATATTTAAAAAAAATCTTAACAATTACACATATTCACAACTAGGCTGCAAGTCGGGGGGCATACATGTTTTACAAACATCTCTTGTTACTAATATAACCTTTATAATTCCTTAACTAAGCTACTTGATTGAGGTTCTTTCAGGTTATACTTAAAATTATTTACAATTCCTTTATGAATCTACCTTATTGACATTCTTGCTTATTCGTATTAGTATTAGTTTCTATTGCTTTAATTTTTATGATGCATGAAATTAATGAGCTAATTCAGTTACTGTATGGTCAAGTTCATGTATTAGTGTTTGTTTAAATTTTGAAGAATGCATGTTCTATTAAGTGTTAGCAACACTTGTATAAACATAAAGGCATAGACAGATACCCATGGTTATGTCGTACTTAGTCATTATAGAATTATATAATTTTCCATCGGTATATATTTTCTGTTATGTGTGGTCTTTTAAAAAATGAATACTTGTAATATACATTCAGGCAACTATAACATAAAGTGGCGTTACACTTATTTTCTTAAGGTTATATTTTGTTTGAATTGCCTTGCTTCGGATGATTTGATCTTCATGGAGTATGAAAGCTATGTATTTTTTGTACTTTTTTGTTTGCATTTTAGTTCCTTTGATGGGTAATTTCTTTTGATATTTTGATTTTGTTAAGACTTTAGTTGCAGATAAGTGCAGTTTTGTTGAGTTACACCACCCATGTTTTTGTTTAAGTTGTTCGGTATTTGTTGTCAGTAATGATAGGTTGTGTCTTTTTGCAAACAATCCTGACTTTAAATGCTTCAAATATAATATAATGTAACAGTAGTATATATTATGTTTAAAGCATGGATCAAAGAAGGCCATTTTGAATCATACAGTTATATTCTAAAAATTGTATAGTGGCATACAACGAATTTATCACTTTGAAAAGGCTTGTTCTTGAAAACAATGATATAATACTACTGCATTTCCACAGAAATCGCAAGTGTCTGAATCCAATCATGAAACGTTCTGCAACAGAGGCATTTATTGAACCCAAAGTTCCAATCCGAGAAAAGATCCCACGCTCCGTTACAAGATTGGTGAACATTACGGTCGTGACCCCTGCAGAGGTTGGGTCGCAGTCTGACCTGGAACCTTCAGGACAAAGTGAACTTGACCCAATTATTCCTGGTGTTGAAAATTTGCACAGCCAGCAGAATGTGCAAGGTCTCGGGGAACAGACTGGTACACTCATCTCGGATCAAGATTTGACTAGAAATGGTGGTGATGACAGTGCCAGTGAAACAGTTCTTAGTAGAGACCATAGTGACAGTAGAGTGGTGGAAAGGGCCATGGTCAGGGATATTGTTAGATCAGGTCAAGGAAATGAGGTTCGAAGGTTGACTTTTGAAAAGGAGGGAATGGATTTTCAACTGGAGCGGCTTCCAACAAGAAGGCCTGGCAAACTGCCAACAAAACTGGCGAAGAACCTGGAGTTGAATCAGAAATACACAAGAAAAGAACCACCGGTGAGTCTGATATCTATGTTTCAGTGAATATTTATTTTTGTATACTATGACATTATTGGGAACAAATGTGAATAAGCAAGTACACAATTTATGTATACCAGTTTTCAGCATTTGAATCTGTGACCTTATTACTGAAACATTATCAACTATATTATTTACTATTGTTGACTTCACTATAAAGGATTTCACAAATACACTGCTATAGTACTGGGTGGTTTCAGAAATATGGCGTTATAAAAATTGAAACTTAAGTGAAAATATTTGATTTTTCGCCGTATTCAACAGTATTTCAGTCATATAACGGCAGTCAGTTAACCTACTCACACTTTTCCTGGGTAAGCTGGTTTACCAGTACTAAGTGCACGTACATATGCCAGTAACTGACAACTGCCCTACTTAAATCAGAGGTAGGGGGAGAATGGCCGTAGAAATAATTTCATGACCAATCCCCACACAAGTTATGTGGCCGGGCTGGGAATCGAACCCACGATCCTCGGATTTGTAGTCCAGCGCTCTACCAACTGAGCTAGCCAGCCTAGTTAAAAAAAAAAAAGAAACAAAAAAGAATTCAAGATAAACCTAAAATATTTCTGAAATATGTCTCACAGATTTCAGTATTTCAGAATTCTGAATAATATGCCTTATTCTTTGTTGTTGTATTTGTTCTGAATTGTCTATTGTGTTCAGAATGACGGCCAGTGCTACCCTGTCAGTCTTCAGTCCATCAACCCCGCATCACGGCAGTGGGGCAG
This sequence comes from Congeria kusceri, assembly GCA_027627225.1. NCBI lineage: Eukaryota > Metazoa > Mollusca > Bivalvia > Myida > Dreissenidae > Congeria > Congeria kusceri. The sequence continues at coordinate 61,807,415 of CM051030.1, forward strand.
CCTTCTGTCACAACCAAAGTATTTCCCCATCAAGATGGACTTCAAGGTACAAAACTGGCTTGTACTGCCAGTGCATGTTCAGTAAAAGTATTTTAAAGTGTTCTGCTCGTTTTCTTTGTTGGCTTCTTTGAGTAATCAAAATTAGCCCTATTGCCAAGCAATCCTGAATTCTTATACTATTAGTAGAGAGCAAGAAAATGTTACGTGCCCACACATACGATTTAATACTGAGAAACTGAGCAGGCCCAGTTCAAATTTACCACTACTGGTCTTGTGCTAATTTTGACCTCTGCTTCTTATTATAATTATGAATAATTTCAAATTTAATAATCTGTATAAACCTAATAAACAAAGTAAAAGAATAGTAACATCTTTGAACTCAGTAAACAAATCATAATTTGTATGGATGTCAACGAATAATCAAATATTTGATTATTCTAATACATAACCGAATATTCAAATAAAATATAGTTTTTCGAATATCAAAAAAAAAAAAAAAAAAAAAATATCTTAAGAAATGAAAAAAATATATCCTCTGCCACGGTAATCTTTGTTTTGACAGTTTGCTTTTTTGAAACACCATTTACCACCTTGGGTGCTAGAGTGCGCAACTTGTGAAAAAAGATTACAGTCAGCGGAGGGTAGATTGGCACCTATAATGTGGACTCATATGTCGTCTGCAGATCACCTTATGTTTTTAAAGGGAGCATGTCTAAGAACATACAGGACTTCATGTATGCCTTATGATTAAAACGTCGGAAAAAGATAGTAATAATGAATAAAATAATGTTTAACTATATAATGTATGTATAGATCTAATGTAAAAAGCGTTTAGGCATTTTCATTTTTTTAGCTCACCTAAGCACATCGTGCTCATGGTGAGCTTTTGTGATCGCTTCTTGTCAGTCCAACGTGCATCGTGAATCGTCAACAATTACCTTGTGAACACTCTAGAGGCTACATTTGTTGCCCAATCTTCATGAAACTTGCTCAGAACATTGTCCTAATAATATCTCGGACGAGTTCAAATCTGGGTCATGTAGGGTCAAAAACTAGGTCACTAGGTCAAATTGAAGAAAAAGCTTGTTAACACTCTAGAAGTCACATATTTTGCTCAATCTCCAAGAAACTTGGTCAGAACATTTGTGTTAATGATATCTCAGCCGAGTTCGAATCTGGCTCACGTGGGTTGAAAAACTAGGTCAATAGGTCAATTTGAATAAAAAAAAACTTGTTAACACTCTTGAAGTCACATTTTTTGCCCAATCTTCATGAAACTTGGTCAGAACATTTGTCTTTATGGTATCTTGGCCAAGTTAGAATCTGGGTCATGTGGGTCAAAAACTAGGTCACTAGGTCAAATTGAGGAAAAAGATTGTTAACACTCTAGAAGTTACATTATTTGCCCAATCGTCATGAAACTTGGTCAGAACATTTGTCCCAATGGTATCTCGGCTGAGTTTGAACCTGGGTAATGTGGGGTCAAAAACTAGATCACTAGGTCAAATTGAAGAAAAAGCTTAAATTTTAATATGTACTTCAAAACTTTGAATGTCTGTTGTCACTTAAGTTTTTCAAACCATTATGATTTAGGCCGCATTACCATCAGTCCGTATCAGTATATCGATATCCGTATAAAAATCTAACACATGGAAAATTGTTCAACTTATGAAACTCAGGTGAGCGACCAAGGGCCATTTGGCCCTCTTGTTAACATATAGTTTGCACCCAAGATGAATAGCGAAGTTTGAAGGGCATTGCCTAGTGTCATTTGTTGTTAAGACTCCTTAAATGTGAGTTTGATACCCTATTAATTGTTTGCATTTGTTCAAGCATTTTTGTTGTTTAGTTTTTACAAAAAATCTAATTATGTTCTGTATAATTTATACATAATTTTTATATTATCCTTTTTAGTAGTTATACTAGATTTGATGATGGTCATGGTGATGATGATTGATGATGATTGATGATAATGGTCACAAAACAAGCTTATAACCAAATCATAAAATGGCCAAATATTTGAATATTCAAATAGCGTGTTAGTATTTGTTGCCATCCCTAATAATTTGCTCTTTAAAACAAACAATTACCAGTACTTTTATGTGGTGACAAATACATTTGATTAATTGGTTTGTGCCATACATGTATATAAATAGCAGTAGAATTGGTCCTTTCAGAGGAGCTGTGATATAAATTCTGCCTGGCGATTCGGCGTGGCGTTAACCATGTCCACTGCAATGAGTGTCCGAACCCTTTGTTTTCTATGTGGAAGCTCGGGGAAACACGAGGTTAGCTAACATAAATATTGGCTTAGCTATAAAAAATAGAACATTTGAGGGGCGTCATGGGAAAACCGGTCTTAATGCATGTGCGTAAAGTGTCGTCCCGGATTAGCCTGTGCAGTCCGCACAGGCTAATCCGGGACGGCACTTTCCGCTTTTATGGTATTTTCTGTTTTAATGAAGTGTCTTCTAACCATAAATCCACTTTAGGCGGAAAGTGCCGTCCTGGATCAGCTTGTGCGGACTGCACAGGCTGATCTGGGACGACACTTACGCACATGCATTAAGACCGGTTTTCTCACGACGCGCCACATTTTTTAATTGTTTTACAAATGCTAAGTTAGTACTTGTCTAAAGGACTACAATCTCTCTGTATAGAATTAAATTAAGGTTATTTTAATTGATTAACTTGTTTATTAAAAGATTTAACTACCCTAAGTTTTATATTAATTTTTCAATTTACCAAATGACAAGATGTGGATTTGGAATATTTATCTTTAGAAAGGATCTTAAACTGTAAAAACAAGTCTTTATACTATCAACTCCCTGTATTTGACACTTATGCATCACCACATTTCAGTTGGTCTACTGCAACATCTGCTGTGAGCCGTTCCACGAGTTTTGTTTGGAGGACTGGGAGCAGCCGGAGCCTGGTCGCTATGACGACTGGATCTGTCCCGCCTGCCAGTTCTGTCACGTGTGCGGCAGACAGAACAATGTACGTGTAGACGTTACCCCCAAACAGTCCTTTCCCATGTTAACTCAGCTCGAGTTTAATGTTGTTTTTTTGTGCTATGTAGTGTGGAAGTACCAGTTTTCAAACCTCAATTGATTTACTATGGCTTGTGGTCTTTTTTGCAAAAGCATATTTGAAGACAACAATATAGAACAATCTTTCAATCACTGGTGCACAACTAAATATGCAATAATACCGACATAGATTCTGTCTATTTTGGAAAATTTACACCATATATGTCGTCACCTTGCTATGTTAACTGTCATGGTCGCCTAAATATAACTGACCTAATCTCTAACCGAGAAGATACATGCTTTTCGCGACCTCGGTCAAAGCCAGTAAAACTGCACGAGGTCCAAGGAAAAATGACCAGAATACTGGCCCCCATGGCCAGTGAAAAAGTCTGTCTAAGTGTCTACTTGCACGCTTAATGATTTTGATTGGCCAGTAATATGAAATTTGGGCCAGTACTTACTGTTACAAGACCTTGTGGCCAGGAATGGTTTTCGGACTTATGCGGAGCCTGTGTGCAGAGTATAACTTGATAACAGGGCATTAATAGTCATTGTAGACTACAGGGCCTTAAATTTGGTATTTTGTATTAGTTTTTTTCTGCATAAACAACTTATAAAAACTTAATGAAGACACATATGAGGCGTGACGTCAGAAATTCATGGCCTAATGCATATGCATAAAATGTCGTCCCTTTCCGCCTACAGTGGATTTATGTTTAGAAGGGACTTCCTTGAAACAGAAATACCATAAAAGCAGAAAGTGTCGTCCTGGAATAGCCTGTGCGGACTGCACAGGCTAATCCAGGAAGACACTTTACGCACATGCATTAAGCCCGGTTTTCCCACCCCACGCCACATATTTCTTGCAATATGTTGTGATGTGTTTGTTTGCAGTTACTGCAATGTGACAAGTGCCAGAACACGTACCACCCTGGCTGCCTGGGACCGAACTATCCGACTAAGCACTCAAAGAGAAAAAATATATGGGTAAGTAAATTATAGAAATTTAATGAACCAAAATAGCGTATAACTTTCTAATGAGTAGTAGCTTTATAAAAAAATATAATTGATTGTTATTCTTAAGTGATATGTATGGTACATGAGGAACTGAACAAAATAAAAAGTTGTTCGCCAAAAGTGCATGATATTTTATATTAGCATTGTGTCTGATAAATGTATTTAACACTTATCATGGCAGATCTAAATGCAAAAATTATTTTCGACCATGCACACTTGTACAAACACCAATTAAAATCTATCCAAAGGAAGAAATCAAGAATGTTCTGAAAAGGAAAAAAATCTAGACTGTTTCGAAAAGGAAGAAATTCAGATTGTTTAAAAAAAAGAAGAAATCCTTAATATTTTTAAAAGGAACAGATAACGATTGTTTTGCTTGAAATAGAAGAAATCCTTGGTATTTTAAAAAGGAAGAAATGAGGAATGTTTTTCATTATCTCCTTGTTCCTTACAGATCTGCACAAAGTGTGTTAAGTGTAAAGTCTGGTTTGTTTTACATGATCCCTTTTGTTCCTTTCAGATCTGCACAAAGTGTGTGAAGTGTAAAAGCTGTGGGTCCACGACCCCTGGGTCAGCCACTGGGGCAACATGGACATACGATTTCTCGCTGTGCTACGAGTGTGGCCTGCTCATGGACAAGGGCAACTTCTGTCCAATCTGCAAGAAGTGTTACTCTGACGATGACTGGGAGAGCAAGATGATACAGTGTAACATGTGCGAGAGCTGGGTGCACTCTAAATGTGAAGGATTGAGTGGTATGTAGCCTTTCAGAATTTGTCGGCCAAGACTGGCATATAGCCTTTCTGTGTTTGTGTATCACGAGACTGGTATGTAACCTTTATGTATCTGGGTATCAATACTGGTATGTAGCCTTTCTGTATCTGTATTTGTATATCAAGGCTGGAATGTAGCATTCTGGCATTTGTATACCGGCCAATAAACAACGATTTGGAGTTTTGATGGAATTAAACCACGAGGGCGATAGCCCAAGTTGTTTAATAGCCACACATCAGAAGGGTAAAGATTTTTTTTTTGGCCGATAAACAACGATAATGCGAGAACTATTTTGATTCTAACCTGATTTGACATGTATTATTTTCAGTTGTCATTGGAACTACTTTTTACTATACACAGTCTTCACGAATAAGTTTTAAAAGCAGTGGACCGTCGGTCCACCAAACCAGCTAAATCAACTGGACCGTACAACAATTTAGTGGACCACAAATTGTTTGTAGATTCTCATTCACTCTTACGCATATATACATGTATCAATGATTTTATTAAAAAAATAAAATGTAAGCAATTATGGTTTTCAGACTTTTATTCTAACAAGAATCATATATTTATTACATTCACTCTCAATAAAAATATGACGAAATATTAATACAATATCTCCAGTTAAATCAAATACCAGGTGTATATTTCGTTTTAGCCTATTTGAGGTCAGTACTGGACCAAATGGCCGAGCTGGTATCTGGGCCGAAATTTACTAAAATGCGTAGATCACATGGAAACTGCTCCGCTCGCTAGGATTGCAGAACATGGACTCCCTACTCCTAAAGAGTTAGGGTCCAAGTAATTGTTACCAAAGCACCCCTCCCCACCCACTCCTTTAACAATAAATGCTTTGTGGCCAAAAATTATTTAAAAAAAAATTGATTATTAAGTAATAAAACATTTTTACTTTCACTGACTTAACTTTTGCTAACTTTAATGAAAATGTGGCAGCATAAGTTTTTGGGTGTAATCAGTGCATAGTTATACTTTTGAACAGCTCGTTATTAGAAAACACACGTTGTCATAGCAATATTTTCTTTTAAAACAAAAGAAGACGTACCTTTGACATTACAAACTAAAATTCTATGCGATCGGCATACACAATTTGTCACCATCCCATTTCGTATTTTAAATAAACATTTTGCAAACAACAATATACTGATTTCTTTTAGAATGTAGTATTTTATTTATTATGTGAGTGTTACAAACACGCAGGTAACAACATGCATACCTCACGAAAATGTGTTACAAATTACTTCACCTTTACCAACAATTAGGGCGTGATAAACATTCTATCGACTACGCTCATCTACATACATAAATTTAATGGGTTCTCATTGGCTGACTGGGTGACTGTAGTAAATCTAGCTCCTCCTGCTTACAGATTTTATCGATAATTGACACGCTGATGCAGAAGGAGAGCGCATTTATTGCTGAGTAGGCGTTCTTTGTTTTAGAAAAACATGGGTACGCAAGCGGTAATGGTTGCGAATCTGAAACTGAATTTTATGTGATCTTTTCATAAAAATATGCATCCAAATAAGCCGATTTTTGCTTTACTGAGAATTATTGGTTGAACATTTTAGGGATTTCTGGTATCAAAATTAACAAGGGAAATTTCTTTGCCTGACCGCCGGTCCAGTTTACTTGCAATTTTTGCTGGACCGAGTGAAAATTTGGTGGACTTGGTCCACGATCCACAGCTTAACGTCGAAGACTGTTTACACTGCTCAGAATCGGGACTACTTTTTGCGTTGTTTATTGGCCTATATTGGGTAGTTTGACAACGATAGTTTTATTCTTTTCCTATAGAAAAATTAGCGAGTATCATGTTAGAATTTCATATATAAAACAACTTCCATCTTACTGGAAAGTGAAAAAAAAAGATCTTGTTTTACCGATATGAATATGTATTTTATGAGCAAAGTAGTTTGAAAATTGTAAATTTGTATGAAAGTGTTTTATACACACATGCTAAAACTTCCAGATGAGATGTACCAGATCCTGTCCTATTTACCAGAAGATCTGTCGTTCTACTGTCGGAAATGTTTTCCCGTCGGCTGCCCGGAATGGGAGACAACTCTGAAGCGAGAAATGCGTGAGGGTCTGGAAAGCATCCTGCAGACGCTTATAATTGCGAAGTCAGCACAGTATATTCTTAAACACGAAAAGGTAATTGTAGAGGATGGATATTGTGTTTTTTCCATTCATGGGAGCATTTGCTTCGTTTTGATATGCATTCATAAGAGATTGCCACAGTTTGTTCTTTAGACCCAGCACGATTTAGGCATACAGCAGATGACCAGATAAGGAACGTACACGCGTAATTTATGCACAGAAATCGCAAGATAAAAATATACTTTTTTTGCATAAACATGTACATGAAAATCAGTCATAAAACTCTCATCCAACTGTTGAAGATGTGGATGTGTAGAAAATCCTTATTTAAACAATTTCTATTATCTTCTTCAAATGTCTACTGCATTATTTAACATTACTATGGGCTTTAGGTTACATGGCTTTAGGTAACAGAGCTTTAGGTTACAGGGCTTTAGGTTACAGGGCTTTAGGTTACAGGGCTTTAGGTTACATGGCTTTAGGTAACAGAGCTTTAGGTTACAGGGCTTTAGGTTACATGGCTTTAGGTTACAGGGCTTTAGGTTACTTGGCTTTAGGTTACAGAGCTTTAGGTTACAGAGCTTTAGGTTACAGAGCTTTAGGTTACATGGCTTTAGGTTACAGGGCTTTAGGTTACATAGCTTTAGGTTACATGGCTTTAGGTTACAGGGCTTTAGGTTACAGAGCTTTAGGTTACATGGCTTTAGGTAACAGGACTTTAGATTTCAGGACTTTAGGTTACATGCCTTTAGGTTACAGGGCTTTAGGTTACAGAGCTTTAGGTTACAGCGCTTTAGGTTACAGCACTTTAGGTTACCGGGCTTTAGGTTGCTCTCAATAATATTAATGATTTGACATCTTAAGTTAATAAAATGGAGATGATGGCTTAATGTCATTTAAATTCAATGTACTTTAATTTCCCCAGGCATTCTGACAACTGCAAGAAACAATTTTTATGTTAACTGTGTTGCAAAAAAAAGTGTTAACTGAGGATCACCAAACGTAAATATGAAATTACATTTACATTGTTAACCCAATCAGTCATGAAAATGAAGTTGTAAGTTGATCCTGTTATGACAATGAAGGTGTAAAAGTGTGTTTTAAATTTAGACTGGTACTTTTGAATTACCCATTGGTAATTGGCTCTGTAGATCAGTGTTTGGATTATATGCATTGGTTCACTTTGTTGATAATTTGCAAAAAGTGAAGTTTGAGTTCAACTAAACATTTTTAATTAAATACTAATCTGGGGGCAATTTGGACAGAAAATATAATTTGAAATTGAGAGTGTCAACACGCAACAAATAGTGGGGATTTCCCACAAGTGAACATGTCTAATGTACATGTCTAATGTACATGAATGAGTTTTCGACTGGAAGACAAACAATATTTTAACCATGTAAAGCTCTAATTTCGGGGATTTTCGAATATCAGTTCTTCTGAACTTTTATTGTAGTTTGTTATTCATCAGTGTTTTATCGGTTTCATTTTACTTTAATATTTTTGTATAAAATTTGATGAGATCGTATATACCCTCTTTAACAACATTCTTAATGAATGGTGATCCACTGTATAATGCCTGACAATTGCTATTCATAGCTAATGTTCTTTGTTAGGCATCTCCGACGTAAAATAAATATTGAATCTGAATCTTTAAAATTTGCAGAAGAGGTCTCCAACCAAACTTCAGATTTCGGCATCAGTGGAGCCAAATAATGCTTCTGATACTAATAATACAAATAAGTCAGACACTGCAGATGTAACCAAAGATTGTAGAAAAGAGTCCCTGGCACCTGACAATAGCTGTGATATTGAAACAGGACACGATGCCAAAGGTGAAGATATGGATGTAGAGGTGATAGGTTCTGATGGTGTAGAGGACAAGGTGGCTAATACTCAAAATGTCTGTGATGGAACTTTGAAAGAGCTAAGAAGTAAGAGCAATCAGAACAAGCTAGTCTGTGATAATGTCGTAAAAGGTCCAGAGGTAGGGAATAATGCAGGGCAACAGAGTTGTGACCAGGGACAAAAGAATGAACTTTCAAATCGCCTTTCTGAAGACATCTCAAACGATAGTGACATTGAAATGATAGAGTTGAAGAGTGAACAGAAGGTTGGTGGAGACTCCACTTGTGATATTGTATGTGATAGAGCAGTACAAAGCAACATAGGAGATACCAGAGATATCTTGTCGGAGAAAAGTACAGTAGATTTAGGTGCGGAAAGTAAATGTGTTGAAACAAGTGGACAAACAAATAATTCCAAGAATAATAGCCATCATTTTAGATCATGTCTTAAATCAGAAGATGGGGCAGTTATTCAAAAACCTGATGCAGAAACTGCCAAAGGAGATAGTCCCATAGAAATATGTGCGACATCAGGTAATGCAATTGTCCCACGAAGACCACACGTCCACTTTGAGACACCGCCAGCTAGTGATGATCTTCAAATAAAGGATGAACCCGAAGAGGATCTGAATCCGAAGGATCTGATTGGGATTGCTCAGAAAATGAAAGAAGGCCATTATAAAAGTGTGGTGAGTAGAAGCCTGTAACTGTAGTGTTCATATTCAGTCTAGCTATTGTACTGTTTTAAACTGTTCTCATTGCTGATTTTTATTCCCCTGGCATTTCTTGATGCGGAAGGCCTATAGTGATTGCCGTGTTCATCCGTGATTCCGTCAGTAAGAGGATAACTAGATTTTTCCATTTCGTCTAGCACCAACACCGCTTACTACAACACTTGGACATTTATACAGTTGTTGCTTATGACCATTCCGAATCCACCCATATCACCCAACCTCACTGTGACCTTGACCTTATTTTGACTGGCAATAATTCAAATGGGCTTTCCAGCACCAACCTGGGGCATCTGTGTTAATCAAACTCAATGTCTTGTTTTCATATAAGATAAATATGTGAGATCTTTCAACAATTTTAAAAACCTTCATACTAAAGGTCTGTGAAAAGATTTAAGATTTTTTTTATGATTTTGATGATACTTTTAATATAAAGAAGAAAATGAAAAAAAATACTTATAGCCAGGAAGTGCAGCTAAACCATTTCAGTTCTGCTTGATGATGCCATAATTGACCTATTAAACCGATTTGATGGACGAATGTGTTGAACCATTCAGAAAGCCAATACATTTCAGTTGTGCTTGATGCTGCCATAATTGACCTATTAAACCGATTTGATGGACGAATGTGTTGAACCATTCAGAAAGCCAATACATTTCAGTTGTGCTTGATGCAGCCATAATTGACCTATTAAACCGATTTGATGGACCAATGTGTTGAACCATTCAGAAAGCCAATACATTTCAGTTGTGCTTGATGCAGCCATAATTGACCTATTAAACCGATTTGATGGACCAATGTGTTGAACCATTCAGAAAGCCAATACATTTCAGTTGTGCTTGATGCTGCCATAATTGACCTATTAAACCGATTTGATGGACCAATGTGTTGAACCATTCAGAAAGCCAATACATTTCAGTTGTGCTTGATGCAGCCATAATTGACCTATTAAACCGATTTGATGGACCAATGTGTTGAACCATTCAGAAAGCCAATACATTTCAGTTGTGCTTGATGCTGCCATAATTGACCTATTAAACCGATTTGATGGACCAATGTGTTGAACCATTCAGAAAGCCAATACATTTCAGTTGTGCTTGATGCAGCCATAATTGACCTATTAAACCGATTTGATGGACCAATGTGTTGAACCATTCAGAAAGCCAATACATTTCAGTTGTGCTTGATGCAGCCATAATTGACCTATTAAACCGATTTGATGGACCAATGTGTTGAACCATTCAGAAAGCCAATACATTTCAGTTGTGCTTGATGCTGCCATAATTGACCTATTAAACCGATTTGATGGACCAATGTGTTGAACCATTCAGAAAGCCAATACATTTCAGTTGTGCTTGATGCAGCCATAATTGACCTATTAAACCGATTTGATGGACCAATGTGTTGAACCATTCAGAAAGCCAATACATTTCAGTTGTGCTTGATGCAGCCATAATTGACCTATTAAACCGATTTGATGGACGAATGTGTTGAACCATTCAGAAAGCCAATACATTTCAGTTGTGCTTGATGCAGCCATAATTGACCTATTAAACCGATTTGATGGACGAATGTGTTGAACCATTCAGAAAGCCAATACATTTCAGTTGTGCTTGATGCTGCCATAATTGACCTATTAAACCGATTTGATGGACGAATGTGTTGAACCATTCAGAAAGCCAATACATTTCAGTTGTGCTTGATGCTGCCATAATTGACCTATTAAACCGATTTGATGGACCAATGTGTTGAACCATTCAGAAAGCCAATACATTTCAGTTGTGCTTGATGCAGCCATAATTGACCTATTAAACCGATTTGATGGACCAATGTGTTGAACCATCCAGAAAGCCAATACATTTCAGTTGTGCTTGATGCAGCCATAATTGACCTATTAAACCGATTTGATGGACCAATGTGTTGAACCATTCAGAAAGCCGAGACATTGTTTGATGGAGATGTCTCGTATACAGGGTTGGCATAGATCTGAAAAAGTCATGGACATTGGGCTTTGTCTGGAAAAAAAATCATGGAATCCTGTTAATTTGGATTTTATCATGAAACAGTCATGGAATTTTCAAAAACTGTTGAAAAGTATTCTTGAATATTTCTGTAAGTGTATAAAAATGTTCCAGTCGATTTAAATTATATAATCAAAGTCAAAGGCGTAGTGATGGACAGACATGTATTGCAGTGCTATAAGTGATTCTTACTATTCTAAAGAGCGCGATTCAGCCTAGAAAAATGACTATGTAGATCAAATGAAATGTTGTATAAGTGTACTGTTTTGAGTTTTGGAATGTTTGGATTGTATCATGGAAAACTTTGCGATGTCATGGAAAAATCATTGAATTTGGTTTCAACCGTTTAAATGGACGCTGTGTATGAACACTAGGTATACTATGAACAGTGTTTGTCGGCGTTTGACCTAAATAGACTTGATTGTAAACCCCATAGCTTACCGTCAATTGTTGTTGTTTCCACAGGCAGTGTTTTGTGATGACATTTTGAGGGTGGTGCAGACGTACTTGGATGATGAGGAGGAGGCCAGAGCGTACAAAAGGAAGGCAGTGCAGACTGCTAAAGGCATTTTTGCTAAGGTATTCCGTGTGCAACACTGGTTGGTCGTGTAAGAGACAGTTGATGGCATAACTTATAGCGTATTTGCTAAGGTACTCTGAATGTATTCCAAGTGTAAGAGTGGTAGTTGATCGTGTAAGGGATAACAGTTGATGGCATAACTTGAAGCGTATTTGCTAAGGTACTCTGAATGTATTCCAAGTGTAAGAGTGGTAGTTGATCGTGTACGGAAAACAGTTGATGGCATAACTTATAGCGTATTTGCTAAGGTACTCTGAATGTATTCCAAGTGTAAGAGTGGTAGTTGATCGTGTAAGGGATAACAGTTGATGGCATAACTTATAGCGTATTTGCTAAGGTACTCTGAATGTATTCCAAGTGTAAGAGTGGTAGTTGATCGTGTAAGGGATAACAGTTGATGGCATAACTTGAAGCGTATTTGCTAAGGTACTCTGAATGTATTCCAAGTGTAAGAGTGGTAGTTGATCGTGTAAGGGATAACAGTTGATGGCATAACTTGAAGCGTATTTGCTAAGGTACTCTGAATGTATTCCAAGTGTAAAAGTGGTAGTTGATCGTGTAAGGAATAACAGTTGATGGCATAACTTGAAGCGTATTTGCTAAGGTACTCTGAATGTATTCCAAGTGTAAGAGTGGTAGTTGATCGTGTAAGGGATAACAGTTGATGGCATAACTTATAGCGTATTTGCTAAGGTACTCTGAATGTATTCCAAGTGTAAGAGTGGTAGTTGATCGTGTAAGGGATAACAGTTTTTGGCATAATTTGAGGCATATTTGCTAACGTACTCTAAATGTATTCCAAGTGTAACAGTGGTAGTTGATTGTGTAAGGCATACCAGTTTTTGGCATAATTTGAGGCATATTTGCTGAGGTATTCCTAATATAACAGTGGTAGTTAATCGTGTAAGGGATGACAGGTTTTGGCATAACTTGAAGCGTATTTACTAAGGTATTCCGAGTGTAACAGTGGTAGTTATTCGTGTAAGGGATGACAGTTTTTGTCATAATTTGAGGCGTATTTTCTCTCTGAGGTACTCTGAATGTAACAGTGATATTTGATTATGTAAGAGATGGCAGTTTTTGGCATGACTTGAAGCGTATTCACTTAGGCTTTCCAAAGGAGACTAGACATGTAGGTAGCAAGAGTTATTAGCAGTTGGTTATGGGATATTTGTCATGTTATTCCAGATTGAAAACTCCAGATCAGATCTGGTATTTACGTATTATTGAAATTGTAGATACCATGCATTTGCCAGATACTTAGCCCTAGAAATGCATGGCATAAATTGAATTCTTCACTTTAAATTCACCATTCTTTACAGCAAGTGGAAAAGATCTTCCCCTGGTTCAATGTGAAAACATGTCGCCACTGGTACAGCAGCAAGAGTCTTCCCAAGTAAGTTGAAAATCTTTTAAATAAAAGATTTGAGGCATGTTGTTGGAAAACGAGGCTTAATGCGTATGTGTGAAGTGTCTTCCCGAGACGGCACTTGCCGCTTTTATGGTATTTTCTCATTCAAGGATGTCTCTTCTAGACATAAATCCACTGTAGGCGGAAAGTGCCGTCCTGGATTATCCTGTGCGGACTGCACAAGCTAATCTGGGACGACACTTTATGCACATGCATAAAGCCCAGTTTTCCCACGACACGCCTCATTTGTAGAATTGAACTGTTATTGACTCAGAGTTTGTCTTGTTGGAAAAAACTAATTGAATAACCTTTAGAAAATGACCATAAGTAGAGTTAACATGAGAATATTTATAATCCACTTGAATCAAACTGGTTAGTTTCGAAGTATTTTATTAATTATAATAATTTATTCTTATCATTTTTTTATAAATAAATATTTGATGAAATGAAATAGTCCATGTAAGAAAATTAAGACATTAAATAAATCTGGTAATGTCATTGTAACAAAGGTTATGCTATTGGGAATGCTAACATGTCAGATGCTACTCCCATGCTGCCCTGTTTGTGCCTCCAGGGGTATGTTGCCGGACGCCACCCTGCCCCCCAGTACCGACCACACCTACGCCCAGTGGATAGAGAGGGTGGAGCTACCACGCTCCCCCCAACCCTCCCCCTACAAGAAACGCACTGCCACACCCGTTAAAAGATTCATTCCATGTAAGGAGATTTACAAATTGATTATTGTTGTGCTGTCTACTTGTGTTGAGGGTAAACCGGGAAACTGTTGTATCTGCTTAACATTCTATATCAGATACATAAGTTTCATGCTCAACACGTGAAATTTAAGTGAGGCGCGTCATGGGAAAACCGGGCTTGATGCATATGCGTACAGGCTAATCCAGGACGACACTTTCCGCTTTTTATGGAGTTTTCTGTTTCAAGGAAGTCTCTCCTAAACATAAATCCACTGTAGGCAGAGAGTGCCATCCCGGATTAGCCTGTGTGGACTGCACAGGTTAATCCGGGACGACACTATGCACAGGCATTAAGCCCGGTTTTTCCATGACTCCCCTCAATGGTATATGTTTGTGACAATGTATGGCTTTAATGCTGCTAACAGTGTTTGAACTACACAGTTATGTTATATAAAACGTTATCTACCACCAAATTGTCTTTGTTGTCATGTAAAGTATGCTTTACTCTTCATCATCATCTGTCCAGTACCGTTCGTGAAATTTTTACATTTGATTGACTTCTGAAGTATTCATATTGTCCTAACAAAGCCAAATTGCAGAGCCATAATTTGGAATGAAAATGATTGCCACTTTTGGAAATTGCAACTATTCTAGTTTCTGGCAGCATATAACAAAAGTTATAGCCCTTTGTTGTTATGACTCCATATTCCATTGCAGTCTTCATCATCAACAACTTCTTCATTCACTCCATTGTCAGAGCATTTTCCCACAGAATTCGGAAATTCTGGTAGTTGTCTGATAATGTTGAAAACGTTAAAATTGAGCTTCTGTGGACGATTTATGTTATGTGTTCTATATAGATGATGAAGACCTTGATCTGGGACAGCTGTTTGAAGGTGAAGATGAAAGGCCGTGTATGTTCTGTCAGACATTTGGAGACCAGCGGGCAAATGTAAGTAGACTAGGACCATAGTTGGTCTTGTTGCCAGTTTGTAATGTCTGAGACCAACTGTCCACTGATTTGTATTATCAATCCAGGTTTATCAGTAATACAGTCTGATCTGAATCTATACTGTTGAATATTGACATGTTTTCAGCAGATGTATGCACAAAGGATGCTTGCAACAAAATATTTTGGTGTCTGTGGTAACTGATACCAATAAATTTATTACTTATCATAATGGAGTGGTATTTGTGAATATAAGTCTTTGAGGCTTGAGCGAGGTCTTGCAGTTGTGGGCTGTTTTGTCTCATTGATAAAAAAAGACTAATATTAATACGGTGCATTGATAGTAAATGATGCTATACCCAATCTTAGAATGGATCTTTTTCAAAAGTGCAGAAAGTGTTACACCATTGTTTTTTTACTGTAAGTTGTCAATAGTGCATATTATAATATAGCAGCTGGGTTAAAACACATTACTTCAGCAATTTTTATGCCCCCACTTTAGATTTGCCCTTGTCCGTCAGATTTTTGTGTCGCGCGTAACTCAAAAAATATAACTGCTAGAGTGTTGAAACTGTTTAGAATATTCATCTTCATCGGGGCTTGTGCACCTGGGTATTTTGGTGAAGTTTTTTCCGACATCAGCTGAGTAATGGCCCTTTTTTAGGAAAAAAAGCATTTTTGGACATGTGTCGTGCATAACTCAAAAAGTATTACTGCTAGAGTGATGAAACTTAATAAACATATTAATCAGCATGTGAACTTGTGCACCTGCGTATTTTGGTGCATTTTTTTCCAACTGCAGCTGGGTTATGGCCCTTTTTTTAGCAAAAAATGACATTTTTGGACTTGCGTCACGCGTAACTCAAAAAGTATTAATGCTAAAGTGATGAAACTTTATAAACATATTAATCAGCATGTGAACTTGTGGATTTTTTGTGCATTTTTTCCTACATCAGTGGAGTTTTGTGACAAGCAGTGAAATGTGGGGACATCCGTGTCCTACGAACACAGGTCTAGTTTTCCAAACTTTGGAAATGGTTACGGTACCCATCAGATTTAGAATTGTCACGTGGTGAAATCTTGCTAATTGGGAAAATTTAAAGAAGCTTATCTGATTCATTAGTTATGGAAAATAGTGGTATATTGGTTGAACTCAGTATTTTAACAGTATTTTTCCATCAACATACTAGTCATTTCATGATTATTTTTATTTGCTCTATATTAAAGGTTTTGTCACGTCACATAAATTTGGGAATTTGTGTGTGTTCCAATTGAGAAAAATAATCTAGTTCAATAACCCAGGGATTGGGAATGGGTCCTTTTCCAGACCCTATCAATTATAGAAAATAATCACAGGACTTTGTTATTGCATTCAGGAGGCTGGGAGATTGCTGTACTGTGGTCAGGATGACTGGTGCCACATTAACTGCGCTCTCTGGTCTGCCGAGGTCTACGAGGACGCTGACGGGGCACTGAAAAACCTCGCAGAGGCCTTCACAAGGGGAAAACAACTGGTCAGCATTTATGTTTTGGAACATATGGAAAACCATAGAGAAATTTATGCAGAAATCAGTTAAATACATGGCAAAATACCTCACAGAAGCTTTCCCAAGGTGAAAACAACTGGTCAGCATTTATGTTTTCGAACATAATTATGGAAAACCATTGTTTGCATGTATCATAAATCAGTTACATCAATTATCATCATTTGTTAGTATGGAAATAGTAAAGTTGCCAAAAGACAATCATTTATTCAAGGTTTTGGAGTCCATGTTTTTGACTGCAGAAGACCCATTTTTAACCATAACCTAGATTTCATGCAGGATAGACAACAATGTGACTGATACTTGTTCTTGCTGTTTTCCAGCGGTGCGATGTCTGTGAAAAGTATGGGGCCACGGTGGGGTGCAACACGAAGGGCTGCAAGTCCAACTACCACTTCATGTGCGCTCGCAGGTCCGGGTGTCTGCTGCAGGAGGACAAGAAGGTCTTCTGTCTGCAACATCTTGACCATGTGGACAGCGAGGTGGGTGGGGAAAATGTAGAGGTCGTTTTGTAAATATTTAGTTGCTTTCACTTAATTACATTACCATAATCTATAAATGTATTGTCATATAAAAAGCTCTGACCTGGTTTGTAGATACTATTGTGTGAACACATATGCAAAGGCATTTAAAAATAATGATTATGTTTATAAACTTTTCTGTTATTTTCTTAACTCGTGTTTGCAAGGTTGTTTATTGTTTTATTTAGTTCAGTTTGATGTGTTTTAATCATTAAATCTTAGCGTTGCATAATATATTTGGTATAATTAATTTGTACAAAATCATGTATACATTTATCGGTTTGATTTTCCAGGTGTTACAAGATGACAAGTTTAAAGTTCTACGCAGAGTGTATGTCGAGGCAAACAACATCCGCAGTACAAAGAAACGCTGGTCAAAGGGGCTTCATGTTGCAGTTGTAAATGTCCTCATTGGTGAGTGAATTCTTATTGTTTATCCCATCATCACGTCTGCATTGACGAAATAACACCCCGTGGGATAAACATTCCACCTTGTTGAATACAGCAAACACGAGCATTATAATGACGTCATTTTGTTTATTTTCATGATGCCATTTGATGTTTTTCGTGTTATTCAGCTATTCTCTTCCGTTTATTATCAAAATAAAGACAGAAAATGATGGGATAAATAGAAAACCAGCTAAGTGTTGAATACAGTTACATTATTTGCACAGCAGGAAAGCCTAAACTACTTGCCAAGGCTCGAGGTTTAGGTTTTCTAAGCCGTGCTAAATAAACTGTATATAACACTCACCTAGTATTCTATTTATCTTGTGTATATGTTGGAGCATTATTACCGGGCTTATTATTTGAAGCATCAGGCCTTTTTCTATAACCCTTATGGGTCGGAATATCGGACCCATTCCCAATGCAAAATATGGCTGCTTTTTTTCCCAATTGAAAAAAAATATATATAATTTAGATAAACATTGCAATTTAATCTACTAATCAATGGAAATAAATTATTAAATTATTAAACTGACAACAATATTTATTTGTACATTATTTTCCCACTTTGGCAAATTTTACATTGAGATTATCCCAATTTGAAACCAGGTACTTTTTCCCAAAAAGGACAGAAAAAGGCCTGAGCGTTAGCATCATTACGAGAATGGCTTGATTTCAACTGTTTTAATTGTTAGCATAAGTGAAGGGATATTTTGATTAGTTTAGGACATTATTATGCATTAGTCAAGATGGTCTAGAATTACAGAATTATCAAACCAACAGTATCTTTTCATAAAAGTGTTTTGATTAAAATAGCAATATATTAATGAGACAAAGAAATGTGGAAAGACAATCTGAGATTTTGTCATTTTAGGCTCCTGCTGTGTGGAAAGTCTCGGACGTCTGACAGATCTCTCAGACAAACCCAAGTATCTACAACCTGTGGATTTCCTGTAAGTCTTGCTATTACAACCTGTGGATTTCCTGTAAGTCTTGCAAAAACAATCTGTGGATTTCCTGTAAGTCTTGCAATTACAACCTGTGGATTTTCTGTAAGTCCTGTAATTACAACCTGTGGATTTCCTGTAAGTCTTGCAATTACAACCTATGGATTTCCTGTAAGTCTTGCTATTACAACCTGTGGATTTCCTGTAAGTCTTGCAATTACAACCTGTGGATTTCCTGTAAGTCTTGCAATTACAACCTGTGGATTTACTGTAAGTCTTGCAATTACAACCTGTGGATTTTCTGTAAGTCCTGTAATTACAACATGTGGATTTCCTGTAAGTCTTGCAATTACAACCTGTGGATTTCCTGTAAGTCTTGCTATTACAACCTGTGGATTTCCTGTAAGTCTTGCAAAAACAACCTGTGGATTTCCTGTAAGTCTTGCAATTACAACCTGTGGATTTTCTGTAAGTCCTGTAATTACAATCTGTGGATTTCCTGTAAGTCTTGCAATTACAACCTATGGATTTCCTGTAAGTCTTGCTATTACAACCTGTGGATTTCCTGTAAGTCTTGCAATTACAACCTGTGGATTTCCTGTAAGTCTTGCAATTACAACCTGTGGATTTACTGTAAGTCTTGCAATTACAACCTGTGGATTTCCTGTAAGTCTTGCTATTACAACCTGTGGATTTCCTGTAAGTCTTGCAATTACAACCTGTGGATTTCCTGTAAGTCTTGCTATTACAACCTGTGGATTTCCTGTAAGTCATGCAATTACAACCTGTGGATTTCCTGTAAGTCATGCAATTACAGCCTGTGGATTTCCTGTAAGTCCTGTAATTAGTGCATCTTTACATGTATATAAATTACGAGTAAAATCTTGCTTGCGGTGTAAAAATCATACTGGTAATTGTATTCTGTTTACATTCTTATGTAGTTAGGTTTGAGATATTCTGTCATTATTGCCACAAAAAAATGTTAACACGTCACTTAAACTTCAAGGGAGATGTTATTCGTTACTCCCCTATTTCTGTTTGGTTATTAAATTGATTTTTAAAAAAATCTTTTCGACTTAAGTGTCATCAGATAAAATGTGTCAATGCCTTAGGCTGATGTGGTGCAGTATTGAATTTTAAGCAAATTTGTATAACAAATTCTAATAACTGTTTTTTTAAATGTTAGTTATATTATTTTCCTGACTATTTATCTTTTATTGATGAAGATGTCCTTACAAATTCAGAAAACAGAACATTGCTAACACTGAATATTTTGTGTGACCAGTATGACAAGTTTTTCTTTATATTTTGAGTTCTTTATTTCCCTTGCAGAACCACCAGGATTTACTGGAGTACAAAAGATCCCAGAAGGCGATGTGTGTACACCTGTCGCATCGTGGAAGTGCGGCCCGAAACGCTGAAGTCCCCAACGGTTTCTATAAAAGACATGAGAATTGTGCATGACGTAAAACACCCAGATTATGTGCCTTTAGATAGCCTTGACCTGTCCAGTTTGGGAATTAATTTGCATCAGTCTCAGGCTAGAAGGAAAGCTTCCATTATTGAGCTAGACGGATCAGAACACCCATTTGCTGATGTCTCGAGACTCACAGAAGGTACCTATTCTGATCCAAGTCGAACATTGTCTGCGGAAGAGAGCTTGAATTTTACGTGCGATTCTACTGGGAATGATACTTCATTCTCAAATGTCCAGGCAAGCAATATCAGTCAAATATACAACATCGTACCAACTGCAGGGGATCAGAAACCAAGGAGAGCCAGTATTGGTGGTTTGCCTCCTAGATCCTCCCCTCAGACGGGCGCAGACAAACTCAGTGTATCCTGGCCAAGAAGTAATTCACAGAAGTGTAACGAACACAAAGAAATGCCGAATCTGAGTTTTCTATCCCCAAAGACATTGAAACTTTTGAATATCCAAGATCCAAGCAAATACCTACTGCCAGTAAATAATAAACCGGATTTGCCAAGTAAAGACCGTGAAAATAATGCAGTTGATGATCTATGCCTGATTCAAATAGCAGATAGACTCAATAATGCTGCAGCACGCAGCAGTAAACGAACAGTTGATGGGCGTGATTCTAGATCGCCATCAGTTGAAAGAGTTGTATCGCCATCAGCCACTCGACCGTTCTCACCAATAGGACCAGTCAGGTTCTCAAGATCTCAGTCTGTGGATCGAAATTCCCCTACTGCTGCCTTGACATCTAAATTAACAGATCAACCCAATCAACCATTTTCTCCGAAATTTACCATGTTTCCTAGGACTCATTCGTCCTCTTTGGAAAAAGAGAACGCTAAAAATTATGACGTTGTCACAAAAGGACATGAAGTAATTGAGCCATTTAATGATAACAGAAAGGGATGTTTAACTCGAGGAAGGTCAGTGTCAGATCCTATCTCTCCAACACCAAAACCTGTGGGCTTCTCTTCACCTGTAGTAGTAAAACCATCAAACATTATTGGTGACAAGACGTTTACTAACACTGAACTGAATTTAGAAAAAAGTATGGATTTCAGTGTTAAGTCTGGTTCTGAAATAAATGCCAGAACATGTTTAACAGAAACATCAGAGAGTTTGGGAAATACTAGCTTGAAAGCATTGAACACAAATGTGGACATTGATCAATCAGCTGACGATGTTGAAGAAATAAATGAAGACAGTTTAGCAGAAGATACTGCAGCCAGTAAAATGTTAACCAATACTGTTAGTGCTATTGCGACTGACTTAGAAGCTGGAACTACAGCAGATGAGGATGATTATTCTGAAACCATTGTGGTCATGACAGAGAGTGGGGAAAGTTTGAGTGAGGAGGATGCAATAAAGATAGCAGAGGAACTGATCAACAATAGGCTGAACAATACAAGTGTAAGATCTGAACAAGGCATTGCTGGTGGGGATGCTGTTGAAAGTACCTGTGAAGATGAAGAATCTGATAGTGTTTGTATTGGAAAGGGAGGTAAAACTTCTGAAGCGGCATGTGAAAATAATTCTGGCGCTCTTGATCAGACTGTAGATGAGGAAACTAAGGTGAAAGGTGGTGAACTAAGTAGGAAGACATCAAGTCCATTCATACCAGAAATGGCAGCATCTTATAACCCACTGACAGATAAACAACCTGGACTGATCCATGACCGTAAGTTGTTGGATAGAGAACCCAACAGAAGAAAGTTGTTGCCTTCAAGCCTTCCCCAAACTGCGACAAACAGTAGTTCAAGTTCTTTGGAATCTGGCCCAGATTCCTTGGCAGATAATGTTGTAGAAATTAAAGCTCCAGCTGATGAAAATAAAGTAGTCTTTAAAATTGGTGGACATGAAGAGGCCCATCCACCAAGCATCACTGTAGAAGAATCTGATGATGATGTAGAAGTACTTGTTGTTGATCCAGATTCCGATACTGATAGTGATATAATGGACATTACTGAATCTATTATTGGCACTACTCCAAAGGGTAAATCTACAGCAACTGCATTGACAGAAGATGAAAGTAATACTTTAATTGCTACAAATGAAAACGAAAATGAGATGCCTAAAACAGACATTGAATGTGGTATAAGAAATAAAGATGATGAAAACAAATGTGAAGAAAGAATTGTCAACAGTGAGGGCAATATAGACGTCCCAGAAAATGATGAAGTTGATGGAGACAGAAATACCGATATTAAACTGGAAGGTAGTGTTAAAGACACACGGGTTACCACGGCTGAAAACAAACAAATCACGTATTCTATGGATCCTAAAATTGTCACAGGATTTGAAAATGAGCTAAAGGCAAATATTGAACTGCCAGTTTTAGATCCAATTGCCAAAAAAATTAAAGAAGAAAGTATTGCAAAGAGTTGCCCTGGAGAGAAAGGTCCATTCAAATGCAATAAATGTAAACGTGAATATCGAACTGAGTCAAGTTATCAGGTGCATGTTGAAAATTGTAACTTTTGTGTAAGCTCAAGTGATGAGGATGACGATAGTGAACTTGATCGTGACACAAACACTATGAAAACGAGTAGAAGAGTCACTCGATCTATAGGGCAGAACAAACTTATTCCGATGACAACAACAGTTGAGGATTCTGCAAAAAATGAGGAAACAGCTGGCAGCCCTCAGTCCAGGACATCATTGAGACAAAGCACAGTTTGCCAGAGGGTGGCCCTTGAAGTGGAAGAACAGAGAGTGAAACAGGAAAGCAATTCACCTAAACGCAGAGGTAGACCATCTCTAAACAAAATTTTTATTTCAAATGAAAAAAGAAATGATGGTGATCGAAACTCGCTGAGTGAGTCGGATTTGAATGACATATCCAAGGAAAGAAAAATGAATACAAGATCTCATAAAGCAACTGATGAAGAAGCACATAACTCTGTAGACACAAAAAATGAAACTGAAGAAGGGGATCAGTGTGTGGTAAAAGCTGGGAGAGGGCGAAAGGCTAGAGAAGTGTCAGATGATCGAAGAATGACCAGAAGTAGATCTCAAGAATCGCATACCTCAGAATCGGAACAAATTAAAGTTGAGTGTGAATCAGAAAGGTTAGTTCTAGCAAATCTTGTTAATAGGAAACGTCATTTATCAAAAAACAGTACTGAGTCTGGTACTAGTAATGTGGACATGGAGTTACATTCCCCTAAATCAAAAAGGAGAATTGTTCAAGAATTGAGTGCAAATGATTCAGAAGATGTAATTAATACAGTAGGGGAATCTTCCAAAGACACTATAGTAAGTGATTCTATAGTGGAAAAACAAAGGAAACGAGGAAGGCCTAGAAAAAACATCTTTACAAATCCAAAAGAGGCAGATGTTCAAGTTGATGGTGAAGGCAATATTGATGATGATGTGAATGATACAGTTTTTCATGAAAGTGTCAAAGCAAAAACCATGAGCAGTGAACCTGACATTGAAATAACACAGCCTTCTTGTAATGAACATGATATTGATAATTCCGGTGAAAAGGCCGACAATACTGATGTTGCTTTGTCGAAATCTACTGATATAAATGAATCAGAGAAAGATTCGAAAGATTTAATGACAAGTCAGAATACCAATACAGAACAAGATACCTGTGAATCACACGCTGCTAAAGATCATGCTTGTAACACCAATTGTGAACATGAAAGTGAGACCGAAGAATTAAGGAACAAAGACAGTGATTCTGACGATGCAATGCAGATCTCTGCAACTGATAAGCTGCCAGTACAGCCTGATCAAGTCAGGATTGGTCACATGGCACAAACTGAGGCTAGGAACGCAAGCTTCGAGGACAAAATGGAATTGTCTTCAGTTTCTCCAAAGTCTGGTGAAATTAAGACAACTTCTCAGTCAAATCAGAGTTTACCAGCAGCTGTCCTGAAGTTGTTGAAAGAGGGACATAAGGTGGTTATAAGAAATCCGAAACTGAATAAGAACTTCTTGTGGCAAAAAACAGAGAATGGATATATTGGAAAACCTTTTGACAAAGAATTGCCTTTGCAGTCTAATATAAAGCCTAACAGCAGTGACATCAATAGTATGGAAACAGTTTTGTCTGGTCCAGTTATGGAACCAAGTAAAACTGTTAGTGTCACTAATCAAGTTTTATATACAGGACAAAATATGTCTGGTCCAAAACAGGCAACCAATAACCTTGTGGTGAACAATGCTACCGTGTCTACTTCAAACCGATCTGATTTAGTTCAGACACAGACACAAATGGTCGTTGAAAACATTCAGAAACTTATAGAACAAAACAAACAAGCAAAGGTAGTCTCAACCAGCAGTAATACAGTGCCTATTTTTGTTGGGGGCAATAATTCGACCCCAGTGGTGGCTGCGGAGTACATTGGTGGTATACTCATTTCCCCGCCTAAAGCAAACTATGTACTAGACGAAATAAAGAACACCATCCAGTGCACGGCTCCGATAGCAAACCAGACTATACAGAGCACACTCCAGTTCCAGCAGCAGTTTGGATCTCCTCCATTTAATAATGTTCATCGCAGCCCTCCTGGTATTTCAATTATTTCTCCTATTCAGCAACAATATCCCATCATGGCTCAACACTTCAATGGTACATTAGAACTTCCGGTGACAGGATTTCCTAGTTATTCGTCAGGATTTACAAATATTCAGACTGGTTTAGCAAGCGTGCAGCCTGGCATTTTTCAGACTGGTTTAAACAGTATTGCAGTTACCAATGTGCAGATTTTGAACCAGTGTGGCCTGCATACTCCGACTTCAAACCTACAAGCATCCATATCACAGATGCCAGTTCTAAACATGGCCTATATCAATATTCCAATATCGAGCATGTCTACACAGCAAGTGATAAATCAGCCCACGGCAGTTCTAAATCAGAGTAATGCATACAGTCCTGGACAGCTGCAATTCAGTTTTGCCGCCAGTACAGCAGTGGTCAGCAGTGCAACTGGACACTTGACCACTCACTTGTCCTCAGCTGACCGCTTATCATCCACAGTGGCTGCTGTTGCTAATTCTTCAATGATGCCGCACCTGTTTCAAAGTACCTCCTTGAAACCTTTCATTGCCACACCAATAACTATGAATTCCTCAAGTCAGCAAACAAATTTAACACCGTCTGCTGCCAGTCATAGCAGTTTGCATGGAAATCTCCATTCCTACAAAACCCAGTCAGGTTCTGTCAAATTGTTTGACAAAATAAAAACTCTGATATCTAAACGACGATCTCTGTCGACAAGAAAAACCTACACGAGCAAGGAATTTAAGAGAAAACCATTTCTGAATGTTCAAAAGGTCCTCGACAGCAATGGCACTCCAGTGATAACTCTTAAAGACCAAGATAAAACCATGGACACAGCTTTGGCTAAACAGTTATCGGCCAGCAATCAACGCATGTCGTGGCCTAATAAACTGGAATTGTTGAAATTAAAGCGGAAGCATGTGGACCTGAATTTACTGAAGTCACCTACCAAACTGAAGAGGAAATACAAGAAAAGGAAAAAGATGACTGACTCGGTTTCGGATGGCAACTCCAGAATTGCTGCTCCACATTATGGTAGTAAGTAGATTTGTTGCCTTTATGAATGCCCCGCCGCGAAGCGGGAGGGGGTTTATAGGAATGCCCTTCGTTCATACGTACACACGAATGGATACTTAGGTGACTAAAATAGTCACATAAGTATCCATTTGTAAGTAAAAACTTCCTTAGGTGGCTAAATAAGTCCCTTAGGGGGCTAAAATGGCATTAGGGTTAGTCATGAAATAGTCACATAAGTAATCATTTGTTAGAACGTCCGTCCGTCCATCTGTCTGTCCATCCGTCCGTCTCCTATACCCTTTGAAAGATTTTCATGAAGCTTGGCTCAAATGTTTAGGTCATTGAGACGATGTGCAGAAGGCATGAGTCAGTCACGCCGGCTCGAGGTCAAGGTCACACTTGAAGGTCAAATATTTGAGCCTCCATTTCGTATCCGCTCCATATCCCCTATACCCTTTGAAGGATTTTCTCTTGGCTCATATGTTTAGGTCATTGAGACGATGTGCAGAAAGCATGAGTCAGTCATGCCGACTCAAGGTCAAGGTCACACTTGAAGGTCAAATATTTGAGCCTCCATTTTTGTGTCCGTTTTTTGTGTCAGCTCCATATCCCCTGTACCCTTTGAAGGATTTTCATGAAACTTGGCTCAAATGTTTTGCTCATTGAGACCATGTGCAGAAGGTATAAACCACTCACACCAACTCAAGGTCAAGGTCACACTTGAAGGTTGAATGTTTGAGCCTGTATTTTCATGTCCGTTCTATATCTCCTGTGCCCTTAAAAGGATTTTCATGAAACTTGCCTCAAATGTTTATCACATTGATTCAATGTGCAGAAGGCATGAGGGAGTCACGCACCTCAAGGTCAAGGTCACACTTGAAGATTTGATGTTTGAGCCTCCATTTTTGTGTCTGCTCTATTTCTTTCATTTTTATAAAACTTGGCTCAAGTGTTTATCACATTGAGGCGATGTGCAGAAGGCATTGAGCAGTCTTGCCACCTCAAGTTCAAGGCCACACTTAAAGGTCAAATGTTTGAGCCTCCATTTTCGTGTCAGCTCCATATCTAAATTTTTGAAACTGTACTTTCATATCTGGTCCAACTGTGCCAGATTAAGGTCAGTGTGATAATTCAAAGTCCCCTTTAAAATATAATGAAGGATCACAGGGGGGGATATAGCTGTCCTTTGGACTGCCTTGTTGCTTTATTATGTATAACTTCTTCGCATGTCAATTACTTTTATACTCATTTATTCCTAAAGCAGTTCAAAATAGACAATGAAATGCCGGCTTTGACCATTTAAAGCCGCAGTCCATAGAATATAATTAAATACATCTTAAATTGCCATTAGTTTTAATGAACGTTAATGACGTTTATTTGACTGAAAATTATTTCTTATTTACGAAAGGCATTTTATAATGTCCATGTTTGAAAACGCTTGGTACGAAAGCAATAGCCTCGGGGTACCAATTCTCGAACGATTTTTTCTAAGTTTGGTTAAATATATAAAATTGTTATAAGTTCTTGGAAAATATTTACATTAGCATATCAGACAAAACATTACTCTTTCTTAAACTACAAAAATTTGCGAAAATATCAGTTGATAACACCACCTTACCGTTTGTCAAATCAAGTCACCTATGTTAACATTTCGGAACCGGTTTGGAACCAATTGTCGAACGTTCATTCATTCGGGTCAACAAAAAGTTCCAACACACATGTAACAGGGAAAATAAATGTATTTACATCGTAAATGAAGTTCAGTATTACTATTGATGAATTTTTTTACATTAACAACAGATAATGCAGAACATTTCATATAACAAATAAATATAATTATATCACTCTACACGACATCGTACTGATCACATATTGACAGATTTTTTTTTTATCTAACTAATATCAAGTGTAGATCAAAAATGAATAAAAGAGACTCAAACGTATTGTGTTCGTCTAGGAAATGCTTTCATTATTCAATGACCAATACAAATACCAGCAATTGTATGTAACCAAAATGAAATAAAAATAACTTAGGTGTGTGTAACCTAATCAAATCTAAGTAGAACGCTTTAACAGCATTATTGTGATAAATACGTCATTTTGACAGTTGTAAACAGAGTAAAAGGCCTAAATGTCGAATGACAGCTTTGTTCCAAGTGTTTAAATCTTAAAACCAATACTACTTTTGTGACAAAGAATGATTTTACTAAAGGAAAGACGGCATTTCCCGGTCACATACTTAAACTTTGTGTAGTTGAATAAAACTTTGTCTCCAGATATGCTACCGAAAAAGAGGCTGTGAAGTTGGACATTTTCCAATACCACATGTGTATATTAGACTTACTTAAAACGACAACATATTTTAGTTTCAATGATTCACATGTGAATAAGTTTGGTTAATAATAAAAATCGTTCGATAATTGGTACCCTGAGGCATTGGTACCCTGAGGCTATACACTAATGTACATGCTGATTTGCTCCAGAGCCATCACCAGCTATCGCATACAGATAACTATACGATAAAATGTTACCAAAACCGATTTCACCGATTTCACTGCGGTTGTTTGTATTTTGGTCGGTAAGATGTCCATTAGAAACAATTTCTGCCAAGTTTTGTTTTTATTAACATATTTATGGACTGCTCCTTTACATTTTTTCCTTAATTCCTTGAAATACTTACACAAATGTATTTGAGCTGATGCATTGACCTTTTATTTATAAGGAAATAAATAATGTATGTTCCATTACAATACCATTCTCTGTGAATTCAATAAAAAGTATGAAAGACCACAATTGCATAATCAAATTGGTTTTAAAACCGCCATTTCCTTACAAGATATACTCTTAAGTGTGACATCAGCTGACTTGTTCCTGTTATCTTGCTTGGCACTTAGAAATAAGAATTAGTAGACAAAATTTTTCGAATTTTTAAAAATGCGTGTTTCAAAACATTTTTTTTCAGAAATAAATGACAAAGTATGCCTCAGTTTCAAAAACTTTTGGAAATTTGTAGTAGCCAGTGGATATATTTGTCTAGCATAGATAATATGAACATAATCCTTGCAGGCAAACCCACTGTAATCCTTGCAGGCAAACCCACTGTAATCCTTGCAGGCAAACCCACAGTGATGCACAGTCAGAAGGAAGCTTCCACGTTGCCAGTGGCAGCGATGGAGGAGGAAGTTCGAGACGTGCCGCTCTCAGTCCTCGAGGATGAACGCTCACCCTCGTACGGCGGGGCTGAGGGTCACAATCTAGGACATCTAGAATTCGAGCTCACCAGTGATGACGGCTTCACCTGCCGATCAGATACCATGGATGGTGAGATTGGAGATTTACTTGTCTGCATTTTATTTTATTTTGCCTATATCCAGAAACAATGTGTTAACAAGGATGAAATACTTCTAGAGGTTCAGAAAAGTCACTGTTGCTAAAGGTTTATTGAGGTTTTAAATAAAATTCTAATGAAAGACATCATATGCTGCTCAAATCGGGTTTTGAAAGACATTCTGTGCTGTTCATATCGTGTTTTGTGTATTGTGCACATGTGATTAATGCATTCTGTCTCTCAGTCAAGTTTTGATATTGCCATGGAATGCAGATTAAAGGTTTTTCCATCGACTTCAAACATAGTAGTTAAACAGAGTAACACAGTGGGAACCTCTTACATCTTAAGCTCTAAAATTAATGTGCCTACATCGTAAAATACTGAAAATTTGAATTCCAAACGTACATATTTCAGGTGCATGGAAACAAGTCACAGAGAAACTGCAGGATGCACGAACGGCAAGCCGACAAAAACATCTGTCATACGCAGGTGAGTTCTTCATTAATACCAGATCACTTCACTATCATGTATTTCTTGAGTCTTGGAACTTACACTTGGAACTTTTATAAATCAATGTAGGTACTTGCAGTGTAGTCATACACAAAGGGCTGCAGTGGTCTAACAGTGGATTTATGTTCAAAAGAGACTTTATGCCCCCAAAGGAGGGCATATAGTAGTCACACCGTCCGGCCGTGGGTGGGTGCGTAGGTGGGTCCGTCCGTCCAGACTTCGTTTCCAACTCCCATGCTCGTAGGTCAAAGGTCAAGGTCACAATTCAAGGTCAAAGGTCGTGAATTTTCGTTTCCGTTTCAAAATTTCTAAATGCCTAGATGGATTTTAATATAACTTCACATTTTTATTCCCCATGACCAGACGATGTGTCGTGTACAACTCCCATGCTCATCGGTCAAAGGTCAAGATCACAATTATAGGTCAAAGGTCATGAATTTTTGTTTCTGCTCAGTTACTTTTTAACGCCTGGAAGGAATTTAATATAACTTCAGATTATTGTTCACCATGACTAGACAATGTGTCGCATACAACTCACATGATCGTCGGCAAAGGTCAAGGTCACAATTCAAGGTCAAAGTTCTTGAAATTTCCTTTCCACTTTGTAGCTTAGAAATGTCTGGAGGGATTTAAATGTTACTTCAGATTAATATTCTCTATGACCAGACAGTGTGTAGCATACAACTCCCATGTTCGTCTGTCAAAGGTCAAGGTCACATTTCAAGGTCAAAGGTCAAGGATTTCTGTTTCTCCACTATAACTTCTAAACGTCTGGAAGGATTTTAATATTACTTCAGATTATTATTTCCCATGATCAGGCGATGTGTTGTGTACAACTCCTATGGTCCTCGGTCAAAGGTCAAGGTCACGATTCAATTTCAAATGTCAAGGAATTTTCTTTCTGCTCTATATCTTCCAAAAGCCTTGAAGGATTTTGATATTACTTTAGGTTATTTTTTCCACTGACCAGATGATGTGTCACATACCACTTACATGCTCCTTGTTCAAGTCTGTCGGTCCAAGGTTACACTTAAAAGGTCAAATATTATAATGAACTTTTTGTAGGAAGCATCATTTTTGCCAACATGTAAGGAATGTAATAACTTGGTGGGAATGAAGATCATTATGAGGCTGTGTGTCACAACAACAAACCGTTGTGTTGCTGAAATCTCAAGATATTTGTCCAGAGCATAATATTGTACTCTGACATTGTTTTGCCTTCCTCTGATGAGCATATGCTTCGGGGGCATATGTCACATCCTATGACAAGCCTTGTTTGAAACACAAAATACCATAAAAGTGGAAAGTGCCGTCCCAGATCAGCCTGTGCGGACTGCACAGGCTGATCTGGGACAATGCTTTACGCACTTGCATTAAACCCGGTTTTCCCACGACACGCCTCATATAGGCGTTTTTTGTACAAATACAAACTACAATAAGAGATCATCCTATGTTAACACTGTTGCAGGGTTGTCAGGTGTGCAGATGTTTGGGTTGAGTCATCCGCAGGTCGTGTACCTTGTAGAGCAACTGTATGGGGCCAGCTACTGTCGCCGCTACGCATTCAAGTACCACAAACATGAGCTCGAGGAAAGAGAAATTGTGAGTGTTCAGTAAAACAACTAATATAGCTTTTGATTGTTGTGTTAAGGGCTGTTGCCAATCGTTCCCAATACATGTGTTGTTCTGTTTGTCTTGTATCTTAAATGTAATTCTGGGCATTGTGAGGTGTTACTAACTTCTGATGTTGATTTGTACAGTTCGAGGTGTACAGTTAGAGGTGTACAATTTATTTAAGATACAAATGGTAATCCTCAGAAGTGATCTATGTTGTTGCTATGGGCTTTCATGTGTTACAAAAACTTTTAATTAGGCCATCTACAAATTATTGAACGTTAAGACCCATTTGTCTGTGTTCCATAAACGTACCACTTGAAGTATTAGAATGGAACTGCACAATCACCCAATGTTGTCTGTTTCAGGAGCTACTCAACCCCACAGGCTGTATCAGAACCGAGCCGTTCTCGGGCAGAAACCCATGGGACATGTTCAGTTTCCTCATGTCTCAGTACCGCCAGATGCCTACGCTCGACGCCCAGGGACTCGACGAGGAGATGGCGCTCAAGTCTGCCCGCCGGGCAACCAGCATGGACCTCCCCATGGCGATGAGGTTCCGTAAACTGAAGGAGTTCTCGAAAGAGTGTGTTGGCGTTTACAGGTAACATAATCTCTGAATGTTCCATTCTGTATACATATCGAGTGTTTAGCTTGGAATTATTGTATCTGATATAGAAATGTAGTTGACTTAAGTTATTCTGTTTACTATGCTTATAATTTCAATTTTTTTAAATAAATATTTGCCTTATGGTGGATGCCATTTGCTCTGTTTGTGTATAAAATCACCATTAGGCAATTATTTGGTTTCATTCAACTTGTCATGCATCCAAAATACTTTAAACCATTTACTGTTTGTGAAGAATTTTGTGTGTTTATGTTGTTTTTGCAATTTGGCCTACATAAGATTTGATTTGAAGATCACTTGATAAATCGTTATGTATGATCATAGTAAAAAAATGAAAATGGGAATGTGCTTCTTCAAGAAAAAGTGTATATTCAATTAAGTTGACTGTAAATTATGTGTAACTAGTGTCCTTACAGGTCCAACATTCATGGTCGCGGTCTGTTCTGCAAACGAAATATTGATGCAGGGGAGATGATCATTGAGTATGCAGGGGAGGTAATCCGCAATGCATTGACTGATGTGAGGGAAAAATACTATGAAAGCAAGGTTTGTATAATTGTCCAGTATTTGATTGGTTTCAGAATTATAGAAATAGAATTTTCAAATCACGACACTTTTTATTCATGAAAAATGAGAGTTTTTAATCTTATCCCTGACTATATTAGCAAGGTTTATGTATTGGCTGCGGATTATTACATTTAAACAACCGAACAGGTTTTACTTGTTAGTAGAACAACTAGATTTTAACAGTTTAACTTCACTTTCTGTTGGCTGTGCTTGAAACCACTCTAGGCTGTGTGAATATGCAGTCAGTAAATTTATCAATCAGGCATCAAATTGCAGAATTAAGTATTCATTATAAAATATTTATGAAGGAAATATGTACATATTTATCTGTTTATGTAGGAATTGCAGTTCATGAAACCAGCTTGACTTTGTAAAGAATTAGAGCTCATACGCTAAGTTGAAATACGTTCACTTTTGTGTGCAAAGTCTCTTAAAAATGTCAGAACTGTGTGTTTTTGCCAATTACACATTGTGGACAGTTGTCAAAATAAGAACAGGCCTGGTAAATTCTTAGCGGGCTTTGCAGGTTCTAAGGGCTGGTAAATTATTAGCCGGCTTTGCTCAGGTTCTCAGGGCTGGTAAATTCTTAGCGGGCTTTGCTCAGGTTCTCAGGGCTGGTAAATTCTTAGCCGGCTTTGCTGAGGTTCTCAGGCCTGGTAAATTCTTAGCCGGCTTTGCTCAGGTTCTCAGGGCTGGTAAATTCTTAGCCGGCTTTGCTCAGGTTCTCAGGGCTGGTAACATTGGCTCGCAAACAGCGATACAAGTTTTAGGGCTTGCTTAGCCAAACTGCTAATTTCGATGACTGGGTGTATTGCTTTTTGTTTTGTTTGGATTTTTCGCCGTATTTAACAGTATTTCAGCCGTATAACGGCGGTCAGTTAACCTATTGCTTTTTGTTTTGTTTTGTTTGGAATTTTCGCCGTATTTAACAGTATTTCAGTCATATAACGGCAGTCAGTTAACCTACTCACACTTTTCCTGGGTATGCTCAGCCAATCTAAGCGGTTTACCAGTGCCAAGTGCACATACTTAGGCCAGTCATTGACAACTGCCCTATTTGAATCAAAGGAAGGGGAGAATGGCAGTAGAAATAATTTCATGACCAATCACCACACAAGTTATGTGGCCAGGCTGGGGCTCAAACTCACGAGCCCCTTGAGTGTATTGCATATTTGTTAAGGGTCGTGGTTTATCTGCAGGGTATCGGCTGCTACATGTTCCGGATAGACGAGTTTGACGTTGTGGACGCCACAATGCGGGGAAGTGCTGCCAGGTTCATCAACCACTCCTGTGAGGTGAGAAATCACTCTTTTATAGACCGATTTTAGTCACTAACACTCTGTTTACCCCATATGGTAACAGGTTTTTACTAGTATTGAATTCCAATTTGCCACTAAGTTACTTCTAACGTGACAAATTTTAATGGCAGTAAAATCATTTTGAATTAAGTTTTGACAGGATTAAAACTTTTTTTTTTATCAAGACTTTAACAAAAAATAAACTACTGGTGCATGTACATAGATAATTATTGCATAAGACAACCTTGAAAATAAGACATAATTTGTTGACTTGGTGTTGATGGGCCCTTGGGTTCAGAAATCTCCAGCTGATTTGGCCTTGATCAATGTTGCAATGTTGATATATTAAGTCCTGGTGGTGACAGAAGTTTGACTTTTAAGATCACTGGAGACATGTCTAATATTTACCATCTTGCAACCACATATTTGATAAAACACAACAGACTTCACATTTGAGTCCAGTTAACTTATATGACTTTTTATGGCTGTTGAAAAAAAAAGGTTCATTAGTGATGCCATCCTTCTATCTGGACGTACATGTTTTCAAGTGATGATGCAGGGATTATAATTGTTGAAAAATCCTGCTTCTTGACACAAGCAATTTGCAATGTACACAGTTTTAGCTCCACTATTCAAAGAATCGGTGAGCTATCCTACTACCCCCGGCGCGGCATTCGCGTCTGAATTGGTTAAAGTTTGTATTCAAAAGTCTTGTAACTTCAAAACTACATAAGTTATTCATTTGAAACTTGGAATATAGACCTTTGTCATCAACTCCAGTATCAGGGGCAACATTCCCCATAACTCGGTTTTGTATTTTGACAGAGTTAAGCCCTTTTTTTCACTTTTCTGGTTAAAGTTTACATTTAAAAGTCGTGAAACTTCAAAACTACATAAGTTATTCACTTGAAACTCGGAAATAACCATCATCAACTCCAGTATTAGGGGCAACATTCCCCATAACTCTTTTTGTATTTTGATAAAGTTATGCCCCTTTTTCACATAGATTTTCTGGTTAAAGTTTACATTCAAAAGTTTTGTAACTTAAAAACTACATAAGTTAGTCATCTGAAACTTGCAACTTGCCTTTGTCATCAACTCTAGTATTAGGGGCAACATTACCCATAACTCTGTTTTTTATTTTGACAGATATATGCCCCCTTTTCTCTTAGATTTTCTGTTTAAAGTTTATATTCAAAAGTTTGGTAACTTCAAAACTACTTAAGTTATTCACTTGAAACTTGGAACTAACCGTCGTCATCAACTCTAGTATCAGGGGCAACATTACCCATAACTCTGTTTTATTTTGACAGACTTATGCACACTTCTTACATAGATTTTGTGGTTAATGTTTTTGTTCCAACAATTTTATAATGTATACAAGACTTTACTTAAAAGTTTTGTATTTTAACAAATTTATGCCCCTTCCATTATCCAAAATATGTACCAACTGAAATACTTCGAATATTCGAGCGCGCTGTCCTCTGACAGCTCTTGTTTACTCCAGCAATAATCTGCCTTGCATCATGTTAATGCACTTGTTTTTCCATACTTCAGATGCACTAGAATATAATACGGTGTTGTTGTTGATGTGTTGTTATTGTTTTTATGCCCCCAGCATCTTGATGCGGGAGAAATGTAGTGATTGTCCTGTCCGTCCGTCTGACCGTCTGTGACTAGATTTTACCGTTTCGTCTAGCACCAACACCGCTTACTTTGATACTTACATAGTTGTTGCTTATGACCCTTCCCAATCCACCCATATCACCCAACCTCACCTTGACCTGGACCTAATTTGATTTTATAATAATTCAAATTGGCTGTTTCTTAGTTAAATAGATTTTACCGTTTCATCAAGCACCAACACCGTTTGCTACAACACTTGGTTACTTACACAGTTGTTGCTTATGACCATCCCCAATCCACCTATATCACCAAACCTCACCTTGACCTTGACCTAATTTGAACTTATAATAATTCAAAAGTGCCATTTCTTGGTTAACTAGATTTTACCGTTTTGTCTAGCACCAACACCGCTTACTACAACACTTGAATATTACACAGTTGTTACTTACGACTGTTCCCAATCCACCCATATCACCCAACCTCACTCTGACCTTGACCTTGACCTAATTTGGACTAAGAAATGGGCTATCCAGCCCCAAGCAGGGGCATGTGTGTTGATCAAACACAGAATCTTGTTTTCGATTAATTTTACAAGTTCTAAACCTTTGTTAACACAAATTAACCTTTGCAGAGCATTATATGCAGAACCAACATTATTGTGACTTAAGTATCGACCCTTGAAATTTTCATTTTGAATTTTGAAAATCTCAAGCCAGGGATCGTTAGTTTAGTTTAAACCTATTTATTTTAGCTCTATTGCATCAAAAGCCTAAGGCTTATAGAGACACTCTCGAGTCTGTTTCCTGAGTAGAACATGTACTTGGTGTCTTTGGGGGGAGATCTTGAGAACGCTCTCAGAGTGGGGATCGAACCCGAGACCTCCCGATCGCTAGGCGGACACCGTATCCACTACGCCACCACGACCTTGGGTCGTTGATGTCTTGTTTTCAAATTCTACTGAAACCCCTGCTGATATGTGTGTGTTTGTGTTTACAGCCCAACTGCTACTCCAAGGTGATCACCGTGGACAACAGGAAGCACATTGTCATCTTTGCCATGCGCAAGTAAGTCCCTCGGCTGTAGAATTTTCCCTACCCTGAAATATCAGGTCGTAGTCTTGTGCCAGAGCTTAATTTTCTTTATTAGGTTGGTGTTATTCATCGTGCTGAATATTAACATGTACAGCGTCAGAGCTTCTTGTTGTTCAGTTTAATTCAAATATGAACTTTTTTTCAATGAGTTTTACATGTATGTGCTGTAGGAACAGAAATATTGTTTATGCCCCCACAAAGTGGGAGGCATTGCACGTGTCTGTCCGTATGTACGTGACGTACGTCCCGAAATTTTGTGGACTCAACTTCTCATTAAAGGCTGGGCGGATTTCGCTCAAACTTTCACAGGTGAACGACCTTAATGTGTAGGTGATAAAAAAGGAAGGAATTTTTGCTGCAACCAATTTTGGCATAATTATGGCCCTTTGACATTTTTTCCACCGTATATACTTCATGAAATTTTGTGGATTCAACTCCTCTTTAACGGCTGGGCAGATTTCGCAAAAAGTGAACAACCTTAATTTGTAAGTGAAAGTACAGTAAGCAATTTTGGCTGTGACCAATTATGCAAAATTATGTCCGTGTGCAATTTTTCCACTATTGTTTATTTTATGAACTTGTATGGACTCAACTCCTCTTTAACGGCTGTGCGGATTTCGCTAAGACTTTCAAGAGCTGAACAACCATAATTTGTAGGTGATCGTAAAGGAAGTAATTTTAGCTGCTACCAATTTTGGCAGAATTATGGCCTGTTAAAATTTTTTCCACTATATATGCATCATGAAATTTTGTGGGCTCAACTCCTCTTTAATGCCTGGTCGGATTTCGCTCAAACTTTCACTTAAACTTAATGTGTAGGTGATCGTAAAGGAAGGAATTTTTGCTGCGACCAACATTGGCAGAATTATGGCTCTTTGTCTTTTTTTCCACTTTAGAATTTATATGACAATAAATTTGTGAAGGCAAACGTTAGTGTTTGCGACACGCCCTTTGTCTGCGTCCATACATGTGTCGTCGGGGCATCCGTGTCTGTGACACATCTAGTTTCAAACTTAAAAATTAATTTTGACTTGGTATTTGAAACTGTAATGCCAGTGTTTATAATAGATTGATACATGTACCATGCACAAATGTTGGTCACAATAATATATTTGAAATGTGTGGACCACTGTCTGTTATTACTCTATATTCATCTTAATTTTGACATTAAAAAGTAAAACCTAATGGGCCAGAGCAGTTGTAAAATATGGGATAATATAACATTAACCTCTATTGTCTGTACTTTTTCGCACACACTGAATAATATGGAAG
Source organism: Congeria kusceri (assembly GCA_027627225.1). Lineage (NCBI taxonomy): Eukaryota > Metazoa > Mollusca > Bivalvia > Myida > Dreissenidae > Congeria > Congeria kusceri. The sequence continues at coordinate 61,844,993 of CM051030.1, forward strand.
AAAGATAAGAACACTTTGTGATATTTTAATTTGATCTTTATTGTTGATTGGAAGTACGTGTCCTTGACCTAATTTCAGGATCCTGAGGGGTGAGGAACTGACCTATGACTACAAATTCCCAATTGAGGAAGTGAAAATACCATGCACATGTGGGACCCGCAAGTGTCGCAAATATCTCAACTAGCGTAACCAGCATAACCACTTACTGTTTGCACCAGGCACCCGGAAGTGTCATTAATAAATATATCTCAACTAGCGTAACCAACATAAGGACACACAGTGTGCATGTGTGCACCAGGGACTGCAAATATCTCAAATAACTAGTGCTACCAACATACATACTGTGTGCACCAATGAGATGCAAATATCTCAAAAAGTGCTACCAATATACTGACTTGCTGTGTGCGCCAGGGACCTACAAGTGTCGCAGATAACTCGAATAGTGTTACCAACATACCCACATAATGTGTGCATCAATATATGCTTGTTCTGACAAAGAATGGCAGCAGCAAATATTGCAATTCGGGTTTTGACAGTGATATCTGTTTCAATAATGGCTCGATTTCAATCTTGCAAGAATGGGAGAAGATAACTAGGTGAACTGTAGCTTCTCTTCTAGAAGTGTGAATAGTTATAAAAAAAGAGCCCACATAATCGTAATAATTGAGGAGTGTCGTGGGAAACCCAAGCTTAATGCATGTGCGTAAAGTGTCGTCTCGGATTAGCCTGTGCTGTCCGCACAGGCTAATCTGGGACGACACTTTCCGCTTACAGTGGATTTATGTTTAGAATAGACTATCTTGAAACAGAAAATACCATAAAAGCGGAAATTGTCGTCCTGGATTAGCCTGTGCAGGCTGCACAGGCTAATCTGGGACGACACTTGACGCACATGCATTAAGCCCGGTTTTCCCATGACTCGCCATAAATGTACATTATTGTGGGGCTTTTAAGAGAGCAGTATTAGTTCACTGATTTAAATGGCAGCTTATGTTGGTTTGATATCGAAATTAATGTTTGAATGGAAATTACAAATGTTTTTTTATGATAATATTGTTGTAAGTTACATGTATGTGTATTATAGCATGGTCACAGAAACTCTATTTCTCGTTCAATAACAATTTTAAGACATTTTTTTCTGCTGTAAAAATTGTAATTAACTTGGCCATTTCAGAAATGACATCAAGCTGTAAATGCTGTAAAAATGAGTGTAACAGAGATCTGCTAAAAAGTCTGTGCTTTGTAAATACTGTTTTATTTATATCAAAATAAATGCATTGTTATTTTATAAATAGATCAACAATGCATTTTATATACTCACCAAAGTTGGTTAATTATATTCACCCAGTATGATTTTATATGTACATGTATATTGCTTTGACTATAAGACAGTCTGTGTATGGGCACCTCTAAAAAAAACATGCAACGTCTATTTATGCTGATTTGATACTGGTTCATTACACGTGTTGGTCATTCTTGTACGTGTACTGCTTCTGTAAAGGCACAAACAAGGTTATAAAGGTTAAACTAAACATTAAACGTTTAAAGTTGAGATAACAAACATGAAAAATGCATTATGAGCTAAAAACGTATACATATTTTTATAAAATAAATGGAATTTGAACAGTTTGAAGTTCAGTTTTTGCGTTTACATTTTCAACACTACGAAACTAGCCGAAGATCCTCGTGCGTTATATAGTGTATCTTGCAGCTCGCCAAATGTTAACGGCGAATAGTCAGATTTGATCCGCAATGCCACGAAATTCGGCAGTAAATAATGCTTGTGTTTGGAAATTGTTTTACTTGGAGGATCAGTGTTTTTGCATTAAACAGTATCCAGCAAACCAAATGTTTCTGACGTTTATATACTAAGGTAATCGCATGCTAAGACAGACAATAAGATAACCATTTTATTGTAGATTCTGATTTCTGCCATTTTTACCTTTTATGCGGCCTTTAAGTAAATTAACGATTTTTGTTTTGTTGTCATGCAGTTGATGTATAATTTAACACCAACAAACTCGTGTTACACGCCAGTTTTCTTTGTTGCTGAGTAGACATATGTAGCACAGTTGTTCATGTATTATATCAACAAAATAAAAACACATGTATTATTTGTAGAAAAAAAAGGTACTATAAAAGTAACGAAATGCAGTCATCTGTTTTGTGTCAGTTTACCTGGGTTATTCAGTTTTCTCGGCTTGTCTGATTGTTGAAAATGCTTACAAAATAGTGCTTGTGTATTTATTGTCGTTTAGAAAGTCATTTAAACCACCTATAGTCTGTGTTCGAATCTTTTTATTCTGTTACATTTTTGTTGCGGTTGTGCTTGTTTTTGACCTTTAAATGTTTTTGAAAGATTTACTGCGTTTACTTTTTACCTGTAATACAATTGTTATAAATGCGTTCATATTTATATGCCTGTCATTATTCATGTATTATAAAGTTTTCTGGGTTTACCTGTAATACAATTGCTATAAATACGTTCATATTTATATGCCTGTCATTATTCATGTATTATAAAGTTTTCTGGGTTTACCTGTAATACAATTGCTATAAATGCGTTCATATTTATATGCCTGTCATTATTCATGTATTTATGAAGTTTTCTGGGTTTACCTGTAATACAATTGCTATAAATGCGTTCATATTTATATGCCTGTCATTATTCATGTATTATAAAGTTTTCTGGGTTTCCCTGTTTATACTTTTATATTCAGTGTACAGTTACAGATGGTTTCTACATATCAAGAAAATAGCCAGAAAGTAATGTTTAAAAAGCGTTGTTAAGTCGTCTGTACACAGTTGAGTTCTAAATGCAAAAACTGGGTACTCCATTGATACTGTTGCCTGTGTGTTTTAATGTTGATATTGGTTCATGTTTGGGTCACTGTCTCTATTATTGTTGGTGTGTGTAATTTGTGTTTTTGGGGTCAATTTTTATAAATCACGTTCATCTCCTAATAATTCACAGCACCAATGTTAGGAGAAGTATTAAAGGGACTTGTAACAGATTTTCGTATTTTGAAAAATGTCATTCAATGTCCTGCAAAAACTAAAGAAGTTGGACTAACCAAAAAGAAATCTTATATTAAGAAAAAAAAAAAAAGATCTTAAACAGTTGCTCTAACCACACAACTATTTGGACTGCCACTTAATGTAGTGAATTTTTAGCACTATGTAAGTGCTGCACGTGTTTTCCAAAATACCCATGAAAACAGTTACAAACACATGCAGTTATAATTTTATCTATTTCAGTTGGTGTTTTTTCATAAATAACACTATATTTCCAATATATGTCTTTGTCAGTAGTGTTATTTTGCTTGTTGATATATAATGTATTTTCTTTTTGGGATCTATGACAAAAACTTTGAAAATTGTCAATTTGCCGACCTGTGAACAGGTCCCTTTAGTTCACTGTTGTTAATGACTGTTAACAAAGTATTACATAAAGTTGTTCTACACTAAGATCTTCTACAATTAGACAAGGGTACATTTCGACTCAGTAGTTTCAACATTTGAGGCGTGTCGTGGGAAAACCGGGCTTAATGTATGTGCGTAAAGTGTCGTCCCGGATCAGCCTGTGCAGTCTGCGCAGGCTAATTCAGGACGGCACTTTCTGCTTCTATGGTATTTTCTGTTTCAAGGAAGTGTCTTCTAAGCATAAACCCACTGTAGGTGAAAAGTGCCGTCCCGGATTAGCCTGTGCAGAGTGCACAGGCTAATCCGGGACGACACTTTACTCACATGCATTAAGCCCGGTTTTCCCAAGACACACTTCATTTTCTTTTATGTTACCTGTAAATCATGAACAAGACCTTCGCAGGTCAGTTTGTTATTCAGTTGTGCAGTACTAACACCAATCCAGAATAAGTCGGTATGTGCAAATTGACTGAACATTAATTGTGGATACCGAGTATTCTCTGTCTCTGCAGCCTTGGTCAAATATTCAGAGGACAAATTTTGTTAGACTGATGCAATTGTTTGAAATTGTCCATCAAAAACTTTCATCCATCCCTACATTGATTTTCAAATATTATTCTGCAGCTGTTCATCACACAGATGTAATGTGCTGTCCACATGAGTTATAGAGCTTGAATACAATTATGCAATGTTTCCGTGCCAGAGGTGGCGTGGACAGGATCTTAAAGCTGCAGAAGCATCACCAGCTATCGCATACAAATAGTTGTACGATAAAAAATTACCAAAATGTTACCGATTTCAATGCGGATTTTTGTAGTTTGATCAGTAAAATGTCGATTAGAAACAATTTCTGCTAAGTTTTGTTTTTACCAACATATTTCTGGACTGCTGCTTTAAGGGATCTTGTTTGTTGTTCTTGTTCGGAGAAAAGCAATATTTTGTAAAAATGTGTTTTTGTATTTCTACGAAAATGAAGTGCCTTACGTAAAACATCGGCAGTGTAATTTTATCTGCATGTTTTTCGGAAGGTAAAAATTCTTAATAATTTAATAATTTCCTGTGTATAAAAGTCAGTTTATAAAAAATGCTTCGTTATATTTACGTGCAAACGTGTGACGAGTTTGGGATATTTTTAGAATGTACCGGTAAGACATGTTATAAAAATAATTTTAAACCAACCACTGTATATTCAGATATTTGTTTGCGGACTTTGTGCGATTGTCTTTATGATGACGCATGTCTGAAACATGCCTGTTAATAGCTGTTAAGTTAGTATTGACACATCGTACACGATTAAACCTACTCTGAAATATATTGCTTATCTTCGTTACAAATCGTGTTTCATTTAGATGAAATCTGCGTGTGATGAATTCTTGTGCTGGAGTACATAGAAGTTGTTGATGAATTTGTTATGCTCAGGGGAGCACATACTTTTTAGTTGCCGCTCTGTCCGTCCGTCATTCTGTCACGCTTGCTTGTCCGGGACGTGTATTGGCCATGGATAAAGGGATTTTAAAATGACGTGACACATATGTCTGCCTCAATGAGATGGTGTGTTGCACACATAAATCGGGTCTGTAGGTCAAATGCCACACTTTGAGGTCAAAGGTCAAAATTGGCACTTTGCTCGTCAGTGTTATAGCTTGGGAGTAATTTCTGTCCAATTACCCCGATTTGTCTCATTAGCTTTTACTTGATTTACAAAATGTACTTGACAACATTGTCTAGCAATGTCAAAGCGGCATCGGGGAGCATCCATCTGTTCTACCAATATTCTTGTAGATACAAAGTGTACTATGATTTAGTGATGTTCTTACAATTATTGTTTTTACTATGAGTTCACTGTAGGAGATTGTATAGTAAAAGTCTCATGGATTATATATGTTACATGTTTTGTTAAATGTTTTCCTCTGTGAAATGATACCGTCTATTGCTTGAATTATGTCACTTGTGGAATATTGGCAGGTATATTGAGTAGGTGAATAAATCTATATTGATACACAGTTTTCTTGTTTTATTATTCAGTTAAAAAATATGTTGAACAAGGTGGAAGATTATACAGAAGTACTTGACCATAATAAAACATGGAAAAATATTTCATAATAATACCAATGAGACATGTCATGGGAAAACCGAGCTTAATGCATGTGCCTAAAGCATCGTCCCAGATCAGCATGTGCAGTCTGCACAGGCTAATCCAGGACGGCACTTTCCGACTACAGTTGATTTATGTTTAGAAGAGACTTCCTTCAAACAGAAAATACCATAAAAGCTGAGTGTCGTCCCCGATTAGCACAGGCAGACTGCACTGGCCAATCTGGGACGACACTACGCACATGCATTAAGCCAGGTTTTCCCATGGCATGCCTCATAATAATACAAATGTATGTGGCATTGTGAAAGAAAGCTGTTTGGGGTAATATAACTCCCTAGGTCATATAGGTAGTACATTACTTTAGTTACAGCCAAACAATACTGGTTTAAACCCCATTTTAAAATGCACCCATTGTTATATTATTGTTATTCTAACACGATACTCTTAATATTTCTGTAGACTACAAAATTATCGTAGTTAAACTACCCAGAAACGACGCAAAAAGAAGTCCCGATCAAGGTAGAATCAAAAGAATTTTTGTATTATTGTTGTTTATCGGAAAATAAACAACTCTTTGTCGCTCTGATGCTTGGCTATTAAACACTCGGCTAATGCACTCGTGGTTTAATTCCTGCGCACCAGAACTCCAAATCGTTTATTGGCCGATAAACAACGATAAATCGAAAAAAATTTCTTAAATAAAACATTCCTAATATGCAACAAATGCAAGTCCTATAGAAATGTTGAAACGTTGAGAAATGTTTAGTGTTTTGTTGTATTTTATGTCCTCGAAAAAGGTCAACTGGAAAGGAAATTAGTTAGTGCCAGTAATAAGTGATGAATTGAACTTCGAACTGTCCCAGAAGGTATAGAAACAATGAAACCTGATACAATGGAATGATTCAACAAATGCAACAATGCGATACATGTGCTGTGTTATTAATTTTTGTAGAAGTGATTGAGGTTGACCACGTAGTTCACTGTGATCTGATCTCGTGTAACTAGCAGTCACCCATCCAGGCAGTAACCATAGCTGATGTTGCTTTAACTTTATAACGCAGTCAGTACATTTTAACCGCATCACTGAAAAGCTAGCTCATCAGCAAGGCTGTTCACTACAATCCACACCTGTTTATCTTTTGAGAACCCAAAGCCCCTGTAAAAGTTCACAGCTCACTGGGTTTTGAGACATCACATCTCCAGCTCCCTTGAGCTCATACCCCTACATACAACAGTCCATAAATATGTTAATACAATAAAACTTTGCAGAAATTGTTTCTAATGGACATCAATCAAAATAATTAAAAATAATCGGTAAAATAACGTTCTGGTAACCTTTTATCGTATAGTTTCTGTATGCGACTGTATGCAATAGCTGGTGATGCCTCTGGAGCAAATCGGGATGTACATTAGTGTATATTCTGTTTGTACCAAGCGTTTTGGAACATTATTAAATGCATTTTTTCAATAAGAAACAGATTTTGGTCAAATAAACGTCATTTAAGTTCATAAGAATTAATGCCAATTTAAGATACGTTGAATTATATTCTATGGTTTGTTTGTTTGGATTTTTCGCCATATTCAAAAGTATTTCAGTCATATAACGGCGGTCAGTTAACCTACTCACACTTTTCCTGGGTAAGCTGGTTTACCAGTACTAAGTGCACATACTTATGCCAGTAACTGACAACTGCCCAACTTGAATCAGAGGTAGGGGGAGAATGGCCATAGAAATAATTTCATTACCAATCCCCACACAAGTTATGTGGCCGGGCTGGGAATCGAACCCGCGATCAACGGATTTGTAGTCGAGCGTTCTACCAACTGAGCTAGCCGGCCCAGCTTTACTGTCTATGGACTGCGGCTTTAAGACAAATCGGGAGCTTGACCAAGTTTACTGCTGACATCATTGATTTAACTAGTGGCCACCCATCCAGGCAATATATTGCTTTAAATTCACAATGCAGTCAGTACACTTAAACTGCATCAGTAAAAGCTAGCTTAACAGCACAGCTGTTGGAAGTGACAATATTCATTACAGAATTTAATGTCAGATCATGTTGGAATCGAAATAATTGTCTTGTCATCATTGTTTACCTGTAAATAAACAACTGTTTGTCATTCTAATGCAGATATTAAACCACTTTGGCTTATGCTCTTATGATTTAAATAAAAATAATAATTTTCGATTTATCGTTGTTTATCGGCCAATAAAACTCTATTTGGAGTTCTGATGCATAGGAATTAAACCACAAGGGCATTAGTCTGAGTTGTTCAAAAGCCACGCATCAGAATGACAAAGAGTTGTTTATTGGCCGATATAAACGATAATGCAAAAATTATTTCGATTCTAACATGATCTGACATATATTTTGCAATTGTAACTACTTTTTACAACGCTTTGCTCAGAATGGGAACTTCTTGCATTGTTTATGGGTAGTTTAACAATGATTATTTTGTTGTCTATCGAAAAATTAGTGAGTATCATATTAGAATTCCTATTAAATTGTTTATATGTTCAGATTCCTAGTTGTACATGTAGGTGGGTTTGTAACATTTTCTTGCTCTCAAGAATTTGGGCTTGCTGGGCCAAACTGCATGCTTATTTCGATGACTGCAGAGCACAGAGGTAACAGAACAAAACTCTCTGATTGTGATTTATATATTTTTATTCAGTGTATTACAGACAATTTTATTACCAAAATCATCAGATGGTACATCACAATGGTAAAATAGATATAAACAATTACACAATAGAAACGTGCATTGATTTTGACAATGGAAAAGGGTTAAATGATGATTCAATGAATATGAAAACGACTGAACAATATTACAAAATGAAGGAATAAGGTCCCATAATTAAGCTTACCAACTTACTGACAAACTCTGGCTCAACTCGAGTTTGAATAACACTAAACCGAGAAATGTTAAAGGGACAGTTTTACAGTTTTTGGCTGTGAGAAATAATAATCTAAAACTGACTTTCCTGTTTTGTAATAAATTTATTTTTCATATTTCAACATTTGGAAAGCACACTGCTTGTGCAAAGTTAAACGTTTGACGGATATCTGTTATTTTTCAAAAAATATTTGCTGGCTGGTAGACATACCATAGTAATTTTTTACAAAAAAAGGCATATTTAATATCAAAATAATTATGTTTTGCAACCAAAACAGCACAAGACAAAAAGTTTTGATATATTAGGCAAATTTCTTTTTTTAAATTCCATTTTTAGAGAAATATTTTTCCAACCTCAAACTGTGAAATTGTCACTTTAAAATAAATATATACACATTTCAGCACTGATGAACAAGGGTCTAATTACATTACTAGTATTATGACAATTAAATACTTATTGGAAAGTGGATTCATGGTTAAATGGCAAAAAAAGTGAAGACAGTTGTATTCCTTCCCTACAAATATGGCTATAAGCTATAAATACACTACTCAACTTTGATAAGGGACACTTGTTGCAAATAATTTATAGCGCACACCCATATAACACACACACGATTTTGAAACAAAATTTTACGAAAAAAACTAATCCGGAAACAATTTGCAACTAAAAATTCCCTAAAAATCAGTTTCAAAAATATATAAGCTGCAAATGGGTCAGAATTACAGTCTTGTCACGTTGGCTCGAGGTCACAGGGAACGGCAAGGAAACTTCGAGCCATAGAAACTTCGAGCTAAACGGAGCTCGAGAATGTGATTATATAAACATATTTATAATATTAGGACCAAAATTTGTCTGCTTTATTTTCAAATATACAATTAAAGAGTATTCAGATAAATATAATGGTAATTAACACACATAAAACATTTATTTATATAATTATTTTTATTTTTTTATTTTTTTTAGTATGTCAAAGTTGTGAACTCAATTATTGCATTTTCTCAACACTTAACTCACAAAGTGCATCTATTCAGCCAAACAATCAAGTAAAGGTGTGAAAACTGTAACTGGGACTGTGACAAACACTTCGAGCCATTCGAAAAAGCGACCCTCGCGAATGTGAGCCGAACGACAGAAATTTATATGAATATATAGCAATAAAATATCAGTCCCTCGAAGAAACTTCGAGCCAACGAGAAATTCGAAACAAGCGTGTTTGAGACATCGGGAGTCGACTGTACAGTTATAGTCATCATACATACTAACAAGTATAAAGTCCAACCCTTGTTTCACCAAATCTATACAAAAAGGAAAAACAACATAAAAAGGGACCCTTATCGAAGTTTGATTAGTATATCATCTCAGACACAATGTGTTTCCGATCAAATTTTTAACTGCAGGATTTTTTACCACATTTCAAAAACATAAAATGGTAGATGTCATACTATAAGTAATCTTCTGTCAAATGTAAAATTTCAAAACATCTCATATTTCACAATTCTTTATTCAAAAATTACAAAATAATTTTAAGATTGATTAAGACAAAATTGAACTACATATGTACTAAACAAATACAGGAATGGCACATTGTATTCTAAACACATCATATAGATATGTTATACAAAGTAATTGTGTCTATAGTAATGTCTATAATAATTAAAATTTAAAAAACAAGCATTTGCCTAGACATTACTAAACAAGAGTGCCAAGATAACCCTAGGTCGCTCACCTGAGTGTAAAGCATCATAATGGCTTTTAACAAGATTTTTTAAGATTTCAATATAGCCATATAAGGAAAACTGTTCCGCCCCCCGGCCATTATTTGTAACGAATCAAAATGATTTCCAGGAATTTGGTAGACGGTCACCCAAGGAACATGTATGTGAAATTATTTTGAAATTTAGCCAGTGGTTTCAGACAAGAAGATTTTTAAAGTTTTAAATATAGCCATATAAGGAAAACTGCCCCGCCGCCTGGCAACCATGTTTTTTAACAAATCAAAATGATTTCAAGGAATTTGATCGCGGGTCACCCAAGGAACATTTATGTGAAATTATTTTAAAATCCAGCCAGTGGTTTCAGACAAGAAGATTTTTTAAGTTTTCAATATAGCCATGTAAGGAAAACTGCCCCGCCCCCTGGCGGCCATGTTTTTTAACAAGTTAAAATGATTTCAAGGAGTTTGGTAGAGGGTCACCCACAGAGCATTTCTGTGAAATTATTTTGAAATCCAGACAGTGGTTTCAGACTAGAAGATTTTTCAAGTTTTCAATATAGCCATATAAGGGAAACTGCCTCGCCCCCTGGCAGCCATGTTTTTTAACAAATCAAAATGATTTCAAGGAATTTGGTAGAGGGTCACCCAAGGACCAATTTTGTGAAATTATTTTGAAATACAGCCAGTAGTTTCAGACAAGAAGATTTTTAAAGTGTTCAATATAGTTATATATGGAAAACTGGCCCGCCCCCCTGGAGCCATGTTTTTTAACGAATCAAAATATTTCAAGGAACTTGGTAGAGGGTCACCCAAGGAACATTTATGTGAAATTATACTAAAATCCAGCCAGTGGTTTCAGACAAGAAGATTTTAAAAGTTTTCAATATAGCCATATAAGGAAAACTGCCCCGCCCCCTGGCCGCCATGTTTTTTAACAAATCAAAATGACTTGAAGGAATTTGGTAGAGGGTCACCCAAGGAGCATTTCTGTGAAAACTATTTTCAAATCCAGCCAGTGATTTCTGACAAAAAGATTGTTTAAGTTTTCCAGTTTTTAAGCTTTTGGTTGCCATGACAAGCAGAGTTTTCAAAATATTGTAATAAATTGAAGGAATTTGGTAAACTACCATCCCAGGAACATTCCTGCCAAGTTTGGTCAAAATCCGCCTAATGGTTTCAGAGAAGAAGTTGTTAGAAGTAAAAAGACTGACCACAATAGCTCACCCTTAAGCACTTTGTGCTCAGGTGAGCTAAAAATACATGTCCACAGTGCCGGCTACTACACCAAATAAATACAGGAGTAACAGCACATTTACTGTACAGTGTACACTGTTGCTGTGCTAATGAATTCTAATCACCTAGAGGTCTTACATCAAGTTTTTGTGACCCAAACCTTGAATGACAATTCACTGCTAATTTTCTGACGTGGAATTTGGTGAACAACAAACCAATGTGCTGTACATCTTACACTGCAATTGGAATGAATGAAATGTTGTGTTATTCTGAATGTTAATCAAGCTATAATTAGTAAGTAATCCAACAGTGTGCAAAATAACTACATTGAAATATGTTACTCCTTAAAACCAATTTAAACGTGTGTGTGTGTGAATCTGTAAATTGGAAGAACATATCATGTCATTCATTATATATATTAATCTACACTGCAACTGGAATGACTCTGAAGTTTTAAAAAATTGTGTTCTCCACAAAAAAAAGTATGTTTCGTGAAATAGTGTTTTGCCTAATTCTGATAAAGCTGAAACATTACTCATTCCTGATTGACCCAATAAACTAATCTTATACGATTATATTAAAACGATTCAAATCTTAACATAAAATATTCAAGATATATCAAAAGCTGTGTAAAATGATGAAATACATGTATGCTGGAATAATGAAATAACCACAATTAACTTAGACTCACAAAACTCAATACAGATTTTTTTCAGGTGTATATACAGAATATTTGTCACTTCTGCGCATAAATAAGGTACTTTAAATAATTTGTTGCTTCAATCTAACGTTTTGCAGTTTTTCTGCTATAATTAAATATTCTTAAACTTGAAATGCTAAAATGAAGACCTTATCTTCAATATCAAATACATTTCTTACGTGTTGTGTGCAGTCCACACAGGCTAATCCAGGATGGCACTTTCCGCTTTTATGGTATTTTCTGTTTCAAGGAAGCATCTTCTAAATATAAATCCACATTTCCAGAAAGTGTTGTCCCAGATTAGCCTTTGCGGACTGCACAGGCTAATCCGGCCGGGACAACACTTTACGCACATGCATTAAGCCCGGGTTTCCCACGACAATCCGCATTTCTTGTAGGCCTCAGTTCTTGATTTCATCACGACAAAACTTCTACACCATAGGCCGATACAATTTTAAATGTAAATGGATATAAACTCAGTACAATTTTCTGAACATACATTTTAAATCTATTCAATCAGAAATGATTTTATGAAAAATGGTAGTTCAAATTAAAACCTTTACAACATACACTTTTGTAAAACACAAAACAAATAATATTTTCAAATAGAATAACCACAATGTCAGAAAATGATTTTTATATTCAAAATGACACAGAGGATGAATGGAACAGATGTTATCATATATGTACACTACAGTAGCATTAAACTATTGGCAGTTAACCAAATATGCTTTTAGGAAAATGGTCACAGTCTAAGCTGTGATCACTGCAGTAGCCACAGGACAGCCTTAGCTACATGTATTGATCCATAAACCTGAGGCAACTCTGTCAAATAGGTAAGTACATCAAACTATATGAAGGTTGAAATCTAGCATCATGGCACCATGCCTATGGCCATGATCAAGCATAAAATTAATCATTATCTTAAATTTAATTTATTACATACTATTATTACTTTTGCAACAAGCATTTTAGGCGTGTCATGGGAAACTCAGGCTTAATGCATGTGTGTAAAGTGTCATCCCGAATTAGCCTGTGCAGTCCACACAGACTAATCCGGGGCGACACTTTCCGCCTAGAGTTGATTTATGTTTAGAAAAACTTCCTTGAAAATGAAAATACCATAAAAGCGGAAAGTGACGTCCTGGATTAGCCTGTGCAGACTGCAAAGGCTAATCCGGGAAAACACTTGACAAACATGCATTAAGCTCAGTTTTCCCATGACATGCCTCATTTTCATTTGCAAATACTGTGGTAGTTTAAGTTAAGACTAAAATTGAGATGGAGAACTTTCTAACACAGGGCTAAGAATAAGAACATGCACCAGTACAATTCGGTGTCCAATAGGGATGAAAAATTACTTTTTAACACACACAAAATGGGAATTAAAGCAGATCATGTTGTGACATTATTTCAGGAAAATGTGTTTAGACTATTTGAACAGCTACATGTATATGCAGGTTTATCACAATCTCTTTCTCTGCCCAGCAGAAGAGTTAACGATAGTTTCCAGGGGTGTTATTAACGAAGTACCTTAAGTCATTTCTTAAATATTTTAATTTAAGTGAAAAATTTGGAAGTATCGTATTTCGTTTAATATATATACGCGTGTGTATGCTGCATATACATCTTGAAGTACATTTAAAACCGAATGTTATTTGACAGCCTCGCCCAGTGTTGCAGAGTTTCCATCTGGAATGGTTAAGTTAAGGATATATTCATATTTAAGGCTAAGGGTACAATACAACTGAAGATGCTTCGTGAATACCAGCCCAGCTTTCATGTCTAGAAATCAGGAACTCTGACATTATCTGGCATGACTTTGCACACGTAATATAATGTGAACAATTCATTTCAAACACCTTATTTCATTAATAACTTTGACCCAACATTTACGTGTATGTATAAGGCGTGTCATGGAAAACGCTGGCCGAATTGGGACGACACTTTCCGCTTTTATGGTATTTTCTGTTTAGATGTCGACTGTTCTAAACATAAATACACTGTCTGCGGAAAGTGTCGTCCCGAATTAGCCTGTGTGGACTACACAGGCAGATCTGGGACAATACTTCATGCACATGCATTAAGTCAGTGTTTCCAACGATATGCCCCGTATATATTTATGTACAAGTAATTGGTTATAAACAATAAACAATTCCTCAGCAATGTAAGCACAAAGACCAAATATCTTACACCGTATCTACCATGAATGTTATTTGTGTATTAAAAAAGATATGCATTAGAGTTAGAAAACAAATATTAGACATTAAAAACACAGCAAAATTTCAACATTTATAGACTCATAATACAAATGAGATGTGTCGTGGGAAAAAGGGGCTTAATGCATGTGCGTAAAGTGTCGTCCCCGATTATCCTGTGCAGGCCGCACAGGCTAATCCAGGACGGCACTCTCCGCTTTTATGGTATTTTCTGTTTCAAGGAAGTCTCTTCTCAACATAAATCCACTGTAGGCGGAAAGTGCCGTCCTGGATTAGCTTGTGCGGACATGCATTAAGACCTGTTTTCCCACAACACACCTCAAATAAACATTCAACAAAATGCAGAGCTGTACACATGGAGTTCTAAGGTGTTATAAAAAGGCTAATATTTTTAAATGAACATTTTCATAAAACCGTGAAGCTCAACTATTTGGCGAACCTTGAAGTTACAGGCTGTCCAGCCACCTTCCTTAAAAAAGTAGGGCAAAAGTAGGGTCAAAGTTTTCACAAAAGTAGGGCAAAAGTAGGCATTTTAAATCGAAAAAGAAGGGTTAGTAGGGATATTACTTACCTGTATTACACAGTATGAGACATCCATGCTTCATGCAAAGCTGCTATTGTGCTGGAGAAAAGATAAAATGCCCGGACATTTCCTTGACTAAACCATACTTTTCACTGACCAATGTGACCATATTTTTAGGTCTCATTTTCCCCGACAACCGTCTAATCTACACTTTCATATTTTTTTCTGTTCTGATACATCAAACTTTCATTAAAAAATACCAAAAATATATTACAGAAAATATTATGATGATGATATTAGTCAGTGATGATAATTGACTAGACTGGACTTGGCTATAAACACACATATGCACATATATAACTCTGCTGTCGGTTCGACACCATGGGTGCTAATAGGGTTAATATCATCTGTTTTCACCTTTGATACTAGTGGAAGTGATTCTGTCCTTTGGCATGGCTTCAAAGAGCCCGCTTCCCCGTAAGCAAAATCCCTCCACCACACTCAAGAAAATATGTTTTTCTGACATTTGTTGAGTCCTTTCCTACCCAGTCAGTCAACATCATTAAATATTGTCTGTTTACTAGAGTTTGAAACAAAAATTTACTCCAGAAATTTAGATCTTTTTCTTATTTCTCTATTAGTAAGTGAAACCTGAATATACATGTTGGAACATGCTTATTTGATTTATAATATATAAAACCATTTCATCATCTGTTTTATAACTTATTGACTTAATAACACACTGTAGAGTAAGCATGTGCAGTGATTTCTGTAGATTTTGAAAACCAAAAGTCAAATAACTCTTAACTTGAAGTGTTGAGGGGTCAAAATGACGATGTCAATTTAAAATATTGAAATCACAAGGATTTTGTATTCTGCATATTTGCTGTGTGTATATAAAAATGATCTGCGAATGGTAGCTTGTGTTAATAAAGATTAAGAACTTTGCACAAAACACTATTAGTATGATAAAATTATTGTTTTCTAGTGCTTTTGAAGTTGGCAAATGGAGAAAAAACGCATATTATTTGCAGATTGCTTGAGTCAAAAATGAGTAAATTTTAAGTTTCTGCATCTGTTGATTTCTGCACTGCCTCTAAAAGAAATCAACACTGGTTGAAATATTGAGTACGGCATGAGCGCACTGCAACTGCGGTATCATCCCAGACGCCTCTACAAAGCAAGAAAAGTATAGGATGAGTCTGCACCGCAGGCACGGGTTTGCAAAGCCTTTCAGTCTTTAAAAGTCTACAGTTAACATAAAAACTAAATTGATTAAAACACATTTAAATTATGTTTATACACAATCACACCAAAATATTTTGGAAATACTAATAAATACTGCTTTACGACTGCAATAGCCACAGAACATTTAACTGGCCATGAAAAAAATTAATTTCCCTGACTTCAAGTTATGTGGCAACCCTGTTGAAGCTTGGTCAGGTTATCTCCAACACACAACAGCTGCATGCATGAAACACTCCATACGTCCTCTAAATTAGTGGTGACTGTCACATACAGAGGTCTAAAATATATTTAAGATAGGTAAATTCCACATAGAGACAGTCATAAAGACTGTAACTGAACAGGATCAAGGATTAATATTAATGTGATTGTACGAAAAAAAACATTTGGGCAAATAAAAAGTAGGGATAATAGGGCATTTTGAAGAAAAAGTAGGGAAAAAGTAGGGAAAAGGCAAAAAAAGTAGGAAAAAGTAGGAAAAGTAGGGCCTGCTGGACAGCCTGTAGTTACAAAAGGAATATTACCTATTACTAAACATGTTAAGTGTACAATACATCAATCCTGACTGCCAGTTCTTTGAATTTCCAGTATTTATAAAAAAAATTATAGATAACACATAGATGGAATTGCCACATATTTAAACTTTAAAAGATTATATGAATTTCAATTCAATGGTTGTTTAATATAATCAGGAAAATTAGCACCACTTCTACACTTCTAGAAAACCTAGTTTTCTTAAATATGCTTTTGTTTCATATTCCTTCTACATAAATTATACAAATATATCAAAATTGTACGAGCATACAATTAACATTGAACCCAATTCAGAAACTTTATTTTTTCAATAACTAAATATATTGTACTGGGCAAGCAGTGCACCCAAGTTAAAGGGGCATATTGACGGTATTTTGCATAAATATAGCCACATATAAAAACAAGACAATTTCATATTTTTCTTGAATAAAGTTTTTGTGTAGCAACAATATATTGATGGAATCGTTAAGAAAAAATATATTAAAAGACAAAACACCTTCTTTAGGATACACTGTTGAATGACAATTTCATTGCAACATGCAACATCAATGGTGCGCTTGCCCGTTAGGGTACATCATGTATATTTCATTCATATTGACTTTACTACTAGCACTCATTTTCCTGTGCCTACGAAAGTGTCGTTGATGACCACTCTTTACAAATTAAAATAATATATATTTGTCAATTATTAATAGAAACATGGCTGTCATATTGAACGATGAATAATTTCCTGAAAATGAAATATTTTTGCAAATGTTACAGTTGACCAACCGTCGATACAACCCTTTAATGGTGCTTGTAAAATATTATTTTTTTGTACATCTACAAGTCAATAAAGTGAAAAGCATGACAATGAATGCAATGCAAAGAAACCTTGCAAAGAAGGCAATAAGCAACTTAATAACAATATAAACAATTGGAGGAAGATATTATCATGAGAAAACTGGGCTTAAATCATGTGCGTAAAGTGTGATCCGGGATGGCACTTTCTGCCTACAGTGGATTTATGTTAAGAAGAGACTTCCTTGAAACAGAAAATACCATAAAAGCGGAATGTGCCATCCTGGATTAGCTTGTGTGATAATATGGGACAACAATTTAAGCACATGCATTAAGCTGGGTTTTCCAACAACACGCCTCAAATGTTTCTCGAAGAGTGTATACAACAGTAAATGACTAACAATTACAATATGTAGAAGTTATCGATACTACAACACATAAAACAAATATGTGACAAATATGAAAGAAAGAAATATAGGTAACACGTAACAACACATTTAATATATTATATACTTTATATAACAAAATAGAACTACATACAATTCAGTTTGCAACATCACATCTGTGTAAACAATGATGACAAAACAAAAGAACAAATGAATGTTAACTGACCTCTTCAACCAACATTGTTCTCATAAGCAGCATTGAAGAAATTCTTGCTAAAATATGCAAAAAAATGTAGCTCTATAAAAAACATGTTACACAATAGCAATCAGTGGTCACTTTGTGTTGTTGAAAAACCATAAACCATATTCTCGCAAAAAAAATACTGCTGCAGTATCAATTCACGCATCATAATGTTTCTAAGTTAAAAAAAATACTTGGAATCCTTTGAAAGTTATATGTACTTTCTCTCTCTTGTGGCAAAATGGATTGTTCAGGAAAGAAATCAATGCTATTAGCAGTAGGTATTTGATGAATACATTTAGGGTTGGGAACATTAAAGCTTACATCAAACTTCATGTATGCAAAATCACACCATTAAAACTTTTGCATTGAATATCTTCAAAAAAAAATATATTCGTTGTCAACACTTTGAAACCCACATCTACTATGAATTTTGAATCAATGAAAACAGCCAGTGAGGTATATTTTGCAAGACTCTATGTGGACAGTTCTCAATAAGTACAATTATCGACATGTTTCGCCCCAGTCATGGTCTGTGAACGTTGTTCATTTCCGAATAAACTGCAAATGTGGCACGTCGTGGGAAAACCGGTCTTAATGCATGTGCGTAAAGTGCAGTCCGCACAGGCTAATCCGGGACGTCACTTTCCGCTTTTGTGGCATTTTCTGTTTCAAGGAAGTCTCTTCTAAACATAAATTCACTGTAGGCGGAAAGTGCTGTCCTGGATTAGCCTGTGCGGACTGCACAGGCTAATCCGGGATGACACTGTACGCACATGCATTAAGTCCGGTTTTCCCACGACACGCCACACTTCTACTCTTGTTATGCATTACTGATCAGTTAAATCCGCAATGAAAATCTTAGATACAAATGATGGCTAGTACACTTAGATAACTACATCAGCCCGCTGCATTACTATCACTGTCTATACTACCGTACAGCGTATAAATTTTCCGCAAGATCCCGGCTATGACAACTTCACAAACGTCTCCAGTATTTCCTCGGCCATGGATATATTATTTTTCGCGACACGTAGCGCCTCCATGACCTTCAACCTATCGTACCCCTTGTTAACCAGCTCGTTGACATGTTCCTCGTTAATACTGTCAAATATGCTGTTCTCCTTGTTACCCTCGTTGCTCTCCCTCAGACGATCACGGTCACGACGCGCTGGTAACGGGATCTCTGTGGAATTGCTGGCCTCTGGACTTCTCCTGCAATGCAACGTGTGGTTAATAAATATACAGTAAAAAGTAAAGTAAAGTAAAGTGTTTATTAAAGTGTCACCCCTGGTTAATGGATTAAGGGCCAAAGTGTTTATTAAAGTGTCACCCCTGGTTAATGGATTAAGGGCCAAAGTGTTTATTAAAGTGTCACCCCTGGTTAATGGATTAAGGGCCAAAGTGTTTATTAAAGTGTCACCCCTGGTTAATGGATTAAGGGCCAGAGTGTTTATTAAAGTGTCACCCCTGGTTAATGGATTAAGGGCCAGCCAAGTTTCACTTATGAGACACCATTACTGATGAACATCTTTACTCCCAATGCTTATCCTATATGCCGGATGCTTGGCAGGAAGGCAATCGGCACCCTTTTTTTGATTTAACTAGCGGCTGGGTAGGCAATCAGTTATATCAAAACAAGCCCTGTGCGAAGACTAGGAACTTCATAGGCGAACCCCCCAAAAGGAGGCAGTACAGTATTAGACATTTACTGATATGATGGCATGTTCTATTGTTGACCTGATTATTACATCGGCATTTTCTAAATTTTCTGTTTGCTTATGAAAACGTAAGTTATTCTACAGACATGTCAGTCCCAAATTGGTGGTAGCCGCCTGATCATAATTTGTTTTCTCATGTTGTGCACCCAGGCCTCCAATGTTTTAACGGACGATTCAAAATGGCAAACTGTCAAATAAACAGATTATGTTGTCAGAGAATTCAACTTAATAGCCCCTTATTTTAAGATTTGAGTTAAGTTTACTAATCGAATAGTCATTTGATGTTCAAATATTCGGTTATGTATTTGAATAATCGAATAATCGATTCTTAGTTGACATCCCTTGTAATAAAGACTACCATAAAAACAAACTGTTTAACTTGTGTACTTTTAACTGCAGACTGTATAATCATGCTTATCAGACACTCTGATCAGTTACTTCCTGTCTAAACTGTAATCCACTCTAAGAAATGGACCTTTATATGGTCCTGCGAACGTCAACTGTGCACTAAGACATGGATATCTTTATCATTATGATCGTTTCAAGAACCTTGTTCACAAACCAAATAAATGCAACTCAGAATTATAACAGCAATAAGTCCAAGGGCCATAAACTCATCACACAACCTGGATGAGGCAGATCTGCACTCTCAGAAGAAACATTAAACAAGAGCTGTTTGTAAAACATGTATGCCCCCTCTAGGTTAAAAGCAATCTTTAAAATATCAAGTTTGGTGAAGATCAAATGATAGTTGACAGTTAATTTTCGATAATTCAAGGGCAATAACTCCAGTTTCTGGGGCAATTTGGTTGCCCACGTTTTCATAAAGTTAAGTGAAAAGCAGTTGAAAACTTTCGGAAATAGAGAGTGGAAATGAAAGTGGTCTACCAACTCACCCACCGACAGACCGACATTAGCAGACCAATATAACCCACAATCTTTGATGGTGTTAATTAATTAAACTTAAATATACTGATGCAGACGACTGCATGAACAGTACAATGCTAATAAACCACAAGATGTCGGTTGTATAAAGGATATTCTAGCTTACCACAAGCGTGACAATGACAACAACAAAATGTACCGATGTTAAATGACCAATAAACAACACAACAAATAATTCCACAACTGACTCATTAAATTGTGTTTAGTTTTAATTAATTAAAGTGACGTTACAAAGAATTTATATCAATGAATGACATTATTGTAACAGCTGTGACACGTGTGAAAGTATTCCCATTATCATTGTTTATTGGCAGATAAACAATAGTGTTTCATTCTGACGCGCAGTTATTAAACTGCTCAGCTAACACCCTCATGGTTTAATTCATACGCATCAGAACTCCAAACCCTTGTTTATTAGTCGATAAACAACTGAAAATTAAATCATACTTTTAACATGATACTCGCTAATTTTTCTATAGACAAAGAACAAAATTATCATTGTAAAACTACGAAATAAACAAAGCAAAAAGTAATCCCAATTCTTAGCAGGGCATAGTAAAATGTAGTTCTCATTATAATTGCAAAAATAGTTGTCAAATCATGTTAGAATCAAAATAATTTTCGCATTATCATTGTTTATTAGCCAATAAAAAACTCTTTGTCGTTTTGATGGGTGGCTATTAAACTACTCGAGCTAACGCCCTCGTGGTTTAATTCCTATGCATCAGAACTCCAAATAAATGTTTATTGGTCGAAAAACAATGATAAATCAAAAATTATTTCTTAAGTTAAGTAACAAACCAAAACTCACTTTGTGTCTTGTGTTGGGGTGTTACGTCCCCGTGGGGCTGGTAGTGGGGGCACATCGTACTCGCTGGGTACACGATGTAACGGTGCTTTAGTGTTTCCTGTCACAGAGAAAATAGTGCCTGTAAATACACACACATAGACGTGAATCAGCTAGAGCTAGCAAAGCCCCATCAGAAGGCAAGCATGAACAATGTTAATTTTAAAACAAAACAAACTGGAGGAATAATAATTTAAATCAATGCATTAGATATTAAAAGTTAAATTATGATATTTGTTCAATCAAGAAGCATAACTATCAAAAACAAATCATATTTATTCAAACTTTTGACATTTAATTGTCTTTCATTGTCTTCATAGTTTGTGCAAAAAAAAGTATTTTACATACATAATGTTTAAAGAACATAACCATGAAAATATATCCAGTAATTGCAGAAGTACAAGCATTTCAGTTTTTAAATGGTACACATACACGTTAAAAATAATAATACACAATAGGCACTAAAAGCACCAGACAAAGCATAGCGAGTAAATATAAGCTGTCAAACTTCTTGGTGAATATTTGTACATAAGTAAACAGCATCCGAAAAATGTCAATATGTCTTATTATAACATGAGGCGTGTCATGGGAAACCGGGCTTAATGCATGTGCATCAAGTGTCGTCCTAGATCAGCCTGTGCAGTCCGCAAAGGCTAACCTGGGATGACACTTTCTGCCTACAGTGTTTTTATATTTAAAAGAGACTTCCTTGAAACAGAAAATACCCTAAGAGCGGAAAGTGAAGTCCCGGATCAGCTTGTGCAGACTGCACAGGCTAATCCGGGACAACACTTTACACACATGCAATAAGCCCGGTTTTCCCACGACATGCCTCATATATATAATACTTAAGTACAGATTGAACAATAAATTATACAGATAATAAACACAGCTTCAGAAGCCCAGTGGGATTGTCATTTTAAATTATAGTAGCCAGTTTGACATTTTTGGTAGCCGCTGGGCTCCGGGCACTTGATTTGTCAGATACTGAGTAAAGAAGCATACACAAATATGTACACAATACTATGCCACTTTACCAAGTATGATTAAAGCTAACAAATGAGGTATACATAAATTATATTTGTGCCTATACATGTAAAGTGGAAAATTCCAAACTATTTGGCACATGGAAATGTGACGTAAGTAGATGAAAAGTGATACTAGATGACATTATAGAGATGTTATATGAGCACCTATAATATTAGTATACATAATTTAATCCACACCATCCAATTAACGATAAGTGAACGCTACTCATTTTGCAACGATTATTATGTTAGTCAACTACGACAACGTCTTCGTGCAGGTAGCTTCTCCTACCTCCCTGCAAATGACCGCTACTCGACGGCTCGGCATGGTTAACATGGCTTCCCGATACCGAGCTGGTCACATGACCAGACGACGAAGAAGATGCCACCTGGGGACCTGTTTCCATGCCTTCAGTTTTATTACCAAGAGTGGGGACTTCATAACGGAGTTCCGCGTATGACACACCTGTTTGAAATTTGAACGATGGAATGACGAAACAAAGGGAAATAAGGACATGATAAAAGGACAGAGAAGCTGTACGGTTGTACGAAGTACATGATTAATGCAGTTGTTAATGGGGCCATTGGTGCTTCCAAAGATCTACAAAGTGACAAAGTGTAAGGCTGGAACGTGATTGTGTGAAAGGTGATGGATTAAAGGTGCTAGTTGCCGTTTTAATTGCCTAAAAAAGATACTTAAAATGTTGGCTTGCATGGTTTCTGTGTTTTCTAAGCAAAATTATATATTCTTGTCTTTTCTTTTTTTTTCTATTATTAAAAGAATATTTCGAAGAAATCACATTTTATAAAAAATGAAATTAAATAATATCCAAAGACTCAAATTACAATTCGTTTACATATGACATTATGACAAGAAGTAGCCAAAATTAAACTAAACTGCTACATGCCAAGATTGGCAATTGCAAAATGATTATTTATTCTTTTTATTGTTTTAAACAGTGTAACATATTGATATTTGTTGCTCATACATGTGACAGTCAAATGTACCCAAAGTTTGCAAAGAAGCCAAAGGCACCAATTCTGCCCCCACGCAAGAATAAATACATGTACAAAATTTATACAAATGTGGCGCGTCATGAGAAAACCGGTCATAATGCATGTGCGTAAAGTGTCGTCCTGCATTAGCCTGTGCAGTCCGCTTGCATGGTATTTTCTGTTTCAAGGAAGTCTCTTCTAAACATAAAACCACTGTAGGCGGAAAGTGCTGTCCTCGATTATCCGGGACGACACTTTACGCAAATGCATTATGACCGGTTTTCTCATGACGCGCCACAAATATAACTAAGTAGCAAGCCCCAAGTACACGTGGACTTTTTGCAATATGCTTATGTTACTGAGAAAATAAACATTTAGAAGTATACAATATGTAAACAAGTATGCATTGTAATAGGAATCTGAGATTGATGTGATATGTCTCAACTGTTTATGAGACAGTCAATAAAGAGGAATGACTTCGCTATAAACTGTGCTATACACACAGAAGCTATGAAACTGGGTTTTCCGTACTAACAGTATAGGGCAAACTATGAACACCACCAGACACTTGTCTTGATCGGCTATTAATATAGTACTTACAAGAGGAACAAGGAGCAATTGTCACTGTTATCAAGTACATTAAATCTATCGGCACACAAAATCATCCTTATGTAACAGGTCTAGAAAATACAGTAGTGTAACCGGTTTATTGTATGTTGCGTGGTGTCTTGTTGATGAGTAGTTTTACCCATGTACGCTGCCGGTTTGAGATTCTTTTAGAAGATTCAAGGTATTGGTTCAGAATATCTTGGAAAATCTGATATATGTGGTGACATCTTGTAATAAGCCATGGTAAGCTTGATGTAAAAGTATTGGTCCTTGTGTATTTCTTGCATTTGCTGTCCTGAACGTTCTTATTTTCTCTTTCCACTATGATGAACTTTCGGGGTGTCAATAAATTATAAAATGGTCGTTGCACATCACTTGCACTTTGAAATATTAATGTTACAGCAGACACAGAACTAACCCCAGGCCGAGAGAGGAGACTAGGTCGTGAGTAGCCCATACTCAGTAAGTCAACTATGTATCCTGTCCAATATACTGTGTAGACTTATTGTTTTTGTTGTGTGTCCTATACAAGATTCTAGATGCTTTTAACTTGTGTAAGGTTTAAACAAGTATATGTTATATGGGCTTACATTTATATAATGATTGGAACCACCACACAGCACATATATATTATGTTTATGTTTAAAGGCTTGCTATGTATGTATAAATGTATAGATATTCATTTGTTATCATGGTAACCATGGCAACCATATATAAATGGTTACTTATTTACTAGAAGTATTGTTGATTTGTTTATTTTCAGGACGATCAGTTGTCAGTAATTGTCACTGGGATTCGCAGATCGTCAGTCAGTCAGTTATTGTCTGTACACTCAAATAAACTTGCAACTATATTAATGCCTTGGTTGGGGTTATTCCTCCCTGCACCTGAGGTGGTATAGTTACACTTATTTATTATGCACTTTTATGATGACAATAATATACTGAACTGTAAAATATAGTTTGCATTGTAATTGCGGAATACGTTTACAGTTTTCTGTTATACATGAGATCTGGCAAGAGTTGTCATTTAATAGAAGACTTTATGTAACTCATCCAGGACATTTGTTAGTAAGCTCACCAAAGGCTGGCTTACTAACAAATTTCCTGAACTTGTTTAACAAAATCTTGTATTAAATGACAACTCGTGCCAGATCCTATGTATAACAGAAAACTGTTTATACTAAATCTGCAAAATGAAAAGACCTGCTCCAGACTATTTTGTTGTCATTTCTTTTGTTGTACTTTTTGTACATTTGCACACAAACTGGCAACTAGTTTTTGTATCCTAGCACAAACATAGCTTACTAGCACATATTTACCCAAACCTTAGCGTTTATAAGGAAAACCCAGTGGACACAGGATGTATATTATGTTATAGCAAGAACATGGACATTGTTGTAAGGCCAGCAGTGCACACTCTTACCTGTCTCCGACTGTTTTTCCACAACTGGCTTTTGAGATGGCCCAGTCTCGTGATGTTTATTGTCATAATTTGGTGTCGGTGTAGGTGGCAACTGTCTCCTACAAACATTTCAGAAAAGAGTTCTATTAAATAATAGTTATAAAACACTATTATGATAAAAACAGCAACAGTTCTGTCTTGACATGTAGGCCTAGATACTGAAATTCGAATCATCACTCATAAAATGTGTTTTCAGGTGTTCGATTTTAGAACTGTTCAGGGAAGAAAACTCATCTACCCACTTCAAAGGCCTCTCCAAAACCCATCATTCCTAAACAGAAAAAGCCCGGTTTGAATATCAAATATATTCGTAATAAGGAAATCACATTAAATGAAGAAGAATCACACCCCTAATTCTACAGTTATCTTCCAAATACAAACTCCAGTGTTAGCTTACCGAGGCAACTTTGGCGATGTGGTCGGAGACACATTTGGCGAAGGGCTGGGTGAAGCGCGGCGAGGGGGCACGGGTGGTGGAAGATTGTTTCGACGCAGATTTGGCGATACTGTTGGAGAACTTTTTGCTTCGGAATAATCACCTTCGTCGTGGTCTGTATTGTTTGGCACAGAGCTTGTCGAATTTCCTGATACAGCGCTAAGTGATCCTGACCCGGAGCAGTCTAGCCGACTTGAAGTGAGTCGTGGGTCGAATGGATCGACTACTACAGACTCTGTACCCTTGATTTCACAGCGGCAAAATGGGCAGCCCTGACCCTCTGAATCCTACAATGCAAGAACAGTCCATGAGCATTTTCAATGTATGCCTAATGAACATGTTAATGGCTTAATGAACTTGCTAATGGCTTAATGAACATTTTAATGGCTTAATGAACTTGTTAATGGCTTAATGAACATGTTAATGGCTTAATGAACATGTTAATGGCATAATGAACATGTTAATGGCTTAATGAACTTGTTAATGGCTTAATGAAATTGTTAATGGCTTAATGAACTTGTTAATGGCTTAATGAACTTGTTAATGTTAAGTGTACTTTACAATTCTCAACTGGTATCAAAAACTCCCATGTATTGCCCACCAACCAAAAGTTGTAAAGCTTTTACAATTTGAATTTGGAGTTCAGTTCGAAAAACAAACATGCTTCCAAACCATTTTACCCTGGGTCGCTCACGAGTTAAAGGCATAATAATGGCTTGTAAAAATGTAATAGCGTTCCAGACACTCCTTTGAAATGCAGGAATTTGGTAATTTGGTAACACCCCAGGAACCTTCCTGTCAAGTTTGGTTAAAGTCCCCCAAGAGGTTTCATAGAAGAAGTTGTTTGAAGTAGATTGACGACAGACGACAAACAATGCTGGTGATTTGTTTTCCTTATTGAAAAGGGTCAAGTAAGAGGACCCATTGCCAATGCAAAATATGGTTTATTTTTCCCAATTAGAATGAAAAATTTCCCATTTCTTATTTGTATTTTCCAATAAGCAAGATTTCACGACACATAATTCCCAATTTGATGATTCTCAAAGCAGTGAAAAGAAAAAATCGCTGATTTTCCCAATTTGATAGGATTCCCACAACAGTGAAAAGAAAAATTCACAGATATTGATAGGATTCCCAAAGCAGTGAAAAGAATTGCTGTACCTGCCACTGCGTGAGACACGGCGTACACAACAAGTGCCCGCAGGGCTCGATCTTAATGTCCTTGTCGTTCTCTGCGCAGATCTTACACAGTTGGAAGGTAGAGCCCATCTCGCAGTAGAGCTCGTACTGCTCCTGGGTCACCCTGATATGATCCTCCTGTGAGTCCTGAACCAGGTAGCTCAGGTCCGGGTTGATGGCCCGCCCGTCCGGGTACAGAAAACTAAACACAGCATCATACAATAGTCTCATTTGGTTTCGTGTATTGTCTAACTCTTATGTTAGCAAAAGAAGTCAAAGGCTACTAAGCGACTAGTTTTGGAAAATTGATGAAATTAAGGCATATTTTCACATTTTCTGGGGAAAATTATTCAAAATTAGATATTTTTGGAAGATAGTAAATCTGGGCTACTAAATTTTATTTTTTAAGAGTTAACTTAGAAAGGAAAAATACTAGGGATCAGATTTATGCCCCAATGATCCAAATACTCTCCAGACTTCCATACAAGCATTTTGGTGACATTTCATTTTACATTTCTCTGTGATAACACAGTTTCAAGCAATGTAAATGATTAAAACCTAAATACCATTTACATTTACATACTAGGAAGTTATTGTTGAAATTTTATTTTCAATATATCTCATATGACATCTACAATCAAGAGATCTTTAAGTGATATGATGGAAGTTAAACATTCTGTAGCTATCATCTGCAAAATTTGAAAAATATAAAACAGGGATAGGTTTTTAATGATTTTGTTTTTCAATTTTGAGCACAATTATTAGGAATTGTTATTCATGTGACAATATCAAATTTTAAATGTTTTATTTTTGCTTTATACGCATAAATCTGAATATGTTTTGACTTAAAATGCACAATACATGTATCGGTATATGCGAAGTTGCGAACTACTTAGCATTTCATATATTACAGGGTAATGTCCCTTTAAACCAGCGGTTACACTCCACTTACAATCCCTCCCTCTGGCCGTCCAGCAAGGCCTGACAGAGCGACTTATTCTGCGGGATTGTCTGCAGTATCTGGCCGTCTGCCGTCACATACCCAATAGCCCACTGGCCTAGACGCGTACAGCTTAATCGGAACACATAGCTGAAATGAGATGTTTGCAGTTTTTGTAAAGCTGCAAGGGTTCAAGTGAAATGTTTTATGATTAACCAGATATCTATACTATATTATGTGAACTAAAGTAAAATTTTGCTCCGTGTTTACTTTCATTGTCATTGCAAAATCATATATTACATATAAGAATACACAGCAACCTTAATTATTTGATATTGTGAACAATGCATTGTTTTAGTAATTAAAAATAAGCCACAAATCATAAAACTGTGTACTTGTCTTACCCTTTACAGATAATTTGAATGCCAGATTGGTAGCCGAAGAAGTACCTCAATCTCCCAGGAGAAAAAACCTACAAACTTAAGTCTTATACAACTTCAGTGCCTTTATATGACAGAAGTAAAGTGTCAACCCTAAGGACCATTTCTTAAAAAACATTCAGTTTCCCAAGAATGTGGCTTCCAAATTAATTATTCATCCCTATAACAAATTATTGTGACATTTTGCCCAGATTTTGAGGGTCCCGTAACCACTTTCAAGTACTAAAGGTCATGTTCTATGCTACACAAGACTCATGTGGTCCTACACCGTCATACCTGCCGGGTTTGTTGGCATATTTCTGCAATCGCGCCTTCACCTCATCATACGTGAGGAAGGCCACGTAGCCAGGGTGGGTGACCGCAAGCACGTTCCAGTTGCGTAATAAATTGCACCAGGGTTGAAACAGTCTGAAACAAATTATACGAATGGAGGATCACAAACATATTGTTGGGCCCAGCATATGGGGCTTCTGTTTTTCCTCTTAAACGTCGATATAAGATAAAGACAAGAAGTTCAACGCTTTACGTTTTAATTACCAGTCAAATTAATGACTCGCAAAACAGCGTTAAAAATACAACATAACTTGCCATATAACGTCAACTTTCAATAAGTTCATTTATTAAATTTGAGTGTCCACGTCGTTTGTACTGCATCTAAGGCAACAATCCACTATTGTTTGAAGTGCAATGACTCTGGTCTTTTATACAAAAGTTACGTATTTTAATGCACTATAATGACGAAATACAAGACAATTTCTTTACTTAATATGATTAGTAGAGATAAACTTTATTTACTTTTAAAAATAGATCTAGTTCCGAAACTTGAACCAACACACGATTCTCCCAATGATGTTGTACGACCAGAGTCCTTTACATAAGAAAAACCGCTCCTTTTATACCCAGGGGTGGGCGAAAGCCCCAAATTAACCCTAAAGGGAAAACGCCCAAATAATTCCCCACTATATACCCGTTTTTGCCCCATCCCCGAAACCTCCCAAATAATAACCAAATAAAAGAACGCTGAGTCCCGAAAATAACCCATCTATGGAACGCGCTCCATGGATACAAGTAGGAAGCGGACAAGAACGATCGCCATATTGGAATTCAATAAAAATCTAGAGAAATATTATATATTATTAACATGTGATGATAAAACATACCAAATTCATGGTTGTATAGGATCTTTTCATATTTGACAAGGCTATATCGATACTCTGAGACAGCAACTTTATAGTATGATGTAACCTACGTCCCAGAATTCAAGACACAAATGGTGGAACACGTTTGCAACAATGAATATTCTGACAATAAAATCGGATAAAAATAGGGTACAGTACAATGTTTGACATTCAATACTTAGCAATTATATTCAACATCATTAGATTAATAAATCGGCCAACCAAATAATGCCGAAGATTCTTACAACTTGAGTAATTTATGTTAAACAACAATGTCAACACGACACAATAAAATTATTGCAGAATGAAAAGCAATTTGCAGTGCATTTTGCCTGAACGATTACTACTAACAAATGGTTATCAGGTAAAAATGTATATGGGAATTGTGAAAAATCTACAAAATAACGGATTCGTGGACACTCACATGGATAGACACAATTGGACAATAGCTATTGTGCATGTACAAATGGAATTCAACAAGTAAGTACATTAAATTATAACAGTCTTATAAAGCACCAAAATGCAGGGCACTTCAATATTATGGAATATCAGTGAAAAATGTCTCTTGGGTTTTCAATGTCTATTGAAAATAAACCAAAATTGTAAGCACTGTGATTTTTGCAACCTTCATTGCACTTCGAAGAACTTATTTGCGAGCAGTCTTCACAATAATTGTGGCGCATCATCAGAAAACCGGTCTAAATGCATGTGCGTAAAGTGTCGTCCCTGATCAGCCTGTGCAGTCCGCACAGGCTAATCCAGGACGGCACTTTCCGCCTACAGTGAATTTATGTTTAGAAGAGACTTCCTTGAAACAGAAAATACCATAAAAGCAGAAAGTGCCATCCCAGATTAGCCTGTGCGGACTGCACAGACTAATCCGGGACGACACTTTACGCACATGTATTAAGTCCGGTTTTCCCACGACGCCCCTCAATTGTTTTAATCCACTAGCCCACATCATTATGTAATCATAGTAAACAGATTAAATTTCCACTGGCCGGACTACATACATTACTCAACTTCTAGTAGCCCGAATTATATTTCATTAGCCCCGGGCTGTCGGGCAAGTGGTTAGCATGAATAATGTTTTCGAGATCCTTATTTATTTTTTTGTAATATGACAATAACTAAATGACATCAACACATATTCTGTGATGAGCTCCTAGGTTCATCAGACTTTGGTTACTGTTAGACAGGTTCTGTTTAGAATTTCCGTCACAGTGGCATTTACACATTTATTAACCTCAATTAGGAATAGCACACCAGGTAAAATACTGACAGTTAAGGAATCCTATTTATAATACTTGTACTTTTATTTCCAGGAAAGTCACAGACACTTTAGTAAAATCATTTTTGTTTTTCTCTATTATCACCTTACTTTACAAACTCACTGACAGGTTTAATGGAACTATTTAATGATGGACAAGCCTTTCTAAATTTGCTTGAATTACCAAAATAATTCATTTGTAATCATTGTTTTAGAACAACAGTAATGTGTGTATGTGAGTTCGAATCCTGCTGGAACAGTGTCTCAAAAAAACACATTTTTGGCATTGCATTTTTAAATTTTTTTTTTTTTAATTTTAACAATATATTATGGCTAGTAGATAAATGTATTCGTGAAAAATGGAATATGCCTCGTTTTATTATGTGTCAATAT
Organism: Congeria kusceri; assembly: GCA_027627225.1. Classification (NCBI taxonomy): domain Eukaryota; kingdom Metazoa; phylum Mollusca; class Bivalvia; order Myida; family Dreissenidae; genus Congeria; species Congeria kusceri. The sequence goes on from CM051030.1 coordinate 61,876,431, forward strand.
TTATGGGAAATACCGTTGATATGCCACTTTAAATGTAGGCCAGGTCCTAAGAGTTAAAGACTACGAAATATTTCGATCTCAAACTTGGTCTTAACTTAAAACATCGACAAATGCAATTGGTTGTTTCATATGGCTTTAAATTGTATTGGCTAATTGTACGATAAGACTAATGACGAGAACGTTCTTGAGTCATGGGGCCAGTTCCTTCGCTTGAGTCATGGGGCCAGTTCCTTCACTTGAGTCATGGGGCCAGTTCCTTCACTTGTGTCATGGGGCCAGTTCCTTCACTTGAGTCATGGGGCCAGTTCCTTCACTTGAGTCATGGGGCCAGTTCCTTCACTTGAGTCATGGGGCCAGTTCCTTCACTTGTGTCATGGGGCCAGTTCCTTCACTTGAGTCATGGGGCCAGTTCCTTCACTTGTGTCATGGGGCCAGTTCCTTCACTTGAGTCATGGGGCCAGTTCCTTCACTTGAGTCATGGGGCCAGTTCCTTCACTTGAGTCATGGGGCCAGTTCCTTCACTTGAGTCATGGGGCCAGTTCCTTCACTTGTGTCATGGGGCCAGTTCCTTCACTTGAGTCATGGGGCCAGTTCCTTCACTTGAGTCATGGGGCCAGTACCTTCACTTGTGTCATGGGGCCAGTTCCTTCGCTTGTGTCATGGGGCCAGTTCCTTCGCTTGAGTCATGGGGCCAGTTCCTTCGCTTGAGTCATGGGGCCAGTTCCTTCGCTTGAGTCATGGGGCCAGTTCCTTCGCTTGAGTCATGGGGCCAGTTCCTTCGCTTGAGTCATGTGGCCAGTTCCTTCGCTTGAGTCATGGGGCCAGTTCCTTCACTTGAGTCATGGGGCCAGTTCCTTCACTTGAGTCATGGGGCCAGTTCCTTCACTTGAGTCATGGGGCCAGTTCCTTCACTTGAGTCATGGGGCCAGTTCCTTCACTTGAGTCATGGGGCCAGTTCCTTCACTTGAGTCATGGGGCCAGTTCCTTCACTTGTGTCATGGGGCCAGTTCCTTCACTTGTGTCATGGGGCCAGTTCCTTCACTTGAGTCATGGGGCCAGTTCCTTCACTTGAGTCATGGGGCCAGTTCCTTCACTTGAGTCATGGGGCCAGTTCCTTCACTTGAGTCATGGGGCCAGTTCCTTCACTTGAGTCATGGGGCCAGTTCCTTCACTTGAGTCATGGGGCCAGTTCCTTCACTTGAGTCATGGGGCCAGTTCCTTCACTTGAGTCATGGGGCCAGTTCCTTCACTTGAGTCATGGGGCCAGTTCCTTCACTTGAGTCATGGGGCCAGTTCCTTCACTTGAGTCATGGGGCCAGTTCCTTCACTTGAGTCATGGGGCCAGTTCCTTCACTTGAGTCATGGGGCCAGTTCCTTCACTTGAGTCATGGGGCCAGTTCCTTCACTTGAGTCATGGGGCCAGTTCCTTCACTTGAGTCATGGGGCCAGTTCCTTCACTTGAGTCATGGCACCAGTTCCTTCACTTGAGTCATGGGGCCAGTTCCTTCACTTGAGTCATGGGGCCAGTTCCTTCACTTGAGTCATGGGGCCAGTTCCTTCACTTGAGTCATGGAGCCAGTTCCTTCACTTGTATCACGGGGCCAGTTCCTTCACTTGAGTCATGGGGCCAGTTCCTTCACTCGAGTCATGGGGCCATTTCCTTCACTTGAGTCGTGGGGCCAGTTCCTTCACTCGAGTCATGGGGCCAGTTCCTTCACTTGAGTCATGGGGCCAGTTCCTTCACTTGAGTCATGGGGCCAGTTCCTTCACTTGTGTCATGGGGCCAGTTCCTTCACTTGAGTCATGGGGCCAGTTCCTTCACTTGAGTCATGGGACCAGTTCCTTCACTTGAGTCATGGGGCCAGTTCCTTCACTTGAGTCATGGGGCCAGTTCCTTCACTTGAGTCATGGGGCCAGTTCCTTCACTTGAGTCATGGGGCCAGTTCCTTTACTTGAGTCATGGGGCCAGTTCCTTCACTTGTATCATGGGGCCAGTTCCTTCACTTGTGTCATGGGGCCAGTTCCTTCACTTGAGTCATGGGGCCAGTTCCTTCACTTGAGTGATGGGGTCAGTTCCTTCACTTGAGTCATGGGGCCATTTCCTTCACTTGAGTCATGGGGCCAGTTCCTTCACTTGAGTCATGGGGCCAGTTCTTTCACAGTCTTCACAGAATTCTCACACTAGTCTTCTAACAAGGAAGTATGTTCAATTGCAATGTGACCCTTGAGCTAAAAACTTTACGATAGCACTTGACAATGCACGACTACATTCATAAATACCCTCTGGGTATTTCCCTACTGTTCTTAATAGTATTAAATTTGTGTCAAATGTGTTAAACATCTTTACTTGCAGATCTGGCCGTTGTTTTAGATTACATAACTTTCCTGCTTTACAGGAACATTCGTCATTAGTTTCAAGTTTCATCTAAACAAGCCAATTTTTTTTTAGAAATTTATTTAAATCAGTGCAAAGGATAAACCATGGTTTTACATCAACGTTAAATTTTAGGGGTTCACAGGACTCAGGTGGTTGATATTTAGGGGTGCTCTCAATAAAAGTGGGGGTCCCATTCATTTGTATTGTCTGCGTTTGTATCAACATTTTAAATGTTTTGTATGAATAAGATAGAATGAAGGCATTATAAAATAAATGTTAATAATTTTATAAATTACATCGATGAAATAATTAATTTTTACACTGAATTGTATCAACACATCAGAAAAATCACGCATCCAAAGGGATGCAAGTTTAAAAATAGGAGGGGTCCTGACTCTCAATTCAGGGGTATTTGAAGCAGAAAATGGAGTCTGGTAAATCCCTGATAAACTACAAATGAGGCGCATCGTGGGAAAGCAGGCTTAATGCATGTGTATAAAGTGTCGTCCCAGATTAGCCTGTGCAGTCCGCACAGGCTAATCCGGGACAACACTTTCCGCTTTTATGGTATTTTTTATGGTATTTTTTGTTTCAAATCCACTGTAGGGGGAAAGTGCCGTCCTGGATTCGCGTGTGCAGGACGACACTTTACGCACATGCATTAAGCCCCATTTTCCCACAACACGCCTCGTATATGATCTGCACACATCTAGACTCACAGCATTGCATGGACGTAAGACTGAATAAATCAAGTAGCCATTTTCTTACTGATTTCACTTTGTAATCCATTTTACTGAGTGAACATGTCAAACTGAGTTGATATCGCTCTTCCATCTTGAAAATTTTTAGCAGACCTACATCTAATCAGACGCTAGAAATAATTACACTGACAATTTATAAATTAAAATACCAATAGAAATAACAAACTTAAATGTTATTTGTATTAAATAAAACCCTTTATTTTTGGCCAAGAAAATATCTTTTTGTCTAGATTATTTAAAATCATTATATCCACCCAGCATAGTATCAAATACCATTTACGTTTACACTGAAATTATATTAATTTCAAAGAAACATCTAACATACAAAATATATTAGGACTGCATTTTTCTTTGTATGGAACGAACCATCATCTGTAATTTAATAGAAGATTTTAGCAACATAGCTGACTGTGAATTTGAGACATTATATATATTACATGTATATATACTGCACTTGGAACAAGGAAGTCAACTAAAAGAATTAAACCTAAAAACATATGCCAAGTATACATACAATCAATTACATATAAGAAATTGACTTGTTGTTTGTACATAATTATGAAACAATATACCTCGACATTCACCACCTGTCTGACATGACTGTCAGTGGTGAAACTTCCTTTAGGCACTATAGGCACGTGCCTATACATTTTTTCCATAGCTGAAAAATTTAAATATGCCAAAAATGCAATATAAACAAGAGGGGGGATGGGGGTGAGGGGATCTTTCTTGGCTGTGTTGATACTTCATTGTTTAACGAGTCGATTACGTCAATATGAAATAAATTTCATGAAACACACGCTTATTTTACAGTTATTTTGTAGAATCGGGAATGAGCTGTCTGTAGCCACATACGAGTGTAAACACTCCTGACCCAAATTATCGCTTACAGCGTAATTTTGTAGATTCCGCCTATTGTGCCAGTACATTTTTGGAACCCAAGCTACGCCACTGACTGTACTGTATATGATTTACTTACATACAGATTTCATAAATACAATCAAGTCTGACACTACTGAACATTTGTTTGATTTAAAGCGACATTACCATTAAAATCCGAATTAAACCAAGTAATAAATCAGAAAAGCTATGTGGACAAAACTTACCTTGAAAATACATCAAACTCGAAACATGAAATGTAGTCGTTACAGGTCAAGTCAATCGTTGATTTTAGAGCCATGGCTTCCAGGGGCGAACAAATCTGATGAACCTCCGTCAAGGACTGTCGGAAATTCCTCCAAGGAACAATAGTCCTGAAAAAGTATGGCAAACATTAACATATATTTCACAACTTTTTTGGAAAGAAAAGTAGGCATGTGCCATCTGACAAGCGCTGTTTCAAGCGCTGTTTGTAAAATAGGTATGCTCCCACCAAGGACCGACAGACCCACCGACCAAGTTAGGGAACCAATATAATAAAGTACTGAAACACTGCAAAATTATGTCGTTGGAAGTGAATATTGAGTCTCATGTAAGTGACCATAGTACACATATCAGTGGGACCTGAGATACCTAGACACCTAGTTTTATCATTATCATCACCACTGCCAAACTCATCATCATCAGCAGCAGTACCAGCATCCTCAGTACCAGCAGCATCAACATTAACAAATCAAACAAATGTTACCAGCACTCTTGATGACACTGTTTGAATTGATCCACTTCAACAATAACAAAATCGAAAAATACTCTTATTTTTAAATTGTCTTACATATACATAAGTAAAGTTTTGTGTTCATAATAAAACTGCAATTGGTTGTTAGCTTCATCAGCCTTCAGGGCTATTTTTCCTTATTAGTTGAGGCCTATAAAAGGCTACTTCACAATCCGAAATATGTAACATTTTTCATAATTGTGGCAGTAAAACTTCACCTATCAGATGAATATCCAAATTTAAAGATTCATTTTCAAACAGTATTTTTTATAACAGATTCATAGATTATTGAATTATATGTAAATAAAACATATATAGTAATGAAATAATACAAATATCATAGATATTTGTGAATAATACAAATATCATAGATATTTGTGAATACAATGTTGTTTTTAGATTTTTTGGTCACAATTGAATTAAAACCTGTGCATTTCATTTATCACAAAAAATTTACCATTTTATGTCGCCGAGGCCCCTTTCACAATTGTTGGAAAAAAACGCCCTGGGCCGGTATTCACAAAGCTCCTAAGGGAAATCTTAACTAAGGTTGTGCTTACGTGAAAATTTCAGATGAAGATTTCTATTTGAAATCCACTGATTTATGTTAAGAATAGGGTAAAATGTGAAATATCAAAGTAATAGTGACTAGAATGAAACATTTAAAGGTAAAAAAATCTCTACCTGAAGTAACCACAGACTTAAGGAATTTTACGAATTTAAGGAATATACTTAAGTTTTCCCTAAGGAGCTTTGTGAATACGGGCCCTGAGCCTTATCTTCTTTTATGCAATTTCATCTAAAGAGCCTTACCTATAACTTACAACATGTAGCCTTTTAAAGGCATTAACAAAATGTTACGAGATCAGATCATTATATATAATTTTAATTAAGATTTGAAAAAAACAAACAAACACGAACAATGCATTCTGAGCAAGAAAAATCAGTATGTCCATAAAATCGCTGGTATATTTACCATTTTCAGTTTTCACCCTCGATACATGCCAAACTCAATACTTGAATTGGGAAAAAAAGAAGATGCTATTGTTTTTGACCTACAGACTTGTGTCTCCAACACTGTGTAAGAACGCTTGATGCGAACCACAGCTTCCTTCTTCAAAAAATTTGAAAATGTATTACCACTTCAGTGCTTTCGTCACATTTTGTTTTGGAAGAGTATCCTGAATGCTATAGAAACATAGGCAGTCTTAAACGACCTACTTCAAATATTTATGAGATGTTTATGGTGTTGCTTTTCAAATAAATGTTGTTGACATCCCAAGATGCCAATATTATGTTACACAATACACTTCCATTAAGTTTGTTGTGCTAGTGGTTTATGTAGTTTTATGTCATTGTCAGTAGGTCTACTCTTAATGTTCTAATAGCAGTCATCAAAATTAGCAGTTTGGTCGAGCAAGTCCGAATTCTTATATGATTCAGGGGTGCGGAAATCCTATGCCCGGGTAAATTTACCGTCGGACAATTCAATTTTTCCTGTCTACTTCTCCACGGACAATATCGGTGTAACACAATGATAGAACATGGACAATATCGGTGTAACACAATGTTAGAACATGGACAATATCGGTGTAACACAATGATAGAACATGGACAATATCGGTGTAACACAATGATAGAACATGGACAATTTCGGTGTAACACTATGATAGAACATGGACAATATCGGTGTAACACAATGATAGAACATGGACAATATCGGTGTAACACAATGATAGAACATGGACAATATCGGTGTAACACAATGATAGAACATGGACAATATCGGTGTAACACAATGATAGAATATGGACAATATCGGTGTAACACAATGATAGAACAAGTACAATATCGGTGTAACACAATGAGAGAACACGTATAAAAGGTTGAGAACAAATGAACAAGCCATTCCATGGTGCAAGAAAGATAATTGCACACTTGAATATTTTGTTCGGCATGAGCAAATTTGTGACGAGTCAGGACAGTTCAGATACATGACGGGCTAGACCATAACGGCCAACTGGTAAGATTTAAATGAGTCGCTATTTGTAAGTGTTATGTCTGACTTGTGGCCAAAATAGTATTCAAATAAATAAAAACTTAAAAAATATATATAAGCAGTACTAACAGTTTACCGCCATATTTAATATTAAAAACAATCACAATTAAGTATGTTTGTTTTTACAGACTGTTAGGTCTCGGCCATCATGGTCTGGTCCGCCACCCGCATTCAAAAGACGTCATTTGGAAAACCCCGACACGTTTATAGTTCGGGCCAACATTATGGCTGTCTAAAGTTCAGCTAGTTTGTTTTTCAGACCTCGAATCCGGTAGCTTTACTTACCGGACTACTAAAGCGTCATTTTTCATGTGTCATTTTGATAGGTGTTTTCCAGACGCTTAAAAGTGTGTCTGCAATTTTGACAATGGATTAATTTTTGTCGAATCAGATATAGTAAACCAGTAGAAAAAGCAAGTCCGATCATGATAAAGAGTTTGATAAAAACATAAACATAAACTATATTTCCAGCAGCAGTGGTTGAAGGAATTTCTCTGGTTAAATGCAGATGACACATATCTTTTTTCACATCATTGTCGATTACTGTCTAAATTGAGATTTTTATTTAAACATAAGTCTCTGCTGACAATTTATTATTTCTACTTAGTTGAAGAACAACGAGGAACACAATTATATTGGATTCCAATACTTTAATACAGTACTAAGCATTTATGATTATATACATTACAAAATATACACATGAAGGTTACAGAAGAAAATTTGTACTTGGACAAGTAACATTTGCTTGCGGACAAGTAGTTTTTTGCAATGAACTTGTCGGTGGACAAGTGAATAATTTTGATATTTCCACACCCCTGTATTATTACTTAAGAGCAAGAAAATGTTACAAGGCCACCTATATAAATATAAAATGTTACAAGGCCACCTATATAAAATGTTACAAGGCCACCTATATAAAATGTTACAAGGCCACCTATAGAAACTGTTACAAGGCCACCTATAGAAAATGTTACAAGGCCACCTATAGAAAATGTTACAAGGCCACCTATAGAAAATGTTACAAGGCCACCTATAGAAAATGTTACAAGGCCACCTATAGAAAATGTTACAAGGCCACCTATATTAAATGTTACAAGGCCACCTATATAAAACAGAAAGTCTGAGAAAGCCTGGTTCAAAATTTACCAGTACACGGCTAACGGGCTTGAATGTGCTAATTTCTATCAATGTAATAGAATCTCACCTAAAATACTCAAAATATAAATAAATTAATGCATCTAACACAAAGCTTTGATCTTTTTTCTACACCCACACAAACCATATCAATTATCATCATTCTGCCGTCAGGCAGTGTGCAACAGATACTTTTACATGTAAATAAATAACGTTTTGCCTTATTTAATACATTTACATTGTAATACTATATTTGTTTTGTTTGTAACTGAAAGTTTAACAAGTTTAGATAGCAGCAGGAAATAAATATATATTGGTTAAGGCATTGTTTCCATTTGTTTAATTATGATGTATCAACTACTTCTGCCTTCAATAAGTAAAAACACTTATTTTAATATTTATTAAAGAAATTATTTTAAAATCAAGTCAAACGAATTGTCACTATATGTTCGAGTTTAAAGTCAATTTAAATTTACATAATATCATTAATGATTAATTATCATTACAAAATTTCATTGCTGCAGGCCATGTATTATCCGTGACTCATGTATTATCAGTAATTATTTAAAAACATCCCACAATATTCATTCACATGACAAATTTTAAGTCAAATTTTACCACACAACTTAAGTTCAAACACAAGTTTATTGCTGCAGGCCATGTATTATCCATTAGGCCAGTCCCTTTTTATTTTCTGGTTTAAAAAATTTTTTGGGGAACATGTCCACTGGCAGGTCGAAAAAAAAGAAAGAAAAAAGTGTTCAAATCTTAATACAACGAACGATTTCCCATTAGCAATTTATAATTAATAACAATATCAACATTAAAACACACTATTATGTGAAGTTAGAATAAGATGTCAAACATGGTATAAACTGTTTTATTACACCCAATGTTTTATATGCAGTTGAACCATTTGTATTTATGAATTTTACAGAGTAAATAAGTGTAATAGATGCCTATATTTTAACGGCATCATTAAAATTGATTTTACCACAAAGTTGTATACTTGTATGGATTTACAAAATGTAAAGTGAGATGCCTTTTTAAAAGAAGACGAGTTAACCTGCGCAGGACTGGAATCCACAACTGCCCGAACACAGACCTTGCAAAACGAGCTTAATCTAACCACACAACGCAAATTTTGAAAATAATTGCTGTGAGGTCTCGAAAAACATATTAAATTTAACTATATCAAGAGAAAAGTCCAATTAATATGACGTTAATTGTCTGCATTCTTATTAAGTCTTAATTCTTATTAAAAATGAGAAACCAGTTTTAACATTTTTTTTTTTTAAATATTCAACTCTGTGCATATGCTAAATCTTCATGTATATATGAAATTTATCAGATATAAACTCAACTGCTAGTGTGTGTTAAATTATTGCATTACAATTGTGACAGAAACAAAATACAAGGCAAATAAGAAATTCTCATTGTGTCGCGAAAATATATATCATCAACAAAATGCAACCATGACTTTCTCTTTTAAGTGTATACGAGACAAAGCTGTCTGTCCCCACATCCTCGTTTCGATGTCCCCGCAAGAAGATCTTATTACTAATGATATTATTTGTTACAAATGCCACCTGAAAATATACATCCAGTGCCTTCCACAGGATTTTTTTTGGCGTCCCCGTCCCGAGAGGGGTGGGTTAGGGAGGGGTATCCCCTCCGTACGTCAAATTTTTTTGCGGCATGTGTCAAATGACGTTATCTGGTGCGTTTTATCTATTAAATTTAAGGCTAAGATGTTTTCAATTTTTTGTACAAGTTTAGACGAAATGAAATAAACGAAGCATCACCGTTTGAACGGTATACCTCTAGCCTTTTAAAAGCAAAAGCATCATTGTTGTTGCGAAACTGAAAGTAATGATTTTTTCCGGATGTTTATGTCCAATGCGCATCACATTCGCACAGTGACGTCATGTCCAAATCCACTATTCTCGTCGTTCTCGAATCTTTAGGTTACACTCGATCTACTGATGGAGCCTTTTTTATTCGATTAATTATGTTCATATGGGCATGTACACTACGTCTAGCGTGATTTCTGCCTAAAACACAGACCCACCGTGGACAATTTTTCGTCAGCGTGGAAAATCACCGCGATTAAAAGGTGGTTCCATCGCGATAGAATCGCGGTGATAGTGGGTGAGCACCGCGGGCGTTATCGGGAAATCAATCTCACGGTGGACCACTGCGGTCGCGGTGGGTCGCGGTGAAATACAGGTACATGTGAATGAACAAGTACAGTTCGATATTTCAGACCGTATACTATTCGCAAAGTACAAATCGTCTTCTATTAACCGATACTTACCAATTAATATAATCACAGTTTGCAACTTTAATCTTTTTTATTTTGATCTCTTTTTTATTTTGATAATTTATTCCGAAGTTCCATGTTCGCAGTTGTGTTGTGAAATCGTAAACAAAGAGTCAAGGGCATTAATACAAGTCTCGCGAAAATTCGCAATCTGCGTGAATTGACAGTTTGACGTCTTCAAAGTAAAGCCGACAAGAAACCATAAAATAACACCTTTCTCGGCGATAAAATTGGCTTCTTTTGTTTAGAGAAGCGACATGCTTAACCAATCGCGTGTTTGTTACTCAGTGGCAATCGTCCTATTATGAAAGAGCACGTGCATAGCTCCGCCTTTCGAACTTTTACAGAGAACAAAGGTGTTGGTTATGTCAATCATTGTTATAAAATCACGTTTTTTACAGACATGTTAATCAATTGTTTTGATAGTCATATTAAAAATGCAAAGATTTGTCATAGAATCGGACAACGAATTTGATGAGGTCTTTGTGATTTGACTGACGCATATTTTCATTTTCCCGTTTTGTCATAATGTTACGTATTTTCCGAAAACCATGTTCTTGGTCGTACCTGAAATAAAATGTAAAATATTTTTTAAAAAGCTCAATGTGAAATTATGACTCGCTAAAATCACCGCGATCCACGGCGATTTCTTATCAACATTTTTTATTGAGACTGTCACCGCGGTCACCGCGATTCGCCACGGCGACATCACCGCGTTCCACAGTGTTCCACGGTGTATCGCGGTGACTATAGTAGTGTGTCACGCTGGGCTGAATCACGGTGGTGCGTCGCAGAAGGCAGAAATCACGCTAGACGTAGTGACGAAGCATCACCGTTTGAACGGTATACCTCTAGCCTTTTAAAAGCAAAAGCATCATTGTTGTTGCGAAACTGAAAGTAATGATTTTTTCCGGATGTTTATGTCCAGTGCGCATCACATTCGCACAGTGACGTCATGTCCAAATCCACTATTCTCGTCGTTCTCGAATCGTTAGGTTACACTCGATCTACTGATGGAGCCTTTTTTATTCGATTAATTATGTTCATATGGGCATGTATTTAGTGTTTTAACACTGTTTTAATCGTTACAGCTGTTGAACATAGTACTGACTGGATAATTGGTGAATTGTAAAGATCTTGATTAAAATATATTTATATTATATACATGCATTGTTCTTGCAAAAACGGCGGGAAATTTTCCTCGTGCACATCGTGCCTGCGCGTCATAAGTTAAAGACAAATGTCACTCTATTGTTTAAAACAGTGTTGATTTTCTCGTGTTTCATTCTTTCCATGAATAACTGTACTTCTAACGGTAATATTAACTGTCATCAAATGGACAAGTCATTTTAAGGGCCGTCTACGAAACATGTTGAACATTATTAGAAGTTTACAATATATAATAAATTCAACAATTTACGAACTAAAAATCACTTCTAATTTTTTGTCCGCCAATAGTAACTTTGCATGGAAAAACCACGCCAATTTGTTTATAAGTTACCTATTTTTTCTCCATTTGTGAATTTATTTATGAGACGACCCTCAAACTTGAAACACTCACTGACCACAATAACGGGATTTCTCCCTGCAAAAATCATGCATGGGATTAACATTCCTTTGACGGGAAACTAGGACACCCAATGTCTTTAAAGACCTGTATTTAGTAAAGCACATGATCGGTACACGCACGCTTTCTGTGCGTGGAACGTGACGTCGTGTTTCAGCAGACATTTTGCACTCTTTTGTAGAAAACACGGGTTTTACATGGCATACATGTACATAAACAATGGCGGACGCCTTGCTTAAAAAAATTGTCTGTGAAATTCCGGAACAATTTGTTGATCTCGATCGGCAATCATCGTGTGATACCGTCAAAAACAAAAAGCAGTTTCACGGAAGTAAACGGACTTACCGAGCAAATTATTATATTCGTACTCAAAATATTTAGAAAATTTGAACGTTTCGTTCCCCATCGGTAAAAAAAAAATCGTAATTATAATTTATTATTTTTTTCACTTTCGGAAAATTTATGTTCGCCGGTTTTGTAAACCGTAAAATCAAAAAGTCCTGGCCTTATTCACATCTGATCAAGAAGTTATCGTCTAACTTTATGACATCTGATTCGGAAAGTGATAAACTTCCTGTTTGAGTGGTCAATCAATGTATGGCAAGGAAACATTACACCCACTCTGCCTCAGAGTGTAGCCGTTCACCATTTTTAATGTTGTATTATATTATGCACTTGCACACATTTTCGGCTTAAGTTACATGTACATGCATTATTATCCAAATAGACTAAGTGTACAATACCACTAGATTCTGGGTCACATATTGTGACAATAACTATGTATTTAAATCTCATCCAGATACAATCTGCTCATACCAAATATAGCAATTAAAACATTAAATGCATGTAAATGTATGTAATTTATTTTAAATACAATTTTGCATGTTGCCACTATATTTAACACATATAAGAGACTTGTCACAGTAAATTTGTAAAATGAGTACCCTAAACTTTTCGGGTCCAAAAGTATATACTCTTATGACGATTACACTACACATATCAATGTTTAGAATTCAACAAAGGCTTTTAATAACCCCACAGCCATAAAGAAAACATTATTAAAGTGTTATAAAATGGAATAGTACTACAAAGCTGAGCATTTTATCCTACTTTTAGTTGCACCTTTAAAGCACAGTCATACTATCACATATTTAGGTTTACAAATATTTAAAATGCAACAGTCTGTAACATCATTCCTGCCAATTTGCTGTATGTGGCATTTAAACGACCTAAACAAAACTGTTGTAGTTAGCCCTGTATGATAAAATATTGTATTGGCAAGTTCATGTACTTGTTGATATAATTAATTAAACTGGGTGGGGGAGGAGGGCGGTGAGGGGAGGTAAGATCTGTTCTGCTGAAAACAATGGCTATTTGAGAGTCATTTCACTGAGAAAAGGGATTGCTGATTTCAATCACTTGTTAATATCAGTAGTCCCTCCTTAACAGCACCATTTTATTTTGAACAGAGCTTTCTGGTACATGAACATACTGTAACAAACATCTGGGGATGGTCTGATAATTACAGGCGAGCTACATGGATTCATGCCACTCCCAAGTTGGGGCGAACCCAATATTCAAGCTTTCAGACGTATGCTGGTAAATGCAAGCTTTTTCATGTGATTAACACTTATTATCAATCTGATTTCATATTAACTGACATACATCCCATAAATGTGGAAAATAACGCTATAAAAGCAATAATAAAATTGCACTATGATACTGACTACGCCAGCTTAATGCAATTACTCATTTGTTATTGTGACTTGTATAGTATTACATGAGATAGTGAGTTGTTTACAAAACCTGTGTTTCTGCACTATCTTGCTGGTAAACTTAATAATTAGTATTACAGTAAAGCTTACTGAAAATCCACAAAAGGTCTATAACACATTATACAATTAACCTAATTTCACTTACTAGAACAATACCAGCTTACAATGTTTTTATTTCAATATGCTTTTAACCTGAATAATTACATGAACACAATAAGGTCTATCAGGTAACCTATAATAACAAAATTACATTTACAATTGATAAATGAGCTGTGTTAGTTCATTATTCTTACAGTACACGTACATACACTGTTATTTGTTTGTAGCTGTTAAGAAATGAAAGAGACAACAGGGATGGAAACTAACATTTAAAGCTTAGATGCCCAAACGAGCAACCATTTTCTGTATTTTGGGTTGCCCAGCCAAAGAGTTAACCCGGCCCTGGCTAACGGGCAACCATTAGTTTCCATCCCTGAACAACAATATGAATATAAATAAAAATTTAACAGTAAACAAAACAAGCAATATATTGTTTTGTTTGAACTTCAATGAAGCCTCGGAAATCCAAAGAAATTGACGTATACATATACATGTACCAAGAGGCCTGTCAGTGACAGTGGTATCGAAAATGCATATTAGTTCTGTTCATGAAAATTCATTTGTATGCTTGATAGTGACTCCTAGTTTTCCTTCAAGCGTCACCACAGGGCAATGCATAATCAACTTGAGGTTTGTAAGTCACTATTACTATGTGAGGGAATATGGTAGTCTTTACAATAAATCACTGGGTTGGCAAAGATCTAGGATCTACAAAGGCACAGGGTGCTTCTAAAAAGGAGCAGGGTGGAAAACTGGACCAGTTTGTTGACATTTTCTTATAATTTGCTTAATCCAGGGTTTTCATGAGTCTAATGCTTCTGATTAAGGTTTTTAAGCATAGTCTATTTATTTTGTCATTGAATATTTGCAAAATTGTGTTGAATTTCAAAAGATATTCAACATTTCTGTGTTGACCAGAGGGGCAGCAGGTGGGAACCAAAATAGAGCAGGTTGCAGCACCCTGATATTTCGCTCTAGATATTTCCCAACATGGGTGCTGAAATCTATCGTTGACTTACTCATCCATTTTAGACAAAATGAATGCTGTTTGTCTCAATACTTATTATATAGTAACTTCAGGCAAAATCTTACTTGTTCATTATGTTTTGGGATAAGCTGGGCGGTGCTAAAGCGTGATCAATTACGGTGTGAGAATTGCATGACGCGGAGGTCACAGGGTTGTACTGTTGGCGTATGATCAAAGTCCTCTTTACGACTGGAGTGACGATTTTCGGCTTTGGCATACAGGACTGATTTTAGAACGTATATTACGCCCATAAATCTGTTAGTGTAAAGAACTGATTTTGCCATCCCACCTCAATACAAAATGTCCTTTAACACAACTACTGGACTAGCCCCATGTGCATGCAGCATAATATCACATAATATTTCAAACATGGAATAGTACTTGTAGTTTGAATACAAAACTAGTATAAATGATAGCCAATCACTGCAAGCACATACTATGCTCAATTCTATCCTTAATAATCAACATCTCTAGTATAAAACATGTGAGTATGCAAACTGCCATCTGCTGTATTTCAACAAAGCAAGCACAAATATTATTAAATTAAGCCCAATATTGTCCATATCTCAGACTCTAATAGGACAGCATTGCAAACAAAAGAGCTCTCAATCAGGCTAGTAATCTAATGTCAGCAAAACATTTATTTGTCAACATAAACATAGCAAAGGTCATTCAATACAGCCACTAAACTGACAACAAAATGTAAACAGAAAAAGACGCAACTTTAGGGAAAGATCCACATGCAGTGTTCTGCCGTGAATTTGGACTGTTAGGGACAACGGCCCTCTAGGCTTGAAAAAGAGGGGACAAATTACAAAAATGTAGGGACACAGGCTAAAATTGTTATTTACCTCATGAATATTCCCAAAGGAGATTTTGTTAAAAAAGTACATAGCTGATATGTGCATGGGGCCTTCACTTTATCCTTATTTTATAATCACAAACTACCAATCAGTTTACCGTAAAAAAGTGTAGAATGCACACTTTTTATGCCCCTAGCATCTTGATGATGGAGGAATATAGTGATTGTCCTGTCCCTCCGTCCGTCCGTGACAAGGTTAAGTAGATTGTATCCTTTCGTCTAGCACCAACACCGCTTGCTACAACACTTGGATACATACACAATTGTTGCTTATGACCATCCCCAATCCACCCATATCACCCAACCTCACTTTGACCTTGACCTTGAACTAATTTGGACTTATAATAATTCAAAAGTGCCCTTTCTTGGTTAACTAGAGTTTACCGTTTCGTCTAGCACCAACACCGCTTACTACAACAATTGGATATTTACACAGTTGTTTCTTATGACTGTTCCCAATCCACCCGCATCACCCAACCTCACTTTGACCTTGACCTTGACCTAAATTGGACTATTCATGGGCTATCCATCACCCACCAGGGGCATGTGTGTTTATCAAACACAGAATCTTATTTACCCTAAAATTTGTCTATGAAAATTTAGTAAATGTATACTCGGAACCAGTCAGTTGCATTCACCTGTTCAAAAAAAGGTCATTACATAATTCATATTAATTATTTTGTCCTGAATTAATTCGCAATGTTCTGTTTATAATGTTACTTTGCATTCGTATTACCTTTCATTATAAATTCGAACAATAAAATCCGCTAAAAACACGAGGGGTTAATAATGACATCTGTACTGTAACAATGTGACGTCATTAATTACATGTGTAGATGGGCATCCAAAACTGCAAGCAGCACAACCATAGCAAAGGTGTCGGTTCGACTTCAAAAGTCTTGGATTTGTCTGCCGAAATTACTGCTGTCGTTTAGCAGTTTGTCGCTAGTCACATTTACAATTATCGATCGATACTAATGTACCTGAACTGCTCAAGTGCTGTATATATAGCATTTTATCAGGACTAAAATCTTATAAATTAAATTTGGTATTTGTAAATTGCGTGCGCCCGTGGACCCACTTAAGGAAATTCAGTGGGGACAAATAATTTTTGTTTGTGCCATTGGCGCAAAGCCGCATCCACGGCAGAACACTGTACATGTATAGGGTTGTCATTATTAATCGATTGCCGATCAAATTCATCATTTAAAATCATGAGAAAATCTGTTTTTTTTTCAGGAACTTAAAAATTGCAATAGCTAATATCACAGAAGGGCCCCATAGACCCCTAGCCAAATCGCTTAGATTTAGATAAAAATCGCTTGTTTCCATTGATAATGACAACCCTGCATGTAGGCTCAGAAAAGGTACAGGGTGCTGCTAAAAAGGCGGAGGGTGGAAAGGTGGACCAGTTCATTGACATTTTCTAATAATTTGCTTAAATCAAGGGTTTTTATGAGTCTAATGTTTCTAATTAAGGTTTTAAAAAATAGTCTATTCATTTGATATTGCATATTTAATTGCAAAAACAAAGAATTTCAAAAGATATTGAACATTTCTGTGTTGGCAGGCCCAGAGGGGCAGCAGGGGGGATCAAACAGGAGCAGGGCGCAGCCCGCTGCTATTTTGCTCTAGATCTTTCCCTACAACATTGCATGCAGACAACTAGTGCTCAAACGGGTACCCGAAAAAACCCGAATCCGCGGGTCCAAAAAATACCCGCGATTCCGGGTCAAAGTTTTCGCAAACGGTACCGGGTCGGGTCAATATTTTTCAAAAGAACGCCGTAAAATCAACTGGGCCGTTTTGTTCGGGCCGTTTTGACCTGTGCCATCCTGACCTTCAATCACACTTCCGGAATAAATATTATATGATTTCGCGGTTGCATTAGTTCAACCAAACTCGTGTTTCTGAGTAATTGTAAGTTTTCTTTATTGATAATCAACTGAATCAAGGCAAATGAAGATAATAGACGCACCGAAGGCATTAAAATCGCCAGTATGGGAGTATTTCCCATCTTATAGACGTCTTGAATAAGTCTTGATATGGTGAGATGAGATTTTGTTTACAGTATGATACAGGCAGTTACATTCTTCCACGTTTATTGTAAACGGAGTTATGAAAGATTTGTTCTAAAACAGTCTATATTGTGCATTTTAGCCTGTTAATGTGGGTGCCTAATTTAAAGCAAATAATATGTTAGCTTCGGGTATTACATATAGATACACCTATATTCCCATGATCTCTGATGTTCTCTATTAGCTCTAGTCATTTTGAATCTTATAGATGCACCTACATTCTACTATAGGAAGCATATCCTAGCTTAGCTTTGTTTTTTGTTTGAAGTTTAGTTTTTATTTTTTTACTGAATTTTGTCTCTATATATCCAGTAATTGATGTTTTAGGAAGCACCATTTTATCATAAATTCATTTATTACTATCAAGAATGTGGTAATTCTACATAAAGGACTCATTTTTGTGCAGTAATTAGTCTAATTATTTTTGACATATCTGCCATGTTCAACTTTAAAGAAAATAAATGTTTTAATGTAGTTTACCATATTTTAGAATTAATCTTTTTAATACCCGACCCGACCCGAAATTACCCGAACTTTGAAATTTTGACCCGCCGACCCGACCCGAAGAAATTTTTCGACCCGTTGGAGCCCTACAGACAACACCTAGTTTGTTTAATGCAACTGACTTTTCCTATTCACACAGTAGCTACAATGTTCACTTCAATGTTTTATGATATAATTTATGAACAAAAACATGGAAAAGGACCATACCCATTTCTTCTAACCCCAAGAACTTCAGAATAGATGCAAAAATGCTCAAGAAAGAAAGCAATTTACCAGTTTCTGCAATTCAAGACAATGATCAGCTTTTCTAACAGATTCTACAAAAAATTATTGGTTCGTTTCTGCTTACATCTTCAAAAAAATCTAGGAGGGGAGGTAAAATATATATTTAAAAAAAAAAATTCTTCGCCGCATATTCACCACACAGTTTAAGTATATTGGACAGCATGTAAAACATTTCAACGCCTCCCAACAAAGGAACTGTACCTTGACTATAAATGAGGTTACAGAATAAGCGAAAACTGCTATTTTTTACGCAAAATCATAAACAGTTAATGAATGACAGGCAAAAAAATGTGTAGGGTCGGCGGAAAAAATTAGGGGGTGGGGGTCGGGTAAGCAGAAAATAGCAACTTTTTTGTTACGCCTAAGAAGAACAAGCATTTATACTTCTAACCAGGAACACATGGCCCACAACCACTAAGTTCAGCTCACACCAATCACCCAATTTAATTTCAAACACAGTTTTAATTGGCATTGACACCAGTGGACAGCTTCTGTAGATGTCTACAGGCTGATAACCATGTTTTTCACTTACTGATATACCTGCGCAGTACATTTTGGTGTGTTATGCTATTTCTACATTTCCTACACAGAAGTAATGAAATCTACCTTTAAGTATGGTTTCTATCCAAAATTGCTATTACGTTTGTTCAAAACTGTTTTTGTTGTATTTCTCTACAACAATGAGTAATTGAGTAGATTTATATGACAAACTCTCACTATAATTCAATTCCTAAAAATAGCTAAAAGGCTTAAATTTACCATCAATTTACATTAAATACATAAACTACTGCATCCTTAAAACACTGTGATTATCATAAATATGATCTGATGTCATATCATATAATTATATCTGTCAGGATTTGCACTTAAATTCCAATTTCGTACTTACATTCTGCTTAAGTCCAGAAATTATCTCAAGAAGTTTATGAGTATCTACCAACCATTTGGATAATCCATACAGGAAATCAGGGGTGAGATTCTTTAAACACTTTAGGGGCAAAAAATACCGATGATGACTCCTAAAAGGGTTCACAAAAACTCATCATTTCTTAACAGATTCAGCAAATTTAAACAATATTTGAGGCATGTTCTGGGAAAACTGGGCTTAATGAATGTGCGTAAAGTGTCGTCCTGGATTAGCATGTGCGGACTGCACAGGCTAATATGCATGTGCGTAGTGTCGTTCCGGATTAGCATGTGCGGACTGCACAGGCTAATATGCATGTGCGTAAAGTGTCGTCCCGGATTAGTATGTGCGGACTGCACAGGCTAATATGCATGTGCGTAAAGAGTCGTCCCGGATTAGCATGTGCGGACTGCACAGGCTAATATGCATGTGCGTAAAGTGTTGTCCCCGATTAGCATGTGCGGACTGCACAGGCTAATCTGGGACGACACTTTATGCACATTCATTAAGCCCGGTTTACCCACGACACGCTTCATTTGTACATAAACTGTTGCATTCAACAGGAGCAAATATCATGACATGAGGAAGAATTGCATCCCTAAGGACACATAGTACACTTACACAAAAAGCAGCATTCGCATGCAGTGCCTTTGCTTTCCATAAATATATTTTATGTTAATTGGACCAGATTTTTTTCCTGATTTATATAAAAAAAATAACATTGGCTCAAATAGTTAGAAATCTTTAAATCTTCTCTGCAACATGAGGGTGTAATAGGGTGTAAAAAGAATTCCACATTACAGGCATTTTTGTGGTTTCCTTACACAATCCTCTACAAAATTGTTCATATTTATCGATATTAGTACTAGACCACAACATGTCAGGAAATTGTAATAATGGAATTTAGTGAAGAGCTGTGCCCTGCTTTTATCAAGCACTATCTATTAATCTGTTTCAACCAGGCAAGTTTTGTTGTTCATAGCACACCTATGCACTATGTGACGAATATGGTTTCAGAACTTTAGTATCAACTTAATCATTACTGACCAAGCCAGAACAGCACTAGATAAGTACTGTTCAGAAACAATTGAAATTTTTTGTAAAATACAAATTCCTGATTGTAAGCAATCTCCTCTGCTTGACTTAAATTTCTACCTGCACTTCAATATTCTGACTTAATTTTGAAAATAAGCAATACATGTAGTTCCTATTATTGAATATACCAGTAGGTACATACATGTACATGTAGTACTGGCACAATGGCACTGATTACACTTAATGTACACAACTTATATGGACAACCAAGATTTTAAGCAGGGGTGACATCATCTTTTAGAATTGCCTTGTCAGTTGTTGTTTTTTAATTTGCCTATTCCGTACATGCTTTGGGACTAGCTGGGAAATATGGACTTGGCCACCCTTATGAAGGCTGCCATGAACTTGCCCCGCAGTCACCTCATGCAGCTGCCCTGCCAGGGTGGAAACTGTTTATTCCTTTCCGAATTTGAATGCAATTTTGTTGCACTTCCATCTGTATCAAGCATAGGTTACAAATAAATAAATATCATATGACACAAATCTAAACATGCAAATCAATGGGCTTCTTTTAAGGTTTAGTATTTAGTACAAATCATAATTATTATCAAAACCTTTCAACCAGATTGTTCACGAACCCTCCCACTTTGCTTTCTCTTCTACACTCAATAAAGTGTAAAAAAAAACGTGTTTCAGGTAACCCAGCCCACCCTAGAACATTTTATTTTGGGTTGTCAGATTGATTTTTGTTTTATTTACCTTTTTCAATAAATAAAATTGTTTTTGGATGAATAAGTGTTTTGTTTTGATAGTATTCAAGTCTTCACATGAATTGTTTTAATCTACTAGCCCGAATCATTATGCAATCATGTGATTTCCACTAGCCTGACTATATACATCACTCAGTTTCTGCTAGCCCGAATTACATTTCACTAGCCCCGGACTGTCGGGCTAGCGGTTAGCGTGAAGACTGGTATCCACTTATAAACAATGTTTAAGGATATTGCTGATTATGTTTTGAATATTTATTTAGTTTTAGAATCTTCAAGTTGACCATTTACCAAAAAAAAAAAAAAAAAAAAAAGATAATTCATTGTACAAAAGCAGCATTATACATTAGCAAAAGCAACTATTTGAAATGTATGTTCACATAAACAGTTTCAATAAAAACTATTTCAATCATTCGTAAACAAATCATTGCATCGGAATCGTTACAGATGTCTACTTAAGTTTGTTCTACCACACTGCGCAAAGTGAATTATCAGCATGAGGTACATACATGTGTACCAGTAACTTTATTCCGATGCAAGTGTCAAAATAAAACTCAAAATGAAATACCAGTACTTGTTTTTCTAATAAGCCCCCGTTTAATACAAGGCTGATGTTGATGAACATATAAGTTTATATGAGGCGTGTCGTGGGAAAATGCATGCGTGTAGTCCGCACAGGCTAATCCAAGTGCCACACCAGATTAGCCTGTGCGGACTGCACAGGCTAATCAGGGACGACACTTTACGCACATGCATTAAGCCAGGTTTTCCCACGACACGCATCATATTAACCAGAAAATATCCTGATCACAGTACTGATACTAGCAAGCTTTGCAAATGTGTGTAAGTGATAACACTTATGACCTATTTAGATTGTAATGAAGTTTATATGTGCATGCTACATGTATTTTGACTACAAATGCAAAGATATCTTAACTTGTATGGAACAACAACACTGAGTGTAAAAAGGCTATGGAGATAACGAAAACTGTAAATCTCTATCCAATCTAATGCAGACAATTTAGATAGGATATAATAATAGCATCCCCAGCAAAATCCAATAATCCATTCACGGATATTGATTTTCTGACAGTCGCATATTTCATCGGATGAATTAGGTGCTCTGCACTTAACATATTTTAATGAATCATATATCAGATTAATCACAATAAAATTATGTTTAATATGGTTTTTATTTCATGAAAATCCATAAAGGATAAGTGTTGTTTATCATTGTTTAATTATTGCAAAATTGATTTGTCATAATTATTTACAAAATCTTCTGAGCAGAGAACTTATAGAACAGGACATCCTCCATTGTGCCTTATTATTAATAAGGCACAATGGAGGATGTCCTGTTCTATAAGTTCTCTGCTCAGAAGACAACAATGCAGCCATTTACAAACATAACAATAATTTATACTTGTACATGTACAATGTAGTGTAATACAGCTATAATTATAAATATGTCATGATTTTGTAAATAATTATGACAAAACAATTTTGCAAGGTTATATGTGTACTTTTTTTAGACAGAATACTATGAATAACTAATTAACAATATATTATTGTCATAATTATTTAGCCAAACTTTTGTTCACACAAAAGTTCCAAGATTTTTTCCACAAATCTTGCTCTTTTATGAATAAATCCGATATAGTCAACTTAACTGAACCACTTCAATTGTGTGATAAATGTTTAGTTTGCAGCCATCAAAACACATATCAGTATACAAGGGACCCCCCAAAATTTCCCAGGGTTCCCCAAAAAGCAAACCATGAGGGCCCCAGAACCCCCATATTAAAATTCCTAGGGAAACCCTGCGCTGGTTGCCACCCAACAAAATGGGGGCTGCACGGTGTCTGTACATGCACCCTGATAATAATTTTACATTGGTCATTGCCTTTCCGGGTGCCTACTGGCGCCATGAAGGTGCCCACACGCTCGCCATCGAAATGGGATGATACTGTTACTGTAGAAAAATTGTATCGCCATTGGCCGATCCGAAAAAACATCATCCGACGATCGGACAGTGCCTGGACACCATGTTTTGGATCTCCCTGACCTCACAAAAAAACCCGGTCACCGTTTACTTTTAAGCATTCCTTAAACTTTGAACGGTGCCATCCAATGAGTAAAAGGTACAGCCGCCACCGCCCGACTGTAACTGCTGCCCGGCGGACACTGTCTGATTTTGCCCAATTTTGGGTCAAACAGACACCGTCTGGCGGCAGTTGCTTATTTGGGACTGGGGAATAACTGTTTATCCCAAACTGTCAGACATAAGGGGTCTGGTAATCTGTTAACTATTACAGGTCCAAATTCCACATAACTGGCCACACAGACACTCAAAGTCATTTAGCTTGCAAGCAGATACCTGTCCAGATTTGTTCACCAGCCATGATGAGGACATCCTTAAAAAATTGTTTGTTTGCGGTTACGCGAGTGGGTAGCTAGGTCAACTTTTTGCGGGCCGGAACAAATGAAGACAACTCATAGACATGGACCAAATTATCATAACACAAAATACAAGAGCAATCACAATGCTTAGTGTATACCAGTGGCATCAGGTTACTATTAACTATGGATGGCAAAACTATTTGAATATTCGATTGAATGATAGCCATTCGAATAGTAAAAACACCGTTCAAATTATCTCAAATTTGTATTGCGTTTAAAAAACAATAATTTCCTGATTGCAGGAAGTATTTTCTGTCAACTTTAATGTAGTATTTTACCAGTAGATACCTAATACCGTGTGTTCAATATTATGGCCCCGTGTCACGTGTCAGACCGATGGATCATGAATACAAGGGACAGAGTCAGTCGCCACTCACGTCGGTCGCCAGAAATACACAATTACATAAGACAGTAGGAAACCATAACTGTAAATTAGTAATTACAAACCATAACTGTAAATTAGTAATTACAGCTTGCATTTAGACTTGTGAAAGGAGTAACAACAAATAAATTACAGAAGTGTGTTCACACATTTAGCAGTCATTTTAGCTGAGAAACATAGCTCAAATTTGCTGATAAACTATGCTTATCAGAGCGTGTCCATACTGATAAAAATGTGTCGTGTTCTAAAAACGTTTTTGATTAAAAGAACAATGAAAATGGGTTCTGTCCTTGTTTATGCTTGTGCATTAAGTAGGAAGTGCAATTTGTTAATGAAAATACGACAGTACTGACTAATCAGTACAACAATGTCTTACAAGACTCATGATTATGTCATTGGCAGTTAGGCCACAAAGTTCAATGTAGTATATACGAATCTAAGCAACTATTCGAATATTCTATTGAATGAAAAAGCGAATATTCGAATACCAATTTTGGTATTCGATGCCATCCCTACTATTAACACTGTTCAACATTGAGCTTTATTTCTTGATTTTTTTTTGTATAATTCAATGCAGTTTTTCTTTGGATGTGACAAAGAACACAAAAAAAAACTAAAAACCGGAAAGAAAACACTGGAAAAAAGAAAACTAGGGCTGAGGATTGTTGGGTAAGTGACGATCCGATCCATGAGTCGGGGTTTACGATTCACGGATCAAACCATGAATCAGCTGTTACAAATTGTGATACAGGAAAACACTCTCATGAGTCAGGAAGACTAATAACTTAATCATATTAAACCAATTTATCTCCTTCTTCTCGTCATTTTTTTTA
Organism: Congeria kusceri; assembly: GCA_027627225.1. Taxonomy (NCBI): domain Eukaryota; kingdom Metazoa; phylum Mollusca; class Bivalvia; order Myida; family Dreissenidae; genus Congeria; species Congeria kusceri. The sequence continues at coordinate 61,901,323 of CM051030.1, forward strand.
AATATCAAAGTATTTCCACACTGGGGATGTAAATTTTGCTGGTGGTTTGCAGTCTTGTTGTTCCGCCATACGTCATGTACTTGTGCGTGTGTATGACGCCATTGTTTTGACAGGAGTTTCGCATTCATGTTTTCTTATCTTTTTAAATTGATTTGGGATTTACGTGCACCAGCGCATATTTAGGCTAACTTGGGCAAAACTTATGTTATTTCTTGTTGTTGACTTGAACAATGCAGATTTTGAAAAAACATTGAATGTAACGCTCCCGAGCTCTACTTGACTTGTGTTTACATTCTGCTATTTGGAAAACTAAGACATGCACACACATTAAACTGCAATATAATGTCTCAAACGGGTTAGTTTTGTGAATTAATTAACTAATTTTATGAAAATCAATATAATGTAATATAAAATTTAAGATTGGGATTAAACGATCTCGGCAATGGCGAGTATTCGTACTTGATTCCCAGCCCGAAAATCATGAGTATCAGAGTACTCAGATACTCGCAGCAGCCCTAAAGACAACACTGAAATTTTGCCGACAACAAAATTTTTGCTTCATGTTAAGTCTATAAATAATGCGAGTCGGGCCCAATATCATGAGTCCGTAGCATTACCGCAAACAAACAATTTTTTAAGGATGGCCCGAAGTCCAGGGTTCTTGATTTTTTTCTGGACCCTGACACTGCATACAATTTTTCTGGCTTTGTCTGACAAACTTTTGCGGAGACTGATGTAGCCCAGTATGTTGCTGGCATGTGACAATTCTAATGACAGACAGATTGCTGCAGTCTTGTGAATATTGTCAACATTAAGAACTAGTAAAATGCATAATGCATATTCCAAAAAGAATATGGGTTTCACTGATTGGTAATACAAGGTAAGACTGACATTATAACAGAGGTTACAATTAACAACAGAGAAAAATCTTTAATTGGAATGATATGCTTTAATTACAGTATAAATATGAATAAATAAATAATTTGTTTCATTAAATTTTAACTTGCCTGTCTCCAAACGATTTCTTCCACCATTCTGCTGCGTCACTTTTTGTGATTCTAAAGTTTTCGCCAGCAAAAGATCCATTTGGATAGATAGCTTTAAGTTCTGCTAACATGTGTGAAAACACTAGACTCAATTTTGTCAAGTTTCGTCGGGAATGTGTTGTCTCATCGAACATTTTCTCCTTTCCTTCCTTGAACAACTTTATCGTGTTTTTGCACTTGTTCATTAAGTTTTCGATAAAAATCCTAAAGTATTCACACTCGTTTAAGGTATGTAGCTTATCATCATGTTTATTGTAAATTAACCGTAAATGCTGATATGTGTCAGGTAAAATATCTAGAATAAAGGGAGGACTGTTTCTTAAATTCATTCGATGGTGTTGACACATTTTCACAACTTTGTCCATTAACTTCCATGACTTTTCTATAGTTCTTTTGTCAACTGTAACAAGCTTATTTTGATTAAAAACTCCCTGTATAACACTTAATATTCCGCCGCTGAGATTCATTCCTTGATTGTTATTGGATCTTTGCCTAGGTCCCTGCGCCATCTTCTCACATCTTCCTGGTAGTGTGACTGGTAGTTTCGATTCCGACGATGACGGTTACACACCACTATGCACACCGTACAGAATGCTGTCTTCATACCCATCTTTGTGACGCAAGTCACGCAGGTGTATGTGATCTCTGGTCTATTGTACTGATGTGAAATTCGTGAATTTTATAAACCTTACACATTTTTAGTGTTTCAACGATAAATATGTGTTTTAAAATACATATTCAACCTTGCAGGTTATTGTATTATGAATGTTATGATATAGCACGTGTATATTTGAAATAATATTATAATAAAATGTAGATAGTAGAAAAGTACAACACTGCCTTTGTATTCTCACTCATTTTTTCAACATAATGTACAGAGTGCTCGTTTAATTAAGTATACCTTATGTGGATAAATCATGTGTTCGTGATTTTCTTTTATTTATTTATTTTGTAAAATAATATTTTCCCTTTCTGTTTCATATAGAGTTTGACTAGGCAAGTGATGTCATCTGAGAAGAATTCTGACATTTTTAGATGTAACTTTTGAACTTTGTGGTAAATTGCTACAACAGTCCTGCCTCAGTAGCGATGTCTATTACTGAGCATTGTTTGGAGAATCTGTTGGTTATATTTGGAAGGGTTGGTCCTATGATCAGGAAAAAGTAGAGGTTGCTACCCAAAAGAGAATGGGGAAGACCGGACTAATTATGTGTTGTGTGTGTTGTAATTCAATATTTGTATGTATATGCTTCATGATACTTATTTAACACCACTGAATAATTTAACATTACATAAAGCTATGATAGCGCTACCAGCAGCCAAAATAGCCATTGTCTACTTAAGTTTCTAATTGGCTACTAAAATTTCTGAAAATATATGCAAATGAAGCATGTTTGTAATAACACTTTCTGGGGGAAATATTCATAAAATATTGGCTACAAATTCATGTTTCTTAGCGCAAAACAAGCTTAAAGGAGTAATGTTAATTGAATTTCAAAAGATTTTCAACATTCCAGTGTTGACCACCCCGCAACTTCGCATTGGTTTTTTCTCTATATATGGATTTACCGGTGTTTTAAGTTACTTTTCCACGTTATAATTTAATCAGCTGAAGACAGCCATTCGGGCCTGTATACATGTATCGTTTGGTACATGTCATCACGTGTCGTGCCGATTTTGTTATGACTGACAAACACAAAAGAAGAAGTGTATATGTCGCACTTAATATTTACGTAACTATCTTTCAACAGATATGTACCAGAACATATTTTTCTATGCACAGTTTTTTTATTGTGCATTTATGAATTAGGATAATCGTCTCGTTTTACGAATTATCGTTATAATTAATATTATTAATATAATCATTAGCAAAATGTATTGCTCAATAACGTTTCACAAGTATTGTTTGAACATCAGTGTCTTTATTTGATACGATACTCAAAATCTAATCGCCCTCAATATTCCGTATTTTATACCTTCACGTGTTGTCGCGCTTTTTTTAATGAACAGTATATACACAGGAATTTTAGCCATCACTGGATGTGTGTATTTATTATTCGCCTAAGACAGCAATGTAGACAAATTCTGATCTAACATTAGATGTTTTAACTGATATGCACAAAAGATTAACTTTAGAGATAGAGTAAAGTGGAGTTATATCGTGAAGACGCGATGTTGTTTCGCGAACTTAACCGTGTTCGAAAACTTGCAAACAAAGTTGACCTAGTGTAACCTAACAATACCAGTCTAATGTCGTAAATTTACTATTTCTTCATTTCAAAGTTACACGGTTAGAAACAGTATCAATAATGTTTATATTGTAAACAACGTTATCAGCGAAATATATCATGAGAATTAACTTACTTAATCAATGTTTCGGTTAGCGACATATGTTACGACAAACACGTCAATCAAAACATGGCCGACGAACTGTCAAATGATGTTGACTGGTATTTTAAGTTTTATTATGTTTTTATAACTTCAAGCGAAAAGAAAACTGCTTTATTTTTTGTTTGATAAATACAATACTTCAGTTGATAGAAACGTTGACTAATTTCACCATATGACCCTTTACCATTTCTAAGAGATCAACAAAATAATATTGTGAGAATTTTGTTTGCAGCAGACAATGATTATACCGATTATCGTGTAATTTCTATGATGTAAGTCATATTGTGTTACAACACAAGGTCATTTGGGTGTCACTCATTCTGTAGTTCACACATTTCACAACCATTGATTTTGCCGTCAGCGCATCATGTGATTAGTTGGTCCAACTGTAACCAGGATCTCTTGTCAGTAATTCCGTTGTTTTTGCCTCGAAGTCATTTCCACCTCAGGGTTTCCCGCAGGATATCTTGAAGGCATGTCGGCATCCCCGACACTCCTCCCACTAAAAAAACAAACCCACCCACCCTGAGATCGGAGATCATTCCTATCCGCCCCCTTAGCCCCCCCCACACGAAAATGGCCGCTTGGTTTTCCCCCACCTGTTCAAAATCAGCCACAGCTTCTAAATAAATTTGGTTAAAATGGCCCCATATTATTTTAGCGATTTTAGTAGTTTCAATGTATGTGCAAACAAAAAAAAGGTTGTATTTGTTTATTTCAGTTTATTGCATAACAATTAACATAAAGCATACCACAAAAAGAATTCAATACTGAAAATATATATCGATCGCACAAAATATAAATAGTCTGGAAGGTTAAGCTGTGTACCTGATTATTAAACTGATTTTGAAATAAATCGATTATAATAAAAAACATTAACACATTTATGATATCCTAAAAAAAAACTTCTGTAGATTAATTTTGAAATCTAGTGATCATGATAAATGAGCATTTAAATATATCTATTTTCTGGATCACATGTGTACCTGAAACAAAAACTATGAATTACATTAATAATATGTACATTATTGTCAGTTTTATCACTCATCATCACTGGTAGATCATAGACAAATTTAGCAGCACCACTTCATGCTCGAATAGTTTGCCAATTTAGCGGTATTTTACTACTTTTTCAGCAAATTCAAACTGTGAAAATATTTACCAATAATGACAACTAATGGTAATGTTTAATCACATCATTTTATTACAAATCAACAAACCTGTCTATTACAACTTTGAATTTAAAACTGATATACATGTAATGTATTATACAATTTAAAATCCCAACGTAATAACTAATTTTGATTTGTTCACAATTGGATCATAAATGTGAGGCCGTTTTAACCATATGCGGGGCCGTTATAACCAAATGTGAGGCTGTTTTTACCATATTTAAAAAATGTGTGGTCGTTTTGATCACTTTTGGGGCCGTTTTAACCATTTCAAGGGCTATTTTAACTTGAGGCCGTTTTAACTGTAATCTGCTCGACCCCACCTGTCCGAAATCAGCCGCAATGCTCTAAATCCCAGCGGCAGCCTAATCGGCCACAATGCTCGACCCCACCTGCCCGAAAACAGCGGCAATGCTCAACCCCACTCGAAAAGCCTAGCATTTTCTGCCTTGAAATTCTGTCATGACCGCTAGTTGTTTAAAAAACTTTTTATTTCATTAATTGTTATCTAATTAGAAAAAAACATCAATCGTTATCAGTTATACAACATGCGGAATTAAAAGCCGAAAAAGTCAACCTTGGTTTTTATCTACTTTAATATGCGGTTCTTAATCAACATAAAATGCGATCATGTATCTCTAGGTAAAAAGGGTGTTTTGCGTCAAAAGCGTGCACAAATTATGTCGCCATGCACAAGACAAACGTCCATGGACTGGTCACGTGTTTAAGTGCATATGTTGTGTTTAAGTGAGCAAGATCACGTTTGGCGAAGTCAACTTGTGTGTTTTAAAACGAGGCTCTGTATTACATTATTCGTTTTAATATTTTTTAATGTCACTTTGTGAACGGATTAGGGAATTACCAGGATTAAATTAAAAAGCAAATATAATAATGAAATGTTTTAAAATTTCCTGGCAAGCGCTAGTATTTTCTGTAAAACACTTCTTGAGTTGCAAGTAAGGTATAAACTCCGCCCATAAAGTCATTGTATTTGATTGGCTAATAAGATCGTTGTGGGCGGGACTACTCTATTAAGTCACTTATTAAGTCACTTGTCAATCACTTGTTGGAAGTGTGACCTTATTGATCAATACGGCGTTCGTTTATGGCCCATGGATTAAAGATCTGTGTAATGATAAAGGAATTAAGGGTTGTCACTTTGAAAATTAAGGCATGTTGGCATTATTTAAGCATGTCGACAAACGACTAACTGCTTTGGAGGCATGTCTGGCCCGACAAGCGATACAGGCCCGCGGGAAACCCTGCACCTGTTTTTTCACACCTGATCACTTTGCCCCCATTTTCTCAAATAATTTTGGTCATTTATCCAAATATTCACACATTAAAATAATTAAAAGTGTATGTTTATGAACTTAAAATTAACACACCATGTATATATATTTTTATGTTAATTTGAAATAAAATGTGTTAGACCTTTAAACTTCATTCAATGAATAATGGTATCACTCTGTGGTTTTATTTTTAGAATTTATATCGAGGTTATCATTACAATAACCTTGACTTGAGTATGGCAATTTATTAATAAATTAAAATTAGTATTAAATTGATATAATATTATTTATCCAAATTCACATATCAGGGTGGCCACCAACTTTGGGAAACAGGGAAAAAGTGTGAAAAATTCCCTGCAAGGAAAAATCAGGGAATTTGAACATTTTGCAAAAATCAGGAAAAATTCTGGGAATTTGACCAAGGGTGTTTGAACAAATGCAAAATGTGAAAGTGAAAAGTGAAAGTGAACATTTTTTATTTTCAAATACAATTATTGTTTATTGATAGAAACATCCAAATGAGCATTATTTCTTAAAACTACAAATGATTGTTCTTTTATCATTCCTTCTGGTAATGACATTGACCAATTTCTTAAAAAGCAGCTTTATCATAAGAAAATAATAAAAAATGTGTAAGACATGCTTACTGTTTACCAAATATTTACTCCATTGTACCACCTTGCAAGGTGGTCTGGTGAGTCTTCTAACCGTGACTGTTTCAGCGGTAAAAATTAACAAAAGCCCTTTTATATAGGTGCCATGGGCTGGTAACCTTTTCTTGCTCTCATGTAATAGCTCTCATGTAATAATTTAAGAAAATGTGGTTGCTTGGCCAATTTTGATAACTTTTGTATATTGCAGGAGTACGGAGCTGGAGGAAGCACTGCTGCAGGAGTGTGACTTTGGCTCCCTACGAAACATCTGCAAGGGGCGACCTGTACCTGAGAGACACAGAGCCAATGTGTGGCAGGTATGTATATTTGTAGTGTGACTTTGGCTCCCTACGAAACATCTGCAAGGCGGCGACTCATTCGAGAGAAACATAGAGCCAATGTGTGGCAGGTACATGTATGTATATTTTTAGTAGGACTTTGGATCCCTACGAAACATCTGTAAGGGTGCAAGCCATTCTAGAGAAACATAGAGCCAATGTGTGTCAGGTACAGGTATGTATATTTGTAGTGTGACTTTGGATCCCTACAAAACATCTGCAAGGGGCGACCCGTTCCAGAGAAACATAGAGCCAACGTGTGGCAGGTATGTATATTTGTAGTGTGACTTTGGCTCCCTATGAAACATCTGCAAGGGGCGACCTGTCCCCGAGAGACATAGAGTCAATGCATGCAAATAACAAGAATAAGAATATAATAGAGCATGTTGCCTGAAATCAGTTGAGCTCTGAGCCATTTGTTGATTGATGTATTAAACAACAATAATAAAACATGCTATTGAATGCTTTCTTCAACTAACAGTGCAATAAAATGTCCAGTCTAGAATCGACCAGAAAATAAAGTAGTGTTTTATCCAGGCCCTTTTTGCGCGGCGTGGCGCCATGCCCCTTTTTTGAAGCGCCACTTTGCCCTTTTCAAAGGCAAAAGCCGCCACTAGCCCTAATCGATAACGATCTTAATTGCCTTTTGACCACTTTTATCGGCCCTATGTCTGCAAAAAGGGCACCTGCTGTTTACTGGTATTGTCGCTCTGACTGCGCTCGATTTATTGCATACATGCATTTCTAATCGATTTGATTAAATCGTTTACTGTGCTCGATTTATTGCCGACACGTTTCTAAGCGATTTGATTAAAGCGATTACTGTACTAATGATTGTCAGCTTGATTCTTGAACTTGATTCTTAATCCGACTAAAGTGGTCACATTCAGGCCTAATTGATGATGCGTATATGATTAACATAATGATACATAATGATACATAACGTCAACTCGTAGATTGGACATAAATTGGACATTCTCCCTCTCACTATCCGTGTTCGTTATGGATTGATTTTTTGAATTAATACGATTCATTATTTCGATTGACAAATACTTTTAGCACTGCAAAAATGTAAAATTACATTGTGAATATTGAATATTGTGTGTGCCAAAACTTGTAATTGGTACAAGAGTGTGACTACATGCGTGTATATATAAATATGATACCCATAGCCAATACACTGAAACACATGTGCCCTTTTAAAAGGACACAGCGCGCTAAAATGCCCTTTTTGAATATATTGCGCCATGCCCCTCTGCCTTTCTGGATAAAACACTATAAAGATACTCTACTATACCTGCTATTGATTTTCTTTTGTTTCTTCTACTTACAGATTTGTCTACAAGTACAGGGAAAGGGTGACAGTCTGGCATCCTTTGATGGGTTTTTCGATCTTAAAGAACAGAGCACTATCAGAGAAGACTGTGCACAGCTTGTTGGTATGTCTGATAAATACATACACTGCAGATCCATTATATTGCGATTCACGGGGTAAATGGATCGCGATATAACTTGCCAAACCATTCATGTACATGTGTACATATAGGTATACGCTAGCCTTTTTTTTGCTATCTCAAAACATACACGTAATTAACTCACCTTTTTCATTTTTTTTAACATCCATGAAGTATTATATCCAGATGAAAAATATTTCATGATTTATAAAAATATAATATTATTCCTTGTAATTAATTTCCAATTGCGTACAGTGTTCTTCCCTGAATTTGGACTATTGGGGACAAGAGCCCTCTAGGCTTGAAAAAATGGGGACAAACTATCAAAATGTAGGGACACAGGCTAAAATTGTTAATTTACCTCGGAATATTCACAAAGGAGATTTTGTTGAAAATTACTCAGCTGTTTTTGTGCATGGGGCCTTCAATTTATCGTTATTTTAATATCACTAACAACTACCAATCAAACTACCGTCAAAACAAAGTTTATAACACACTTGTTTGCCCTAAAATTCGCCTATGAAAATTTAGTACATGTATACACGGAACCATTCAGTTTCTTCATTTGTTAAAAAAAAACTTATTACACAATCCATAATATTTTTTTCTGAATTAATTCATAATGTTTTCTGTTTATCAGTGTTACTTTGCATACTTAATACCTTTCATTATTAATTCCGATTCGAACAAACAATAAAGTCCAGTAAAAACACGAGGGGTTAGTAATGAAATCTGTACTGTAACAGTGTGACGTCATCAATTAGCTTTACATTTTAGTCGCAATCATCTACAATCCTGCGCGGCAACCGTCCGATTCAAATATTCACTGCACGGGCGCCGTCCGATCATGCGCAAACTGCTTGTTCCCCATGTCACTCAGCGAAAACCGTCCGGCGCCTGCTTCAGTTTATGACCACACGAGGCAAATAATATATCAATTGGGCGGCGCCTGTCAGATTCCGAAAATTGCCGATGCTTTACTGTTTGTTAAAATCGGACTGCGGCATTTCTTGACAAAGCTATTTATCAAACTATGGACTTGCACTGGAAACAATGAGCAACATACATAACAATGAAAATTACCAGTGTTATGGTACCAGTATTCAGATTTGTTATATGAAGAGCCAATGCATGAGTAAAGCCAAGAAATCATAGCTGGGTTTTAAAGGCACCCATCAGGTTTTAAACAAAACAGATAAAGTGTGTTGCTTAAAAGTAGTAGTGTCATGTACAGTAATAATTTGATAATTATTCCAAGGTTTTCATCCGTTCTGTGCTTCAAATTATGTATTAAAAACTTGTTGAATCATTTATTTTTTTGCCAACAAATATTTAAAAGATAAAACATTCCAACAAAGTGGCAGCATTGATGATTAAAAAGTACATGTTGCAATATGTAGCCTGCTGTATTGCTTTAGATCTTCTCTTCCTTCAGTTGAATATGCAACCATGTTTCAGATAAGCTAGGAAATGATGAAGATGAGAAGGTCTCCGTGGTTGCTGACCTGGAGTCCATGATTACATTTTTCTGCAAGTCCCGGAAGGAGACCTATGCTAGTGACAACGGCTGGCTGGATCTGATGCAGCCACTGCTTGCCCTGAAACTCAACAAATCTCACCTCTACAACTGCTTCTATGCCTTGAATAATAAATACATTACAAGGTATGTGTGCAGTGTTTTTTTTATGACCAATTTTGGGCCGAAATTCGGCCCCATTCCCGTACTTAAAAGGTATACATTTTTCCCCTATATTTACCTTAAAGTTCCCCTCAGAAAGCTTTATTTTGAAAAAATGAACAAAATCGGACAACAATGGACTAAGATAGAGGAATTTTCATAAAATATCTTAGCAATTTTTTATCAAGTTAAAGCAAAATCTACGTTATCATTGGTTACAGCAAAACAATTGATTAATTAATGCTTTATAACAAAGTAGAATATAAACATGTAAATTTACTAATAATGCTTTTCTTAAAAAAATCCGCTGTTGCCGTAAAATTCCCCAACAAAGGTGAAAAAAAACACTGGTGTGAATAAAGCATACTTATTTGTATTGAATAATAGTTACATAACCAGGTATGACAAATGTACACTGGTTTTACTACATGCTAAAAGATTCATTCTAACATGACATGTGCAGAGGCTTCTAAAGACATAGTACAAAATTATCATTGTTAAACTACCCAACAAACAACGCAAAAAGAAGTCCCAATTCTAAGCGGAGCATAGTAAAATATAGTTTTCATTACAATTGCCAAAATATTTGTCAAATCATGATCGAATCAAAATAATTTTCGCATTATAGTTGTTTATCGACCAATAAACAATGATAAATCGAAAATTATTTCTTAATTTAAAAATGTACTAAATAATAGTGTGTCTAGTTTACACTGTTTATTGTAAACATAAACTCTAAATATTTGTGGATAATGTAGCATTAAACTTTGATGATAAATTGGCATAAAATCAATTTTAATAGCTCAAGAGATTGTTAGATTAATTTAAGTGTTTGATGCTAGGTTGTTCATAATGTATTTCTGTGTTGCATTCTTAAGCAAAAAATCGTCAATCAGTCAATCATTTAATCAATGTGACCATGCTCATTTGAACACCTGATATTGCAGCATGTTTGTTTAATTATGACAGCTTAGAGTATCAAACAGTGTACATATCAGGCGTGTCGTGGGAAAACCGGGCTCAATGCATGTGAATAAAGTGTCTTCCCAGATCAGCCTGTGCAGACGGCACTTTCTGCCTACAGTGGATTTATGTTTGGAAGAGACTTCCTTCAAACAGAAAATACCATAACAGCGGAAAGTGTCGTCCCAGATTAACTGCACAGGCTGATCTGGAACGACATTTAACGCACATGCATAAAGCCCAGTTTTCCCACAACACGCCACATTTGTATTTAGTTTGTGCATATAAGTATGTAAGAGATCTTGATTGTATCATATGGTGTTTTCCAGAGACTGTGAACAGAATGGGAAGCCATTCCACCTGTTCCGTCTTCTCCTCCAGTACCACGACCCTGAGTTGTGTTCATTTCTAGACACCAAGAGGATCACACCGGACATTTATGCACGATCTTGGGTAGATAAGGGTTGAGTGTGAAACTGTAGTATCTGATTAACATTTCTATATAAGATGCTCCAGTGTCGAGATGTTTTTAAAATGCTTATGTGAGGGTCGAACAATAAAGTGCTTCTAGTAAAATAATTGATTAATTATGCCCCCCTTCGATGAAGTGGGGGTATATTGCTTTGCACCTTTCGTCGGTCGGATGGTCGGTCGGTCTGTCCGTAGACCATTTTGTTTCTGCACGATATCTAGAGAACGCTTTGACCTATGATCACTTAAGTTGGTATGCTGGTTACTTCGGAGGAAAGGAAGACGCCTATCAGTTTTGAGGTCAACAGGTCAAAGGTCAAGGTTACAGAGGCTTGTAACATGAAAACTGTTTCCTCTGTAGACCATTTCGTTTCTGCATGATATGTAGAATACGCTTTGACCTACGATCATCCAAGTTGGTATGCTGGTTACTCGGGACGAAAGGAAGACGCCTATCAATTTTGAGGTCAAAGGTCAAGGTCACAGTGGCTTGTAACATGAAAACTGTTTTCTCCGTAGACCATTTTGTTTCCGCAGGATATCTAGAGATGTTTTGGCCTATTTGATGTTTAAATCAAACAGAAAACAGGTATCCTTATATAATAGACTAAAAATAAATCCATAATTATACTCTATCTTTCTTTCAGCTTTATATTTACTTTCTAAAGCATCAATTTTAATTTCCTCCCCATGTGTTGATGTGCACATACAATATTAAAAAAGCTCTTAACAATTGCACATATTGACGACTTGGCTGCAAGTCGGGGGGGCATACATGTTTTACAAACATCTATTGTTTATTAATTTTTTTTACTTTTCTTAATTCATTTTATTTACCTGTAAATAGTTTGTGCATTTAGGCTTTCGTTAAAATAATACTTTGTAAGAAGGGAGCGAAGTGTCATACTGGAGCACCGGTATGTTACTGCCAAGACTATTTTAAAAGAACATAAAATTATACTCAATAATGTGTTTCTTAAAGCTGATATATGATTATATAACTGAGGCCATAACTGTTGTTTGTAATGGAAAAATTACGATACCAAATGCAGTCAATGAACCATCATTTAATAGTATAATAATGGAGCATGTTTGTGTCCGTGTGTGACCTCTAGATGATACTGTGACATATTATTTAAGATTTTCTCTTCTAAACCATTGTCAATTCCAGAGCCTGTTGGTCTGTGTGTGCAACCTTCAGGTGATACTGTCACATACTATCTCACATTTCCAATTTGTTTTGGCCAGTGTTTGACACAAATTTGAAACATTTCTCTTCTAAAGTATTGCCAGATTCGAAGCCTGTTTGCCTCCGTGTGTGACTGCTATGTGTTACTGTGTCATTTTACATTATTTTTCCTCTTCGAAACGGTTGTCAGTTCCGAAGCCTGTTTGCATCGGTGTGTGACCTCAAGGTGATCCAGACCATGTGGGATGTGTACCTGCAGTCCTCTGACCCGTTCCTGGGCTTCTTTATGGCAATCGTCATCCTTGTGAATGCACGAGAACAGATCCTCGAGGCAGAGAATAAGGACAAGCAGTTTATAGTTGGCAAGTGAAATCAGCTGTTATTTTAGTACATTTAGTTTATTTGATTGCCATAATTTTTTTATTGTTATGGCTGTTGATGTACATAAACAAAGTGCAAGAATTTATGTTGAATATATTTGGAAGTTAATCTAAAGAGCAGTTAAGTTTGGTTTTAATAATGGGTTGTTTAATATATTATTATTATCTTTCAAAGATGGATGGGTATATTGGTTTGCTAAAGTCGGTCTCTCGGTTGGTAAGTCTTTCAATAGACCAATTTCGTTTCCCATCTCTAAGTCCAACAGTTTTCATCGGATCTTCACCAAATTTGACATGAAAATGTTTGTGGCCCTGCTATTTCAGCCGAGTTTGATAATCAGCCAAATTGCCCCAGGAATTCCAGAATTGATTGATCTAAAATTGGCCTGCTTAACTGTTTCCGCTCCAACAGTTTTGATCCAATCTTCACTAAACTTGATGAAAGTCTTTGTTGGCATAATATCTTGGTCAAGTTCGATAACCAACTAAATCACCGCGGGAACTGTGGAGAAATGGCCCTTGAGTTATCTAAAATTAGCATTTGTTGCCAATTCTGCTCTTTAAGTCCAACAGTTGTCATCCAATCTTCACCCAACTTGATGAAAATGTTCGAAGATCAACCAAAATGCCCTAGGAACTGCAGAGTTATGTCCCTTTTCACCCAATTTTCACCAAACTATATATTTTAAAGATTGCTTTTAACTAGGGATGGCAATGAGTAGCAAAAATCAATAACGGATTAAGCGGTTTTGGTATTCGAGCGGTTAACCAGTTAACCGGATAGCATTTATGAGACTTAAACATGTACACCATTATAAACAAATATGTCCGATACGATGGTCTTTCGACTAGTCCTGAACTGCTAATCTCTTATACAGTATACACAACCCTTACTGGCGCCTTTATTATTGTTATGAAAAAAAAAACAGAAGAAAAAACATTTTTATGTGTTTCCTTTCGAATCTAATATACAGTGTATAACATATGCAAAGTATATAACATAACACAACCAGATTACGGTTCTATGATAAGTAGTTTATGTATGACACAATACAGTGCAAATTGACAAACAAACCAAACAGTAGATGCTAATTGTAATAAGAGCCTCCAAGAGGTGTTTACTCCGTACAGGCTTTCATAACGCCTGCTGATCAATTAACGGATGTTATCACAAATCAGATCCATATTCGCACATCAAGTGCCTGTGGGACTGTAATTGACTCTAATTAGAAATAAGATAAGTGGATTAGCCAATATACCAATATACGGTATACAGACCCCGGACATTTTTTACTTTTATTTTGTTTAACAGACAATAGCCTTTCGAACACAAATAACCGAATTTAATTTTGTTACCGATTACCCACCTGTACAAGCGAATAACCGGTTAACCGTTGCCATCCCCACTTTTAACCTTGAGGGTGAATACCTGTTTTACAAACAGCTCTTGTATTAGATTTTTATTAACTCTTCTGCAATGTTTGTTTTTCCGACCTTAGTTGCTTGATTCGCTGAAAGCCTAACAAACTTCAGCTGCTTGTTTACCTATGCTTCGTGACATAGATAAAGGCAGATTTTAGTTGACTGGTGAATACTGTACACATTTGCAAAGGCGAAATATTTGTGTCTATTGAACTGATGTTCTTATCCGGAATGTTGTTTGATGTTTACTGCCATTCTAATGTATGTTTCAGAACTGATATCGTCGTTGCCAGCTGCTCTTGAGGCTGAGGACATTGAAGATTTCTGCTCTCTAGCTCAATACTATGCATCAAAAACCCCACAATCCTTCAGAAGGGTAGGTAACACGTTTCCAGCAAGCTTTCTCTCAGTAAACGATATTGGCTGGCACAGACCCAGCGCATGCTTCTTCTATAAATTCTGGATAATGTATAATACTTGTAACACCCACAAAATACAAATATCTTGTTCGAAAAAATATAATATATTTTATGGCATACCTTTCCATAAAATAATATTTTTAACTACTTTATGTTTCCGTATTATTAGCTCACCTGAGCATGAAGTGCTCGGTGAGCTATTGGTATAGGGGACTTCTCCTGCGTCGTCCGTGTGCCGTCAACAATTTGTTTCGTTCTCACTCTGGATACTTCACTTTTTATCCAATCTTAACCAAACTTGCACAGTTTGTGTATGACCATAACATTTTGCACGGGATTGTTACTGGGCCAGATCACACCAGTTACACTAGAGTTATTGCCCCTTTTGCATGCCAAAAAAGTGCAAAATTTCCATTTTCCAATATATAGACTTTATTTTCTATCCAATTTTAACCAAACTTTCACAGTTTGTGTATGACCATCAGATCTCAGCAGACACCAAAAATGGGCCAGATCGTGTTTCAAACACTGGAGTTAATGCCCTTTGATTATGAAAAAATATACAAAAATGGACATTATTAAGGAAAGAGACATAATTTTTCATCCCATATTCACCAATCTTGCACAGTTTGTCTATGACCATAAGATTACAGACCAAGTTGAATAGAAACAAAATCAAATCAGAAACACAGGAGTTATTGCCCTTCGTTTGTGAAAAAATTATACAAAAATGGACATTATTCAGGATAGAGACTTCAAATTTCATCCAATCTTCACAAATCTTGCAGTTTGTCTATGACCATAACATTTAAAGTGAAGTTGAATATAAGCAAAATCAGGCCAGATGCACCAGATTTATACGGTAGTCGTTTGTTTGTGAAAAAAATATACAAAAATATAGACTTCATTTTTCATCCTATCTTTACCAATTGTGAACAGTTTGTCTAAGAACGTAAGAATACGGGTGAAGTCAAATATAAGCATGTTCAGGCCCAAAACACCAGAGTTATTGCCCCTTGTGTGTGGAAAAAAATATCAACAAGTTATCAATGATTGGCTTGCACACACGATGTTGACCAAACTCACACAGTTTGCGTATGACCATAAAAATGGATTCATAACATTTTGATTTCCAACAATTGCAAACCTTGCATTTAGTGATAAAATTTGATTTCCAACCGTTGCAAACCTTGCATGCAGTTATTTGTACATGCAACATTGATGGCTTCAGAGCCTGCATTAACATTATTTATCATCATTGGACAGAAAATTATCAAAGAAAAAGCAATACTTGACCTTATAGCACAGCCATCGCATTGCAACTAGTTCTCCAAAACTGTCTGTGAAAAAGACATCAAAATCTACAGTTTATGCATTTTCCAGAATTGTCACTGACTTAATGAAAAAGGGTCAGGTAAGAATATCGAGAAAAAAACACCGCACATCTTCTGCCCAACTCGTACTTTAGTTCGCCCATTGCACTAACCGATGTTTTAAATCAAATCGATCCTATCCCCCTTTGGGTATTGTTCAGATACCTTAATTTTCAAACCTGTCACAACAGTATGGTCTTCATCTGTACCAGTTCTCAGGTGAGCGCGCTTTGGGCCATCATGGCCCTCTTGTTTACTTTGGCATATTTCCACCTCTGATAGTTAAATAATCTTACGATAATTGGATAAACCTTATTAGCAAGATAAACAACATCCAAGAACTGATTATGACCTACATTCATATTATGAGAGCACATGATTGTGAAAGAAGTGTATTTAAAATGTTTGGACCGATTATAAGATCTATGTATCATTATAGACGTCGCCACTAATGGCAAATTTTATGCAAATAAATCTTTTCTTTATCCAGTCATTGTACATGGGCCATTATATAATATGTGTTTAATGTTTAGCCTATTTTACACAAATGAACACATGGTTCTAGCTTGTGATTTGTTTGTGATTATCGATGGATGGAAAATTAAGATAATGAATGGAAATAATTTTCGATTTATCATTGTTTATCGGCCAATAAACAATGATTTGGAGTTCTGATGCGTAGTTATTTAAACACGAAGGTGTTAGCCCGATTGGTTTAATAGCCACGCATTAGAAGACAAAGAGTTGTTTATTGGCCAGTAAACAATGATAATGCGAAAATTCGAAAATTATTTAGATTCTAACATGTTTGACATATATTTTTTCAATTTTAATTGAAACTACCTTTTATTATGCTCCGCTCATTATTGGGACTTCTTTTTGCATTGTGTATGGTTAGTTTAACAATGATAATTTTGTTCTTCGTCTATAGACAAATTAGCGAGTATCATGTTAGAATAATCCTTTAACAATACCTGTGTAGGAGAATGTTAGTGGCAAACCACTGTAAAGGTCTATTTTTGCTTGTCCCCCTGCTCTAGGATTATGAAAAGCCCCTGTTTGGGACGAGCATTGGGACTGCGAAGGCCAATGAAGAGATCAACACGCAGCTTTCCCAGATGTTGTGTCTGCCGGTCAGTGTCGGCGAGTTACTGCAGGCCAACAACCTTGCAGGGGTGTGTACATTGCTACAGGAACCTAATCTGTATCCATTGGCACAGGCACTGTATTTGCAAGTAGAATTTGAAATTAAATTCAGAGTCACATGGTGCTAATTCATCTTGCATGTCCCATTCAACTATATGTATGCGGCCTGTTGTGGGAAAACTGGACTTAATGCATGTGCGTAAAGTGTGGTCTCGGACTGCACAGGCTAATCCAGGTCGGCACTGTCTGCTTTTATGGTATTTTCTGTTTCAAGGAAGTCTATTCTAAACATAAAACCACTGTAGGCGGAAAGTGTCGTCCCGGATTAACATGTGCGGAGTGCATAGGCTAATCCGGTAGGACACTACGCACATGCATTAAGCCCAGTTTCCCCACGACAGGCCTCATATATAAGTTTAGGGAAAGATCTAGAGAGAAATAGCAGGGTGCTGCACCCTGCTCCTTTTCGGTCCCCCATGCTGTCCCGCTGGGCTTGTCAACACAGAAATGTTGAATATCTTTTGAAATTTAATATATTTTTGCAAATATTAAATGACAATTGAATAGACTATGCTTACAAAACTTAATTAGAAGCATTAGGCTCCTAAATAACCTAGATTTAGCAAATTAAAAAATGTCAACAAACTCGTCCAGCTTTCCTCTCTGCTCCGTTTTAGCAGCACCCTGTGCCATTGTTTGTCTTCGATCTTTCTCTATAATTTCTTGCTAAATGTTTTAATGTAGTAAAGTTGAAAGATTTGTTTCATATTTTTGTTTTGTTTTTCAAATGAACTGACAGTTTGTTTTTTTATCATCTTCAAAGCAACTTCCAAAGAAAAGAAAGTTAAAATTACTCCATAGAAGTATGCATTAAAACTGCCTGGCACCACGTCTTTCAGGGTGACGGCGTGCGGTATTTCGTTGTCGATTGTCGGCCAGCTGAGCAGTACAACAGTGGACACCTGCAGACGGCCATGCACCTGGATGCCTATCTGGTAAGTTGTGCGGGCATCCTTGATCGGTGTCTTTGTTCCTTAGTAGGAGGGAAAATGTTGATATTAGTACATGTTAAGAAATAATATAGTAATTAGAATATCATTTGTTGGCATTTGTTATTGTGCATCTTTGATTTGTCTTGAACACCCTAGCAGTCCCAGCTAGCACAGTTGGTAGAGCGCTAGACTATCAATCCAGGGATCGTGAGTTCGAACCCCAGCCCGGCCACATAACTTGTGTGGGGATTGGTCATGAAATTATTTCTACGGCCATTCTCTCCCTACCTCTGATTCAAGTAGGGCTGTTGTCAGTTACTGGCATAAGTATGTGCACTTAGTACTGGTAAACTAGCTTACCCAGGAAAAGTGTGAGTAGGTTAACTGACCGCCGTTATATGACTGAAATACTGCTGAATACGGCGAAAAATCCAAACAAACAAACTTTGTTCCTTAGTAGGAGGGAAAATGTTGATATTAGTAGATGTTAAGAAATAATATAGTAATTAGAATATCATTTGTTGGAATGTGTTATTGTGCATCTTTGATTTGTCTTGAACACCCTAGCGGTCCCGGCTAGCTCAGTTGGTAGAGCGCTTGACTATCAATCCGGGGATCATGAGTTCGAACCCCAGCCTGGCCACATAACTTGTGTGGGTATTGGTCATGAAATTATTTATACGGTCATTCTCCCCCTACCTTTGATTCAAGTAGGGCAGTTGTCAGCAACTGGCATAGGTATGTGCACTTAGTACTGGTAAACCGCTTACATCGGCTAAGCTTGCCCAGGAAATATGTAAGTAGGTTAACTGACCACCATGATATGACTGAAATACATTTAATAGCGGCGAAAAATCCCAACAAACAAACAAACAGAACACCCTAGCAAAGGTTTGTTCGTTTTTTGTCACATACATGTAGTATTTGGTCAATAGGCCATTGCTTTCTTAAGTGTATATTTAAGTAGTGTAGCCTGTTTTCCTGTCTATTCGGCCACTTAAGAATATAAACAACCGTATACGATTAACGAACAATAAAATAAACAATATAACACTAAATAAACGAAAAATGTATCAGAAACACGATGAATGTTAACTTCCACCGAAAGCGGTCTGTTTACAAATATTTACCTCGTTTAGCATTTGACAGAAGTCTGGATCACTCCGGCGCTTCCTATCTATTCGGCCACTCTGATTGGTCAATCATTCGCGCGTGAAGAATGAGGTTCGCTGCAGGGGCGTGCTTAATTTTTGTTACTGTTGTGTTTAGGCAGTTGTGTGGATAATTTTTGTCTCTTTTGTAACAGTTTGGAAATACATTCGTAAAAAAAAAACAACACACACGCACAACAAACAGTATAACGTGACAAGTAAAAAGTAAATTTTTCAACACTATAACTTGAAATATGTTAACATTTTAACAGTAAAACAAAGTATTTAGAATTTTAATGGCAGCGGTGGCAGAGGAACTCATCGCCGCGTCTCAGAACCCTTTTCTCGTGGCAGAAGGAAAGGTGAACCCAATGTCCACAAACATGACACTGTCCCCAACTCAGGATTTTCAAGTGTGGGCGGTCGTTTATATTCGGCGGCTGGCATTGCTAGCACACGTCATCATCATCATTTTCCGAGTCGGACTCAGCATTAATGGAGATGTGTAGACCGCTTGTTGACGGCGAGGGACTGTTGGGGATCTTCTTCTCCACGGTTTTCTTGGCTTTTTTGTGAGCAGTGGGTGGTGCGTTCTCTTTGTTCTGCTCCTGATAGGCCTCAAATTCGTCTACGTATTCTTGTCCGGTGACCTTGCGACCATTTGGGTTGGGTTTGCTCCGCTTCCTGTTCTTCCTTATGCAAACACAGCACGGTGAATCTGCAGTTTCTGTGTTTGGTGCAGCAACCTCATTGTTCAGATACTCCAGAACGGCCTCCTTCCCTCCTTGAATGGCGCTTGCTTTCTGCACTGGAAGTTTCATCCCTGAACCCTTCGCACGGCACGAGTTTTTCTGGTAAAATGGCGTTGCGGTTGAACGGGGAAATGCCAGCTTTCTTAAATGCAGACAGTATGTTCAGGGGGCTGACAGACTTCAAGTAGGCTTTGCACGCAATGCTTGCTATCTCGTATTTGGTCACTACCTTCCCTATGTTGGCCTGCATGTCGGTAGCACACTCGGAGTAGTAATAGCGCTTGAACGGGCTGAAAACCGCAACATCGAGTGGCTGAAGAATATGCGACGTATGGTCAGGAAGCACAAACAAATGGATGTTCCTGTCCTTGGCCCAACGAATCATCTCAGGCAACGTATGTGTGGTGTGGCTGTCAAAAATCAGCAGCACGGGCTGGCTAATGTCGGAGCGGTTGACATACTTCAGGAATTGGGTCTCCATAAACACCCTGAAGACGTCTGCGTTGGACCAACGAGTCTCCGAAAAAAGGTTCCGTAGATCCGGCTGTTGTACCTTTCATGAGGTCCTCATTCATTCTTTTGCCTATGTAATGGTCATTTACGTAATTTATTTTAGAACTGATGTGTGTTAAATTACTACAATTAATTACAAAAAACAAAAACATTACTTATATTCATTAAGAAATTTCTGATTAAAAAACTACAACATTTAAATTTATGTTCTTGTTTAAATAGCTTACTAACTATATTGCCATAATATTTTCGGCTAATGACGGGACATACGAAGTTATTTAGTAGCGAATGTGAAAATAAAGCTATTAAATTCAGAATGAATAAAAGAACTTTTGAAAACTGACTTAATGCCTTAATTACGCTACACTATATGTTCGTCTTTAAAAGTCACCTTTAACTATTTTCACCTTTAAAGACAAAGAAAGGGGGCATGTGGTTCCCGGCAGCGTTGGCACATGCTATGAGTGTGGTTGTTGCAGAGCGCGGGGACGTCTCTGACTGTGGCTTCTCTTTTGTGGGGGCAGTTATGTTCGGGGGGGGCAATGTTCAGGACTTATCCTGGTCTCGACCATGTTGTATATATGCTGAGGACGGTCATGCAATCCCAAGTCTGCAAGTGTCTTCTCAAGGTTGCTAGAAGTACTCTACAGACTCTGGGGTCGAGTTCCGGGCCCTGTTGCTATCTAAAGCTGACGGCGTTTTAGACACTACCCTAGAACGCCACCTCTGCAAAAAGCCATACAGCCAGCAAATGCTTAAAGGCTTGTCTACTGGTCGTCTCCCAAATCTGAAGGCCATCTCACCGGCGTACATCTATAGGGCTGCATTAGAAACGCCGTACCCAAACCTAGCCATCACCTCAATGAACTCTACGAGGCCTAATTCTTCTTCCGTGAACATGGTTTCTCTACCAAAGTCATCAGGATCGATCGCGCCACTGATCCTGTCTCGGAGCGTCTGGTATGGAATACCGTACTCCAAAGCCGTCTTGCGTATGGATTTCTTGTTACATCGTACCTCTGAGACAGCCTTCAACATATTTTCTGCCAAATACTGTCTGTACCAGATACGGTACTTTCATGGATTTGCCTAACAGAGAATGGGGGAAAATAATTAAATGACTGAAGTACATAGGATTTTAATTGGTAACGTTAATACTAACAAAACGGACATAAAACCCCGTATACGGGCCTCAAATCAACTAAGCGCTTCCGTAATAGTGAAGCGAAAAAGTCACCTGACACAACAGAAACCATAGAAAACGCTGACGAGAGAAGGAAATGTGAAAAGCAACCTCAAATAAGAATATTTTGACCAATATTTACAAAAAAACAATTTATGTTACGGTAAATGTTTTTTTGTATATTCGTAACGGTTTGTACCTGTTTTTGTCGCATAATCTTCTTCTGATGACAGCGAGATGAATTATTTGCTAACTTGCTAAGAATTCGGACACGCGCGGATTCGCGGATTAAGTGTTTATTACGTCATAAGCAAGTGGCCGAATAGATAGGAAGGAAGGATATACTTAAGTAGTATATTTCATAGTAAAATGGATCTTCTGTATTAGTTTTTTAACAGTTTTAAGTTTGCAATTCTGCAATAATGTTTCAGTTATTTGTTATTATGTTCGATTACAGATGCTACAAAACCCAGAAGAGTTTAACACTGCTGTGCAAGCATTATTTTCCGCACAGCAGCAAGCAATCTTGGCAGGTATGTGATGTATTGTCAGCATCTGTATTCTCGCGGTATCTCTATTTCTGCGGTAATTGGTTATCTTTTGATTGTAATGCTTAATTGTCAAAATCAAACCTATTTTTGGTTTTCTTAAAGAAAATAATAAGTTATTTGGAAACAATTAAGTTATATGACTTTAAATCATAAATCTTAATAACTTCCGTATCATCTTGCAGCCATCAGTGGACAATAGACGGTCAATGTATACACTTTTGTCTGCTTAAGTTAATATGTAGGAAAACGCAAAAAAATTTTTCGTAACATTATAAAAGGTTGCAATCAAACAATTGTTAGTTAATTTATGTTTGTTTATAGACTAACCAAAAACTTATTTCAAAACGCAAGTTTTACCGCGAGATTACCGATGACGTAATTTTTTAAGATGGCCGCATGTTGCATTGAAAAAGAAAATAATTTAAGAACAAATAATGTGTTTTGTAACAATAGTTTAGTGGTTTAGTTTGTGTAAACGTTCAATTCATTGGATAATCTTGAAAGAAAATGTTTCGTTAGTTGATTTTGCTCAAATTATTTGTTTAAATGTTAACTACCACGATAATACAGATGAACACGGTACTCTATAAAACTTATTTACAAGACATTTCATATTGCCTATGGATTTTTTTCAAGACATTAACATGGTGCGAGATGTGTGTTGAAAATGCAGAAACAATTTTTTGGAATTATTGGTTTGCTTTCTCATAACAATATGTAACTTTATTATTAGTCCCCTACCGGTGTTTCACCGGAGGGGACTATAGGTTTGCCCTCCATCCATCCGTCTGTCCGTCAGTCTGTCAGTCCGTCCGTCCGCAAAATATTGTTCCTGCGATAACTCAAAAAGTACTGAAGATCTTCAATGAAACTTGGTATACATATAAACGGCAATGTGAGTATTATGCACGACCTTTTATTTTTTACTAGAGGTCAAAGGTCACGTGACTGTTACTAAAAATAAAAATAGACTAAAACAAACTGGGCCTGCGATAACTCAAAAAGTACTGAAGATATTTCGATGAAACTTCCTATGCGTATTAACGGCAATGTGAGGATTATGCAGGACCTTATATTTTTCACCAGATGTCAAAGGTCACGTGACTGTTACTAAAAATAGAAATAAACTAAATACTGTTATAATTCGAAAAGTACATAAGATATGACCATGAAACTTGGTACAAAGATTGAACTATAGGTTTGCCATCCATCTGTGTGTCTCTCTGTCTGTTCGTCCGTATGTTTGTCCGTCCGTCTGTCTGTTCGTTTCCAAAACCTGGTTCCTGCAATAACTCAAAAAGTACTGAACTTATTTCGATGAAACTGGGTATACATATGAACGGCAATGTGGCAATATGTGGATTATGCACGACCTTTTTTTTTCCCCAGAGGTCAAAGGTCACGTGACTGTTGTTAAAAATAGAAATAAACTAACTACTGTAATATTATATATAGATTGGACTATGGGTTTGCCCTCCATCTGTGTGCGTCTGTCTGTCTGTTCGTCCGTCGGTCTCACTCTGTCTGTCTGTCCCGTCCCCAAAACCTGGATCCTGCGATAACTCAAAAAGTACTGAAGATACTTTGATGAAACTTTGTATACATAGAAAGAGCAAGGTGAGGATTGTACAGGACCCTTTATTTTTTACCAGAGGTCAAAAGTCACGTGACTGTTACTTAAAATAGAAATAAACTTAATACTGTAATAATTCGAAAAGAACATAACATATGATAATGAAACTGGGTACAGAATGGACTAGATGATCGCCCTCTGTCAGTTAAGTACTGCAATAACTCAAAATATAACTTGAATGTCTGGTCAATGTTACTAAAAAAGAAAAAACAACATCTTAATACTGCAGCGACAAATGGGATTTGAATATGAAACTTTGTACATCTACAGATGAAGGGCGATTTGACGGTATTGCACAATGTTTAATTAGTAGGGGTTTTCATCGGTAGGGCCCTCCTGTACTGCTTGCAATACTATCAAAGCCTCGTTTATTATGTTTTGTAAGGCCAAATCAAATTCCCTGATGTTATGATCAACATTCACAATATCGATAAATTACAATACTAAACTTCTTTACCATTTCCTGGTAGGTTCAGCTGCAGGGGGAGAGCACCTGTGTTTTGTGGGAAGTGGACGTGACGAGGAAGACCAGTATGTGAACATGGTGGTGGCAAACTTCCTGCAGAAACACCAGCAGTATGTCAGCATGGCGCTGGGAGGCTATGCAGGTATGTATCACCAGCAGTATGTCAGCATGGCTCTGGGAGGCTATGCAGGTATGTATCACCAGCAGTATGTAAGCATGGCGCGGGGAGGCTATGCAGGTATGTACTACCAGCAGTATATCAGCATGGCGCGGGTAGGCTATGCAGGTATGTATCACCAGCAGTATGTAAGCATGGCGCGGGGAGGCTATGCAGGTATGTATCACCAGCAGTATGTCAGGATGGCACGGGGAGGCTATGCAGGTATGTATCACCAGCAGTATGTCAACATGGCTTGGGGAGGCTATGCAGGTATGTATCACCAGCAGTATGTCAGCATGGCTCGGGGAGGCTATGCAGGTATGTATCACCAGCAGTATGTCAGCATGGCTCGGGGAGGCTATGCAGGTATGTATCACCAGCAGTATATCAGCATGGCTCGGGGAGGCTATGCAGGTATGTATCACCAGCAGTATATCAGCATGGCTCGGGGAGGCTATGCAGGTATGTATCACCAGCAGTATATCAGCATGGCTCGGGGAGGCTATGCAGGTATGTAAGACTGGCAGTATGTCAGCATGGCTCGGGGAGGCTATGCTGGTATGTAAGACCGGCAGTATGTCAGCATGGCTCGGGGAGGCTATGCAGGTATGTATCACCAGCAGTATATCAGCATGGCTCGGGGAGGCTATGCAGGTATGTATCACCAGCAGTATATCAGCATGGCTTGGGGAGGCTATGCAGGTATGTATCACCGGCAGTATGTCAGCATGGCTCGGGGAGGCTATGCAGGTATGTAAGACCGGCAGTATGTCAACATGGCGCGGGGAGGCTATGCAGGTATGTATCACCAGCAGTATATCAGCATGGCTCGGGGAGGCTATGCAGGTATGTACCTCCGGCAGTATGTCAGCATGGCGCGGGGAGGCTATGCAGGTATGTAAGACCGGCAGTATGTCATCATGGCACGGGGAGGCTATGCAGGTATGTAAGACGGGCAGTATGTCAGCATGGCGCGGGGAGGCTATGCAGGTATGTAAGACCGGCAGTATGTCAACATGGCGCGGGGAGGCTATGCAGGTATGTATCACCGGCAGTATGTCAACATGGCGCGGGGAGGCTATGCAGGTATGTAAGACTGGCAGTATGTCAACATGACGCGGGGAGGCTATGCAGGTATGTAAGACCGGCAGTATGTCAGCATGGCGCGGGGAGGCTATGCAGGTATGTAAGACCGGCAGTATGTCAACATGGCGCGGGGAGGCTATGCAGGTATGTATCACCAGCAGTATATCAGCATGGCTCGGGGAGGCTATGCAGGTATGTATCACCGGCAGTATGTCAGCATGGCTCGGGGAGGCTATGCAGGTATGTAAGACCGGCAGTATGTCAGGATGGCGCTGGGAGACTATACAGGTATGTACCTTTTACATTGTATAACCAATGAGTTGAATAATTTTTCAACCTGATGAATGATGTAAGCCCGTAATGGCACTTACGTTTATTCACATTTGTTCAAACTGGCAAATAACCTGTCACAACAGTATGATCTGTGTCATGGCCAGTATTCAGGTGAGCGATTTGGGCCATGATGGCCCTCTTGTAGTATTTAGTACTAAGTGGTAACCAAGAATGGCCCAGGAAAAGCTGAAAGCTTATTTTGAGTCTGTTCCCTTGGTAGAACCAGTACTTGGTGTCTCTTGAATGCTCTCTGTGTAGGGATCAAATCACAATTTCCTTATCGCAAGGGAGACACCATACCCACCACAAGGCAGACACCATACCCACTCAAAGGCAGACACCATACCCACCACAAGGCAGACACCATACCCTCCACAAGGCAGACACCATACCCACCACAAGGCAGACACCATACCCACCACAAAGCAAACACCATACCCACCACCAGGCAGACACCATACCCACCACAAAGCAGACACCACACCCACCACAAGGCAGACACCACACCCACCACCAGGCAGACACCATACCCACCACAAAGCAAACACCATACCCACCACAAGGCAGACACCATACCCACCACAAGGCAGACACCACACCCACCACCAGGCAGACACCATACCCACCACAAGGCAGACACCACACCCACCACCAGGCAGACACCACACCCACCACCAGGCAGACACCATACCCACCACAAGGCAGACACCATACCCACCACCAGGCAAACACCATACCCACCACCAGGCAGACACCATACCCACCACCAGGCAGACACCATACCCACCACAAAGCAAACACCATACCCACCACAAGGCAGACACCATACCCACCACCAGGCAAACACCATACCCACCACCAGGCAGACACCATACCCACCACCAGGCAAACACCATACCCACCACAAAGCAAACACCATACCCACCACAAGGCAGACACCATACCCACCACCAGGCAAACACCATACCCACCACCAGGCAGACACCATACCCACCACAAATTGCTTGCCACATATTAAGTAGTTACAATGGCTTATTGGTAGTACATGTGTACAGGAAAAAAACTGCTTCATTAGTAGTAACCTGCATGATAATATGTCCACATCAGTTATCAATATATATATAGCATGTTCACATGTGAACACTATAAAAACGAGCATATATTTAATTGCATGAAGCCCTCCACAACCTCCTTGGCAGCCATATTAACGAAGGTATAGTGGACCACAACCCCAAGCTGTGTATTGTCTGCGTTCCTGAACTGGGCAACATCAGCGATGCTGAGAACGGGGAAGATTTCAGAAATGCAGCACAGGTAACCATGATGTCTAGGACTTCTTTCTAAACACATCTTATTACTGGTAATTCATTGCAAAACCAGTGCCAAGGACGATGCAGATGCAAAACCAGTGCCAAGGACAATGCACATTCTCATACTTAATCTGAGTCTTAATTTTAAATATTGACCATATAAATGCATGTTTAACAACTATTTGAGGCGCGTCGTGAGAAAACCGGTCTTAATGCATGTGCGTAAAGTGTCGTCCCGGATTAGCCTGTGCAGTCCGCCTGCAGTGGATTTATGTTTAGAAGAGACTTCCTTGAAACAGAAAATACCATAAAAGCGGAAAGTGCTGTCCTGGATAAGCCTTTGCAGTCCGCACAGGCTAATCCGGGACGACTCTTTACGCACATGCATTAAGCCTGGTTTTCCAACCATGCGCCTCATTTGTATTTGTCGGGATTTAACGATAAGACTAAGCTTGTGTTTGACAACATTAGTTAGCAAAATTCATGAATAGCAAGTTAAACACCATGGTTGTTATGCCCTTGTAGCACTTAAACTCATGACATGAATGAATATTTTTAGTTTAGAAGTCTTGTGTGCATGGGCTTCTGTTTCATTCCCATTTCCCGGGTCTAATGCCAATATATGTGCTGTATATGCTATGATTTATGCTTGTGTTCTCAATGATGGTATAAACGGTTTAAATCATGGCTGCTGATATACTTTGCAAGTGCCATTTATTTAATGTTAAAAGCAACTATAAGAAATACTTTTAAAAAAAAGTATATACATACATAATTTGCAGATGAGTACTTGGTTTAACAAATCCTTATGAGGATATTTTTTTTAAAGTTTTATATGGAATTATAGTCCATTTTGGTGATTTATAGGGTGCTACCAGTGATTCCTTATTTGGGCGTTTGTCGAGTGTTGTCAAAAGCAAGTCAACTGAAATGAAAGAGAAACTAAGCAACTACCTTAAGAATGAAATGAGCGTCGAAGAAAGACATGTGAGCAACACGGACAAAGTTGGCAAGCGATACCGCAACATGGCATCTGTGTTCACGATCGGGGACGATGAAGAAGGTAGGGGCTGCTGGTGATGTTAGTGATGAAGTAGTGGCTGGTTGTGGTGAATATGTGTCATATATCTCAACATATTTATACTTGTAGATATATTATACATGTCAGGTGGTCTGCTTACTGGTGGTTAGGTCAGTGATGTATGCTAGTTTGGGAAAATTTATATCTCTGCCTTCACAAAATTGGTCAATGGCTGCAATGTCCACCAGTTGGCTAAAGAATCTTCCATTTCTCTACATTTTAATTAAAACCTGATTAAATACCCAAAACAATTTTATATAGTAAATTTGGCTAAATAAAATATTTTTCTCAATATCACTGGTTTCTCAATATCACTGGTTTCTCAATATGACTGTTTTTTTCAGTACGACTGGATTCTCAATACTCTGTACGACTGGTTTCTCAATAACTGGTCTCTCAATACGAATGGTGTCTCAATATCACTGGTTTCTCAATATCACTGGTTTCTCATTATGACTGGTCTCTCATTATGACTGGTTTCTCATTATCACTGGTTTCTCATTGTCACTGGTTTCTCAATACCACTGGTTTCTCATTATGACTGGTTTCTCAATACGACTGGTTTCTCAATATCACTGGTTTCTTCATCAGGTGAAGAGTTCATGGAGCAGTCAGATGAGGAGAGAAGGGAGACAATCAGCCTGGACACATGGCTCAAGAAACCTGAGGTTATCTACTCCTGCCAGTGCCGTGATCTGGACAACAACGGATTCCTGCATCCCAGGTATTTGGAGTTGTGTTTTGCTTAAACATTTTCATTTAATGTAGTTGAGTACTACTTAAAGCTCACATGAGCACAAAGGTCTATGCAATTGCCAGTACTTTAAACCATACTTGTTTACGTACATATACAGGTGTTGATTGCTCCTGTTCTCATCAACAACTAATAATTGTTTTTGCCTTAGACTATGTCATGCTAAAACCAAGGAAGGACCACCATCTAATTGTAACCGTACTACATATTTTGCTTAAAAATGAGGCTTGATGCTTATAATTAGGGGTGTCAAAACTATTCAAATATCATTCTTTAAAAAAAAAGACCTTTAATTTTAATACACAAAAATATATTGGTAGACACGAAACCTTAAGTTGTTTGTGAATAATTCAGTGTCATTAATACTTTAATTAGTAATACAATGTGTTAATTAAAATGTCATAATACTGAATTTAAGACGAACAGTACAAAAATATCATACAAAACAGTAACATTCTGTCGACTAGGTCACAAAACTCAACATAGTCAGCACAAAGCTATGTAAATATTCAACCTTTTTATTGAATGAAAACTGAATGATCTTGGTACTAGTTGCCATCCCTACTTGAAACCAATTATTTGTGACACATTGTGCTGCTGTGAGAATATTTACTGGTTACTAATTTCTGGGTTTCATATTCTCTTTGTGATAATCATATGAACAGATATATAAGTTTACGTTGATATTTGCTTTTTGCAGTTATCTGTTGGTTATGGACACACACCTGTACATTTTACGTGAAATCCCAAAGAAAAAAGGTATGGCAATAATACAAAGTCGAAGAGCTCTTGCATCAATAGTGAAAATCACTTCAAAAAAGAAACACCCAGACTTGATAACATTTTCCTACGGTACCAATGAGGACACCGGAGTGAGAATAACCAACAGGGACCGATGTTTAATTCCTACCGCAGGCGAAACTACAAAAATAGTGAAACAACAGATTATGAAAGTTTTGGATGCATTGGATACTTAGAGAAATTCTATGGTGTGTTCTTTGTTCTGCATTTTGTAGTTTGTTAAAGAAATTGTTATTTACCGGTATTTTCTTGATAAAACTGTCAGTGAATGGCAGTTATTCCTGCTTGCCAATGAAAATGTTTGTAATTTTCAAGTGTTCTGTCTGAAATCTGAAATCTTGAAATACGCAATATTGTGACGAGCCAGTGGACCTAACATTGTGCTTTGAATGATTGTCAGTACTGCACTTCTACAAACATTTGTGCCCATCTTTGTTTTGTGAGGCTGTTGGCAGAAGCCAACAGACTTTAGTGGGGCGATTTCGAGGGATTGAATCGCGTTACCTACTTTTTACTTCGCAGGCTACGAAGCACTAATAAACGATACCCCAACCAAAATGTATGCGCTCCATTGGCTATTTCGGTCCGTTCCGGATTTGTCGACACATTGACTGTTAAGCATATTATTGGTTTGCATACCAAGACATTGACAGAAGGGAGTATAACAAGGAGTAGTTTGCATACAAGCCTATATATCTACCAAGACATTGACAGAAGGGAGTATAACAAGGAGTAGTTTGCATACAAGCCTATATATCTACCAAGACATTGACAGAAGGGAGTATAACAATGAGCAGTTTGATTTGTCTTGTGTAAAAATGGCATTGGAGAAATTCAATTTCATTCAAATCAGTCCTTTGTGTGAGAAGTATTTTGCACCCTGTTTCCATTGATTTTGGTTTCTTTCCTATCTTGCCAACAGTCCTTCTACGATAGCAGACTTTTGATATAAAGTTAGATACTAAAGTGCTGGAAATGCTAAATTGTTTCTTCGTTCATAAATACCAGGTCTCTGACAGCATGTCTTTGAAATACATGTTAAGTTTGGTGCAGTGTTTGTTTTCTTGACATGCACAATTTGTGTACATGTGACCCTCTCAGGCATTTCCTTTCTGACCATACAGGTTTGCAAAAATAAATAACTGTAAAGAGTGATACCATATTCCTATAATGATAGTCAAATAATATTGACGAAAAATAGCTGAATTCTCAGATTCATTATTGAATTTATTTGTGGGATACTTTTAGCGTTGCTATTGATACATCATACTTGTTATTGGCAAATGTTTATAATGAATATATATTTAAGATGATATCAATTTGAAATTGAAAATTGTACTACATTTCACATGTTCAAAGTTTGAGGATGTTTGTTTTAATTTAAATAATTAAATATTAGCAAATGTCTATAATAAATATATATTTAAGATAATATCAACTTCAAATTGAAAATGGTGGTATACTTTTTAATATATAAATGTTCAAAGTTTGAGTATGTTCATTTTAATTTAAATAATTGGAATAAATCTATAAGAATGTTATATCCCATGATTACTGTTCTGTCCCTGTATATGAGTGTAGAAATGATAAAATTATCTTAAAATATTTTAAACAATTTAATGTTTTCACAATTAACACTGTATCACCAGATGATTTCATTTTCTGCACATTGTGCTTAATGGTATACTTGATGACTTGTTTCATGCAAATGAGGCGCGTCGTGGGAAAACCGGACTTAATGCATGTGCATAGTGTCATTCCGGATTAGCCTGTGCAGTCCGCACAGGCTAATCCGGGACGGCACTTTCCGCCTACAGTGGATTTATGTTTAGAAGAGACTTGCTTGAAACAGAAAACACCATAAAAGCGGAAGTGTCGTCCCAGATTAGCCTGTGCGGACTGCACAGGCTAATCGGGGACGACACTTTATGCACATGCATTAAGTCCGGTTTTCCCACGACGCTTCTCAAATGTTTTCTTGGCTTTTCATGTATTTTTTCCAAAGAATATGCTTATTATTAAATATTTATAGTGTTTACACCATAAACCTGTGTAAGTGAGGTCATTATGTGAAACTTCAATAATTTCATGTGTGCTTTGTTCAAGCGATTTCTAGTGTGCTCTAAATTTCCGTCATTATTATAATTGTGCTTACTTATCTCAACATATTTTTACAGTGACATTATAACTGGTGTTGATATTCAAACAATACTTGAGAGATACTAGTTTTAGTAAACAAACATCTTTATGTGAAAGTGTGTGTGTGAACATGGTTTAACGAAGTGTTGTTTCTATCATAGTTCGAATGAAATTCATAATCTGAACTCTTGTCATCTTGTTTATTCTCTTTGGGAAATCATCTGTATAATAGCTTTATGTAAAATGGGGCACATGTGTATCATATAAAACAATATTTATTAATTTATTTGTGTATAGTTGCTTTGTATATATTAAAATGTATTTTTACATAGAATTAGTATGAGGAAGCAAAGCATTTATAAGTGCTGCCAAATTAACAAAAAATGTCCATATCATTTGCATTCCTTTTGCAAGCTGTGTATTAATATCTGATTACATTCTGTAACTTACTCGTATACATCTGTCGTCTCTGCTGATTTGGCTGTGTTTGATGTTCCCACTTGTACAAATATTACTTTCTTAAGATTTGTTTTTGTCGGTTCAGAAACACATTCACCTGTCTACTATAAATCTTAATATATCTTCCAGTTTTGTGATACATGTGTCTATGTTCTTGCTTTTTACAAGTTTGGTACACAAATATAACATTTTTGATGAACATTGGTCTTGTGTTGGTCCATATACATGTACTTAGGCATAAATGAAATAACTTTGTTTCAGATTACCCGACCTACCCTTTAAAAAAAAATGCCCCGACCCTAGAACATTTGATTGAGTTTGTCAGTTATGTTTTTGTTTTATTTACTTTATTCCAATAATTTAATGTTTTTTTTGTGTGTTTTTTTTAAATAAGTGTTTTGTTTTGATAGCTTTGATAGCAACCACTTCAAAACATGTTTAATGATATTTCCAACATGTTTTGAATATTTATCGAGTTTTAGAATCTTCAAGGTGACCAGTAAGAAATAAAAAATAATAATACATGTAAATAGAGAATATTAGGTGAGTGTTGGATAAAAACGAAGTTTATCATGCGAGGCTTAGAAACAGATGAACGTGAGGCTTTATTTATCCTATTATGCTCTGCTCATAAATCATGAAAATGGCGTGAAAATATGTCAAAAATGAAAACAAAAAATGTTAGTTTCCCATAGTTTACACTGGGTTTTTTGTTTACTACAAACTGAATCATTTGGTATAACATCACATTGAAATAAATAGCGTTCTAAAAATATCGATCGAATAAAAGTTTATACGATATGTTGTTATCTGATCGATTCAGCTGTAAGAATAGGATTAAAAAAAACAATCCCTACCTACCAACTCTAATTATTTTGGGCATGTAACTTGAAACAGAAAAGTTTTAAGGTTTTGTATGGTTGCTTATTATTGTTTCGTGTTAATGGTTCCTGTTTAGGAATAATATCTGTATGACTGAGGGCTAAATTGGGGCCAGTATTCACCAGCCCTTTCTTAGACTTAAGAATAAAGAATATTCTTGAAACTGTTCTGTACTAAACAAAAATGTTAGATCAAATTGAGGCACGTCGTGGGAAAACCGGGCTTAATGCATGTACGTAAAGTGTCGTCCCGGATTAGCCTGTGCAGTCCGCACAGGCTAATCCAGGACGGCACTTTCCACCTACAGTGAAACAGAACATACCATAAAAGCGGAAAATGCCGTCCTGGATTAGCCTGTGCGGACTGCACAGGCTAATCCAGGATGACACTTGACGCACATGTATTAAGCCCAGTTTTCCCCAACGCGCCTCAATTGTACTTTGCATTCACCAACGCTTATTTAGCCTTCTTTATTTAGAATCATTTATTAATGCATTTGTACCTGGCATATTTGCAAACACAAAAGTGTTGTTTCTTGAGTCTTAAGTCTATTCTTAATTCTTAGTCTAAGAATGGAATGGTGAATACGGGCCCAGAACAGGTATTTATATGTTTACGATCACTTAATCGTTCATATGCATTGAAAAACACTCAACTAATGTATAAGACCTATGCTTCTATCATAAATATTTGTGTGTATGGAAGTGGCCACATTTTGACCACAGTTGAGTACATGTAGTTTGCGTGACTTTAAAGTGTACCGCGATATTCTTATGTGTACTGTGGGTTATGATGTTTATAAACTGTTAACATTCTCAATAAAGTGCAATAATAACAAGTTGTTGAATTGTTTTTTTACGAAGCTTTGTTTCAAAGGGGGTGTCTACAGTAGATTTTTTTTAATCAGTGAACTTTTAGCGCCAAATGATAATGAGATGCTAGATGTACAATAATAATATCATCGTCTTGCGTCATGACGTAGACATAATCAGTCATCACCACTTGCGCTTCACCCGCCTTCTTTCACCTAGCCGTGCCGCTCGGCATATCTTCGGGGCAGCAGGGTTGTGGTGATAGTCATTAACGTGTTGGCTTTTAACTTGGGGATTACATAGATACATCGTCAAAGCCCGTGCCTTACTTGGATTGTACAGCCAAAATTAATGTGTCCAAAGAAAATGACAAATGAGCACAATATTATACGCACGTGTACCCTATGCTTTTTATCAAGTCATTTATAATAAAACTAACTATAGCTTCTTTCAGATAGAAAGGTTGTACGTATGTAATAGTGGTGAATATATTTTAAATATACTACCACGTACAACCTTTCTATCGGCAACAAACTAGTCGGGCCCATCGCCGGCATTTTACAGTGATCTGGCCAAATTGTATGTGAAAAACAATTGTAGGGGGGTCTGGGGTAAACTATTTTTAGCTCACCTCTGAAACCACAGGGCGGATTTTAATCAAACTTGGCAGGAATGTTCCTTTACCAAATTCCTTCAATTTATAAGAATATATTGAAAAGATTTTGGTTGCCATGGCAACCAAAATCTTAAAAACTTAAAAAATCTTGTCAGAAACCACTTGCTGGATTTGAAAATAGTTTTCACAGAAATGCTCCTTGGGTGACCCTCTACCAAATTCCTTGAAATCATTTTGATTCGTTAAAAATCATGGCCACCAGGGACGCGGGGCAGTTTTCCTTGTATGGCTATATTGAAAACTTCAAAAAATTTATTGCCTGAAACACTGGCTGGATTTTAAAATATGTTAACAGAAATGTTCCTTGGCTGACCCTCTACCAAATTCCTTGAAATGATTTTGATTTCATAAAAAACATGACCACCAGGGGGCGGGGCAGTTTTTCTTGTATGGCTATATAGGAAACTTTAAACATCTTCTAGTCTGAAATCACTGGCTGGATTTCAAATTAATTTCAATTTAATGTTCCTTGGGTGACCCTCTACCGAACTCCTTGAAATCATTTTGATTTGTTAAAAAACATGGCCGCCAGGGGTGGAGCAGTTTGCCTTATATGGCTGTATTGAAAACTTTAAAAATCTTGTCTGAAACCACAGGCTGGATTTCAAAATTATTCCACACAAATGTTCCTTGGGTAACCCTCTACCAAATTCCTGGATATCATTTTGATTCGTTAAAAATAATTGCCGCTACGGGGCGGGACAGTTTTCCTTGTATGGCTATATTGAAATCTTAAACAATCTTCTTCTTAAAAGCCATTATGATGCTTTCCACTCAGGTGAGCGACATAGGGCCAAATTGGCCCTCTTGTTAGTCTTGAAAGCCCCTATGAGCGTTTTCCAGCATATCTGAGACTATGTTAACCCTTATTGTCAACTGTTTTTAGGATTATTTTATATTAAGCTCTCCTTTTTTCATCGGCCCTGCGCGGTATATTAAACCCTCAGGCTAACGCCCGAGTGATTGAATTCCTACGCATCATAACTCCAAATCATTGTTTATTAGCCGATAAACAACGATAATGCGAAAATTAATTCTTAATAAAACACGATACAGGTAGCCTCTACACCTGCAAGTTCGTGGGTGTTTAGCTTTCAACTTTGCGCATGCGCATAAAAAGCCACTTGTTTCAAAATAAACAAATCACATTAAATCAATCTGAATGTAAACTAACTATTTTATATGTCAAAATTGCCAATATTTATTCGGAAATCCGTAATCTTACTTGAAAATCAACACGACCCAACACAAACCTAGATAATTTTGAACTTCCTGTTAGTTCGTGGGCAACTTTTGATGACGTCATACAAAGAGGCCCTTCCACTGATTTTCGTGTTTTGATATAAATATGACAATTTTTTAATGTCCTTGTTTGTTTTCTTTGATTTTTTGTGGTTTTTAATGCAATTAATAGTGATAAAATGTTTATAACAACACGAGGGGTTGATTTCTTTTAACAATTATTAAATTTAAGACACAAATAACTGCAATAAACTTAAATAACATGGTAAATTAATCTGTCGATGTTTTTTACGCATAATTGTGCTTTCATAAGTCAGGCTGTTCTTCGGCTCACACGTGCATATAATTCGGACACGCGACATTGCGTAATTCAAGAGAAAATAACGTCATAATTTAATCCACGAACTGACCGGATGCCACGAACTTGCCAGATTAAATGCTACATTAATCAGCAATACATGTAGCTTGTGCATAACCAGAAAAACACGCCACATGCATTTCGGGTAGTTTGTAATATCTCACTATCATACATGTATAAAAAATGTTTATAAGCAAGGCTTGTGACAAAGATGTAGGCATTTCAATGATTTTACAAAATATAATACATAAGTAAGATTTACACAATGCGATCGAATTTACGATCCGCGCATGTCACTGAAACATTCTGATGCCGCGTTTTATACATGCTTTAAGACAACCACCTGTCACTTCCGCAAATTATGCCCGTCCACTGAAAATAAGCTGTAATTATTTGCACATAACTTTAGTGTCGCTATCAAATATACTCAGTAAAAATGAATACCGCCGCTGTTCCACAACCCGTTAAAGATATTCATGGCGATGATCGCTGGATGAGTCAAGTTTGTGTTCAATTTTATTTTGCTGTTTTGTTTCAAGAATGGATAATTCGGACATATAATCATTTCGGATACCTGTCGTCGTAGTTTTAGTGGAATATTGTAATAATTCTTATTCGCAAAGCGTCTTATATTTGTATGCTAGTAAGAATCTGTTTAATTATGTAAACTACAGAGTATTCAATATTTACATCAACTTGTTTGTTTACTTGTTCATTATTTGTTGTTGTTATAGCATGGACAAACACATTTGCGTTCATTATGAAAATTGTGCAAATCTAAAATGTCTACTTACCGTGTTCATCTGTATTCTTGCAGTTGTTCACATTTAAACAAATAATTTGAGCAAAATCAACTAACGAAACTTTTCAAGATTATCCAATGAATGTAACCATTACTAGAAATTAACCACTAAACTATTGTTACAAAACACATTATTTGTTCTTAAATTATTGTCTTTTTCAATGCAACTTGCAGCCATCTTAAAAAATTACGTCGAAATAAGTTTTTTGTTAGTCAATAAACAAACATAAATAAAAAAAAATTATTGGATTGTAACCTTTTATGAATATTATGAAACAAAATTTCGCATTTTCCTACATATTAACCTAAGCAGACGAAAGTGTATACATTGACCGTCTAATGGCTACTGATGGTTGCAAGATGATACGAAAGTTATTAAGATTTATTATTTAAAGTCATATAACTTGTTTGTTTCAAATAAAATCATTTGTTACTTATTATTTTCTTATTTATAAGAAAACCAAAAATAGGTTTGATTTTGACAATTAAGCATTACAATCAAAAGACAAACAATTACCGCGGAAATAGAGATACCGCGAGAATGCAGATGCCGACAATAGTCAATTTTGTATGTCATGAGTATCGAAGTTGAAAAAGTTGAAGCATACAGAGCTCCAGATAACGTGCATAAGGCATAAATACACATTTAAATAAACAAAAAATGATTTAGATTTAAAATCTGTGCGTAATTTTACTAAAGTTATGCAATGAAAAAATGAAAACAAGAATTCAAAATTCATGAACGCATGTAACATAAACCAGTTTCGGCAGTGTCGGAAACTCAGGAGGACTGAATCGTCTAGGCGAAATTCACTGTGATTCATGACGTCACTTATTATATAAGCGCTTTCTATTAGGAATGAGAGCCCAAATTCAAAACAGGCGATAGTGTAGACAGTTGATAATCACTTGTTCGATGTTCGCTGACTGTTATGCGTGTTAATATCATAGTAGTATAATACTTTTAATACATTTATCATACAATGGAAATGATAGAAAGTTTAATAAAATGAACGTTTTATTAGGTTGATAAATTATACTTCGGACACGACTGTGTGACCATGTTGTCCTGAGCCAAAATGAAGTGGACCATTGTGCAATTGGTAAACAACAATCAAATGGTGAAGAACAACAGTTCATGGAAGCGTGAAAGGCTTCAAAAGCCAGTTAGTGGCCAGAAAACTATGCTAATGCTTTAATTTTTTTAATCATAACCACGAGAAATAAGTGATCAAAACAGAATTCTACCCAATATAAAAGATATGGTGAATCAAAAGCTACCATAAAACATTGTGGTACTGTCAGCAAAACATTTGAAACATGGATACACTTTTTAACAGCAAAAAAGCAGTTTTCTAAATGTTTGAAGTCTCAGACTAAAATAATATAAAATTTTGGTGTAACTGCAGATGATGAGCAATCGTTTAGAACCATTTTAGATTACCTGAGCAAAGAGTACTCAATGGTTAGCTATTGTGGTCAGTCAAAATATGGTGTCCGTTTAATAAGTTCTGATGTATTGAGTTACTTGTTAACTATACCTGCATATGTAGGACCAAATAGTGTTATTTGCACACTGAAAACCAGCATGAAATCTTCACATGTCATGGCAACAAATGTGGCAGTTAAGTGTCCGAGTGTCAAATTTAGAACTAAGTATTGATGTGTGCTATTCAATTGGAAAAATATGATTTGGTCAATCGTTTTTAAGAATTCAGTTTTAAATTAGGGAGAAAAATAAGAATTGCCCTTGAAAGTTTTCTGGAGCTCTGAGCATATATCAAGTAGTGAAAGATGATCTAACAGTTGATTCCATGATAGATTCTTACAAACATCATATTATATTGTTCACAGCACAACAGATTTTTGCTGGAAACTAAAGAAAGGGAACCTGAGGTTATCTTCATTGGTGATTCTTTGCTCCAGCAGTTACCTCGAACACAGGTAAAACAGCTTGAAAATGTACATGTGCATTTTCAGTATTACAAAACTAAGTGGAAAACTTTGGCTACAATATGTCTTAAAATACTACAGACCAACCCACGTACATTTATTGGTATTAAGAATTGCAGACAATAGACACTGTGTTTAAGAATGTCAGAGAGGACTGAGTACTAAAGTGGGTTTGTCTTACTGAACAACTTGCATCTGCTGATTTCTAATGACTCATTGTAGTTCAGATAATCTTATCAAACATTTTGTGCTGTGTTAGTCAGCATGAGTGTAAGCACTTACAGTCTTCCAGATACCAAGTTCTTCCAAAATAAATACATATTAATCTATACCGTTAAAGATTAAATATTTGCTTTTAAAATGTAAATCAAGTTGCATGTATGTGTATACTTTTTAAGTTAAAGTTCATGGTTATAAGTAATGGTAATTTGACATTTTTCATAATTTACATTTCACTCTTTCAGTTCTGGAAGAAATTGTTTGAACCTCTACACTGTCTTAACTTTGGGATCGGTGGCGATCAGACACAGAATGTGTTGTGGCGGGTGCAAAATGGAGAGCTTGATTTTGTGGAACCAAAAGTGGGTACCCCATAAAACAACTGTGAAGACTGTGTATTAGATAATGGAAGTATTTTACATCAAATATGCTAACTGTGGCCATAGCAATTTTACTTCTGTTAAACATTTGTTTCAATAAAATAATGTTATTAGTATTTTATAAATGGCAGAACCAGTAAAGATCATGAGGATGTAAAACATCTGAAAACACTTTTATGCTATTCATGGAATACCGACAATGTTTAAATGTAGGGCATAAGAATTGTTTAAAAAATGGATTCATTTGTATAGTTTCCATTAAAAAATGTTTATTTTGTGTGACACTATTGCACTATAAGCCTACTGGATATGACAAATATGCAATGAAGTTCTTACAATTGCAGGTGATTGTGTTGCTAGTAGGAACCAATAACCATGAAAACACTGCAGAAGAAGTGGTCGGTGGCATACTGGAGTTAGTTACCAGTATACAACAGAGGCAACCCAAAGCTCATGTAATAGTGATGGTAGGTGCTCCACAAAGAGTATCCCTTTTGATACACTTGACTCTAGTTCATTACACGTTTTGTAGTGGAAATGGAAAAGTCATTGTGAAAATAACTAACTTAATGAATGAATAACTTTGACTAGTGTTATATCATCAGATTTGTTATTTTAATGTTGTTTGTCTATAACCATGCCAGTAATTACATGATTGACAAATTAGATTCACTTTTCCTATATATTTATGATTTTGTCAATTAAGATTTGGGAACTTTATCAATCCAATTGGGAAAAATAAACCATATGTGGCATGCTGCCATTGGGTTCTTTTTACCAGACCTTGTTAAAAAAAGGAAAAAAAATCTCTGTACACTGCTTGACAATTTTCAGGGCATTCCACCAAGGGGAGAGAATCCTAACCCTCTTCGAGAGAAGATCGCAAAAATTAACTCGAGTCTAGCTATTCAGCTAGACGATCTGGACAACTGTACATTCTTGGCGACAGAGCCGAGCATGTTCATTGGTCCCGATGGGAAAATCAGCCACATGGATATGCACGATTATCTTCACTTGACAAACAGGGGCTATCAGAAACTGTGTGAACCGCTGTTGGACTTGATACAAGACCTGTTACAGGAGTTTGTGAAAGTGGAGAACACCTCGCAGGACTCTGATTCTCTGGCCGGAGATTTGGCCGTGAAAGATCCATGAATTGCGGAAGAGAAAGAACAGTCCAACTTGTGTAGGCCGTCACCAAACTAGTCGAACCGGCAGAAGTTGTTTTTAGCACTGATATTGAATTATATAAAGGCATGGAGCTTTCATATTGGTAAACGTCACAAAATTAGTGCCATTCTTTAGTACCGGGTACACTAATGCATGTATATATAAAATTATGAGTAGTCTTATATATCCAATAAGTGAAATAAAATAAAGACAGTAGATATTCCGTATATTCAATTTATACTGTACATGCATTTACTGTGTATGCTTAGAGAGATCCTTTATTGTTCAGCATGTTCATAAATAATAGGTACCATTCTTTGAGAATTCGGTTATCTGGACAAATGTTCTGAATTCATGTTGTTTTGGAACTACCTTAACAATGTTGCATAAGAAGTCTAGCGACTGTTCATAAGAAGGCTGGCTGTATTTCAAGGTTATGACAGTTGATACAACTGAAGTGTGTTTTACATTGTTGAGATCCAGGACGTACAATGTAAGACAGTTTGCAATGGGTGGTTTTTACATTTTCAGTATATGTGTTGTTATTGATATGCTACTGTGTATTCGTAATTGAATATAAAAGCGTTGTGCTCTATATTAATAGCAGTATACAGTCATACTGAGTAGAGTTTTATAAAGCTATTAAAGGGGCTATGTAAAAAAAAAGGTTTCCTCTTGCACTATTAATGATATTAGATGATAGAAATGCGTGATACTAGAACATGTACATTAAATAAATAATAAAATCTATGATATTGATAAAACAAATCAGCAAACAATGTTTGTAAAACTTGAAACCCCAAGTGGGTATCGAACTCATGACTTAGGAGCCTTATGAACAGATGACAGCGCTTTAACTAACTGAGCTATTCTGCTTTAAAAGGAAACGTGTGTAAACTGTAATTATACAAAATACTCACAATTCTGACATCAAAATGTAAACTGGAAAAGGG
This sequence comes from Congeria kusceri, assembly GCA_027627225.1. NCBI lineage: Eukaryota > Metazoa > Mollusca > Bivalvia > Myida > Dreissenidae > Congeria > Congeria kusceri. Next base: position 61,943,521 of record CM051030.1, read on the forward strand.
CCAGACAAACACGACCCATATAATATATTTATTTTTATCTCAATGCGAAAAACTTGTTTCCCATTATATATACCTTATTTTAACTGTTATTATATGCCATTATTAATATCTTAATTTCAGATTTTTTAAAGAAATTACCGCCCCCCCCCCCCCCATTGAAGCCCGATTCGTTGGCATAGTCCCTTTAATTAAAAAATGCACGTACCACATATGTTATAAATTTTAGTGTATCCATATTTATCCTTATAATTCATTGATGGCCAATCTATGTTGGTGTTACCGTACGGTGTTACTATATCTTTTGTGTACAATATTATGTTTATATGCTATTGTTGCCAGTGAACTAATCGTTGGTGCATTTTACACAATGATATTGCTGTTATACGAGCTAAAATGCCTCAATATTTAATTGCTTATCAAACCATTTCATCGACCAAATCTAAGGTTATGTACCGGTACTCATAGTGTTTTGAATGTTTACCATTTGCGTAGGCATATTGATACAAGGTCACATGTCTTGTTGGTTACTTGTCTTTTGCACTGATATCAACTTACAGGGTTATCTTTAACATGATGTTTTTTGCTTCGTTAAGTATTGAATTAGATTGGTGAAAACACAAATGATACGTGTCGTGGGAAAAACTGGGCTTAATGCATGTGTGTAAAGTGTCATCCGGGATCAGAATGTGCAGTCCGCACAGGCTAATCCGGGATGATACTTTCCGCCTACAGTGGATTTATGTTTAGAAGAGACTACATCGAAACAGAAAATACCATATAAGCGTAGTATCGTCCCAGGCCGCACAAGCTGATCCGGGACGACTTTTTACGCACATGCATTAAGCCTGGTTTTCCCACGACACACCTCATATATTTTTAAGCTGTGATACAGTTTCGCTACTCAAATATTGTTGTTTTTTAACATGGAATATATTAAGAGGATGTCCATTCAGTCGTGACTGGAAGATAGAATTGCAGGAAAGAAAAAATTGTAAGAAAGTGTTCTGCGGGGAAAGCAATTTTCAATGCACGGAAAAGTTGCATTTAACCATGGCTGTTACCGGTAGTTGTGTCTAAGTTTGTGTTAATTTGTGGCGATGGTGTCTAATAGGATAATAAATGTCCATGTTTTTTGTTTATGGTTATATTCAAGATTTTTACCAATATATGTTAACTTTAAAAACGTTATTTATAGCTGGGCATTTTGTCGACGGGTTAGGAATATATATGTTCAATCTGTATTTAACTAATGTATGTTATTCACTAGAAATAATCTTAGTTGTATAAAGCTAAACTGTTTTGATTAACTCACAATCAATCATATAAGTGTTTGACAACAAATGATATAACTGCAATAATGTCCATATTGCGTAAATTTGCTCGTAATTACATGTACATGTATATATCATAAAAAGATTTGTCTGTAAGATCATGCATTCTAAACTTAATGTTATGCTTTGTATATTTTGAAACATTCCCTACTGTTTTTGTTGGATTATATTTGGTTACCGGTAATCACTTGATATTTCTGTACAATAATTGATATTTAATTGTTACGTCTTAAATGTCCATACATGAGGATAATTCAGTTCACAGAAATATAATGTTATTAAGTAAGTGATTTCATACAGGGACTGTAATTTGTCCTTGGGCAGCTGTATTTGCATTCGCCCTACTTATTTAATTAATAAGTATTCTATTAATCAGCTTTTAGCTCACCTGAGCACGAAGTGCTCAGCGAGCTATTGGTATAGGGGACCTCTCCGGCGGCGTCCGGCGTCAATGTGCCTTCAACAATTTGGACCGTTATCCCGATAAAGACTACATTTTTATTCAATCTTGACCTAACTTGCACAGTTTGTGTAAGACCATAAAATCTCGAATGGGATTGTTATTGGGTCAGATCACACCAGTAACACCAGAGTTATTGCTCCTTTTTCATGCCAAAAAAGTGCAAAAGTGCCCTTTTCCGACGAGTTGACTTTATTTTCCATCCAATCTTAACCGAACTTTCACAGTTCGTGTATGACCATCAGATCTCAGCAGACGTCAAAAATGGGCCAGATCGTATTACAAACACCAGAGTTATTGCCCTTTGTTTATTAAATAAATATTCAAAAATGGACATTATGCAGGATAGAGACTTCATTTTTCATCCAATCTTCACCAATCTTGCACAGTTTGTCTATTACCATGAGATTACAGTTGAAGTCGCATATAAGCAAGATCGGACTAGAAAGACCAGAGTTATTGCCCTTTGTTAGAAAAAAAAATGCAAAAATTGACATTATACAGGATAGAGACTTTATTTTTCATCCAATCTTTACCAATCTTGCACAGTTTGTCTATGACCATAAAATTAAAGGTGAAGTCGAATATAAGCAAGATTGGACCATAAACACCAGAGTTATTGCCCTTCGTTTGTGAAAAAAATATGCAAAAATGGACATTATTCAGGATAGAGACTTTATTTTTCATCCAATCTTCACCAATTGTGTACAGTTTGTCTATGAACGTAAGACTACAGGTGAAGTAGAATATAAGCATAAAGGGGGCCAGAAACACCAGAGTTATTGCCCCTTGTGTTTGGAAAACAACATCAACAAGTTATCAGTGATAACATGCAAACACGATTTTTCATTCAATGTTGACCAAACTTACACAGTTTGCGCATGACCATAAAAATTGATTTATAAAATTTGATTTCCAACAGTTGCAAGACTTGCATGCAGTTATTTGTACATGCAACATTGATGTCTTCAGAGCCTGCATAAAATCATTTATCATGGGGAAGAAAATTATCAAAGAAAAAGCAAAACTTTACCTTATAGCACAGCCATCACAATTATCGCATTGCAACTAGTTTTCCAAAACTGTTTGCGAAAAAGACATTGAAATCTACTGTGTCTGCATTTTCCAGAATTGTCATTGACTTAATGAAAAAGGGTCAGGTAAGAATATCAAGAAAAATGATTTGAGAACCATTAGCAAAAAAATCCATGTTTTAAATCAAATTGATCCTATACCCTTTTACGTACTGTTCAGATACCTTCATTTTCAAACCTGTCACAACAGTATGGTTTTCATCTTTACCAGTTCTCAGGGGAGACGTTTGGGCCATCATGGCCCTCTTGTTTACATTATTGACTAAAATTACTAACCTCTTTAAGTTTGTTTTTTTTCATGAAGGATGATAAGGACACTGTTTTTTTCAAGATGGCATCATTTTGTTTCTGGAAAAACTCCCATATTCTCAATTTCATATAGGAACAGTTCATCTGACCAATCAAAATCGCGCTAAATCTCATACAGGCACTGGTTTTAGCCAATCACAATGCTTAGATCCCATACAGGAACAGTTGAATTCATACAGGAACAGTTAGTCGCTTTATATACTCGTGCTAACTGATATAAAACGTGCATTTTCACTGATATTGTGTGTGGTTTTGTAAAGTTGATTAATAATGTAGTAAACAGTTTATTGGTCAGTAAAAATGTATGCAGAAAGTCCATGTATTGTAATTTGCTTGTATGGCAATCGCTGAATGTTAAACAGGGTCAAGGTCATGAAAGGCCAACAGTTCTGGATGGAGACTGCAGGCGCGAGTGAGGCAGTTTGCTTTATTAGCAATAATTTACCTTGTACTCTCAAAACAGTATTCTTATTTGCTTCTATTCATTTTAGTCTTAGTGTGATACTGTCCAATAAATGTCTTCCCCGGAGTAAATCATTTCGCAGTTCTGCAGCTTGTATTTTGGAAAGTGTATATTCTGTTATTTGTGCTCAGTTTATTAGTTTTACATGAAACTTTCATTTAAATACAAGTTATTTATTATGTGTTACTTGCATTTTGGGAAACATCTGGCTGTACTAAATTGTTCAGCAGTTTTGAGTGTAAATACTCCACAATAAATAATTAACTGTTGTGACGTAATAAAACAGAACATTTTTTAGTAAAATATTTGTGGCGATGTTGTTAATTATGCATGACATTGTGTGCTTTGATTATTGCAATACGTGAATAAAAGTACAAGAACTTAACAAGCACTTTGTTTATTTCTTCCCAATTTTGTTATGTCAGTTATGTCCTCGTGCCTACAACTTACAGTGCCACTAGAGAAACAGGCCTGTGGAAAGTGTCCAAGGTAAAGTGCCAGATGAACTACCATGGATTTTTGGGATATTTTTACTACTGAATTAAGGCAGTTTTTGCTTGCCAATAAACTTCCATTTTTCCCCTAAAATGACCCAATTTTCCCCCCAAAATAAGAAAAATTTCAAATCAAGCTGGGTTGGTATTTCAATAAAAATTTACAACTGTTATTGCTTTTTTATACACAATATTAGGTTGCAAATAGACCAAAAATCAGTGTTCGAGACATAGAAAAAAACAGTAATGGTACTACCGTAAATAACTCTAACCCAAGTTTTAAAGCAAAAAACATAGCTTAAAAATGACTGTTTCCATGTATAAAAAAACCTATTTCCTATTTTTCCCATTTCGAGGTTTGTCACGCTAAAATTCCCCTAGTTTAAAGGCACCGATAGTTGTAAAAATAGCAAAACAAATCACTGACTACCGGGTATAGGATCCATGGAGTCGTTCCGGCATCTGCACTTATCACTCTATAGGTCACACTTCATTGGTTCACTATGAAACTGTCAGAATGAAGTCCTCTGTGATTGTATGGGATTCATTACCGCATTAAATCAGGTTAAAACTTTGCAAGATTGTTGTCCTCCATTAACTCGTGGTCCTGTTAATATGTGTCATCTGCTGTCAGAAAATAGGTCACTAGTTCAAATAGCACAAGAGCCAGATATTTTAAGCAGTGTCTCCACTTCAGCGCCTTCATTTTTTATCTGATCGTGTTAATACTTTGTCAGGTTGGTAACCTCGATGAAATCTGGATCCACTTAGAATATGAATCACGTGGGCTGAAAAACTAGGTCAAATAAATAATAATATTCAAAACTCTTATAACTTCAAATCTACACAAGTTATTAAATACATAAGGTTGAAACTGGTGAAATAATTTCCATAACTCAGTTTTTTATTTCAACAAATTTATGCCCCTTCCACTTTCCAAAATATGTACCAACTGAAGTATTTCAAAAAAGTCGAGCGTGCTGTCCTCAGACAGCTCTTGTTATAGTTATATTGTCTTACCTTTATGTTTGTTTTGTTTTGGATTTTTTGCAGTTTTTGACAGTATTTCAGTCATGGCAGCCACTTAACCTACTCACACTTTTCCTGGGCAAGCTTAGACAACCTGAACGGTTTACCAGTACTGTGTGCACATACTTATGCCAGTAACTGACAACTGCCCTACTTGAATCAGATATAGGGGGAGAATGGCCATAGAAATACGTTTAGAAATTTCATGACCAATCCCCACACAAGTTATGTGGCCGGGCTGGGAGTGAGCTCATGAACCCTGGATTGACAGTCCTGCGCTCTACCAGCTGAGCTAGCAGGGCCCAGCATTATGGTTATATTGTCTTACTTTAATATATTATAAACCTTGTATGATAGCTACATAAACTAATGAGTAGTTTTATTGTATCTATTGTATGCTTTTATACCGTTAATGTGGAAGAGAAAAGAACCAAACATTTAAATTATATATGACTTTCGTGGGAAAATCGGGCTTAATGCATGTTTCAAAGAAAGTGTCTTCTAAACATAAATCCACTGTAGGCGGAAAGTGTAGTCCCAGATTAGCCTGTGCGGGCTACACAGGCTAATCTGGGACAACACTTTACACCCATGCATTAAGCCAGATTTGCCCACGACCCGCCTCATTTATTTTATGCTTTCCAGTAATTTATAGGGAAATTACAGTGAAATAAAATTGTTCATGCACTGTTTGAAACAGTGAAAATTTCCACTCTGATAATTTTCACTGTTTCATACTGGGTCCCGATTTAAAGCAGTAAATGAAACGGACTGTCAACGATGCCGGACTCAAAATTGTAAAACGAGTCCAGCGATATTTTCCAATAAAAGCCATTTAGATAGCAATTAAAATGAAAACAAACGGTGGAAAAAGCATAAAATAAAAGGAAAATTTGTTGGTTTCAATAGAATATCGACTTTTTATTCACTGGTGATCACTGAAAATATATATTTGCGCCACTCGTGAAAATATACATTTCTATGATCACTCGTGAATTAAAATCGATATTCTACCGAAACCAACAAATATCCTCTATATGTTTCTGACATTTTATTAATAACTCTAACAAATCCAACTTGTCAGCGAATATTTCTCACTAATGACGCTTCTCATTTTTGAAACCACTCTGGTAAAGTAAGAATATGTGTTATCTCAGTGCAACCTCAAGTTGAAATGTTAGTGTACTGGAAAAAGAAAAAACGAGGACATTATTTAAGAACAAATACATTTATTCAAACAAAGTTTGAACATGTGTAGGTACTACATGTATGCATAAACAGCAATTACATTATTTATTGAGCAAAGTGACGACAATACATTTTGTGAATCATGCATTCACTTGCGCTTTCTATGTTGTTTGGAATATTTGGAAGGAAAAAAATAGCTAACATAATTTCGTTCTTTCAAATATTGTCAGTTTTTCAAGCCATACATATATCACTGTACTATTTAACTTTCAGAATATCAAGATTAATTTTTCAAAGATATATTTTTTTTTCATAAATTCTGGATTTTTGTATGGATGCTCAATTAGATTTTTCGTATTGTTATATAATATAAAATACTGTTAAATATTAATAAATAATTGTTCATGAGATGCATTGTACAGATGATAAAAAATAAAGCTGACAACTGATAACAATTGATGACAAAAGCTTCCAACAACTCAGAAAAATGTCTAGCAGCTAGCAGAACTGATTAGCATAGCGGTTTCGAAGAATGAGTCTGGACGGAATAATGTTATAAATACACATGTATGTTTTAGAATAAACATAAGCTATGTGATAAAAATGTTACCAAATAAGAAAACAAACACCTATAGTATTACAAAAATTAAAATGAAAAAGTTGTGTAAAATGTTTACAGTTCAAATAATTTAATCTAGTGTCACATTGTAATCTAGAAACAAAATCTTGACAACACAAAAACATACAATTAACAAATCATCAATTAAAATAAAATGTGCCCCGATATCCCAAATCACAAAATGTAAATACAAAACATGCACATTATTATCACAGTCTGTTCTTAAAAAATCACAAAACAAAAATATGGATTACACAGATCATGATTTCATATCACACAAATGTTTGTGTACATATATATTTAAAACATCTTTAGTAATAATAAAATACTGGTAAATGGACATTTGGAAATCTGCATAAACAAATAATTGCAATTAACACATCCACTCTACTGGTTGGCGAGTAGTATCCGTGATTTTTTAGTAGTTTTTCTTTATTTTCAATCGCGTAAGTAATACTTTTAAATAAAAGCTTGCTGCAGTACAAGGTTCGACTCCTTCTGTTTATGAGGATGTAAATATCTTGTCATGACGTCATAGGGTTTTTCCATATAAGGGGCTCCATAGGGGTAATCAATAAGCATTACTTAAAGCAATAAAACTAGTAGTATCCGTGATATTTCCTTTCAGTTGAAAATGCAAATTTTGTGGTACACACCTCAAGATTTTAATTGCTCTATACTGTTCTACATTATATTAACTACATCATAATGATGTAATAGTATTAAATTCTATGCCAGATTAGCGGTGATAATGCGATTACTAACATAAGTGGATGCCGGAAAATGGTCTTTTGATTACCTCTTTGGCGCCCCTTAAAAATTTGCTGATTGTAAACGGGAGATAACCATGTTATAATCGAAGTAGACATCCCTCCTGCATTGAAATTTTTTGAAAATCGCCCAGAAACTAGCCGTATAATTGAGTAAACATTTTAAAATTGCAATTCTTTGTTAATATTTGCTTTTAGTAAACATTTTGCAATTCATCTTTTTTTTAGAAAATCTATTTCACGAAAAATGCGTGTTGAATATATGGATGGTGATGTTTGAATACTAAAATTGCTGCTTTATGTGAATAACCAAGCTATCACCCTTGGTAAACCGAAAATATGGAAGTGCAAGATAAAAATAGGGGTTCAATTATATATTTATGCGCATGCGCAAAGACGTGCGCGTGAATGCCCCGCGAGGAGTTAAGTTGTTTTGAGATTTTTTTTAACAAAAATCTAAATATCTTGAAAAATATGAAGTTTTGCAGACTTCAACTTATTCTGCGTTTGGAACAGTTGCTAGGTGATGTCTGTAAACACAACATGCAATGCTGGAGAGCTTTTACACCTTTTAATATACAAATCACGGATACTGCTAGTTCACGGATACCACTCGCCAACCAGTAATATAAAATGATATTTTCAGACAAAATACAAATGTGATTAATTACTTCAAGTTGCTTAAAAATTGACTTTGTAAAAGGAGAGATATATTTTTTTTTAAATTACTCTTTAACATTTTACTTTTGAATACACTATCCCCTGCATTGTATTTTGTCAGGTTAAGATTTTGTGTGGAAATGGAATGGCATTTTACTCAAATTAATTGTACTCCATTGAAAATAAACGAGCACAACTGTATGGTGACATTGTTGTTACTACATTGTTGTTACTACAATCCTTAGTCCACATTTTAGAGTAGATTGCAAAACTGTCATACGAAACAAAATTAATTTGTTATTCACCAATCTCTAATTACGTCATTATTTATTTATAACGATTTATTAACTACATAAGCAACATTGGTATCCAGTATATTTGGAAATGCTGAAGTATATTTTTTACTCTTAGTTAATTCTTTGAGGCGTGTTGTGGGAAAACCGGACTTAACGCATGTGCTTAAAGTGTCGTCCCAGATTAGCCTGTGCAGTCCGCACAGGCTAATCCGGGATGGCACTTTCCGCTTTTATGGTATTTTCAGTTTCAAGGAAGTCTCTTCTAAACATAAATCCACTGTAGGCAGAAAGTGCCATCCTGGATTAGCCTGTGCGGACTGCACCGCTTATCCGGGATGACACTTTACGCACATGCATTAAGTCTGGTTCTCCCACGACGCGCCTCCTTTATTCTTTTGTCTAAGAATGGGTTGGTGAATACAGTCCCTGATAGTTCTGCGTTCGGCCCAGAATATGAAACAGCATCGTGTGGTTGTGTTGTGGGGTAGTTTGGCAGTGGATGAACAGATAATGTCACAGCTAAACAACAAGAAAGAACACCATAATATCAACCTCTCCGAACCAGCATGAAAGTAATGGCTTTGTGTAAAACTATGATAACTTTTATGTGAAATATACGAAGATAACACAGTCTAGCCCTGAACCCTTACATTTAAAAGCTCAGCGAAAAACGCAGTATTAATTTTTGACAAATGGACACAGCAAATTGACAGCACTTTCCGGCAGAAATGTACCATATCCGCATCTTTTTTCTGTCAATCATATTTGTGCTTACGTATTTTAACTAATTAATACCCGATAATGTTTCAGCATTTTAAAGTTTAAATTAACATTCCTGTAGCAAACAATGTTTAGCAGTTCCATAAAGACTCTTTCAATTCTTAGAGTAACCAATATGTTTAGCAGTTCCATAAAGACTCTTTCAATTCTTAGAGTAACCAATATGTTTAGCAGTTCCATAACGACTCTTTAAATTCTTAGAGTAACCAATGAAATACAAGTTATGTTTTTCTGAAGAACTCTGAGGCAAAATATTCATATATACATACTTATAATAATAAAGTGCATTTAAAATACATACAAATAGGTGAGTTTTGTGTAAATTGCTTAGGTTAATATATAGAATGCATCTATGTTTAGTAACTGATGGAGTATTTGTGCTATCATGGTGGGGCAAGTTACAAATTATTTTTAAACAACAAATACTACTCAACTAAATGTCTGTGAAAACAGCCTTCCAAACAGATTGGTGTATATTTCCGATAATAAAATCACAGTCATAATGGTTTATTAACAGCAAAGGCTTAAACAATATAATAAATAATCTGTATAAAATAATATGAATACTATACAAAATAAAATCACAATCTGCCAACATCTATTTAATCGGTACAAACATGATTCTGTTCACTCCAATATAATGTCATGTGGGTGGGGTAAGAGCTACCCCATTATGAAGAAGTGGGTGGGGAATGTTAAATCCTATTGCTACGGTTTCTCTGTTCCTATTCTGTGAATTCTGCATAAGGTGCTCCGCCAGTGTAGTTAGACTGAAATCACAAACAGATGGACATTGACAAATTAGAAAACTGAACTTTGATCAATACCGATACAGGGGTTGTATTCCAGAAACATCTTAAGTGAAATCTTATCCTTAGGTTAGAAACCAGTAAATCCAATTCCCATAGGATCCCATTATAAAATGGCAAACTTTCCAAACATTTTTCTAGCATTTCCTTTATTTCAGATTGTGCAAGCCTGGTATCAATTTAAAGATCAATCTGTCCTCTTCCAAAATTTGCAATAAAAAAGATATGTCATGTTACTTCTAAGAAAATGCATCTCACTTGAATGCAGGCACCAGTAGAAAACAGGGTTTCGGCAGTCATATTTCGACAAAGGCCCCATACCACAGTAAACACACCCCAAAAGTTCACCTTCCAAGTTAGCCTCCAATGAAATGCACCAAAATGTTGCAGACACGCATAGGATAATAGAAATAACCACAAAAGGCATGTCTGAGATACCTAAATGGCTTTTATGCCAGAAGAGAAGAGGAACTCTTTAGTAATAGGCACTACTTTTCCATGGACCACGGAGGGATACACAATGATTTACTGGTATCTAACCCTTAGCCTTAAAATCATCATTTTTCTTAAGCACTTTATTCCATGTATACATGAAAGTCTGCTAAATGTTCACTTATTATCAACTTTTTATTAACTACTATTTACGTAACTGTAAATGGATTCATTTATTTATATGCAGTTTTAAAATTATTACCTTATAAAAATTGGAACTTAAGCGAAAATATTTTAAGATAAACTTAAGATATTTCTGGAACATGGCCCCAGGTATCATAATTATAATCTTCTCGAGTCACCTTCTTCTATATGTTTTATACTTTTAACGAGTAAACAATAATAACTTTGTTTTCATATATATAGACATATTCATTTCGTTGTAACTACCAAAGGTAAGGACTGGATATACAAATTAACAGTGTTAAATAATGAATACATGTATCATACAATCAAGCAATAATAAACATAGCATAAACCACTATTAATTTTTATCTTTATATAACTTACTGAGAAATGTGCATAATAAACAATGAATATTCATAATTCATTACAAAACATGTCAAAAGTTTATTGTACAATACTTTTGTAAAATAATAAAAAGTAGTACTATAAAGTAAGAAATGTTCAGTATAAAATCATTCAATAAAAGAAGAAAACATTTTGCTATTGTCAAAAGTAGTATTGTAAAACTAAGAATTCCTCAGTATAACATCATTCAGTAAAAAAAAAAAAAAACATTTGTTTTTACAACTTCTGTTCTTTACAAAGAAGGCAACCCCCACCCCAGATATGTTCATTTCATATTTATGCAAAGGCTTTACTATCGATACAATAATTATTTAATGACTATTCTCTAGTTACACAATTGATCAACAGTAACAGAAAGGTATGGTAAGTACAGACATATATTAATCAAGTATTTTGTTTTCCATTTGTTTATGACTTTAAGCTTCAGTCACACATTCCCGAATTTTACTGCCCTTCTTAATCCAACAGCCTGCTGAATCAAATATGTCAAAAGTTGGGACGAGATCCTGTGATTCGGGCTGACATGTCCCGAACATTCCCGGTCATCCTGACATCGTTCTGGAAGCGCCTCGATTCAGCCGTTTCCAGCCACGTTTATCCTGTTCTCAATCCGATCCTGATACGATTCCAAGCATTGTCGGGACTCTGTCGTTACGCTATTGAGACACTGCCGCGCGGATCGGGATTATATCGGGACATGTCCGGCAAGGTCGGCTAAACACTGCTGACAGTTAAAATTGTCCTGTATTATTTGGGTGAAGGCGATTTTATATAGCCAGAATGCAATAGGGACGTTGTCGGGAGCCTAAATCGGGAATGTGTGACTGCCGCACTAAGCAATATTTTGTGTACTATATCATCAAAAAGGCAAAGACTACAAAACAAAACCAACAGCACTATGGGATTGGTACCCATAAAGCTTCAGAGTTAAATAATGCACATTGCTGAATCACTTTATATACAAACATTTTATTTGTGTGCATTTATTATTCAATATAGTAATTATATTTAAATTTGTGTTGATTTAAACAAAGATAATTGTATGCTATTGATGTAATTGATCCCGACAGTGTATTGTACATGTACTGTCATATCGGAAAATTTAAATAAATACATTACGTAACATTAGAATAAAAACATCAAAACATTTTTTTTAGGAACATACTAAAGAGCTTAGAAGCTTTATGGTAAATGGGTCTTGGTACTAGAATGGAACATATGGGAAAACTACGCATATTAGGTCCAAGGTTAAGAAAAAGTAATTCTGATAGAAAAAAAGTATGAAAAGCTACCTTTATTTATTACACTTGATTTCTGTTTTACAACTCAACTAGGGTATTATATATGTATGGAAGATTGTCTAATATTATACATTATTATGTAATATGATACATTTCTGGCTATCATAAAGTAATAAGTAATACATATTAGATAACAAAATATGTAATATTAAATATAGTATAATGGTAATGTTAAACAATATCTTAATCAGGGCTGATTGTTCTTTTAAATTTTCAACCTAAAAACATTAATTTGATAAAAAATATCATGCATTTGCATTCTGTAATTTTGTTATGTAATGATTGAATAAAAAACATGTGTCCCATTTTTTTACTATACCATTAACTGGGATTGAAGATCTAAAGATAACGATCTTAATTATACCATTAACTGGGATTTGTGATCTAAAGATAACGATCTTAATTATACCATTAACTGGGATTTGAGATCTAAAGGTAACGATCTTAACTATACCATTAACTGGGATTTGAGATCTAAAGATAATCATCTTAAATATACCATTAACTGGGATTTGAGATCTAAAGATAACGATTTTAAATATATCATAACTGGGATTTGAGATCTAAAGATAATGATCTTAAATTCTGCAAAAACGTAAAATCAGCTTCAAAACACTCTTGTAAGGTGGCAAAAAAATACCGTAAGCTTCTGGATTAACATGAAGATACCATTACTTGTGTTACCTCCTAAAGTTCCCATGTAATTCCTTAGATCTATCCGCTACAAAATGATAGAAAAGAAATCGAGAAATAATTAACAGATGTAATAAAAAGATTCACGTTTAGAAAATGTATGCTTCTATAAAATAAATATTTTACGCAATATAATGTAACACATTCATCATACTCCCCGTTTTGTTACGTTCTGAGTGCCAAATTTTGTTAATAAATCAAATTATTCACACTGTTTATACATGAACTACATATACATAAATATATAAAATCTTAGTGTCAGTCACCCTGGCAAGTGGAATGGCGATGCAGGCTAATAGAATATTGTTATACTAAAGAACATCTACTTTAGACATGGAAAGACCAGAATTCAAATTACTAACATACGGTAAGGATAATAGAAAGTTAGTAATTGTGTTCTATCTACGGTTCACTTCTCCATATACTGATATAAAATCATATAAATGTAAAAAAAATAATTTTCTTTTTCAAAAATTTAAAACTCATTCAAAAAAATTGTAATTAAGGTCAATCAACATAATGTAATATAAAAACACGCCAACAAGTTCCAAATAAAACTACAGTCTTTTTTATTGAAATGTTTGAAAAATAACTTGCATAAAGTTTAAAAACTTCTCTGTTATGTTGGTAATTTCAAAAATAAAGTGTTAATATTGAAAGGTAGTAGGGGAAGGTTACAGATAAACAAATCTTCAAGAATTTTGTGGTCTATAATATTACCTTTAATATATTTCTCCCATATAATTCCTAGCATCTATGTTCTACAAAGTGAAAGTCAAGTGTTTTTCAATGAACAGGCACATGATATTTACCAGCAATCAATGAATGAAAACTGAAAAGTCTTTTTTGGAAAATACATTAAGGTTTCATTGCATTTTAGCACAATATTTTAATTTTAATTCTTCCTAATCCTGATTTCTTTGATAAGAATAATTAAAAAATGCCTGAAAAACAAAGAAGTTCCAAGCGTTTTTAAAAAACCTGCAAAAGAGTTGTGTTTAGTACTCTCTGAAATCTGTATTAAGAGGTAACCAATGATTTTATTAAATTGTCTTGGTAAACTCAGGCACAAAACTGCAGCAGTGTAAGTAAAATTGCTGCCATCAGTAAAAAACTACTAAAACTTAATAGCGCATGGGTCACACTTTTCAAACTTCAAACGTAATAGCTACGATTAACTGAACAAGGCAAACTGAATAATCATTGGCAACGCTAGCCTTAAGGAACATTCTAGAAACACCAGTTCACACCATGTCATCTAGGTCCTGGTATTTACCTCAGTAAAACAATCTATCAGCCTGCAATAGTTGGTGTTGGTCGATGTTATGCATTGATGCGCCCCGAATAAATAAAACATTTATCTTAGGTTGATTTATATTTAATTTATCAACAAATGTATTTTTATTACAAGTAATCATTAAACTTTATTTATCATTAATCTTTGTTATTTGATATTTCATAGAAAATAGAATATGTTGCTGTCTTAATCTGTTGAAGTTATTAGAAAAGGTTAAGACACTATGTACATAAATAATTTTGAAACAAGTATCAACAACAAAAACAAACATGTTGAATGAAGCATTAATTAAATATTAATGCAACACAAAGCTTTCACAAGCAAATACATTTCAATACCGTCATTCAAATGAGTTAATCAATGGCCAACTATTATGTTGCAATTCAAACACAAGAGCTATTATAATGTTCAGAGTGTAATACAACCAAGACCGTATGGTAGTAAGTTGCTTCAATGTTATGACAACAAACACGAATAAGGTTAAAATCCCAAAATGTGAGCCTTACATTTGGAAGACTTTCAAAAATCTATGAACAAATTGTTATTCTGAAAACAAAATTGTATTAATTGACCATCATTCTGTTCAACTCAGATCCCATTAGCAACAAAACATTTGAGGCGTGTCGAGGGAAAACCAGGCTTAATGCTTGTGCATAAAGTGTCGTCCCGTACCAGCCTGTGCAGTCCACACAGGCTGATCAGGGACTCCACTTTCCGCTTTTATGGTATTTTCTGTTTAAAAAAAGTCTCTTCTAAACATAAATCCACTGCAGGCAGAAAAAGCTGTCCTGGATCAGTGGACTGCACAAGCTGATCCAGGACGACACTACGCACATGCATTAAGCCTGGTTTTTCCACGACACGCCTCATTTGTTTACGGATTAAGTAACTGTAACACAAATGAAAAACTGAATCAACATAAATATGATCTACGTCAGACTAGCTCACGCCAAAATACCTTAACATTGCCTTCTGGAAACTCGTACAGGTTTCGGTGAGTACTGTTTACCGTTATTCGAGGTTTAAAGCGCTCAAGAATATCTAAGGGTTCATCGTCCAAGCGCATCTTGTTATAATACTGACTCTACAGAGGGGAACAGTATTTTGAGAACAATATTTGTGGCGCGTCGTGAGAAAATCGGTCTTAATGCATGTGCGTAAAGTGTCGTCCCGGATTAGCCTGTGCAGTCCGCACAGCCTAATCCAGGATGGCACTTTTCGCTTTTATGGTATTTTCTGTTTCAAGGAAGTCTCTTCTAAACATAAATCCTCTTTCGGCGGAAAGTGCCGTCCTGGATTAGCCTGTGCTGACTGCACAGGCTAATCCGGGACGACCCTTTACGCACATGCATTAAGACCGGTTTTCCCACGACGCCCCTCATTTTAGCTTGAATACAATACTTGGTATGTTTCCTTATAATTTACAGTGGTTACCTACTTTACACATGTACCTACTTTATAAATTGTTTAGCTCAAAAAGTGTTACACACTACGGAGGATCAACTATCGCTATTGTTTAAAGGGCTGAACCAGGCTAATGCAACTCAATACTAGAATACTAGATAAGTTTGAAGTTTTTTTTTTTTTTGGGGGGGGGGGGGGGAAACACAAAACTTGTTTATCTTGCACCACATTAAAAACGTTGATTTACTAATTTAACATATGACCGAACAACTGTTTGGGGGGACTTGTTAGGTTCAGGGTCGACAATGAAATTGCAAAACATTGTCTGTAAAGTGTTCTAATTTGAAAAAATAATATCTTGAACAAATATCATGTCTTCAATGGTTTCCAATACTATAAACGTAGACAATATCAAATAAGAAATTTAATTGATAATATATATATATATATATATATATATATATATATATATATATATATATATATATATATATATATATATATATATATATATATATATATATATATATATATATATATATATATATATATTATCAATTAAATTTCTTATTTGATATTGTCTACGTTTATATATATATATATATATATATGTAAAAACTGACAAGAAAATATGTGCTTTGAATAAAACTTGACTTAAGCAAAGAAACATAATAAAATTGAGGTACAACAAAAATGTCATAAATATGTGAAAGACAAAGTAAAAATAGAAAACAGCCAACTAGAACATGAAAAGTATTGTTTGATGCATGTGCAAGCAAATATCAAAACAATTAAAGAACCCACATATAGAGCATCCCTCAGATAGTTTTTGAGAGTGCATTAATATCAGACAGCCATGACCAGACACTTGATTTGAGCCCACGAAAATAGACTTGGTAGGAAATGTTGTTTAGGAGATATAATAGCAAATGGTAATAAAAACAAAAATGTATGTGTGGCGCGTCATGAGAAAACCGGTCTTAATGCATGTGCGAAAGTGTCGTCCCAGATTAGCCTGTGCAGTCCGCACAGGCTAATCCAGGACGGCACTTTCCGCTTGTATGGTATTTTCTGTTTCAAGGAAGTCTCTTCTAAACATAAATCCACTGTAGGCGGAAAGTGCCGTCCTGGATTAGCCTGTGCGGACTGCACAGGCTAATCTGGGACAACACTTTACGCACATGCATTAAGTCCGGTTTTCCCACGACGCGCCTCATATATAATTGATGGTTAGGCCCCCCCAAAAATTCTGTGTTTCGGGCAACCCGACCTTACCTAGCGAAAACACCACACCCCTGAAGTTTTTAGTGACGATTGTTTTCTGTGATATCCATATTCGTCAGATTTTAGATAATTTTCAATTTGTTTTTGGCCGAAATATGTCTTAAAAAAAAAAAATCTATCCCATTCCGACTCAATTTTTGTGTGAGACAGTTGACCGAAACACACATTTTTTGTTTGGCCTTATGAGGTACATTGAAATAGTGTATAAAATGTGGCCTTATGAGGTACATTGAAATAGTGTATAAAATGTGGCCTTATGAGGTACATTGAAATAGTGTATAAAATGTGGCCTTATGAGGTACAAAAATTGAAATAGTGTATAAAATGTGGCCTTATGAGGTACATTGAAATAGTGTATAAAATGTGGTACTTTGTTGGCCTTATGAGGTACATTGAAATAGTGTATAAAAATGTGGTACTTTTTATGGAACAACAACGAGGCAAGCATCAAGGTTGTTGATGATAACAATCATTTTATATAAATGCCATAACATTGCTATAAAAATGGAAACATAAATGACAACATTCATATGACAACATGATGCCATGGGAAACAGAAATGACTTGTGGACATTGAAAAGGAAATGTTAGATCAGTTTTGTTTTAGTGGACACAGTGACACAACAGCGGACTTCTCAGATATGATAATTTTGTGACAAATGAATGCCACAATCGTGCTGAATAGGAAAATGCATCACTACCTGTCTTATAAAAGACTAAGTTCATTTCCTGGCCGGCCCTAAAAAACAATTACATACGAAAACGGTTGAGAGTTTTATGTCAGAATTTTAGGTTCAAAATCTATGGTCTTATTTGCCATGCAATTACTTGGATCTTAATTGAAACAAAAATCAGTGATTAATTTACTCGAGCATGCAGGTTATAAATTCATTATCGAAGAGCACACACTAAAAACACTCCATATTTCTTTGACAACATAATGAACTACAGAAGTTTCACAATAAGTGAGGTATTATGTATTATAACAAGAAGCTGCACTGTCTTGTTAGATGCTACTGCATAGCACGAAAGAGTATACACGATGTCTATGAAAGTAACATAGAACTAGCACTAAAAGTGCCCATTTTACGAATATGATCTAAATCAACAAAAATCTTGATTAAAAAAGCTCTTATCTATGTGTCTAACAGAAATAGTAAAGAAGTGAACTTTCGATATGTTCGGCTATCTAAGATTTTGTCACCTCATGTTTTAAATTCTACGCATATAATGTGGATGGTAATAGTAACGGTCTTCCATGGGCTCCCCCAGCTGGAAATGTACAATCATTGTGTACAATGAATTCCATATTGAATAAAAATGTTCTTTTGAGTTTCGAAACCATCTTAAATTAAATATGCATATAAGTCTGTTTTTTTTTTTTTTTTGACCAGGTATGACAAAATAATTTTTATTTCAATAATATTTTAAACTTAAAAATAAAGGGTAATGAATTATTTGCCAGCACCTGTCAATAACCTTATATCCTTTAACCTACAAAATCAGTCAACAAAATAAAATAAAAACAGATTCTGAGCCTCAGCTCATTTTGCTTCGTCCTTACTGTTGTCCAACAACCATATAAAAATAACAAAATCTAGAATAATAAAATGCCTGGACAAGTTTCTCTGTTTGCCTCAAAATTCAACTTACCGTGGTTTGAGGATCGTGGATGGCCTTCTCGAGGTTGTATTTCCTCAAATCCTCGCCCTTCCTGTTGCCACCACCGCGCCGTCCGAAGAAGTTGTCCTGAGTTCGGAAGTGCTGAAATTACCAGGAACAATTATTGGGTAAAATGCCTTACAATTTCTGCTCACATTTGGTTACAGACAAATATCAGTAAAAACCAATATTGAGAAAGTTGTAAATCTACTTAAGCAGTCAATCCTGGCCACACTCATACCCTCTCAACTGTTGCCTTAGGACCACAGTAATGACTGTGCTATGATCTATATTAACATTTAATTTCTGTAACATTATTTATTTTCGCAGCAAGTTTAGGACAGTAGTAGTATAAGTGGAACAAAAAACATCACATTCTTTTAAATGGAAATTTTACATGAGTCAAAACATCAAATGCCTAAAATTATGTACTGTGACTGTGTTTTGCTAAATTTCCTTGGGAAAAAATCGATCAATCGATCGAAGAATAAAAACAACATATGTGTGTGTTTGTGTGTGTGTGTGTGTGTGTGGTTGGGGTGGGGTGGTGGGGGTGTCGGCATACACAACCATCGCGTACCTCTCTGGCCTGGCGTTTCTCCTCGAGCTGACCAAGCCTCGTGTTTCTGTTCCGCTCCTCGATCTGCGAGGCCAGGTAGTCGTGGTACTCACGCTGGTCAGACACCTTCGCCCTCTCGTACTGAAACCAGGATGCAAATATATTTGGTATTTTTAATTATTTTATTTAATGCAATACTTTAATATATTTCAATATATTAGTATATTTGACATTGTGTCACATGAGCAATACCAGGTAGTCACAAATATTATATTAAATTTTATTTGTTTCTTGATGACAAAGATATCAGGCGAAAAGAAAAGAAACATATCTTTTTATTGGATTGTACGAATTTTTTTTCTACACAAAAATTTTAAAAAGCAAAAAATAATTTTATAGGCTGTCTTAAGTTCTAAATCAACAAATAATTTCACATCAACAACTTCAATGAAAAAGCAACTGACTACATATTTAACATGGATTAGTTACATACAGGGTTGGACATGGCGTGTGGCAGGTGGTGGTTGCCGATCAGTCCAGACGGCTTGTATTTCGGGTAACCCACTTTCTGCTGCCTCATCACATCCGCAACCTCAACAAACTGAAAGAAAACAATTACCATAAACGAGGCTAGTCGTGGGAAAACCGGCCTTAATGCATGTGCCTAAAATGTATTCCCGGATCAGCCTGTGCACAGGCCGATACAGGACGACACTTTCTGCTTTATGGTATTTTCTGTCTCAAAGAAGTCTCTTCTTAACATGAATCCACTGCAGGTGGAAAGTGTTGTCCCAGAGTAGCCTCTGTGGACTACAAATTGCCATCGTGCTGTATAACTCTTTAGGTGCTCAACCCATGGAGTGAGCTGCCAGGGTGGATGGGAAGCATTCAAGTATAGACTACTTATGTCGAAATGACCATTTTTGGAGTCCAAGCTAGTTTTGTTGAAAGTACATTAGAAATGTATTTATTAAGAAAAGGTATTAAATAATAATACAGTCAAAATGCGATACTGAGAATCACGATACTACGAAATGACGGGATACTACAAATAAGGCTGCCGGTCCCGTCCGTTTTCCCTATACGTTTAACTACAAAAAGATGGATTACTACGAATTCACGATACCACCAAAGATGCGTTATTACGAACTAATTTTCCGGTCCCATCATAATGTTTGTATTGAAATGTTAACGCTATACTACGAATCATATTGTCAAGGAGACTTTTCACACCTTCTCAACTAAGATTTCACACCTCTGGCCAGTCAGACACATAAACAGTTTGTTTACACCGTGGACGAAGATAGTTGTTAACACATTTATTAACCATTTGAAGCCACTTTAAATGATGCAATGTGAGATTTGCGTTTGACTACATGAATTTCGCATACGTCACTCTGAATTAGATTTCTGTTCCTGGATTGATTTATACTTTTATTTTATTTATAATGCCATACATACACAATTGCGATGTCAAATGCAATTACTTTTATCAATAAGTGTGCTAATGTTCATAAACGCAATGACATGACGCAAATTAAAACGCAATGTAAGAACAATTACGTTATTACCGTAATTTCCCAATGATGCGATACTACAAAAAACGCGATGCTACGAACAAATAAGTGTCTCCTGTGACTATTCTTGGTACTGCGTTTCTACTGTAGTAATTATTTTCAAACTACAAAATAAACATTAAACAAAATACAGTATAAAGGCAGATAATAATGATTTAAAACTTTGTTGTTGTGGAACTACACCAAAGCAAAGCGGTATCAAAGTAATAGACCGAACAAGTTTTATGTATGAAATTCATCCGTACGTACGGACGGCCAGACTGACGGACATGTAGTTAGTGCGCTTATTATCTCTAAAACAAGCCTTCATCGGGTGCTTACTAATTCTGTGAGACGGGCTTACATTGGGATCTACTTTCAACAAAAATAGCCAGGGGTATTTATCAACAAAAGTAGCTTAAGGCTTAATATCTCCGTTGGCAGATATCTGCTCTGGTCATTGTATACTGGTTCAGTGACAGAGTCTCACTCACCCCTTGTCTGGCGTAGGCCTTCTCTGCCTCCTTCCTGGCCCTCTCATGCGCAGCCTGCTGACCTGTAACACAGTACACAGTGCCATTACCATTACCATTACATTTTGCCATAACCCTGTCACATCACCATTACCACTTCACTTTACCTGACCTGTAACACAGTATATAGTGCCTTTACCATTACCATTTAACACTGCCATAACCATGTCACATCACCATTACCATTACATAGTGCCATTACCATTACCATTTAACATTGCCATAACCATGTCACATTACCATTACCATTACACAGTGCCATTATCATTACCATTTAACATTGCCATAACCATGTCACATTACCATTACCATTACACTTTACCTGACCTGTAACACAGTACATAGTGCCTTTAACATTACCATTTAACATTGCCATAACCATGTCACATTACCATTACCATTACACAGTGCCATTACCATTACCATTGCCATAACCATGTCACATTACCATTACCATTACACAGTGCCATTATCATTACCATTTAACATTGCCATAACTATGTCACATTACCATTACCATTACACTTTACCTGACCTGTAACACAGTACATAGTGCCTTTAACATTACCATTTAACACTGCCATAACCATGTCACATTACCATTACCATTACACAGTGCCATTACCATTACCATTTAACATTGCCATAACCATGTCACATTACCATTACCATTACACAGTGCCATTCTCATTACCATTTAACATTGCCATAACCATGTCACATTACCATTACTATTGCACAGTGCCATTACCATTACCATTTAACATTGCCATAACTATGTCACATAACCATTACCATTACACAGTGCCATTACCATTACCATTGCCATAACCATGTCACATAACCATTACCATTACACAGTGCCATTACCATTTAATATTGCCATAACCATGTCACATAACCATTACCATTACACAGTGCCATTACCATTACCATTTAACATTGCCATAACCATGTCACATTACCATTACCATTACACAGTGCCATTCTCATTACCATTTAACATTGCCATAACCATGTCACATTACCATTACCATTACACAGTGCCATTACCATTACCATTTAACATTGCCATAACCATGTCACATTACCATAACCAGTACACAGTGCCATTACCATTTAACATTGCCATAACCATGTAACATTACCATTACTATTACACAGGGCCATTTCACATTATCATTACCACATCACATTACCATTTTACATTATCATTACCACATCACATTACCATTTCACGATGTCATTACCACATCACATTACCATTTTACATAACCATTACAAATTATAATTTTACATGACCACTACACATTATCATGTTACATGACCACTACACATTATCATGTTACATGACCACTACACATTATCATGTTACATGACCACTACACATTATCATGTTACATGACCACTACACATTATCATTTTACATTAGCATTACACATTATCATTTTACATTACAATTATCACTTCACATTCATTACCATTTTGCATTACCATTTCACACTACTTTTTTTATATTCATTTTTCACATTACTGCTAATTATCCACAAAGCCATTACTATTTTGTGTTACCATTTCACATACAATACCAGTTATCTCATAAAAGATTGTCATTCAGCTTATTGTCATTTCAGCAATTAATGAACATATTTCAATAATATGTTAAACATTACTTAATCATACAGGATATATATTAATGGTATGCTAATAATACAATATCTAGACCACCAGGACATGAAATATATCAATTAAGTCTTACCAATCGTGTCCAAGAGTTCTTGTTTGTGGGCGCGTCTGGCATGGGCGGAGTCGGACTGCTGTAATAGAAAACAGTGTATAATTATTATTACTTGTACCGCTATAACTATCAGTGCAAATGAACAGTCGTAAACATTGAACTGAAAACGACATTTAATACGTGTACACTGTAAATGATGCAGTTAAATGTGTAGTTAGTATTTCAAAAGCTTATTGTTTTATGGCAGTATTGTCATTCTAACATGCAATAGAAAATTATAGTTTGCTGTTTATGGCAGTATTGTCATTCTAACATGCAATAGAAAATTATAGTTTGCTGTTTATGGCAGTATTGTCATTCTAACATGCAATAGAAAATTATAGTTTTCGGTTTATGGCAGTATTGTCATTCTAACATGCAATAGAAAATTATAGTTTTCGGTTTATGGCAGTATTGTCATTCTAACATGCAATAGAAAATTATAGTTTTCGGTTTATGGCAGTATTGTCATTCTAACATGCAACAGAAAATTATAGTTTTCGGTTTATGGCAGTATTGTCATTCTAACATGCAACAGAAAATTATAGTTTGCTGTTTATGGCAGTATTGTCATTCTAACATGCAATAGAAAATTATAGTTTGCTGTTTATGGCAGTATTGTCATTCTAACATGCAATATAAAATTATTGTTTGCTGTTTATGGCAGTATTGTCATTCTAACATGCAATAGAAAATTATAGTTTGCTGTTTTATGGCAGTATTGTCATTCTAACATGCAATAGAAAATTATTGTTTGCTGTTTATGGCAGTATTGTCATTCTAACATGCAACAGAAAATTATAGTTTGCTGTTTATGGCAGTATTGTCATTCTAACATGCAATAGAAAACTATAGTTTGCTGTTTATGGCAGTATTGTCATTCTAACATGCAATAGAAAACTATAGTTTGCTGTTTATGGCAGTATTGTCATTCTAACATGCAATAGAAAATTATAGTTTCGGTTTTTTACTCTAACCTTACAGCCCAGTAATACAAAGATAATCAAGCAAAACTTAAAACCGAACTTAACCTCCCTACTAACACTTTCATAATGATTACACAAAAACTTCTCTGCACAAACTAAAGGGGATGCCGCAGCCGTCGCAGCCAAAGTAACCCCTATATGTCGCCTTTTCAGGCGACACAAAAAGCTCAGTTAACGTCTCAGTGTCATGTCTTCTTCCCATTTATTGAAGACCAACTGGCCCCAGGGCTAGTATTTATAAAGAATCTTAGTCGAAAATAAAGAAAAATCTTAAAATTCTCAAATTTAATTATTGGATTTTCTGAAAAAGTCATGCATTTCTGGAAGATTTGACACATAATTTGCAATATAATTCAAAGTGTATTAATATCTAGCATCAGTCATGCAAATGTTCCAATGTGATATAAACACAAAATCTTATTTTGACTTATGTTCAACTTAAGTTAAGAATGGCTTAAGAACCTTTATAAATATGGGCCCAGGACTACAAAAGTTCATAAGTTTTTAATCACAAACTTGGTCTTAACTGAAATATGTTAGCCAATGAAATTCAAGCCTGATATTTAACAATGGATTTGATTGGTCAATATTTAAATTTGAGATTAAGACCTTTGTTAATCATAGGACAAGGGACAACCTCCTACATACCTCCCGACCAAGAAATCCCATGCTGCCCTGAATTCTCGTCCTGCGCTGACCAGTGGAGTCAGCCATTGGGGCGCCACCTCCGTACTGACCCCATGGGGCAAACGGCTCGAAGGGCTCCTTGTTGGGGTTCTCAAGGACTTGTCTCCCTTTTCTGATCACGGGGGCATTGTAGTCGTGTGTGTAAGTGGTGTTGGTGCTGTAGAACTTTCCAACTGCGAAAATAAATAAAAAAAGAACCATTTTAGCTCACATGCCAAGGTTATAGAATTTCACATTGACGAGTGCATTAATTGTTTCGAGTATGATGGAAGAATGACAAAGAAAATTTTAAAAGCAAAAACAAAAACAAACAAAGAAAATAAATTAACCAATCGAATAAATAAAATAGATGTTCAACGCTTTTAGTATTTTTTTGTCTACCCATAATTCAGGCTTAAGGTAAAATTTTGTTAACTAGAACCGGTAGTTCTTACTTGTACATGTTATTCAGTGATTAACCATTTATGGAATGCTGTATCTGTGGTACAGTATAAAATAAATAAATAAAAAAAAACACTAAATAAAAGAAATCCTGGCAATACACAAGTTTTTAGCGTCATAAACTCAATAATGCTCAAAGAATTCAATTAAACAAGGCAACATAAAATAAACTGCAATATTAAAAAGTACAAGATAAACCAAGATGAGAATTTCATGACATCTTTTATGCAACATGCAGGTATATGATTACATGAAATCAAATAATGTGTGAGACGTGTCGTGGGAAAACCGGGCTTAATGCATGTGTGTAAAGTGTCGTCCCAGATTAACCTGTGCAGTCCGCACAGGCTAATCCGGGACGACACTTTCCGCTTTTATGGTATTTTCTGTTTCAATGAAGTCTCCACTAAACATAAATCCACCGTAGGCTGAAAGTGCCGACCCGGACTGCACAGGCTAATCCGGGACGACACTTTACACACATGCCTTAAGCCCGGTTTTCCCACGACACGCCTCTGTGTAATGTATTTACTGGATAATGGACAAACGGAGTATCATGCATGAAACTTAAACATGACTGGGTAATTTAATCACATCAAGCCAAACTGTTATACATGGATGAAATGTACGAAAGGTACAAAGTACGTGCAAATGTGGGTGTCACTTCATGAGGGTGAAGCATTGTAGCAAGTTGTCTAAATGAGATGATTTGATTTTATATTCGTCTACACCCCACCCTCTAACATTTCCCCACATATAAACAATCTTGCTAACTTTTATGCTTTCAATAGTCTGCATATATATGATCAAACATATACTTGAAATATTAATTTTATAGAAAATAAATAATCTCTAACCATGTGCTGTGCGTTTAAACAATCTTTTGTGGTAATACATTGTGAATAAGAAATTAATATTTGTTAATTAAAGAAATCTGCTCGGGTTTAATTCATAATTTTTGTTTTTAAGATAATCATAATTATACAAAAGTGGTATCTTGGAAGGCTAAAACAAATGATAATGTTACATTTTTGTGATAACAAAACATAATATGATTAACACTGGTATAAAATGAAACACACGCATTGTTATGAATTATCATAATGTATGATGTCCGAAGGTCAGTTACTGAGTATTTCTCGACTAAAATCAACCAAAATCAACATTACTAAAATGTAGTCCTACTTTCAAATTTATAATGGCTACAAATTGCAGTGCAGAAAATCTAAAGAAAGAACACAGGGTGTTTTGAAAAAAAAACACCTTTAGTTTATAACACCAGTGAAATTCTAAAAAAAGCTCATTTTCCGAAAACAAATAGTTTATTTTTTCATAACAAAGACCTAGTTCTGGGGAGATTCCCTCAGTATGGCAGGCTGCACAATGAAATTAGTAAGTTGATTGATTTAAAAAAAAAAAAAATTACCATATGATAATCAATTTTTGGCTGAATTCCAGATTTTCATCATTTAATAACAAACAAGCTTATTGAAGACGCTGTTACCCAATTCATTAGATAAGTGACACACATTAAAAAGCTTCCACCATGAAAGGATTTTAATACTTTAAAACACCCTGCGTTAGGTAATAATTTATTGTTTCTACCTGGATGTCGGTCTGAAACACAATCATAGGCATTAGCAAATTGCTCAACATAAATCTATCAATATCCCTACAAGCCTAGGCCAAAACTTCAGTCAACATAATTTGTCCATTGAAAGCCAGTAGGGCCTATCAGCCATCTTTGCACATACGTTGATAACTCTTTTTAGCTTTCAAGGGACGAATTACGGCGTACACTATACAGACATGTATTCTGCATCCAAAACAGAAAATCTTGACAGAAAAATTGAGTAGGTACTTTAATTATATGCATGAGACAATTGGTTTTTTTCCTGGTATTTAAGTTGTATATTAATTAGGTGCAGAAAGAACTAAAATTCGTTCTGCCTGTCATACAAATGTAAACAGATCTGATAAAGTGCCACCATTGGTTTCTTAGACAGAAGCCCTGGTGCCGAACTAGCTGCTGCTTCTTAAACTGGGCATAAACAAACTTGTCAGGCAAATCATAAAACATGTAAATTAATAAGTTGAGAAAAGAGAAATGCTTTTATGAATGACATTAGAAAGTAATGACACAACATAAAGCAGTTAACAGAAAAACAAGAATACAAAGGTGCCATGTTGTTTTTTTAAGAAGTCTACATTTTGTTCTACAAGCTTAGAAATTCAAATCAACACTTAAAACACGAGACAAATACACTTGGTGCTTAGAAATTGTATGAACTGAAAAATAGCTGACATCTGGGGCCATATATACAAAGCTCCTAAGGAAAATCTTAACTTAAGTCATATTTAAGTGAAAAATTCAAATATAATGTTCAATGTGAAAATCATTATTTTATATTTGAATTATTGTAAAATGAGAAGAATTTGTTGATTCTTTACATGATTATGACCATTTAAGACGAAATTAGCTTTAAAATAACCAGCCACAGGCTTAAGGAATTTTATGATTTTAAGAAATTTCCTCAAGTTTTCACTTTGTAAATATGGCCCTGAAGAAAAAGGAATGTGTCCTAGCGGCCATGTCAAATCTCGACCTATGCATGAGTATCGGTACTGAAGTATACATTGTCATTGCCAAATTATATATTTTTTTTTAATTTTCAAAAACTCAGCAGTAATTATGTATCTTTCAAATGTACAATTATTACCTTAAACATTGTTCAAGATTATGGAATTTTACCGGGAGTTTTATTCCTTTTAAAATTGGACCACTGTGAAAATAGCAGTATAAACAAGTACATGCATACAGAGAGAGACTTGACATGACCGAGATCGAGACATATATTTACCTGGGCGTCTCCGTGTCAGGTAGTCTGGAAGTTTCTGCTCAGATTCGCCAAAATAATCACGATCCCGGTTCTAAAAATGTATAAAAGCCAAACTAATCGCAGTCCCTTTTTAAACATGTATAGAAGCCATAATAATCACATTCCCAGTTCTAAAGCCAAAATGATCATGATCCTGGTTCTCAAGCCCAAAAAATCATTATCCAGGTTCTAAGCCAAATCATCTCGATTCCAGTTCTAACAAGGCAGTCCAAAGGACAGCTATATCCCCCGCCGTGATCCTTCATTAGATTTTAAAGATGACTTTGAAGTATCACACTGACCTTAATCAGTTTCATGAAAATTCCTTAAAGGGCATAGGAGATATGGAGCTGACACAAAAATAGGGGCTCAAACCTTTGACCTTTAAGTGTGACCTTGACCTTGAGGTGGCAAGACTGCTCCATGCCTTCTGCACATCGCCTCAATGTGACAAACATTTGAGCCAAGTTTTATGAAAATCCTTCAAAGGGCATAGGAGATATGGAGCAGACACAAAAATGGAGGCTCAAATATTTGACCTTCAAGTGTGATCTTGACCGTGTGGTTGCATGACTGCCTCATGCCTTCTGCACATTGCCTCAATGTGATAAACATTTGAGGCAAGTTTCATGAAAATCCTTTAAAGGGCACAGGACATATAGAACGGACATGAAAATACAGGCTCAAACATTCAACCTTCAAGTGTGACCCTGACCTTGAGTTGGCGTGACTGGCTTATGCCTTCTGGACATGGTCTCAATGAGCAAAACATTTGAGCCAAGTTTCATGAAAATCCTTCAACGGGTATAGGGGATATGGAGCGGACACGAAAAACGCACACGAAAATGGAGGTTCAAAAATTTAACCTTCAAGTGTGACCTTGACCTTGAGCTGGCATGAAAGGCCCATGCCTTCTACACATAGTCTCAATGACCTAAACATTTGAGCCCAGTTTCATGAAAATCCTTCAAAAGGCATAGGAGATATGGAGTGGACACGAAAAGGAGGCCCGAATATTTGACCTACAAGTGTGACCTTGACCTTGAGCCAGCATGACTGACTCATGCCTTCTGCACATTGTCTCAATGACCTTAACATTTGTTCCAAGTTTCATGAAAATCCTTCAAAGTGTATAGGAGATACGGAGCGGACACGAAAACGTTACGGACAGACGGACGGAAGGACGAAGGGCATTCCTGTTACCCCCCTCCCGAAAGTAATTTACTAATGTCTTCATGAACTTAGAACTGGTAATCAATCAATAACTTGCTCAAATTAGTAATTATTCAATGACTCTCAAATAAGTAATCAACCTTCTAAAAAATGTAATGAATAATCAATTTAGTAATTTATCCAGGACATGCCTAAATTAGTAATTAATGAATTACTCAAATAAGTGATCAATACTTACAATTTTCATACCCGTTCGGTCTGTCTGAGGTTCTGCAAATAATCACACACAAAAGAAATTAATGTCTCTTATCTTGCGACTAATTACAAGTACAAGTATTTACATTTAAGCAAACTTGAGTCTTCAATGGTTTCACAAAATGTTAAATCGGTCAAATAGGGCAAGATCTTTGCAGATGTTGGCTACAATCCATTTGCGAATTTAAACGTTGATTATATCTTAAAACAGCAGGTAGGTACACATTCACATTCGTTTATTGTAATAACAAACACAAGAGCTGCCTCAGGACAGTGCGCTCGACTATTCAAACCGCTTTGTCAGAGTTATGGTCCTTGGTCAGTACAAAAAAGGGATATAATTCTGCTAAAATGCTGGTCACAGTTATGGGCCTTGGCCAGTGACCTTAAATAATGACCCTGAATATGTGTGTGAAGTTTTAATTGAATATCTGTAGTAGAGATACAGATATGAAGTTGTTGCACACAAACTTTAACCTGAATATTTTAAGTACAAAATGGAGCATAATTCTCCTTAATTATAGGTCAGAGTTATGGGCCTTGGTCAGTGACCTCACATAATGACCCTGAAGACATGTGTAAAGTTTCAATAGAATATCTGTAGTAGTTACAGAGATATGTACATGTTGCACACAAACCTTAATCAGAGCATTACGCCGACAAACAGGTGAGTAGTATAGCTCAAACTATTTGGTGAATAGTCTAGCTAATAACGAAAGGGTGACTTATCAATTCAAATCACAATTTTTATATATTCACCGAAATGTGGTATTTTTGTTTGCATAATCTGCCCAAATGTTTATTCTTTATAAAATTGTTAGAATTTGCATGCAGCATTTATGTTAATTTTTTATCATCTAAATAAAACTGTGTTCGGACTATCTTAACTTGCACCCGTCTACACCAACAAGCAACTAAATCTATTGAAATGGCCATTTGTATGCTTTTAAGTAAAACACATTTTTAACGATGTCAATCATCAAGCCTTCTTTTAATACAAACAAGCAAAGAAATTTGTAGCAATAATCACTCTAAAGACATATCCAACTTTAACATTTTCTCACCCAATAAACTAGATGTGTTTCAGACACGGATGCCCCCATGACGCATGTTTGGACACAGACACAGGGCGTGTCGCCAACACTAATTTTTGCCTTCACACATTTATTGTCATGTAAATTCTAAAGTGGAAAAAAAGACAAAGGGCCATAATTCTACCAAAATTGGTCGCAGACAAAATTTCTTCCTTTACGATCACCTACACATTAAGGTTCTTCAGCTGTGAAAGTTTGAGCGAAATCCGCCCAGCCCATGAAGAGGAATTGCATCCACAAAATTTCATGAAGTATGTATTGTGGAAAAATTATGTCAAAGGGCCATAATTCTGCCAAAATTGGTCACAGCATAAATCCTTCCTTTACGATAATTTACACATTCATGTTGTTCAGCTGTGAAAGTTTGAGCAAAATCCGCCCAGCCCTTAAAGAAGAGTTGAGTCCACAACATTTCGGAACGTAAGTACATTATGTATGTATGTATGGACAGACATACAGACAGACAGACAAGTGCAATGCTTAATGCCTCCCACTTTGTGGGGGCATCAAAATCATTATATAGACCTTAAGTAAACAAATAATAGCTTAGTCTCACAAAGTGTTAATAAATCCGCTATTATAAATAACTGTTAAACCAATATTTAAAACTAAGACTAAGACTGAAAACTTCAAATAGTCCCGGTCGCACCGATTTTACAATTATTATACATTTGCAATATATGAAAATCATTACACATATAGTGCCTAATGCAAGTAGACATATTTTGCAGTATACTATCTAATTGCACATCATTCTTGTGCAGATATTGAGCAAAAGAACTGTTTTACTAATTAACTAATCTAATCCCATAGATAAAAGCGTGCAATGTTTTAATATGTAACAATTTCAATTACTGAGTATATAAAGTGAGTTAACATTTATTCATGCTCAAACTGCATACCATTATTCCCACCACATGGCAACTGAGAAAACTTTGTTGTTATTCATAGCTCATACAATTTTTTATTATTGCCTAGCTGGCGTTTTGTTAATTGCGAGCAAAACTATTAATTTCTAAACTTTCTATGGTCAGAATTCTGATCTAAACTTTGGTTATTCCTAAAGCAGTATCTAAATCATATTTCAACTTAGTATCTACCATCAACAATTCCTTACCAAAGTCGTCAAAATATCTGTCGTCTATAGAATAGTCATACAAGATATCAGACAAAATTAATATTCTTAATATATTGTTGCATGTCGTGGGAAAACCAGGCTTAATGCATATGCCTAAAGTGTCATCCCGGATCAGCCTGTGCAGTTCGCACAGGCTAATCCAGGACGACACTTTCCGCCTACAGTGGATTTATGTTTAGAAAAGACTTCCAAGAAACAGAAAATACCATAAAAGTGGGAAGTGTCATCCTGGATTAGCCTGTGCGGACTGCACAGGCTGATCGGGGGCGACACTTTACGCACATGCATTAAGCCTGGTTTTCCCATGACACGCCTCATATATTTGTTGGTTTCCAATATTCAAGTAACCAAAGAAAATTAAAACATGCACTAGGTCTACAACAGGCCGTGCAAGTATCTCTTTCAATGGCAGACATTATACAAACCAAGAATTTTTTATTCAGACTAACATCCATTATTATAAACGTAAAATAATGAAGCATTAAAAATAATAAGCTACAACTGACATGATTTCCAACTAATTAAGTACCTTATCATCATGTACATGTAACATTTAAATTAATGCATATTTCAAAGTGTATTATACACATTTACACAAATTTCCCTACCCTGTCAATAATGCTACAATTTTCCTGCTGCATCTTGCCAACATTAAATTATGACAAAGGACAACATTTAACAAAGACTACTAGTGTTTCTGTTTAGATGCTTTGCTCTAAGCTATTTATCTTCCAAATTTACCCATAAAACATTTCCACAAGGTCAGTCCATTAGATATATAATCATTCCCACAATGTCATCATTAACCTTTTAT
This sequence comes from Congeria kusceri, assembly GCA_027627225.1. Classification (NCBI taxonomy): domain Eukaryota; kingdom Metazoa; phylum Mollusca; class Bivalvia; order Myida; family Dreissenidae; genus Congeria; species Congeria kusceri. The sequence continues at coordinate 61,976,379 of CM051030.1, forward strand.
CATAAATATAACTTTACTATTATTACACACTGTCAAAAGAGACGTTGCTACTTAGCATTTAAAGTCTACCCAAAGTGAGCGAAATATCGCGAAGTGATTACTCCGCGTCACTCTGCAGCGGAGTCACGCAGCGTGATTTAGTGGCAGTATCTGCTACCACTCCATGTTACTCGATTTGCTGAGTAATTACTCGCTTAGAATATTCCGACGTCACTATGGCGAGTTGTACTGTATGTGACCAACAGTATGGAACTATGTACAGAATCATGCATCATTATGCCCAAATTACATTTCCGAGTACTAATGGCCTTGTGGAAAGTTTCATGTACACAGAACAGTGCCTGCCAGAACAGACAGAGCCTTACCGGCATACTGGTAGAAAAAATGACCGCCTAAAAATACAATGGGCAAACATTGACACATACACATGTACAGTACCACCAGAATAACACATCGTCACATTTTTTATCCTGATTACATTCGAACGGATACTGCTCAGCATACAGAATATAAGCATTGAAACAATTAAAAATATTTTTTCATACCGTCCCTTGAAAGCCATAAGATGTCATCAGCATATGTGCAAAGAAGGCTGATAGCCCCCTTCTGGCTTTCAGTAGACGATATGATACTTCATATAACCCTACGCGGAGAAATTATAACGGGATTTTCTTTTGAAAGTCAACCTCTTGTATACAGAAAGCGACATCAATAGCATGGTCGATGTTGTATACAAGAAATGTAGAAAGCCAATGAAAACGAAATATGTAGTCACTGTGGCTTTATAAAGATATAGAAAAGAAAAGCAAGTTCAAGAAGATAAAGAAAAGAAACAGGATGAAGACAAACCTGTAGTAAAGAGGTATCCTACAAAGTTTAGATTATGAACAGAGTTTGGCTTGGCTGTGAACACGAATAGTGGATCTTTGGAGACTGAGAAGAGAAAGAAGAGATAGGATCAGTGAAGAAAATGTAATAGAAAAACGTAATCAGCAAAGGATTGAGACTACAGAAGACAAGAGCTGTTTGTAAAAAAGTCATGCCCCCTCTTCATTAAATGCAATCTTTAAAACATCAAGTTTGGTGAGAATTGGATGAAAACTTACCAACGGACCAACCGACATTAGCATACCAATATACCCCGCCATCTTCGATGGGGGGCATAAATATTACATAGTTACTGGCAAGATGTAAATATAGGACAGACAGAGAGAAGAAAATAGAAAATGTCCGCAGAAAATGCAGACAGATAAGAAATTGGAAAGTCAACGTCAGAGTATGGTTACAAAGTTAGAAATAGAAACATACGAGATATGGTCATATGAGTAAGAAGGCCAATATATATGAGGCGGGTCGTGGGAAAACCCGTCTTAATGCATGTGCGTAAAGTGTCATCCCGGATTAGCCTGAGCAGTCCGCACAGGCTAATCCAGGACGGCACTTTCTGCTTTTATGGTATTTTCTGTTTCATGGAAGTCTCTTCTAAACATAAATTTACTGTAGGCGGAAAGTGTCGTCCTGGATTAGCCTGTGCGGACTGCACAGGCTAATCCGGGACAGCACTTTACGCACATGCATTGTCAGGTTTTCCTACGACGTGCCTCATATACAGTTGTAAAAAGAAAGCTTCTGACTAACAGTGGGTAAATATAAATAACAGTATAACCAAACTGTTCAGGAATTCGAGCAGTTCTGTCTTACCAGACTGTGCGCGAGGGTTGACGTCATAGCGGGGGCGGTCGGTGTTGTAGCCCATGTCGTCCTGGGCCTTGAGCTGGAAACAGAAAACAGGCACCAACATGTTACATATTCTAGTGTTTCTACATTCCATATTGCATGCAATGGATGCATTTGAAACAGAGAACAGGCACCGACATGTTACATGTTCTAGTGTTTATCCATTCCATGTTACATGCCATACATGCATTTGAAACAGAGAACAGGCACCGACATGTTACATGTTCTAGTGTTTATCCATTCCATGTTACATGCCATACATGCATTTGAAACAGAGAACAGGCACCAACATGTTACATGTTCTAGTGTTTATCCATTCCATGTTACATGCCATACATGCATTTGAAACAGAGAACAGGCACCAACATGTTACATATTCTTGTGTTTATCCATTCCATGTTACATGCCATACATGCATTTGAAACAGAGAACACGCACCAACATGTAACATGTTCTAGTGTTTATCCATTCCATGTTACATGCCATACATGCATTTGAAACAGAGAACAGGCACCAACATGTTACATATTCTTGTGTTTATCCATTCCATGTTACATGCCATACATGCATTTGAAACAGAGAACACGCACCAACATGTTACATGTTCTAGTGTTTATCCATTCCAGGTTACATGCCATACATGCATTTGAAACAGAGAACAGGCACCAACATGTTACATGTTCTAGTGTTTATCCATTCTATGTTACATGCCATACATGCATTTGCTATATACAATGGACAGGTTACAATAAATTCAACACATTTTTTAGTCACTGTTCAATTTAGCAAATAATTTTTTACAAATACGCCATTTATTGCTTTACTCACAAAATAGCACAAATACAATTTCCCTACCTATAATACAATAAGATGTTTTATTTCCAAGTTTATTTGGAACATGTGCCATTCCTAAAGACATGCAATGTCGAACTTGCATTTGGAATATACCAAACTTGACACATGTCTTTTTTTTTCAAGTTTAAAAGGAACTTATGCCATTCCCAACGGTCTCTAAGATTACTGTATTACACCAATCAATGACCCTCTCATGCAAATGTGCACAGCACAATGCTAAGGCCAAAAAGAACAAATTCTGTGTTTCGGTCAACCCAACCCTACCTGGCGAAAACCCCCCGACCCTAAAATTTTCAGCGATGATCGTTTCCGTGAAATTCATATTCCTCAGATTTTAGATAATTTTTAATGTTTTTTTTTTAACCAAAATGTGTCTTTAAAAAAAACGTTTAAAAAAACTCAATCCTGACCCTACCTTACTTTTTTGAGACCGTTGTCCGAAACACACAATTTATGTTTTTTGGCTTAAGATGCAAAAACAAACTTGTGCCTTTCAAACTCATTGTCATGATATTCCTTGACTCAATGAAAGATTCCACGTTCCAAGACTTCCCTTACAAAAGTGGATGTGATCAATATAACAGGGGCTCTTACTACATGATCTTGATTGAGTGAGATGGTGTACCAGACAAAAATATGAAAGTAAAAGTGAATGTGATACTGCCATTTACTACCATTACTTGCCACAAGTGCAGTGCCTAATGGACTACTTCACTTGCTACAGTGAATATGATTGAGAACAGGTGAGTACAACAGCTGTTATCACCTTCAATGGTAATTTCAGTTCTCTACCATTGCCCAGTGCATCTGTACTTTGTTTTGCTTTGAATTCAACTTCCTTATCTATGGTAATGTCTTTATTTGAATCAACATCTTTAGCAGACCTTTTTCTTCCAGATATGGGACCCTTTAGCGTATACCAGCTGGTGATATGCTTGAGCTTGACAGAGATTATTACATATTTTAATGGTAACAAGTATGGATGGCAACGAATACTAAAACGCTATTCGAATATTTAAAGTCAGTATTCGAATAATATTCGAATATTCTGCCATTTTATGATTTGGTTATAGGCTTGTTTTGCGACCATTATCATCAATCATCATTAATCGTCATCATCCGATCTAGTACAACTACTAAAAAGGATATTATAAAAAGTATATATACATAATACAGAACATAATGACATTTTTTTGTAAAAACAAAACAACAAAAATGCTTGAACAAATGCAAACAATAAATAGGGTATCAAACTCATATTTAAGGAGCGCTATTTAGTTTGGGTGCAAAATATTTGTAAAAAAAATTGAAAATGCCTAAACCCCTTTTTATATTAGATCTATATATACATTATATAATTATTTGATGTCATTATTACTATCTTTTTCCCACGTTTTAATCATAAGGCATAGATGAAGTCCTGTACGTTCTTAGACATGCTCCCTTTAAAAACATAAGGTGATCTGCAGACGACGTATGGGTCCACATCATAGGTGGCATTCTACCCTCCGTTGACTATAATCTGTTTTCACAAGTTACTCTAGCACCCAAGGTGTTAAATGGTGTCAAAAAAGCAAACTGTCAAAACAAAAGATCACCGTAGCAGAGGATATATATTTTTTTCATTTCTTCAGATATTTTTTATTTGATTTTTTTTTAAATATTCAAATAACTATATTTTATTCAAACATTCGGTTAGGTATTAGAATAATCGAATATTTGATTATTCGTTGACATCCCTAGTAACAAGTAAGCAGTATGAAGCAAAATAAAATGTTTTGCAGCCACTTTCAAATTTTGGGTTATGGCAAGATGTACCTGTATCATATTGTGCTGTGCACGTGCAAGTATATTGTCCAACAAATCTGCCACAAAGTGTGTCACTGGAAATTGCCTTCATTCAAAGAATGTTGCTATTCGCCACCTCCCCAGAATGTATTGGCTATTTGTGCTTATATTTACTGGCTATGTGAAATCCCTTGTCACTGTCACTGTTGCTTATGTGAAATTCGTTTCTCAGACACTGTTGCTTATGTGAAATTCGATTCTCAGACACTGTTGCTTATGTGAAATTCATTTCATTTATAAAGTATAGCCAATGTGCAATGCATGTGCTACCTCAACCTTATGGACTTCGTAAGCATATCACTATTTTTTATAGCCTGGAATGCCTGCAAATCACCCTTTCTTGTAAGTACAATTCTTCAATTCACCATTTCTTAAAATGAAATGTCAGCAAATCACCACTGCTTAACCTACGATGCTGCAAATCACAATGGTGTTGTCGTGGTAATGCTAATTTGCAAATTCATATATTTATTTATTGCCAGTGTCCTTGTCACCAATGTGCAGGCGGTGTTGCCATGGTTACCTGCAGGTCAGTATCAATGAGAGGTCGCGATGGCAGGCCAGCGGGTCTCATTAAATGTTGGGGTGCCTCACGCAGCTAAAGTGATTGTGTTCCAAGGTTACCTCAATATTACTTCATTTAAACACACAGTTTCAACATATGTATTACTTTTTCAACATAAATTTGGTGTGTACACATACTTAGAATGAGGCATGTCATTTGAAAATCGGGCTAAATGCACATGCATAGTGTCGTCCCGGATCAGCCTGTGCAGACCGCACAGGCTGATCCGGGACGACACTTTCCGCTTTTATGGTATTTTATGTTTCAAGGAAGTCCTGGATTAGCCTGTGCGGCTTGCACAGGCTGATCCGGGTTGACAATTTACGCATATGCATTAAGCCCGGTTTTCCCACACCACGCTATGAATGTATTTGAATGATATAAATGTGGACATTCACACAGCCAACATACAAAATGAAATGATCTGAAGGAAATGCCATCATTTCCATTAAAATCAGCTTCCAGTAAACGAGTGTAAATAAAAATTAGCTTCCAGTAAACGAGTGTAAATATTAATGAGTTTGTACCTAACCAATTTGATCACGTATCTTTGGTGCCAGATATATAGCCGACCACTACAGCCAAAACAACAGTGCACTGTTTGTATTTGGAAAATTGTAACATGTCAGAATCTGATTTTAATTGATCTTAATGAAACACAACCAAACATGGCAGCTGGAGTAGCAGGACGTGAGGTTAGCGAACAGTGGAAAATGCTTTCACAAAAATGAGGCATGGCAATCAATAATTACAACTCTGTATTTATGAAATATCAAATTTTATGAATTAATAAGTTATTAAGATGCATTTTTCATAGTATCTAAACAACAACATGAACAAAGTCTCAAAAATGGAAATACTGAAATTGTACTGTCGAGCCCAGCCGCCAAAAAAATTACTTTCTGACAGAAAGCACAAAGTTCTATTTAGATTGTGAATAATGTACATATTGCATATGTTTGAACTATTCTAGGAACATTGTCATCAAACATGATCATTGATAAAGGATAATATAATACCGTTATAAATAAACTGCGGAGGTCTGGGGATGCGCGAATATAAAGGATTACATAATAGGGTGAAAGAAAACGTGTGAGGTATGACTTACTGGGTTATCCCTCTATGAAAACAAAACAAATACCAAATGAGATCAGTCACATCAACAAACAAAAAATGACATACTTGCAAACTGTAAACATGATTGGATGAAAACAGACATTTTTTGCATTAATTGCAGTATGGGAACTCTGGTAAATCCCTCTTGCATACAAAACTGTGCACAAAATATTATCTGTACAATTATAGAACAATTATAGAGTAATTGTTATGACTAGTCTGCCATATTAATCGTTCAAGTTTGTATCGGATGAAAACAAAAATGAACAAGTAAGTGAATTCATGTTACTGACAGTAGAAATTTTTTAATTGTTTACCAAGACAATTAGATCGTGCAATTATATTTATACACTCGTTGCAGGAAATATAATGCCTATATTATTGTAAATAATCATGTGGTGTGAAAAGTAAAAGTGCAGTCAATTATAACATTTTGCATGAGTATTAACACGATTTTTTTTTTTTTTTTAAAGGCACTTTGTCAAATGTTCACATACAGGTTTTAAATATAAGTTTAAACAAAAACAACTACCGGTATCCTCTTATCTGTTTGCTTCATTAAAAAGGGATTAGTAAATAAATATTTTGTGTATTTACAACATTGCATAATATAAGATAATTATAACATTGATGTCAGATAGTTACAAATAATAAATGCACTTACCCTGTTAATTTCATCCTGCATTTTTCTCAGCTGCATGGACTGGCTCTCCAACATGTCTAGAAATATATTTGACACATTTAAATAAAAAATACACACTATAATCAATGCCTTAAACTTCATTCTGCAATTTAGTGAATTCAGAAAGCTGTTTTATAATACAAAATAAAAATGATAACAACAAGTAACTGTAATAACAAGGTTAAACAATACATCAAACACATCAGTACCTATATCAGTGACTTTGTGATCCTGCGATTCAAATTTTTCTTTTGGTTAGAGTTTTGAATATTTTGGAAGTGTATTATAAACTAATAATATCGTTTATTTTAATGGATATTTTACAAAACAAACGGCTACATTTGCAGTAAATACAGTCAAATACAGCATGTATACACGTTTGAGCTCAAATTGGATATTAAATTGTTCAAAAGAACTTTTTGGGCTGTTTGCTCCCAAAAACAGTATTAAAAATTATTGATTTTCCTTCAGTAAAGTTTTTGATTATCCATATAAATCTATTAGCTACTTTTCTATAATACAATCTGTAACAAAAATGAAAGTAACACAGAATAATGCTCCACAGAATAATAGCTTATTTAAATTGTTAAAGCAAATAATTTATAGATGTTATATTTTATAAAATAAAACATAAAACTTACTGTTATGTGTTACTTAAATCACTTAATTGAATAAAATGAAAACTTCACAAATCATGACCGCACAGAAAAGGTTTCAAATAACACGTAGTACTTAACTTATTTCACATACATATTGAACAAACTAATTGTAGTTAGTAATTTAAGTAAGTTAAAATCGGTGTCATTGAAATTCCAGCCGAGAATATCGGAAAACTGTGACAGAGGAATTTAAGGGTGGAGAAGCCACAACAACAACAACAACAGTAACTATAATTAGTGCTTGTCTAAGGCCAAAAAAAAATTGTATGTTTTGGGCAACGGTCTCAAAAAAGTTAGGTTACATACTAAGGGTAGAGATTTAGTTGTTTTTTTAAAAAACATTGAACATTTTCTAAAATCTGACGAATATGGATTTCACGGAAAACAATCATCGCTACAAACTTTAGGGTCGGGGTGGTTTTTGCTAGCTAGGGTAGGGTTGCCCGAAACACAGAAATATTTTTTGGCCTAATGCAATGACAATTTCATGTTCAGGTCAAATAATGAAACTCCTGCTTTAACGACATTTTTCCAGCACAACTATGTATGTAAAACAACACAGTCAATATACAAAAATCTGCATATAATGCTAATAAAGTACATAAAATATGTCGATTGCTAACTACAGGCCCAATGGCTATGAGAGTTCCCAATCTCAAACTTAGATTTAACATAAAGTATTGACCAACTAAGAACAAGGTGGCCACTGAAAGTCCGAAGCCAAATCCCTGATATTTTCCTTAATTTTCCCTGACCGAAATGTGATTTTCCCTGACATTTGTTGTCAGATTTCTCGCTCAATTGGCGCGTCCTGGTTGCAGTGTAAATCACTTTTTTGGAGGAAAATCATCCCTTTTAGCCTTTTCTGTGTCTGTTTCCTTTTTATTGTGCATGTAAATGATAATTTTATTGCCTTATTGTAAATACAGTCTATTCATTTATAAGATTCTAATTTCATTTTCTCTGTTTTGTATTTTTCATGTCTCTTTTGGTCAAATTCCCTGATTTTTCCCTGATTTTTTCAAAATTTCCAAATTCCCTGATTTTTCCCTGCAGGGAATTTTTTTCCCACTTTTCCCCAGTTTTTCAGGGTCAGTGGCCACCCTGAAGAAGATTGTAACATCAATTTGATGGCTTTGCACAAAAGTATGAATACTATTTATTTTATAAAACTTCAGGAATTATTATAGTTTAGCACTGAGTCAACAATTTATGAATGGTGAATTTAATTCGATAATAATTGTTACATTACTTTTGAGATTAAGACTGATCTTAAGATAATAGTCATGGGGCTAGACTTTAAACAGATGATATGAGGCGTGTCGTGGGAAAACCGGCCTTAATGCATGTGCGTAAAGTGTCGTCCCGGATCAGTCTGTGCAGACTGCACAGACTGATCCGGGACGACACTTTCCGCTTTAATGGTATGTTCTGTTTCAAGAAAGTCTCTTCTAAACATAAATTCACTGTAGGCGGAAAGTGCCGCTCAGGCTCATATGGGACGACACTTTACGCACAAACATTAAGCCTGGTTTTTTCCACGACACGACTCATATACAGTTATGCAATTGACAATTCTAAGTAATGACTGCTGCCATGAAGTCATGTATCTGTCAAAAAATGCACAAGTATTACAAAATAATAAAGGCAAGAAGTTAATCTGATATAAAAACACCAAAAATTATTCTGTGATAATTTGATTAGTTAGTGGGTTGCAGGGCCTTTTTACCTTCTAGGACAGGGCCCGAAACAAGGCATCATCCCCAATCAAAACGTCTTTAAAATCATGCACTTTTCTTCCAAAATAGACTTTGCACTTGAATTTTTTGTTCCCCTTTACCCAATTTGTTGTGATAATTTCCCCCAAAACCTAGGGTCAGGGCCCCTGGGTTGGGGGGGGGGGTAGGTTTTTTAAAATTATTTTTGGAAGTGGCACACAGTTATAAATTAGCTGACAGTGAGTAACTTTCACAGTAATAATGTGATTTTAACTAAACAAACAACACTTTTTCTTAGGCAATGACCCTCAAACAAAAGCTACTTTTTAAAAATCATCTTAAAAATACTGTATCATTATGATATAATTATATTTTAAATATATAAGAATACATGTTCTAGCATTACCACTACTACCTGCTTCATAAATATATACATCTAATGTAAATTTAACTTTTGAACTTAGAAAACAAAATCACATACTGAAACGTTGTTTTTTTATCGCACAAAAACCGGAATGTCGGATTACTTATATATAATATGTAAAACACATAATTGTGGCTTTTTTCTTTAAATCATTGTTTCACAGTAAGCATATATATTGCATTATGATTAAACAGCTTTTGTTTTCTAAGCATTATTATGATATCTGTGATTAATGCCGCAGCTATTTAAGCACACTGCTCAATGAATTTACTAAGAAAATTATATGAATAAGGCTCTGAAATTAATGCAGTTATTTCAAAACAGCCTGTTACGTTATGTATATATTATTAATATGAAGGTCTTTGGAAACTTTTGTGACAATGATTAAAAGAGCATTATTTTATATATAGCACAGAGGAAGCATTACTATTTGAAAGGCTCTGGGAATTAAAACTTTTTGTATTCTCTAATGTAAGATCTGTAACATTCAATAAACCTATGTAAATCAAGTTTTTTTTCTATGTAAAACGTGTATCATTTAGCTTTACAAACCATGCCCCACAGTATGGCTCATTAAGCATGATACATAATGGAATCCCAATATAACTTAATAAGTTAGCATGATAAATCATAGTATAATGATATCCTAGTATAACATGGACTATTAAGCATGATAAATGCATACATGGCATCCCAGTATGATAAGGATCATTTAGCATGATACATCATGGTATCCCAGTATGATATGGATCATTTAGCATGATACATCATGGTATCCAAATCATTAAGCATGATACATCATGGTATTCCAGTATGATATGGATCATTAATCATGATACATCATGGTATCCCAGTTTGATATGGATCATTAAGCATGATACATCATGGTATCCCAATCATTAAGCATGATACATCATGGTATCCCAGTATGATATGGATCATTTAGCATGATACATCATGGTATCCAAATCATTAAGCATGATACATCATGGTATTCCAGTATGATATGGATCATTTAGCATGATACATCTTGGTATCACAGTATGATATGGATCATTTAGCATGATACATCATGGTATCCAAATCATTAAGCATTATACATCATGGTATTCCAGTATGATACATCATGGTATCCCAGTATGATATGGATCATTTAGCATGATACATCATGGTATCCAAATCATTAAGCATGATACATCATGGTATTCCAGTATGATATGGATCATTTAGCATGATACATCATGGTATCCCAGTATGATATGGATCATTTAGCATGATACATCATGGTATCCAAATCATTAAGCATGATACATCATGGTATTCCAGTATGATACGGATCATTTAGCATGATACATCTTGGTATCACAGTATGATATGGATCATTTAGCATGATACATCATGGTATCCAAATCATTAAGCATGATACATCATGGTATCCCAGTATGGTATGGATCATTTAGCATGATACATCATGGTATCCAAATCATTAAGCATGATACATCATGGTATTCCAGTATGATATGGATCATTAAGCATGATACAGCATGGTATCCAAATCATTAAGCATGATACATCATGGTATTCCAGTATGATATGGATCATTAATCATGATACATCATGGTATGCCAGTATGATATGGATCATTAAGCATGATACATCTTGGTATCCAAATCATTAAGCATGATACATCATGGTATCCCAGTATGATATGGATCATTTAGCATGATACATCATGGTATCCAAATCACTAAGCTTGATACATCATGGTATCCCAGTATGATATGGGTCATTTAGCATGATACATCATGGTATCCCAGTATGATATGGATCATTAAGCATGATACATCATGGTATCCCAGTTTGATATGGATCATTTAGCAATATACATCATGGTATCCCAGTATGATATGGATCATTTTGCATGATACATCATGGTATCCCAGTATGATATGGATCATTTAGCATGATACATCATGGTATGCCAGTATGATATGGATTATTAAGCATGATACATCATGGTATCCCAGTTTGATATGGATAATTTAGCATGATACATCATGGTATCCCAGTATGATATGGATAATTTAGCATGATACATCATGGTATCCCAGTATGATATGGATCATAAAGCATGATACATCATGGTATCCCAGTTTGATATGGATCATTTAGCATGATACATCATGGTATCCAAATCATTAAGCATGACACATCATGGTATCCCAGTATGAAATGGATAATTTAGCTTGATACATCATGGTATCCCAGTATGATATGGATCATTTAGCATGATACATCATGGTATCCAAATCATTAAGCATGATACATCATGGTATCCCAGTATGATATGGATCATTTAGCATGATACATCATGGTATCCAAATCATTAAGCATGATGCATCATGGTATCCCAGTATGATATGGATCATTTAGCATGATACATCATGGTATTCCAGTATGAAATGGATCATTTAGCATTATACATCATGGTATCCCAGTATGATATGGATCATTTAGCATGATACATCATGGTATCCCAGTATGATATGGATCATTAAGCATGATACATCATGGTATTCCAGTATGATATGGATCATTTAGCATGATACATCTTGGTATCCCAGTTTAATATGGATCATTAAGCATGATACATCATGGTATCCCAGTATGATATGGATCATTAAGCATGATACATCATGGTATCCCAGTTTGATATGGATCATTAAGCATGATACATCATGGTATCCCAGTATGATATGGATCATTAAGCATGATACATCATGGTATCCCAGTTTGATATGGATCATTAAGCATGATACATCATGGTATCCAAATCATTAAGCATAATACATCATGATATTCCAGTATGATATGGATCACTAAGCATGATACATCATGGTATCCCAATCATTAATCATGACACATCATGGTATCCCAGTATAATATGGATCATTTAGCATGATGCATCTTGGTATCCCAGTGTGATAGGATCATTTAGCATGAAACATCATGGTATCCCAGTGTGATATGGGTCATTTAGCATGAAACATCATGGTAACCCAGTGTGATATGGGTCATTTAGCATAAAACATCATGGCATCCCTATATGGAATATTTTTACATGTATAAAACGGTAATTGTAGTATCAGAGTTTGATATGGATCATTTAGCGAAAAAATGTATACAATATGGAATCCCTGATTATAGTATGATAACTGAATTGTTCAGCATGATATATAATAGTATAACAGTAAGATATGGAACAATTCTTATGAAACAATCCCAGTATCACAGTTTGATATAGATCATTGACGATGATAATTTGTAGTATCAGATTACGATCTGGATCATTTAATATGAATTTGTGAATTATGACAGTATCTCCGTAAAACAGAAATCTATTAGCATTAAAACTTTATGGTATCCTAGATTTAGATGGATCATTAAGCGTGATCATGACATGAATAGATGGTTCCCTTGCGTTTTCTCACTAAGATGTAGTAAGAAAAACAAGAAGACCTACCACTGAGTTTTTTCGATTGTTCTGAAAACAGAGACAATAGAAAACTGTGTTAGAAAGCTGTTAGAAGTAACACTTGGGAAATTTATTCCAGGACATTTTTAATAATAAAATATAACTGGTTTGGAAGGTAAGAAGCCAAATTGTGTTTGATTTAAATTTTGTGTTTTAATTTCTTGAAATAATCAAACATGTTTGTTACTGAAAAAATATGTGATACGCTTTTACTAAGGTATTTAAAACAATTTTTGATAATCAATTTTCTATTTAAAAAACCCCATTAAATTTGTTAGTCGAGAGAAGTTTAAATTTACAATATTTAAGGTTTTTTTACTTGCTTGATACACATAATAGTTCAAAAACAGTTTTTTGTACGAAAAATTAATGTCATCAAGTTTCAAAAAAAAAGAAGAAGAAAAATAGCGTGCAGTATGTCAACTAAGCTGCTACGCACTCAGTGCTTGACAGTCAGCGAAAAACCACATACCCATTTTATCATTCTGAGCGTCATTGCGAGTTTCACGATTTGTGCTGAAGCGTCGCTTGCTTTCAAGCTGATCAAGATTAAGACGGAGCTCCTCGATCTCGCGTTCTTGTTGCCTAAGCAAATCTGAAGCAAGTAGTAAAGACTGGTTGCTTTAGACTATGCTGCAGACACTTTTTTGGAACCCCAAGAAAACCATTGACCCAAAACTGCTTTTTCTTGTTAAATAAAAAAAACCTCATTAACTTGTTCTTGCAATGTATATATAGTTACATTTAAAAAAATCAACATACCTTTGTTTTTCTTGGTTTTTTTTCTCTCAAAATATAAAAAACAATTACAAAAATCAAATATAAAAAAATACAAAAAAGTAGTTCACATTCCAATTGATAATCTAATTGTATGATTACATGTCTTATAAACTAAAATAACTAAAGAACACTGTCCTCCAATTTTGTGCTCCTACCTACATGACGTACTGTACATGCATTGCATAGAAAGGCTACTCTATTAATAGAGGTTACATTCCACCATTGCAGAATCTTCTGTGTGACCCAGAAGAAAATGATGATGATTAACCATGAACAAACAAAAAGAATCCATTCCATAAAATGTTTAAACATTGTACAACATGACTTTTGTGTGTAGCATACAGATACAGAAACAAGAAGACATAATAACTGATCATTGGTCATAAAACAGGCTCTGTGCAAGCAAATAATTATGTCATTTTTTTTCCCATTGTTTTGTAGTCCTATAAAATATTTTTGATAAATTTCATTACATTTTCTTCATAACATTTTTCAATTTTCCATGTCAAATATTTTAAACATTGTTTTTTTTGTTTCAGTAATAAATAATAAGCCTCAATTTTCAAACATTGTACCAGTTTTACTACTGTTTCCATTGCAATTAAGCTCTTAAAAAAATCGTCGGCATCCAATTTGCTACTACTCTAACATCTGGATATGCACAAAAGAAAAGCTAAAAGTACCTAAAGGAAAAGATATAAAGACACAAACAAAAACCAACAACAAGTTTCTGTGTAGATGCAACTGACAATAACAGTTTACGTGTCATACCATGGTTTCGACGTCCGAAACTATCCGAATATGACGTTTTTAAAGGCATGGTAGCTGCCCGCACAATGGCTATGAAAAATTTCAGTTATACAAAATTAAACATACAATCATGTTAACCATACCACAGACTAACTACAAGCTTCAATGTCAACAAAAATAAATAAATATGTAAATAAAAACATTGTAATTCTATGTTAGTTTTTCTTCTCTATATGGCCTTATTAAATACGCATTTTTATTAAAACTGAATTAAATTACACATGGAACCTGTGTTGTTTTTTTCATTATTAATTTACTTATTAGCATCTAAGGGTGAAATAAATAGAGAAGGTATTTAGTATTACCACAAAACTACCAGATTTAAACACTAACATCAATGTGAACAACCTTGCCCTAGGTTAGGCTCCAAAAACCAATATACCATTCAATTCTGGTTTTGTGCTAAGTTGAAAACATTCTTGCATACATTAAAATGTATTAATGTAGAATTTCTGTATTCAAACTGCATTTAAACCTTGCAATATTTTAGACATTCAAAAAACTCAGTCCACATTTTCTTGTGATAAATATGCATTTGTGTTAAGTCATACTGACCCAAAACCACTCTCTTAGCCAATGATAATAATTAATATTCATAGGAATTAATTGAAGTGTGTATGTACAATCATTATTTTCAAAATAAGCAGCTGAAAGTTAAAATATATTTGGAAAGCATACAAACAATCTTAATCTTTTCGAAGGAAACACTAAAATATCGAATAAATCAACGAATATGAGTGTCGACTTTTGCATCATTTGTTAGTGTTGTGTAACCTAGAACAACTGTCGAGTCAACATATGAGGCGTGTTGTGGGAGGCGTGTTTTGGGACTTAATGCATGTGCGTATAGTGTCGTCCCGGATTAGACTGTGCAGTGGATTTATGTTTAGAACAGACTACCTTGAAACATAAAATACTATAAACGCTTAAAGTGCCGTCCTGGATTAGCCTGTGCAGACTGCGCAGGCTAATCCGAGACAACACTTTACGCACATGCATTAAGCCCAGTTTTGCCATGAAACGCCTCATATATACATGTATTGGAGTTTCCAGCTTTACAGCCAAAAACTAGATTAAGATTAACAAGGCAGTCCCAAGGACAGCTATATCCCCCGCCGTGATCCTTCATTAGATTTTAAAGGTGACTTTGAAGTATCACACTGACCTTAATCAGTTTAATGAAAATTCCTTAACAGGTATAGGGGATATGGAGCGGACACAAAAAACGGACATGAAAATGGAGGCTAAAAAATTTAACCTTAAAGCGTTACCTTGACCTTAAGCTGGCGTGAAAGGCCCATGCCTTCTGCACATCGTCTCAATGACCTAAACATTTGAGCTAAGTTTCATCAAAATCCTTCAAAAGGCATAGGAAATGTGGAGCGGACACGAAATGGAGCTAGAATATTTTACCTTCAAGTGTGACCTTGACCTTGAGCCGGCGTGACTGACTCATGCCTTCTGCACGTCGTCTCAATGACCTAAACATTTGAGACAAGTTTCATGAAAATCCTTCTAAGGGTATAGGAGATATGGAGTGGACACGAAAATGGAGGCTCGAATATTTGACCTTCAAGTGTGACCTTGACCTTGAGCCGGCGTGACTGGCTCATGCCTTCTGCACATGGTCTCAATGACCTAAACATTTGAGCCAAGTCTCATGAAAATCCTTCAAAGGGTATAGGAGATAAGGAGCGGACACGAAAATGGAGGCTCGAATATTTGACCTTCAAGTGTGACCTTGACCTTGAGCTGGCGTGACTGACTCATGCCTTCTGTATATCGTCTCAATGACCTAAACATTTCAGCCATGTTTCATGAAAATCCTTCAAAGGGTATAGGAGATATTGAGCCGACATGAAAATGTTACGGACAGACTGACGGACGGACAGACAGACGGATGGACGGACTAAGGGCATTCCTATAACCCCCCTCCCACTTCGCGGCGGGGGATTAAAAAGTAGATAATTATGTGTTTTACAACAATGGTTCTTATTAACTTTTCTGTAAATTTCAAATTGAAGTATATGGTGATTAACTATATAATGTTGTTTTAATTTATGTCAATATGTCTGTTGTCAGATCCGACATACACTCTTTAAAGTTTGAAACCTTCAAGTTCATCTTAAAGTACAAAGTTTTATCTTTTATTCAGTTCGAGTATGAAGCAAAGCAGAAATTGTAAATCTGTGCAATTTTAATAGTCAATTGACTAATTAAATATCAGTAAATATTATAGTAATATAAATTTTGACTGGTCTTAAGATGTTCATGCAGTTATTTCTCAGATATAACTGTACTGTATAACATTGTTAGTAATACAAAATATACATGCAAATACCCAACTCCAGTGTATGGTATAGTACATGCAAAATATTTGTGTATGCTTCCAAAAAATATGGGCAAAATTGGTACCAATGGTTCAAAAGAATGACATATTGACCAAGACAGGATCATTTTTATTTGTTTGTATATTCTGTTTTTCTTTATTGTGTTCTTTTGAGACACATATTTTTGTAAAAATGTGAACATGTATCGTTCGTTCCATTATGATGTGTAATA
This sequence comes from Congeria kusceri, assembly GCA_027627225.1. Classification (NCBI taxonomy): domain Eukaryota; kingdom Metazoa; phylum Mollusca; class Bivalvia; order Myida; family Dreissenidae; genus Congeria; species Congeria kusceri. The sequence continues at coordinate 61,993,670 of CM051030.1, forward strand.
TAATTCCATTATGATCTGTAATAACACTTAATGTATTCTTAAAACGTTATTACTAAGCAAACTGAAGGCTTATTTTTGTAAAAACGTGAACATGTATCGTTCGTTCCATTATGATGTGTAATATAATTCCATTATGATCTGTAATAACACTTAATGTATTCTTAAAACGTTATTACTAAGCAAACCGAAGGCTTGTTATAAAATGATTTGCCAGGGCCATCTATCCCTGTCACTGTTTTTTTTTATAATTGAATTTTACTAGATTCTAATACAAAATGTCTGCCAGTTTCTAAAATACCATAAAATACCACCAGTCTTTTTGCATGATCTCTGGTTATGGTCTTTTAAAGTCTTACAATAAATACATACAAGGCATGTCGTGGGAAAACCCGGCTAAATGCATGAGCATGAAGTGTCGTCCCGGATCAGCCTGTGCAGTCCGCACAGGCACCGGCTGATCCAGGACAGCACTTTCCGCATACAGTGTATTTATGTTTAGAAGAGACTTTCTTGAAACACAAAATACCATAAAAGCGGAAAGTTTTTGCGTCCTGGATGAGCCTGTGCTGACTGCACAGGCTGATCCGGGACAACACTTTATGGACGTACATTAAGCCCGGTTTTACACATGCATTGAACAAGATGCGTTTAATAGGGGTTCTCGGTTATCAACATCTTTTAACGTTATATTTTACCATTGCTACGCATTTCTCGTTTTAAATGGTGCTCTTCCAACACTTGATCAATGTCTGATTTCTTCTCTATATAGAAAATTCAAAACAGTTGCATTTAGTTGTTTTCAAGCAAAATATTTCCTTTTTTTGATTGTACAAACTTACCAAAAAAAGCAGCTCTTTTTAATTATTTTTCATGTTTTTTTTATAATTCATATTAAGGACTTACATAATATTCAACAACAAAAACAATGTATATGTAATGTATAATTATAATTTAAATGTCCCTGTTGAATGATGTATTACACTTTAAAAACTACATTAAACCACCATTTAAATTAATAGCATTGCAGAAGAAAGAAATTTTCTTTAGATCTAAAAAATACAAACAATTTCAAAAAACAATAATTAATAATTCTAATATTTTTGTACATTTAAATTCACTTCTACATAGTAAATAATATTTTAACCCATTAACTTGTAGTTTAACAGTCACCCACTAATTACCAATAGGTCTTATACTTTAACATTAAACCACCAAGTAAAATTTTAATCACATACCTGCATTATCGTAAATATCCATTTTTTTAATTACACCGCTATTAAATTCAATACACAAAAAAATAAATGTACAATCCTTTCTCCAAATATCGACCTCTGCTTCAACTTATTTTTTTTAACACTGACACTGCCACCCCCTACGTCCAGTAGTTAACTTCACCTAGGATTTCCAATGTTTTGTAAATATTGTGTGATCAAACATGGGCATGTTCGGGCATATTTGCTCTCTCTATTCTTCTGCTCCTATATATTGCAAATACCCTTAAGCTGATAATACTCCCAGTAATCGAAACAGGGAAAATTGAAGGCCTTAAACAGGAATGCTTTCTTAAGTGTTTGCCCTGGGCGTTAAAAATAGCCATACACTTTAAGCATGTGTTTGTGTTTAATCATATTAAAACGGTCTGCGGCGTCACTAACATTCTTTTGAAAGTGTTACAGACAATGCACAAACTTTTGATTGCTCTATGATCGTATAACAACGCCATAAAAATACCAAAAATAAAATAATATTTCTTAAATAATTGTTTATCACAGAACATAATGTCATAACAAGCTTCCTTAATAATATTTTATACTAAAATAAACAACAAAAAATAACGAAAACTTACATTCAATACAATTATAATGAAAGATTTTAATATTTATTGGATTTTACCAATGAAACTCATTTCTTTTTTATAATAAACAAAATTTTTGTTTCACTTAATTTGTTTTAAAATAATAATGATAATAATAATAATAATAATAATTTATCACATTGATTTTAAATTTACTTTTTGTCAATTTCTGTTAGTACTGGTAAGTATGGTTACAGTGGTTATTTGTTAAGTTTATTAAATGTTACAATTTATACCCCGTGAACAAACACAAATATTCTGTGGTTTAGAGAAATTAAACTTAAAACAATGTTCCTACCTTCCTTCCGTTCTGGAAAACCATTTCGAGGCTGAAAAAAATGAAATAGATACAAAATTCTGGGGCGTAAAGTGGGACAAAATTATCCCTCATTTTTTTTTTTTTTTTCTCTTTTGGTAAACAAAAAAATACAAATAGTTAAATAGTCCTATTGAAACTCTTTCTTTATATATTTAACTTTCAAAAACAATACCATAATAGATTTGCTCTAGATAGTATAATGGTCAATTATTTTGTTTTAAGTTTGAAAACAAACCCACTCCTACACAGTAACTGAATATTTATTTAAAACCACACTTATTACTAAGATAAGAACAGTATACCTGGTCCATGCTGGAGCGGGTCCTGTCAATATCTGCAAGTAAAATATCATATAGTGGAATATATTCAGAAAACAATATATGCCAAACAAATACAAGGATAAGTACAATTATATTATATTATAATTGTAACATATTATATATTATGTATATTATATATTAATATATGAACTGATATTACATAATGCGATAAATTTTAGGTTACAGAGTTTTTTTCCTGCATTTTTTTATGTAATGAAAAGTGTACCTATAGGGTATGATTACTGTATATTATTACAGAAAAGAACATTACATAAAATGATACAAAGAACAACAACATTTTAAACATTTATTGTAAGTTCTATTAGTTCAGCTTAAATAACATACTTTATTTTACTGTAAAGAACTACATTGAATTTGTTTTATTTCATTTTATTTTCAAGCATAAGTTTGAAGTTCAGCTATACCTCTGTTTTCGTCACCATATCTGGCCTGAAATATAAAAATACGCAATTAAATACATACCATGAAAAAATATCAAAACAATTTTAATGCATTAAAACACAGACTATACGAAAGAAAAAATATCTCGTAGATGAAGAAAAATTTGTAAGACCTCCTAGTATTTAAATAATGCCTGATCCACATTACTGAACAATAATTTGAAATTATTATTATTAATAATTAGAAACAAACAAAACAAAAAACAAAAAAATTAATGTCAAATATGCAAAAGCAAAATATTACAACAGAAACAATGCTTAATAATAATACATAGCTGAAATAATTAATAAAATATTAAGGACAAACCTAATAACACAGGTTAGTAATATATAGGCAGCCCAAGATTCGATATAGAACATTGGTATAAATAAGAAAATATTGACATATGCTTGGCAAAAAATATCATATTCCACATTCGAATTGAACATCGCATGACCTCCTCAAAGCGTGAACTCGTCATCTGCAATGGTCAAGTGGCCAATAAGCCACATACCGTATATTCCTAATACCCCCCCTCACCCCCCAGGGGCCTTACATTATGAGTCCAGTTCTTATCATTCATATACCACGTTAAAGAAAACATAATGTGACTGTGTAGCTAGCTCATTCATATACCACGTTAAAGAAAACATAACGTGACTGTGTAGCTAGCTCATTCATATACCACGTTAAAGAAAACATAACGTGACTGTGTAGCTAGCTCATTCATATACCACGTTAAAGAAAACATAACGTGACTGTGTAGCTAGCTCATTCATATACCACGTTAAAGAAAACATAACGTGACTGTGTAGCTAGCTCATTCATATACCACGTTAAAGAAAACATAACGTGACTGTGTAGCTAGCTCATTCATATACCACGTTAAAGAAAACATAACGTGACTGTGTAGCTAGCTCATTCATATACCACGTTAAAGAAAACATAATGTGACTGTGTAGCTAGCTCATTCATATACCACGTTAAAGAAAACATAACGTGACTGTGTAGCTAGCTCATTCATATACCACGTTAAAGAAAACATAACGTGACTGTGTAGCTAGCTCATTCATATACCACGTTAAAGAAAACATAACGTGACTGTGTAGCTAGCTCATTCATATACCATGTTAAAGAAAACATAACGTGACTGTGTAGCTAGCTCATTCATATACCACGTTAAAGAAAACATAACGTGACTGTGTAGCTAGCTCATTCATATACCACGTTAAAGAAAACATAACGTGACTGTGTAGCTAGCTCATTCATATACCACGTTAAAGAAAACATAACGTGACTGTGTAGCTAGCTCATTCATATACCACGTTAAAGAAAACATAATGTGACTGTGTAGCTAGCTCATTCATATACCACGTTAAAGAAAACATAATGTGACTGTGTAGCTAGCTCATTCATATACCACGTTAAAGAAAACATAATGTGACTGTGTAGCTAGCTCATTCATATACCACGTTAAAGAAAACATAATGTGACTGTGTAGCTAGCTCATTCTGATACCACGTTAAAGAAAACATAATGTGACTGTGTAGCTAGCTCATTCATATACCACGTTAAAGAAAACATAATGTGACTGTGTAGCTAGCTCATTCATATACCACGTTAAAGAAAACATAATGTGACTGTGTAGCTAGCTCATTCTGATACCACGTTAAAGAAAACATAATGTGACTGTGTAGCTAGCTCATTCTGATACCCCGTTAAAGAAAACATAATGTGACTGTGTAGCTAGCTCATTCTGATACCACGTTAAAGAAAACATAATGTGACTGTGTAGCTAGCTCATTCATATACCACGTTAAAGAAAACATAATGTGACTGTGTAGCTAGCTCATTCATATACCACGTTAAAGAAAACATAATGTGACTGTGTAGCTAGCTCATTCTGATACCACGTTAAAGAAAACATAATGTGACTGTGTAGCTAGCTCATTCTGATACCACGTTAAAGAAAACATAAAGTGACTGTGTAGCTAGCTCATTCTGATACCATGTTAAAGAAAACATAACGTGACTGTGTAGCTAGCTCATTCTGATACCACGTTAAAGAAAACATAATGTGACTGTGTAGCTAGCTCATTCTGATACCATGTTAAAGAAAACATAATGTGACTGTGTAGCTAGCTCATTCTGATACCATGTTAAAGAAAACATAATGTGACTGTGTAGCTAGCTCATTCTGATACCATGTTAAAGAAAACATAACGTGACTGTGTAGCTAGCTCATTCTGATACCATGTTAAAGAAAACATAATGTGACTGTGTAGCTAGCTCATTCTGATACCATGTTAAAGAAAACATAACGTGACTGTGTAGCTAGCTCATTCATATACCATGTTAAAGAAAACATAATGTGACTGTGTAGCTAGCTCATTCATATACCATGTTAAAGAAAACATAATGTGACTGTGTAGCTAGCTCATTCTGCTTTTTGCATTGAGTGTTTAAAGCAAAATGAGGGCATTAATCAGACAGGAAGGTTTGGGTATTATTAATTAGGGTGGGGGCATTAAAAGACAGGAAGGTTTGGGTATTATTAATTAGGGTGGGGATATTAATCAGACAGGATAAAATTTAACAGCTCTTGGGGCTATGTGCCATTATGAACTACAGTGAAAGCGGAATAGCTATATTCCGACTAGTCCATTATGAACTACAGTGAAAGCGGAATAGCTGTATTCCGACTAGTCCATTATGAACTACAGTGAAAGCGGAATAGCTATATTCCGACTAGTTGCGGAAGCTATGTGTGTAAATAACAATGCTAAGTGTAACTATACTATAAACAACATTGCCACTACAAGCATAAACGGCTGTTAGACAATATTAAACATTTCTCTTCTGTTTGTGTAGTTTCAACAATAAGTCACCAAGATTAACTAATATGTAACTTAAATAGCATTTTTTTTTATTTTTAGACAAGTATTAGTTTACTTTGTAATGCACTGCATCACAAATTGGATGTTTTCATACCTTTATAAAATGTACAAGAAAGTACAACAATGGCAAAAACAAAATACGTGGCGCGTGGCGAGAAAACCGGTCTTAATGCATGTGCGTAAAGTGTCGTCCCGGATTAGCCTGTGCAGTCTGCACAGGCTAATCCAGGACGGCACTTTCCGCCTACAGTGGATTTATGTTTAGAAGAGACTTCCTTGAAACAGAAAATACCATACAAGCGGAAAGTGCCATCCTGGATTAGCCTGTGCGGTTTTCTCACGACGCGCCACAATTTTTTATTAGAACATAATTAATGCCAAGACAATTGCAATACAAGATGGCACACTGTGACATAATACATCTGAAACATGATTTAAGCATTAAACATACTACATATATCGATAAATGACATCTCTACTCGCTAAATGTTGTAGCTCAGCCATTCAAGCGTGATTATTTTTCTATATACCTTCGATCTATTACTCTTAAAGGTCATTGGCTCATCTGGAACTTTGTCATCAAATGTCAAATCCAGCTGTTTATAGACAATAACACAACTGTCTTAAAAATCGAATTCCAGACGTAAACAAACACAAGTATTTGGAACTACACTTTCCCAATGATCATTCTATGCTAGGTAATAACTTAAAAAAACAACACTATATTTACTGAGTCATTTCTGATACAGATTTTCATATCAGATTACGCAATTTAACATGTGACTGCCCAGTAGTGACGAAAAGCAAACTCTTCTTCACAACACCCCAACATTTGAGGGGCATCGTGGGAAAACCGGACTTAATGCATGTGCGTAAAGTGTCGTCCTGGATTAGCCTGTGCAGACTGCACAGGCTAATCCGGGATGGCACTTTCCCCCTTTGTGGTATTTTCTGTTTCAAGGAAGTCTCTTCTAAACATAAATTCACTGTAGGCGGAAAGTGCCGTCCTGGATTAGCCTGTGCGGACTGCACAGGCTAATCCGGGACGACACTTTACGCACATGCATTAAGACCGGTTTTCTCACGACGCGCCACATTTATATACAGTACAATATTGTTACTACAACACTGATTCCCAGTAAACTTGCTAAGCAATAGAATTAAGATCCATTTCGTGAAACAACAAAACTTACTCCATTCCTCATTTTGTAGTCCTAGTAATACAGAATGATAAAAAAGTTGACAAATTGTTGTAAAATACTAAGCCACAGCTTTTCAATTAAATTATAGTGTTCTTAATTGTTATTAAAATCATTTAAACACGTTGTAAGCTGCAGATTTCAGATACAAATGCTTAAGTTTATTGTTGGTGAATTTGCAGACAATGTCGTGAAGATTTATTTTAGTAAAAAAAACGATGTCACTAACTTTAAGCTCAAGAAAAATGTGATGACACTGATGGGTAAAATTAATGTGAAACACATTTTACAACTCCATTAACAAAAACTATTTCTGAATCTTTCTAATTCATTTCAATGCATTCTAATGTAACTACTGCTGCCGAACATCAAAACCACAAACACGAAAGAATGTCAACTGTTTTGGACCATCACCAGAGTTTGGTAAGCGAAAACTGTAACCTCGCTGTAGGAATTAATAGAGCCCACTGCACAATCTAACAATTAATGGAGTTAGTTCCCTTGACTTGAAACACCTGAACATTTCATTGACTCATGCGGATTGGTTATTTTCATAAAAATGCATTTTTCTTTCAACATGACCCATTCAACTGATGACAATTACTGATGCAACTATACCACCCAGTGCTTTACTGAGTATTTAAGAAATACAAAAATTATTACATTATTTTATTGCTTAGAATTAAATAATATTCTAACAATTTACATAATTTATATTGCTTTGTAATAAACAAAAACTTTAACAATTACCATTAACTACAATCATTTAAGTTTCTCTTCCGTATAAAACCTTAAGGCTAAAGAGATGTTTCAAAGACTATCCCTATTTTGATTTTCCAATCAACAATTGCTAGTTTACAATAAAGGGAGGTAATTATTGATGTTCTAATGTTACTCCAGGAAAATTTATGTGAATGGTTACACTTTTTTGGAATCTTGAAGGGAGGACGATATTAATGTTCAAATGTTTCTAAAAGGAAAATCATTGTGGATGATTATAATGGGTATAAAAGTCATCCCACATACTTTTTTTCTGAATTCACGCTTTATATTACATAATTATGCAATATCCAAAATATGAAGTACCACAATTATCTATATTGTGCTGTACGATACACAATTATGTGATATAAAAAATGTAGGTAAGTACAGCAAATGAGTGAATTATTGTTGATGTTGTTGTTTTTTAAAGAAAAAAAAATCAACAATCTCAAAATCTGGATTGTGGAATAACTTTTATTAAAGGACTGAGGATTGATAATGAAAAAGGAAATTTATGTGCGGTCATACTAACCCCTGGATCAGAATATTTTGGCGTATTTGGGGGCTTATTCATTTGATGCTCGGTAAACACTTTTTTCCTATTATCCGCCTATGTAAGAAAAACAAAAAATATTGATTCTTTGAACTTCTTTAGGTTTGATTACCAGTAAGACGCAATCGAAATGACGTTAACTTCGTAACACCTACAGCGACTAACAATTGCGAAACACAAAATATAAATACCACATGAAATCATCCTTATTATAAAAATACACAATAAAAATATAAATGATATTTATCATCCTAGTAAAAAATTAATATTACAATTAAGTAGCTCACAAAATGTTAAAAAACATTACAGACTATCAACATTAAAACTACAACACTATATCATAAGACTCACAAGATTTGTATCAGATAAAGAAATTTACTTTTTCATAATCAAAGAAATCCACTCAAACCTTCCTAAAAACCATACACAAGTGAAAGAGAAATGACATCTGAGAAAGAAGGGGGTATGGGCAAAGGGTTGCATTCCAACTTGCAAAAGACCCGCACACATTAATTCCTGGCAATCTAAGGGCGCTGTCACACTGTGGCTACGAGTTCTCACAATTTTAACTTGCCTACTGGCCTACTGTTGTGTAGATCTTGTACACATGTCGTTCTATGTCGCAATGATGTCTTCTTATGTTGCCGTAAGACCTTTAAAATTATCACCGCTTCTAGGGGACTTTTTTTTTCTTGTACGTGTCGAAGGAATCTCGCGCACTCTCCAACACATTCCATAGACATGTCTTCCCTTGTCATAGCGTTTTGCCGTATATTATCGTTTTACGACATAGTACGAGTTTGCTGGGAGTTTGGGAGACTTGCCTATGACATCTGCTGGTGCACATGTTGTCACAAGTCAGACAGACTCGTCCACACTCGTACATTCTCGAAGACAAGTCTTCGATTATCGAACACATATGGTACGCATATCATACTAATATGTTGAAGAGACCTCTAACAAATGTCGTTTTGAAACAATTTTGCTACCAATTCGTCCACTTATAACTCGCCAGAACTCGTAGAAAACTGGAAGCTCAAATTTGCCACAGTGTGACAGGGCCTTAAAGGCTTTGTGTGACGGTGACCTTCCAAGTTGAATGATGGGGCTCAAGCAAGATGAAGAACCAACCTTATGCCGACATACCCACATACCAATAGATGAAGACAAGAATTGGAACATTTCACATGTACCAAACAAATAGAAAAAAAGAATAGGGTTGCTTGTGTTAAATGTGCTTTAGGGAAAATGAGGTGGTAAAATTGCTGAAATGAAGAATGGTATCAGCAGATGTGTAAACTTCAGCTACTGTTACAAAAAAAATTGGCAATTATTCTATGCATACACTGCTATTTTATGTTATTATTGTCTGCTTTCAAACCATCTTTTTTTCTGCAAAGCTACCTAAGTAACGTTTAAATGTCTGACTTGAGCAATCATGTTCAAGGCTTATAACTATAGTAATTAAAGTGAGATTTTGATTCATTATTATTCACTATGTTAAGGTGAGTATATGGAGGATGACGTAATTCATGACAATGTTAAGTGAGTATGTACGATTGTTTATATCAATCATTTTCAATATAAGCAGTCGCAAATGATAAAATAACTTAAAATCAGATAGAAAAACATAAACGTAATGAATGAAACAATAAACTTTCTAATGAATAAACGAACATGTATGCTTCGTTTATTAGTGTTGTGTAACCTGAAACAGCTATCGAATAAGGATATATACATGTATTTGAGTTTTCGCTGTACAGTCAAAAACTATTTTGTGATTAACAAACAAGTAAACTATTGTTTTTACAGCAGTGGTTCTTCTTAACCTTTCTTTCATTTTAAGTCGACGTTTATGTTAATTAACTGTATTGAATTGTTTTATTTATTCCACTACGTCTGTTGAAAGATCGTGCATACACACTTTAAAGGCTTATAAAAAATGAAAATGGCAATAATGCTGGTTGTCATTTCTTCTTAATACTTTACTAAAAGTGGTGAAAGGTATACTTAAAGAAGCAAGTGCAACTTTTATTATTGTCTAACAAACATTTCATCAATATTGATCACAATTTATGGGAAATTGACATGTCTCCGTGAATTTGAAATACGTACTATGATAAATACAAAAGCAGTACTACTTATCACCATTTTTATCACTTTATAATGTAGTATAAATCAAATATATCAAGACACGTTAGTTGATATTTATGGATAAAGATGTTGGAACAAGGTGAAGAGTCCTCAAGTATTTATTTATGACTAATTAAAGATAAAAACATGTTAGCATTTGCGGATACTCCGAAACATAGAACAAACAGAATGCAAATCGAGATGTCATAGAGGGGGTGGGTTACTAATGAAACAGACACTGAGATAAATGCGCAAGACAAGTGTCATTGAACTGTTAATAAATTCATCACTTGCTGACCACGTAAGTAGACACTACAAATGATAAATTATTTGAAAATTCCCACCCATTTATATGTTGTAAATGTTCAATCTCAAGAATTTTCAATAATATTGATGAACTTTATTTAACTATATACTTTATACCTGTACATGCCTACATGCTTTCTCTTATATTCCTGTACACTAATGCGATACTGTTGAAACATAATTTTATTTCACAATGGTAGCAAACATATCAACAACACTTTGTGGAAGAATTAAGGAAAAATGAATAAGGGATATGTATTTCAACAAATTATACACCCAATCAACCAGAACCAGTAGTTCTGGGAATTTAAAATTACCAAAACTCCTTAGCAATATAATTAGGAAACGAAGTAAAATGTTCATTCTGGATGAGCCCACACAACCAAACACACACAAATAAAGTAAAATTCAAAAGTATCAAAATGACATCCATTTTATGTGGTAACCATGGAAACAGAGGGGGTAAGGGTCAAGGTCAAACTTACACCCCTTGGTGCCCCTCCACCTGGTTTGCCATAGGGCTGATAAGAGTCCTCTGCTAGCATCTCTCTAGTCTACAATGCCTTTCTTGTTAAATACTTGCATTTTGAACACTTTTTGATGATAGTAGAGTGAAACATTTTATAAAATAGTAAAATAATTTATTTCAGCACGAAAGTGTTTTTAACACGATAAGAGACATAATAATAGGTAACTAGTTTAAAGTATACAGATTTTTTTTTTGTGATATTACAAAAAAAATAATTGTGTAAATGTTGATTACAAAGGTCATTTACAGAAGTGGTCCACAATCAACATAGATCAATCTCAAAGGATTGGAAGTATTGATAAAATAATTAAGAAATACTATTTTTCTATCATAGTTTGTTGTTGAATAAACCACGGTAAGGAGTATAGATGCACAGCAATTAAATCACAAGTGCAAAGAGCGGTTTTATTGATGGTTCGGTTTACACATAGCACATATGTCCATGAGCATGCAGATGGTTCGGTTTACACATAGCACATAATTATGTCCATGAGCATGCAGATGCATGAAGGCAAAAGATAAAGATGAGACAGCCATTACCAGAATCTGTTAGTATAATAAAGACTGCTTAATTTCAGATGTTCATATACATCCAAATTATTAAATTCACAAATCACAATAAATATAACTTGTAATGTATTGTATTTTATTAAAAATCTTGTATAGCACTCCATATAATGCAAAACCAAATCTGGTGATTTACTGGTATTTGAGCATACAATTATACATATTTTTTCCTATAAGTTGTATCTACCAATACTGTTTATATTCCATAATATGTTTACATTAAAATTATATAAACATGTTTTCTATTTTAATAATTGTTAGTAACAAAACTGATCATAATCCACATACAATTTCTGCAGAGTGTTGCTACATGGTTGCTAAGCAATGAGATGTATTGCTTTGCAACAGTTGCTTTGCAACTTACTGTTGGAGCCCCGCCCCCGGGAAGTCCGTAGGGGTTAAAATCGTCCTGCATTTCTCGAACCTTATGGGGTTTTATAGAATAATTAATAGTCATAAATATTCATGAAATTTACTTCATTTAGTGGGCAGACATTCTTTGCCACATGTTACAACAAACAGCCATGTCCACAAAAGCATTTTGCGCAAATCAAGCTATTTTACACATAAACCTGAAAAATCACTTATTAAGCTACATATTAAATGTTACTGTACCATTAGGAAAAACTGATAACATATTAACACCAATCACATGCCATTTAGGAGAACACTCTAAACAAGGTCAAGGTCATGCATTGTTTTCTTTTAACCAGCTGACCTTGACCTTGGAGTATTGTCCAAGGTCGCATATATGCCAAGAACAGGAACATCTATTGAAAACGTCAGTGATTAGCATGCCACTCCAGCCTTCTGATTAGTACAACTGTTGTATAAATATTTGAATGAAATCATGTTCGCATGCAAAATACTAAAAAAAAACAAAAAAAACAAGGCCATCAAGTATGTGTATAAAATGTTGTCAAAGTGTACAAGTTGTATTATATTCAATGACTGGCTGGGAAGTATAAAGAAATAAACAATATTTTACTTAAAAAAATGTTTTTTGTTGATTTTATATTACCAACGGTGTCATTGATGACAGTATCAAAACTGACCGTGTTTATCAAACTAACTATTAGCACTCATGGTGTAATTAAAATTGTTCACACAAAGACTTCTTAACACCTCAATACAGCAACAACACATTTAGTGTAATGTATCCGCATTGTGGTGTCAGAAACAAATGGATGCAATATTTATTATTTTGATGCATTTAGAAGCTTTAAGAAGTGTTTAAGCCCCAAAACTTTTTTCCACACATTACGATCTGAATTTTTAGGTGTGTCTTATATGTGGGGGCGTACTATACGCGAGAATTTACGGTAAGCATGGGAAATGTGCGCGACACATCGTCTATTCATGTGGAATAATAATCTGAAGTAAAACTAAAATTCTTCCAGGCATTTAGAAGTAATAGAGAGGAATGAAATAAAAATATTTAACCTTTGACCTTGAATTGTGACCTTGACCTTTGACATACAGACATGGGTCATGTACCCAACACATCACCTGGGCATGGGGAATAATATTCTGAAAGTTATATTAAAATCCTTTGAGGCATTCAAAAGTTATTGAGTGGAAAAAGAAATACAAAAGAATGTGCTTTATTTTGACACATGACCTCAAAGTATGACCTTGACCTTTAAGGTACCATCTGGATCTTGCCGTCTTATATAGGTTAACATTTGTGCCAAGTTATTTCTAAATTCTTCGGTGCATTCGGAAGTTAGAGCCCGGATAAGTGCTATGTTGACAATTAAGCATTTTGTTTTAATCTTTGGCCTCAAACTATGACCTTGACCATTAAGGTAGCCATCCAGTTCTTGTGCGCAACACACCATCTTATCTATGTTAAAATTTGTGCCAAGTAATTTCAAAATCCTTCCATGCATTGGGAAGTTAGAGCCCAGGCAAGCAGTATTTTTATAATAAAGCCCTCTATTTTGACCTTTGACCTAAAAGTATGACCTTGACCTTAAATGTAGCCGTACAGTTCCTGTGTGTGGCACACTGTCTTATCTGGGTTAATATTTCTACATAATTATTTCAAAATCCTGCCATACACTTTGGAAGTTAGAGCCGGACAAACAGTATTTTGACCTTTGCCCTTAAAGTATGACCTTGAACTTAAAGGTAGCCACCAGGTTCTTGCGCATGACACATCGTCTCATTTAGGTTATCATTTGTGCCAAATATTGAATCCTTTCACGCATGGGGAAGTTACAGTCTGGACAAGTTTTGGGACAGTTCGACAGGAGAAAGTGATTCCTATATACCCCGCCCCCTTACCTACTGGTACTGGGGATATAAATATTGCTGAAGAAAAATGGATTATTATTCTGGTAAAAAAATCCAAATAAACTACTTCCAAAGATGTGTTATTCCAGATCGGTATGTCAGTTCATTTCAGCAATTCTTGCATATTTTACTATATATAATATATGACTTGATATACACATATTTGATCAGCCAGGTTTCAACAGAAAAGCGGCGGTGGTTAATACAATGACGACATTCATTCACTGTGGTAAGCATGCGTTTCCATGGAAACTTACTCTATTCGGAGCCCCACCCCCTGGTCTACCCCAGGGCTGGTAGGAATCTTGCAATTCTCTTATCTGTAAACAGTATGCAACAATGACTGGTAAAAGTGGATCAAGCCCATGATCCAGCTCACACAATAAAAGTCTTGCTCTCTCCAATTTTTTTTGTCCTTTTTCTAACTACCATGACTAATGGAACTACTACATACAGCTGAACTTTGATATCCCAAACTTGCTCAAGTCCCAGATATCTCTAAGTGGAAAATAATTCTCGACTTTATTCCCTTTTTTATTTTTTATAAAATAATTGAGGCGCGTCGTGGGAAAACCGGACTTAATGCACGTGCATAAAGTGTCGTCCCCTATTAGCCTGTGCAGTCCGCACAGGCTAATCTGGGACAACACTTTCCGCTTTTATGGTATTTTCTGTTTCAAGGAAGTCTCTTCTAAACATAAATCCACTGTAGGCGGAAAGTGCCGTCCAGGATTAGCCTGTGCAGACTGCACAGGCTAATCCGGGACGACACTTTACGCACATGCAATAAGACCGGTTTTTCCACAACGCGCCCCTTATGGTTTTCTCGAAATTTTTTGATTACATCAAAGTGGTTAACTATACCTATTTCTATCTTGAAGCGTTGACGCCTGTGACAAGACACACGAGTCAACGACCCAAGACACATGAGTCAACGACCCAAGACACATGAGTCAACGACCCAAGACACATGAGTCAACGACCCAAGACACACGAGTCAACGACCCAAGACACATGAGTCAACGACCCAAGACACACGAGTCAACGACCCAAGACACATGAGTCAACGACCCAAGACACATGAGTCAACGACCCAAGTTAGTCACACACTGGACACATCTTAACACTTATTTTCTCAAATTTGAACGAGAATGATTTAACTTCAATTGAATAATGAATCACTGGTTTCCAGTTTCGTATAATATACTTTAATTTATATTTAATTTAGTCCAAATGTTCACTAAAGCGTAGTGCAAAATAGCAGTCCTTTATACATATTATTTATAAAGAATTGCTATATTGTATAATGATTTATGTATAAAGAATTGCTATATTGTATAATGATTTACGTATAAAGGATTGCTATTATGTACTACGATTTATTGAACATTTAGACTAAATACTTCTATATTTACGGTGTCTCTTCTAAACATAAATCCACTGTAGGCGTAAAGTACTGTCACAGATTAGCCTGTGCGGACTGCACAAACTAATCCGTGACGACACTTTACGCACATGTATTAAGCCCGGTTTTCCCACGACACGCCTTATTTGGATATGTCAAACTTGGAATATCTCAAAGTCATTTGTGAACTCCCAGCGACTTCAACGGAACAAAGTTCAGCTGTATTCTGACTTTCTCCCAACACAAATCCTGCATAACAAACACCGATAAAATAATAAAGCCATGGCAATTTTGCATACTTATAATAAAAATTTAGATATTTTGGTCAAAGAATGTAACAAGAACATTATCATGTGCTGATATGTATGTCTGAGTATACTGAGGGATAACAATGAAAAACCTGGCCCAACAACTAACTTAAAATGCTAACCAATGACGATGCTTGTTACATACGGGCTTTGAATTTCATTGGCCAAAATTTAAGATTAAGACTTAGATCAAGCTTATGAATGTTCAAAGTCGTGGTGCCAGGTACACACAGTTTTCAATCTCAAAATTAGTCGTAATTTGAGGCGCGTCGTGGGAAAACCGGGCTTAATGCATGTGCGTAAAGTGTCGTCCTGGATTAGCCTGTGCAGTCCGCACAGGCTAATCCAGGATGGCACTTTCCGCCTACAGTGGGTTTATGTTTAGAAGAGACTTCCATGGAACAGAAAATACCATACAAGCGGAAAGTGCCGTCCCGGATTAGCCTGTGCGGACTAATAGGGGATGACACTTTACGTACATGCATTAAGCCCAGTTTTCCCACAACACGCCTCATTTATATAATATGGAATATTGACCCATGAAATTGATTGGTTTATTTAAGCTTTGATTTGTATTGGCCAATTTGCAAGACTAAGTTTAAATTAAAAAATCTTGGTAGCCAATCAATTTTGTGTTCCAAAAATCAATAATTGCCGACTGAAATCCACTGTTTTTTCAAGGGTTTGCTGCACACATTTAAACAATGCAATAACTTGTTTGTAGAATCAACTAAAGATTGGGCAGTAGGTCTCAAATTCAAACAGAAGTAGACATACACACACTTTGAGGGAATTGTACATACAATTTACAGAAAGGAATTGGAAATACATTTTACAGAAGTAATTGTAAACACTGGTTCAATTAAAGATGGAATTTTTAATACCATTTTAAAGATGGAATTGTAAATACAATTTTACAGAAGAAACTGTGAATACAGTTTTATAGATGGAATTATGAATACAATTGTATAGATGGAATTGTCAATATTTTTTTTTAGATAATTTGGAAAGACAAGTATACGAACACATAAGGAAGGGTCGTAAAAACATGAAAAACCAACACAGACAAACACACAAAATGAAGAATCAAAGTCAGAACAAAAAATTCATTTGAGTAATTGATGTTGTTCTTCTAAGACAGACTTTGTTTATTAAAAATCTCTCAAAGAATCATCAATAATAATATTTCTGATGTGGATCAATTTCATTGGACATTCTGGAATATTACAAACATTTCACTCTTGAAAAATGACTGCAAGGGAACACAAGAAACACGAAATGTATACACATAATAACATTTGGAAATGTACAGTGAAACAAAAACACAGAGCGTAACATTTATAAAGGTCAAAACAGAACAAAAACAACTACATGCAACACACCTTCTGTATTTCTTCGCGTTTTTCACGGACTGCATCTTCCTTACGCCGTCTCGCTTCCGCCAAATCCTGTTCTGCAATGTAGTGCTCTTCAATCTTCTTCCTCTTCTCTGCCGATCTGTAACCATAGGAATTGCATTCTTTTGTAACCTTTTAAGTATTTATGTATTTAACAAACGTAAGTTAACACTTGTAAAAGGCAAATATTAATATACTATGTTTGTGTCTTTTCTATGACTTTTCATTGGCTTCAACACAGAGTTGGTCAAATACAAATAAGGCGTGTCGTGGTAAACCTGGGCTTAATGCATGTGCGTAAAGTGTTGTCCCGGATCAGCCTGTGCAGTCCGCACTGGCTAATCCAGGATGGCAGTTTCTGCCTACAGTGGATTTATGTTTAGAAGAAACTTCCTTGAAAAAGAAAATACCATAAAAGTGGAAAGTGTCATCCTGGATCAGCCTGTGCGGACTGCACAGGCTAATCCGGGGCAACACTTAACGCACATGCATTAAGCCCGTTTTTCCCACAACACGCCTCAAATTGTGGAACAAAACATATACAGCACAGCTCAAGCAAAAGAAAGATATTTTGCAACTAACGAATTATCACCACAAAATTCTTTTGCATCTCTCGCCATCAACTATCCATGTGATTGTTTGTTTGTTTGGATTTTTCGCCGTATTCAACAGTATTTCAGTCATATAACAGCGGTCAGTTAACCTACTAACACTTTTCCTGGGTAAGCTGGTTTACCAGTACTAAGTGCACATACTTATGCCAGTAACTGACAACTGCCCTACTTGAATCAGAGGTAGGGGGAGAATGGCCGTAGAAATAATTTCATGACCAATCCCCACACAAGTTATGTGGCCGGGCTGGGAATCTAACCCGCGATCCTCGGATTTGTAGTCCAGCGCTCTACCAACTGAGCTAGCCGGCCCGGCAACTATCCATGTGAACAAATTGGGAGTTACACCACATTATTTCATGGCACGTATAAGCAACCACTCTGCATAATTTTGCATACATGGGCCAAGTAATTATGCGACTCAAAAATTCTTACTTCGTAATGGCGATTGGAAGATTGAGTCCAAAGACAAGAAGCAAAGAAAATAATGAAAATCGGGAAGCCAGACTGCGTAAGTGTGAGTACAAGTACGAGTAGCGCATCCCTGCAGCCAGTTAGTGCCATCAACCATAGTTCTTACGTCATTTCTCTCAGTGGATCCCGTATGACGGGCGGCTTTCTGAACGTGGGTTCATCCTTGTATCGGGGCGAGATGGTCCCCTGGATCGGAGGGGGTGGTCCCGACTGGTCTGTAATGCAATTAAAATATTAGGCTTCCAAATAGCTTTTTGATATTGACTGGGAAAAATGTGTAGACGATTTATGATAATATGTTAAGTGTATGTCCACAGTTCAGAAGATACAGTTTTTAGGTACTGGCATATAATATCAATATCAATTATACTGTGCCATAAATAAAGTAAACATCTGGGTTTGCCATACATTACAGTGTTTCAAATATAGCAAATATCTTGGTTTTCCAAAATTATTGTTGTACAATTAATTTTTGAGTCTGTCATAAATAGTAGTTGTAATTGATAAATGAAGTTTGAAGATATCAAAGACAAATAATTTTACTGAACATTCCTATTTAATTGTGTTTAGAAGTAATAACTAATAAACTTGGAGTTGGACTTAATTGCATATTGACATACAGACCTTTCTACAGAAAATACTGAAAGACCCATAGGAACTAAAAGCACATGATTATACTGATGGAATGATTCATAAGGGCAATGATATGAACCTTTGCTCTGGAGCCAGTCTGGAGTGTGATCTTGTTGAGGAGGGGGCGGAGTCTGCATTCTAGGGGGCGGAGCCTGATTTGGGGGTGGAACCCACTCTGTTGGAGAATCTGAAATATTCCAAATCAGGGATCAGGTATGCCATGGCTAAGAAATGTTCAAGTGCCATAATAGATGTCGTCTATATGTAGGTCTATAAAAACATGCCGGTTGATTAGTTCACATATTGACATCGTTTAATAATTAATGGTTCATGCGCTGTATATAATGTATTATATGTAAGAACAAAAGCATTGAAGATATATTGCATGCAAGGATCTAGGCTACATGGTAAGACGGTCAACCAAACCACAAATGCAACAACTAGAATATGACGCGTGCCATGGGAAAACCAGGCTTAATGCATGTGTGTAAAGTGTCATCCCAGATCAGCCTGTGCAGTCTGCACAGGCTGATCCGGGAAGACACTTTCTGCTTTTATGGTATTTTCTGTTTCTAGGAAGTCTCTTCGAAACATAAATCACTGTAGGTGGAAAGTGCCGTCCTGGATTAGCCTGTG
The DNA here is from genome assembly GCA_027627225.1 of Congeria kusceri. Classification (NCBI taxonomy): domain Eukaryota; kingdom Metazoa; phylum Mollusca; class Bivalvia; order Myida; family Dreissenidae; genus Congeria; species Congeria kusceri. The sequence continues at coordinate 62,013,313 of CM051030.1, forward strand.
CGGACTGCACAGGCTGATCTGGGACGACACTTTACGCACTTGCATTAAGCCCGGTTTTCCCACGACACGCCTCATATCCAAGATTTAGTACCTCTTCTGAAATATCTATTAACGTCTGTCGTAATGTCAGCGGAAGGCATGTGCTTCAGTGGTCGTTTAGCATGTATAAAATTGTTTTCCGGGTAACCTTGGAAACCAAATGTTGTTGATTGCATAGGCTGTATTGGCTCGTTGAAGCGTCGCAGATTAGACGGGGCCGCTGTTAGAAAGAATGGACACATGCAGGTTAGGTTTGGGTTAAAATAAACATGCGAAGTTGAACATGCATGAGAATGTGCGAAATATTTGCAAATGATATCTTTCTTGTTTATTTTGTAATTTCTTTTAAAAGCTTCTAATTTGTTACCATCAGTTTGAAATGAGTCCCAAATATTTCTAAATGCGGATTCAATGCTCAATCCGCTTGTTTAGGTACAAAATAGTGTATCCACTATATTACATACACAGTAACACTAATGTTAGACGCCATACTTATTTATACAGACAAATCAGCGAGGTATTTTTTGAGTATTACAACTACAATCCACTATGCACTGATTAAGCGATTTAAAGCATTAAAAAGCACTAAACATTAGCTAACTGTAACATTAATATATGTATATGAGGCATGTCGTGGGAAAATCGGGCTTAATGCATGTGTGTAAAGTGTCGCCCTGGATCAGCCTGTGCAGTCCGCACAGGCTAATCCACGACAGCACTTTCCACTTTTTATGGTATTTTCTGTTTCAAGAAAGTCTCTTCCAAACATAAATCCACTGAAGGCAGTAAGCATCGTCCCAGATTTGCCTGTGCGGACTGCACAGGCTGATCCGGGACGACACTTTACGCACACGCATTAAGCCCGGTTTTCCCACGATAAGTCTCATATGTTAGTTCAATAGGGGAGACAACTGTGATAACAGTCCAGTGCTGAAACTTCAATAGACTGCATAATCTCTTGAATGAGTAAACCAGGCTGGTATACATTATCTCCCTTGTGACTACCAGTATGTTGAAACTTAAAATTAACTTTCTGAGTATTGAAAAAGTACTTATACATAAAATTATAACTCATCTAGGATGTTTCACAAGGCAGTGTCTTAAATCCTTATCTGGTGGTCTGGTGTAAGAGCCCGTAGCTCACTTTAGATAAATTCAGACCAAAGTATATTTTCAAAAGAAGCTCATGTAAGGGTAATCATGGATTTGTTTAACAAAAAACTTGTTGCAGTGCACCCTCATGAATTGAATTAAATTTTCTTTGAAGCAAAAGTATTCTGTAAACATCACTTAATACATAAAAATGAAAAAAAAATACTTTGATCAATATAAGGTATATAAAGTACAGTATATTCCATAAAGCTTTCCCTTTACATCAAATGCAAGGCATGCATAGAACACTAACTGTTAATGCACCTATCAATATTTTCCCCGAGGGTGGGAGCGGTGGGCATGTACAGGACTTTAGACTGAAAGTGATTCCCGACAGGCGGGAATTCGCCAAATGATTCCAGGTCTGGGAAATAGACTTTGCCTTTGGTCTGATTTTAGATCCTGGTCATATTTGGCCCCTAGGCCATTTGATGGGTGGGGAATTAGACCCCCAAAAATAAGATTTGTCTTATTCCCCTGGATCAGGCCGCCACCCACGCCCCCCACACCCCTCCGGGGGAAAATATTGATTGGTGCATCAATATACACTGGAAACTACAAGCAGCATTCAAATAGTGAAAGTACATGCACACACAAGCACACACCTGTAAAAGGAAATTCAAAAACAAATATGCTTGATAAGATACATAAGGCAAATATCAAAATGAATTCATCTTGGCGGCAATTCAACAAGATTAAAATGCATGTTTCATGTTAATGGAGATCCAACACATCTGCATTTGAGGCGTGTCGTGGGAAACCCGGGCTTAATGCATGTGCGTAAAGTGTCGTCCCGGATCAGCCTGTGGGGACGACACTTTCTGCTTTTATGGTATTTTCTGTTTCAAGAAAGTCTCTTCCCCACATAAATCCACTGCAAGCAGAAAGTGTCGTCCCTGATTAGTCTTTGCGGACTGCCCAGGCGGATCCGGGACGACACTTTAGGCACCTGCATTAAGTCCAGATTCCCACGACAAGCATCATTTAAGCTTAATTATTGCACAAAAGCAGCATTTTCTCACCAATATCCTCATTATTGTGTTTAATAGGTGGTTCCACTTAAAACAAAGTTAAATAACGATGTTATTTTAAGTGGAGCCAGAAAATGGCGTTATTTCAAAAGCCTCGAAAGTCTAAAATACCTAGCCTGCATTGCCCGCTAATAAAATGCATGAAACCTTGACCTTTTTTATACTACGAAGGAACAAAAAATTCTATAAATAGTGCACAAAAATTGTTATAGCAAAAGTGTGTGAAAAATAATGATTCAGTAATGTATTTAGCATATGAATCAAGATTAAATAAGATGGAACAGTGACAATGGTACATATTAGTTTGTAAGCAAACTATGGCAGTGCAGTTGTTGTTGTTTTTTGTTGTTGCTGTTTGCAGATTAAAAGGATATTTGAAACCTTTAGTTCACCTGCTTATAATAACCAAGAAATGTACCATAAGGCCATACCAATTTGATTCTATGTTTAGCGTCCCCTGGCTGGTAGGTTTTTGGTTGCCTGAACGAATAAAACAACATTTTTGACAAGTAAAAAATCGAGTAGGAAAGCGATTAAATGTGCCTTTAATGACACATTTTGGATGTTTTCTATGTTGCATTATCTCATTTAATGAATGACATTGTAAATACTAGAAGTAATGGGTCTAAGTTCAAGTTATATTTTATTTTGAATGAATATTGTTGGTGGAAATCTTGCATTTGGGTATGTGTATCATTTTAAATAAGTCGATGGTATTCCACAAATCTGATTTGGTATATTGCATTTTGTCAGTAAGTTACCTACAAATATCTATAACACGATGAATTGCTATGTTTTGTCTTATTACGATTTTGTATTGTCCTTTTAAGGACATACTTTCAATTTTTTATCCATTCAATTTAATTTATGATAAAACATTTGTCTATGATTATGAAGATGTTAGTAACTGTATATTATATGGTGTAAATTTCAGGATTTGTCAATAGCTATATGAGATCTAACATCAGACTGATCTTGAAAAAAAAAGACTTTATGTATGTGTTTTTACCAATATATGTAAAAAATAGTGTGTAACTAGTCAATTTACACAGTTAAAATACTCTGTTGAAGAGGTTCCAAATATGAAGATGATATATAATAATTTTACAAGTAAACACAACATGTTTTTTAATCGACTCCTTTTTTGTTTTTGCCTGCCTGGTTGGTAGGTTTAGAAAAATCATGGGGACGCTAAACATAGAATAACATTTCTATGGCCTAATGTACAAACAACAACTTTGTTAGATCCATTTGTTCAAGGTCATGTCAATGCTATCATGACTCAACATTTTAAGTCATAATTTAAAATCATAATAAAAATACTGGTAACAGTCTATACTGCAAAATATCAGTTCAACACTGATCCAAATCATTGAACTACACTGGTATTTCAAAAACAAACCTAAATCAATATTTTTAATCTGATTTTGCACAGTTAATTATTCAGCTTAATATTTAAGTCTTTAATCTTTAATTCCTTGTTTGAGATGTTTTGTGAAGCAACTACCAGATTAAAAGTACATGAAAGTAGTCAAATACAATCCTGCCCCACTTCAGTCCTGTAAAAAATAATCTCAAAAACTGTTATTATTGTTGTCACTGTTGTTGAAGATTGCCGGCAGAAGGAATATTTGTACCGAGTAAACTGTTGCTAAAGAGGTGCTATGGAAAACTTTAGATCCACTAAATAAAAAGTCCTTTAAAAGTATTTACAGATCTACTTGGACTAGTATCTACCTTCAGTAACTGAGATATGTAACTGTTACGGTCCTTACATAAAATATGACTTTTACATCCCGTTTCACAACCTTTCAGCAACTATTTTCACAGTTCATCATGACTGCAGATGCCTACTCTTTCACATGTGCAAGGGAGATAATCTATAAATATACAGAGTTGTGGTTCTTGAACTCTGCAAACTGTCTCAAAATCTGGCGTCTAAAGTTTGATTATATGAATTTTAACCACCTTATTTTTATTTACTGTGCTCCACAAAACAAATTGGTCAAAGAACATGGATTGGTTTCAATGGAGGAGGTGAATGGGCTGATTGCAGTGCTTAACATCAACAATGATAAAATATGGAAAATATATGAGGCGTATCTTGGGAATAAGCGGGCTTATTGCAAGTGCGTAAAGTGTCATCCCAGATCAGCCTGTGGGGACGACACTTTCCGCTTTTATGGTATTTTCTGTTTAAAAAAAGTCTCTTTTAAACATAAATCCACAGTAGGTGGAAAGTGCCGTCCAGGATCAGCCTGTGCAGACTGCGCAGGCTGATCCGGGACAGCACTTTATGCACTTGCATTATGCCCGGTTTTCCCACAACATGCCTCATCTACACTGTACGCTGTGTACTACATTAGCAAAACCATAAACTACATGTTCAAGAATCTTTACTATGGAGTATGGCTCAAACGAAAAAAAAAAAATTAATGAATACGGTAACTCTTCAAAATACATGACAGTGTATGAGTATAATGGATAACTAATATTGCAGTCTCAATACTATAATTATGCCTTGCTGAATAGTTTATGCCAAACATTAAGGCAGGTTACAACCTGATTACAATCGCAGTTTTGTTCTGTATTAAAGTATTTCAAATTAGTGACAGCCTTCTTCTGAAGTTGTTTTACAACCAACAAAAAAAAACAAACTAATATTTCTGGAACCATTGTGTCGATTATCTCTCAAAATCAAGCATCTATTTCATAAAATATCAAGCATTTAGTGAACAAGACAGCTTCATTTGAGCCAACCGGGTATGTTACAGGTTCTAGAAAGCGGGCAAGCCGTACCATGCTTTGGACCAAAGCCGATCACCCCTGCCATTTGCCTATCATTTAGGTCCCGACACTGGGCTAGGCTTCTTACCACAAAGTCATCTATGCTCTGTTGTGCATAAAACAGAATTGTAAATGCAATGTATTTATTTGTTTGTTTGTTAGGATATTTCGCCGTATTCAACAGTATTTCAGTCATATAACGGCGGTCAGTTAACCTACTCACACTTTTCCTGGGTAAGCTGGTTTACCAGTACTAAGTGAACATATTATGCCAGTAACTGACAACTGCCCTACTTGAATCAGAGGTAGGTGGAGAATGGCCGTAGAAACAATTTCATGACCAATCCCCACACAAGTATAGCGGGTATCACGAATAATTGTTAAACATATTGTTTACTGCATGTGAAGAATAATGCAATGTATAGTGGTTATCACAAAGTATTGCCAAACATATTGTATACTACATGTGAAGAATAATGCAATGTATAGTGGTTATCACAAAGTATTGCCAAACATATTGTATACTACATGTGAAGAATAATGCAATGTATAGTGGTTATCACAAAGTATTGTCGAACATATTGTATACAGCATGTGAAGAATAATGCAATGTATAGTGGTTATCACAAAGTATTGTCGAACATATTGTATACTGCATGTGAAGAATAATGCAATGTATAGTGGTTATCACAAAGTATTGTCGAACATATTGTATACTACATGTGAAGAATAATGCAATGTATAGTGGTTATTACAAAGTATTGCCAAACATATTGTATACTGCATGTGAAGAATAATGCAATGTATAGTGGTTATCACAAAGTATTGCCAAACATATTGTATACTGCATGTGAAGAATAATGCAATGATATAGTGGTTATCACAAAGTATTGTCGAACATATTGTATACTGCATGTGAAGAATAATGCAATGTATAGTGGTTATCACAAAGTATTGTCGAACATATTGTATACTGCATGTGATAGCTGATGGCTTAAATACCGGTAGTTAAAGAGGCTATGTCAACGAAAAACTGGGTCCCTATTGCACAATAAATTATATCATTTGATAGAAATGCGATTTACTAAGACATGTGCATTAAATAAGTAAAACAAATATAATACAAAATAAGATATTTAATAAAAATAAACTAGCAAAAAAGCCTGAAAAAATCAAAACCCCAAGCGGGTATCGAACTCACGACTTAGGAGCCATACGAAGAAATCACAGAAGATAGCGCATTAACCATCTGCGCCATCATGCTTTGCATGGAGTCGTTTGTAAATTATGGTTATACAGAATGCTCACAATTCTGACGTCAAAAAGTAAACAGAAAAGGGCCAAACAAACACAACCCATATTATAAATTGATTTTTATCTCCGAATGTATACACTCTTTTTTTCCCATTATATAGACCCTGTTTTAACAGTTAATATATGCCAGTATTAATTTCAAAATGTCAGATTTTTAAAAGAAATTGCCCCCTTGAGGCCCTTTTCGATGACATAGTCCCTTTAAGCATAAATATCTTCTGTCTTATGAAAAACTTGATGTTCCTTTAAAATATTGTAGTAAGACCCAATTATGCATATGATTTGCTGTTGATGCTATAAAACATAGATGCAGTTCTAAAAATTGATAAATTATTCCACTAAATTAACTTAAAATGACTGAGTTGTTGAAAGAACAATATAAAACCCAATACCCAAAATGAAATGTTACCCATATTTTCCCCACTACTGACTTACCAGTGAAGCCATATCAACACACGTCTAACAAATGAAAGCAGTACTTAAATTTTATGCTTTTGTATTATAAATTTAGTCAATATAATCTACTTATGAAGAGAACCACAACAAAAAATTTTATTACTTCATAAGATTATTTCAAAATATTCCCTAAAACTCTTGGCAATAATCATTACAAAACATGTTTCACACAGGAAGAACATTTACAAGCATTTTAAGACTCTCGCATTTATTTAATAAATAGATAACAATGAAAGACAGATACAGAAAATACTGGCTACATACAAGTAATTTTTGTCTCATAGTTCGGAATCTCGTCTAAGCACGGGAAATCAACAAGCCTTGGCGGTCACTTTGTTAATCCAGTCAATGTATTTCCATGGCATACATGACAATTCCATTACTGTTCTTGTATAAGCTCCATTACAAGCGAATAATATTTTAATTACCCTTTTTCACTGTCATGGAATTGAACAGACAACTGATACCATTTCTGATCCAAACCAAATCAATTAAATTTCCGGAACAACGACCCTGAACGACTTTAAGCTTTTAATCTTTGCTTACTGGAACGATCTTTTCTTGAAAACAGCGCCTAGTATTTGTATATTAGACTATGCCAATGCTTTTAACGAATGTATGTACCTTTAGTTAACAACATTCATGCAAAAAGATCAATGTATTGATTCCTTCATCCCATAAAATATCTCTGTAACAGAATCACTGCATACATCAAAATAAATGGTGCACAAATAACCTTTAAATCAATATCAAGTTTATAGCTAGTGAAATGCATACACTGGTTGTATATATCTTCACAAACATTCTTGAATCACCTACACATTTCTTATCATTGTATTATTGGAAATGCAAGTGAGTTATTTTGAAACACTTCAACCGACCTATCAATATCTTACAGGCATCAGCAGTAAATAAATAATTCAGCAGTAAATAAACACTGTCAACCGATTTGAAATAAATTAACCTGTCTAAGGCACTACACAATCAAATGTTTCAGTTAATCAAACAATATACATGTCACGGTTCTTTCTGTGATAAATATCCTTTCAGACCATATAAATGCCTCTTAATGTTTGCAAACAGACTTGCAATTGGCGGTACAATTGGATATAAATTTCCTGTATCTGGCTTATGAAAGAAATTAATCGTTACTTACAAAGATATCCAATGTTTATCTTTCCCTTTATTCAATATCAATAAATCGTCTGTTTCTATTATCTAAATGTATCTTTATTTACTACAGTTTGGATTCCAATTTGGACATCTTACGACACACACAAAGGGGTTATCTTACATTGTATAGACTTCTGCTTAGCGCTATAACTGTAAATGTTATCATACTATTCTATGCTACAACTTTAACAAAATAAAAGTACCAATTTCCAATTGCCAAAAAAAAAATACTGACAGATATAACAACAATTAGCAGAATAGTTCATCAAACAGTTTTCTTTGCAACAACACCTTTAAGAACATTTTTCTCATAACCGTAGAATGAAAACATCAATCACTCATAATTGCACAATGAAGCAATAATAATAATATCGATAACATGCTGAAACTGATCAATATTTGACGAAAAAAACTACATGAACGGCAACAAACAATATTTTGTCAACAATGCAAAACTATGCCAATTTATCGGAAATTATTGAAAAATATTGTGCCTATCTATAATGTATTGGAACTGTTCTGCAAATAGAAATATACCTTTCAATGGCTTGTTTCCCCTTAATTGCCTTCTTGCGGAGCAGTTAGAGATATTTTATAAAATAGACAATGTTGAGTAAGCAATATATTTTATGTTTTTGTAAGGGTCCAGTAAAATGCCCCTTTCCTGAATTGAATCACTAGTCATTTAGTGTAGACATGTGTCGTGAGTCACAAATGCTCCCACATTTCGCTGCTTGTCACAAAACTCTGCTGATGTTGAAAAAAATGCACCAAAATACCCAGGTGCACAAGTTCACATGCTGATGAATATGTTTATAAAGTTTCATCTCTCTAGCAGGTATACTTTTTCAGTTTGATGCGACACAAATCCCAAAATGTCACTTTTGCTAAAAAAAGGGCCATAACTCCACTGTTCGCGGAAAAAAACTGCACCAAACTACCCAGGTGCACGAGTTTACATGCTGAATAATATGAACATAAAGTTGCATCACTCTAGCAGCGATACCTTTTAGTTATGCACGACATAAGTCCAAAAATGTAATTTTTTGCTAAAAAAAGGGCCATAACTCCGCTGATGTCTGAAAAGACTGCACCAAAATACCCAGGTGCACAGGTTCACATGCTGATTAAATAAATATATTTATAAAGTTTCATCACTCTAGCAATAATGCTTTTTGTTACATGGACACAAGTCCAAAAATGTCATTTTTTGCTAAAAACAGGGCCATAACTCAGCAGATGTCCAGAAAAGTTGCACCAAAATACACAAGTGCACAAGTTCAGATGCTGATTAATAATCTTTCATACCGCTAGCAGCAATACTTTTTGAGATACGCGCGACACAAGTCCAAAAATGTCATTTTTTGCTAAAAAAGGGTCATAACTCTGCTGATGTGGGAAGAAACTGCACCAAAATACCCAGGTGCACAAGCCCCAATGCCGAGGAATACGCTTATAAAGTTTCATCACTCTAGCAGCTATACTTTTTTAGTTATGCACGACACACAAATACAATGGATAGATGGGACGGGACAGACGGACGGATGGACGGACGGACAAGGGCAAATCTATATGCACCCCCCACCCCCCTCCTCTAAATTGGGGGCATAAAAAGGTCCCGATTGCAGCAGTTTTTCAGCTACAGAAAAAAAAAATACTTCAGAAAATTGTGTTGTGTTCAGCTATTTAGAAGCTCACCGTTTTCAGTCTGACACGCTAGACCACCAGATAGTTTCATTGGGTCAGAAAGGACAGTGATTTTACACTTTAATAGGGTCATGCACAAAATATTTCAATAAAATTTAGTAGGGTTTGTTTATGAGAAATGGGACTCGACTTTAAACTGACTTCAAATGTCATTATTGTAATATGGGAAGACATAAAATACATAAAATAGGCTATTTTTCATTACCAAATTCTGATTTCATAGCATTATTTATGGCTTACATGGAGCACAATGAACCATCACTTACAGAAAGCATACAAATTTAAAGTCCTAATATGTCTTAGCTGGGCCCAGTAAAAGTGAGAGTAGGTTAACTGACCGCCGTGATATGACTGAAATACTGTTAAAAACGGCAAAAAATCCAAAAGAAAACAAAAAAAACAACCTTATATGTCTTACCTGGACAGAATCTATGGATCTTGCCATTGTGCCATCAAGCACTGGTTCTACCAAAGAAACAGACTGGACACTGTCCTAACGAGCTAATTTTAGGCTTTGATACCACTAAGATCTGATTATACATTTCTATAGAGATCCTCATGTTTGGACATAGACATGTTCATTTACTGTGAATATGGCAGCACAGACTATGCTCATAGTTTCTGGCAAGATAATGGTGTTAGCTCGAATTTAGCAGTCGCAAACTCGCAAAATGCAAGAAAAACATTAATTGTGCAAGTATGTTACTCGCAAAAAATTGTGAGTGTAAACGATTATGTGTAGGTATGGTGTATTTTTTTTATATTCAGGAATATCTCGTTAATATTTTTTTTATTTAGAACAAAAATGAAAAAAACATTTTATTTCCACAAAAATTATCATATTGACTGCCATACTTTTTAACTGGATATGCATGTGTATACTTTTCTAGTAGCTGATTTTACTTAATGGAATTGCGAGAAGAATTCTTTTTTATGTGAGTCAAAATTAAGCCACTTGCAAAAATGGTTAAATTTGAGCCCTGCATGATCTGTGACCTCTGTTTCTGTTTATGACCAAGTAATGTTTTATTATTACTCAATTTGAGCCCTGCATGATCTGTGACCTCTGTTTCTGTTTATGACCAAGTAATGTTTTATTATTACTCAATGATCTGTGACCCCTGTTTCTGTTTATGACTAAGTAATGTTTTATTATTACTCAATTTTAATATCAAACGGACACAAGTATAGTGGGTTGAAGTTTGTTGATAGTGAGGGGATAAACCATTTACTGGAAATAGGGGGAATCATGATGTTCAGTTTATCAAAACACTGCAATGGTCTGTATTTATAAATCGTCTCATTTAACTGTATCGATTCCTCTATGTTTATAATGGTTCTAACTTGTATTTTTACCGAACGTAAGTGTTATTATATCTCTTAGTAATATTATATATGATGCGCGTCGTGGGAAAACCCGACTTAATGCATGTGCATAGAGTGTTGTCCCGGATTAGCCTGTGCAGTCCGCACAGGCTAATCCCGAACGGCACTTTCCGCCTTCAGTGGATTTATGTTTAGAAGAGACTTTCTTGAAACAGAAAATACCATAAAAGCAATAAGTGCCATCCTGGATTAGCCTGTGCGGACTGCACAGGCTAATTCGGGACGACACTTAACGCACATGCATTAAGACCGGTTTTCTCACGACGCGCCACATATTCAGTTTTTAAACACACATAACATTTGCTTTGTCCAACATACCACCTGCTTGCAATGTCTTTGTAAAGTTTATCGTCTTATTGTCACCAAGTAGCATGCCTGTGGTTGTGTCATTATTCTAGTAAAACATGGAAACCACTTTCAAAAAAAACAACTACACTGATAGTTTCTTTAGTCAAACACTTCCCTAAACACTTAATGGATCTATCGTTTTGACACCGTAAAATTAGACCACAAAACTTTAATGAAAAACTAACAGATATAAAGTGACACATTCGTGCACCTTTTCACAAGAAATTATCTGTATCATAAATACAATACTTTGAAGGGTGTCAATAATTCATATCAGACCCTTGAAATTATTTGCTCAGATTTGAAGAGTCGTAAACTAACCACTCTATAATGTAAGGCCTTGTAGCCCACAAGTGAGGAAAAACATGTTGGCGGATTATAAGATACTGTCCGATGAAGGACGTAGATTTCAGTACAAAATCATTATGGCTTCATGTAAAATTATGAATAGATTATGCTAAAAAAAAAAATTAGAGATACAGTATAATAAAATTGTGGCACGTCGTGAGAAAACCGGTCTTAATGCATGTGCGTAAAGTGTCGTCCCAGATCAGCCTGTGCAGTCCGCACAGGCTGATCCAGGACGGCACTTTCCGTCTAAAGTGGATATATGATTAGAAGAGACTTCCTTGAAACAGAAAATACCATAATGCATTAAGACCAGTTTTCTCACGACGTGCCACAATTATATTGTACTTTTCATTTAAAAATGGACTACAATCTTAGATTTTGGTATGAAATCATTATGGCTCCAAAGAAAATTATTATCATTGAACAGTTTAGAGAAACTTTATAATTAAATAATACTTGTCATATGAAAAAAGAACCGTAGCTATAGAAATCATCAAATTCATAAAGGTTTATTTAATTTACTAACACTGTAACAATATCTGTGTTTCATCAGGCCACCAAGCTGGGTCCGGCTAGCTCAGTTGGTAGAGCGCTAGACTGTCAATCCGGGGATCGTGAGTTCGAACCCCAGCCCGGCCACATAACTTGTGTGGGGATTGGTCATGAAATTATTTCTACGGCCATTCTCCCCCTACCTCTGATTCAAGTAGGGCAGTTGTCAGTTACAGGCATAGGTATGTGCACTTAGTACCGGTAAACCGCTTAGATCGGCTAAGCTTGCACAGGAAAAGTGTGAGTAGGTTAACTGACCGCCATGATATGACTGTAATACTGTTAAAAATGGCGAAAAAAACCAACAAAACAAACAAATCATCAGACCACCAAAGACGATAGCAGGATTCACTTATTTTTCAAGACTTTAACACTTAAGGTCGCAATTCACAAAGCTCCTAAGAAACATCTGAACTTAAGTTGCAATTAATTCAATTTTTCCACGTAAAATACAATGATTTATGTTCAGAAAAGCATAAATGAGCCACAGTCTTAAGAAATTGTAAGGCTTGAAGAAATGTACGTTTTTCCTAAATAAATGTGTGAACATGTGCCATATAATTTTTTCAGTTTTACATTCTTTATGAAAGTGCAATTCTGCAGGGCTTCAGTTCTTTTTTATGCTTGTTTACTGCTTTTGTTCAAATACGGCTGTAATTTCACAAAATTGCACATATATGCAAAATAAAGCTTATAATTGCCATTTTAAGCCCTCATCTTGAAATAAAAAGATTTATTTAACAGCGCTATTCAAGTTGGAGAACAACGAAAAATAGCCAATAATTACTATAGACCTTAATAACACCATAATATTTAACGTAAATTCCTGTATCACTGGTTCGTAAATTGGCAGCTCAATTCCAATTAAAATCCCCGTATAGCCAAGCATTACGACGGTATTTGCTTTATATTAGCGCAACAAAGCCCACTGATACATTGATTATTGATGGATCCTATACAAACAGGTTCTGTCTGACAATGTAAACCAACACAAGAATCAATCAATGAATAAAAACTTTCCATTTTCAATAAGGTCAAACATTAAGAGGTAGTAAGTAAAAATATACATGAGGCATGTCATGGGAAAACAGAATAGAACAGAGACGGTGAGTATGTGTATTGTGGTTTGGTGATAATTGCTTTGTTTGTAAATATTTAACATTTTATATCAAGGAAATAAATAAGGCATAAAAAAAAATATATATGTTTGTTTCAGGTAACATGACCATAAAAAATAGGGTAGGATGGGAATTTTTTTTTTTTTTAGTGAACGGTCTACTTGAAGCGTCTAAAACGGAATGAATATTCAAATGAATATACTTAAACATTGTTTTGAAATAGATGTTTTAATTAAACAACTTTTGCTGCAAATATTTATCGTTTATGCACTTAAAATATGATACAATTTTACTATATTATCATATAAATTTCCAAATACATGAAAATCATTACAATCTGTGAAAAACAGGCCACCTGTCTGTATTAAAGTCAATTTGCAAGGCACTGATTTTTATTATTAAATGGTCATTTCGTATCAAAATGTATACGCAGTGAACTGAATATAAACAAACGTTTGTGCTTGTTAAAATTTAAAAATCATTATTAACTAGATCCCAGATGTACAAGTTTACTGTTTCTTAAGTTTATGATACAGCTACATTCTTCAGTATAGTTATTAACGACTGGAATTCTTCAACAGATTACATTAAAAGGATAGAAAAGTAAATAAATTTAAAACATCTATTAAGAATCATCTTTAAGCATGGCAACAAATAACTGAATTTTACACTGTGATGTACATGAACGTTTATGTTTTATATGTGCAAAATGGTACTGCCTCAGTGAAATTGACATGTATATCAAAATGCATCAAAAGTATGCTGTAGAAACTGTATTATTTTAAAGACGATATAAACAACTCCAGGGTAGATAAAAACAGTTTTAAATAAAATGTTTTAATGTGTTTTTGTTTTTGTCGTTTCTGTCAAGTTTAAATGAGAATGGGTTAACTACTACAAAAATTACCATCATAAAAATCTTACTTTAATACTTCATAGGAAGGAAGTATTGAATGGAATCCAGCCATTAAATGATATGACAATGTATGTGAAATGCTTTTAATAAATTAACAAAAAAGTTGTCCAGACGATATGGCTGACGAAATGAAGTGCAAGAAATCGCTTATTACCACAAAGAAAATATATTTCGAAAGAAAAAAATTACCGAAAAGAAAAATTATCCGACAAACTCAATAAAATGTTCTAGGGTCGGGGGATTTTTATAGGGTAGGTCGGGTTACCTGAAACAAACTTTTTTTTTTTACGCCTAATTGACAAAGATAAAATCAAGGTAGAGAATTTTCTTACTTCCAAGAATGCGTGAGTTTATGTGTGTTAGAATGAATTCCTGAGTTTAATGTCAAACATATTCTTGAAGTTCATTTTAAATGTTGAAAATCATCAATAAAATATGACTTATGCAGCTTTAACAGGTAAATCAAATAGTAGATACAACCTGAAAAACTAAATGCAAGCTATCATAGCGATTTATTAAAACATAGTCACTTAGATGGCCTTGAACTTATAACAAAATATTTAATTAAAAGATAGTGAACACAATCTGGATTAACACAAATTTCTAGTTGCTGGCACGTTGTCAAAGCTGGCATGTTTTTAATGAAACAGCATGCCATGTATAAGCCCATAATTTAAGGAAAATGATTTCAACCATTTTAAAGCCAAACATTATCTTGTACTTCATATTTCATTTAAATACAAGCATACTGTTTCTTATGAAAGTAAGTGAAAACAATAATTATCTGCATTTTTGGCAGTACCCTAATTTCAACATGCACAAAACTAAATAAAATATGAGGCGCGTCGTGGGAAAACCGGACTTAATGCATGTGCGTGAAGCAGTCCGCACAGGCTAATCCAGGACGGCACTTTCCGCCTACAGTGGATTTATGTTTAGAAGAGACTTCCTTGAAACAGAAAATACCATTAAAGCGGAAAGTGCCGTCCTGGATTAGCCTGTGTGGACTGCACAGGCTAATCCGGGACGACACTTTACGCACATGCATTAAGTCCGGTTTTCCCACGACGCGCCACATATATACTATTACTGCCAGACAAAAACTTCTAACCACTTTTGGTCTTATGACAGACGCAGAATTTGCAGAATGCAAAAAAAAAACACAACAACAAAGGAGCATATTTGGCATTTAATAATGGCTGATAAAAAAGTTCCCTTTTAAGTACATAAAATATATTTCTATGAGCATCTCTGGGCGTTTTGACAACTGATTTCCATCAATTATGCTCTATCACAATCTAGTTTGCCTGGGAGAATACTTAATGAAGCAAGTTAAACAAACATTATGCATGTCTGTCATGAAGCTTACTTCAATAATCAAAACAAGAGGTCTCAGGACAGTGCGCTCCACTATTCAAACCGCTGTCAGAGTTATGGGCCTCTCTCAGTACAAAAAGGGGCATAATTCTGCTAAAGCGCTGGTTACAGTTATTTGCCTCGGCCAGTGACCCTATATAATGACCTTGAAGACATGGGTGAAGTTTTAATGGAATATAAATTATGTAGCAGTTATAGAGATATGAAGTTGTTGCACGCAAACTTAAACCTGAATTTCTAAGTACAAAAAGGGGCATAATTCTGCTAAATTGCAGTCAGAGTTATGGGCCGAACATAATGAGTCACTGACCCCACATAATGACCCAGAAGACATTTGTGAAGTTTCAGTTGAATATCTGTAGTAGTTACAAGAATATGGACTTGTTGCACGCAAACCTTAACCAGAGCATTATGCCGACGGCAACAGTGATGAACAGGTGAGTTGTATAGCTCAAACTATTCTGTGAGCTAAAGACAAGTCTCTGAGGTATTTACATAAATCTACTTGACTTGTACTTCATAACTTACACTAGGGGTTTCAGTACATTACTTTAATATTCTATTATCTTTTTTTAACAGTTTGAGGTGAGAAAATTTCTTTCAAATGACTGAAGATATAATCCACATGGATATCAATTCACAGTGAGATACCACCAAGACGATAATGCTGACACTTTTATCAACAGTTTATCAGCCGTTTAATTTTCTTTCCAACAATCCGGGAGTCCTCTACAAGCTGTCAGTGAATAATTCTCTTTTTGGTATTTAAGAAATGAGTTGTACATTGACAATGCCAGTACTTAAACATTCAGACCGTTTCTGTTTCTGCGGGTTACATTTTGTCTAGTTCAGGATCAAAGGTACCGGGTATGTTACGTGGTAATTCAATCGATACATGCACTACAGCTTATCTGTAAATATCGGCCTAAAATATAAGCTGATCCTATAACCCTAAACTGATATGCCGATATTCTGGTTTCAGATAAATATTGTCTGGTATGCAATATCATGTATACAATGTTGTTGTTTTTTTTAAAGCAATATTTTACACATTTTTTTGTTTAGAATGTAAGCAAATATAATGAAAATCAAGCAAAGATATTCGTTATATTCACAACCATTTTTAAGGAGATTATTTCGTACCTTCTCAGCTAAAGTTCATGACTGAATACAAAGTAAGTCATTACCATAGCAACTGTAGGTTGAACTTGGGGTTTTTGAACCAGACTTCAGCAATCCATCCGAAATAGGAACAGAACTTGTTGAGACAGTAGACACCGACCTTCTAGACCTAATGGTACTCACAGAAGACACAGAGGTGCTGTCCATTTGGGACAACGAACTAAGTGAAGGGCTACGTGCGGTGTACGCGGTGTGGAGCGGAGAATATCTAACAAACCGACTTCGCTGTGAATGGAAAGATTTCACAGAGGACAAAGAAATGTTCGATGATCGGGATGAAGGTCTGCTAGAAACACTTCCTTTCTTCCTGAAAGGTTGCCATGGTAACCAAAAGCACGGATATTTTGGTAAGTTTGATGAGTAACATGGAGGTTGTGTAACATTTCTAAATCCACAAGTTTCACATATAGAATGACCATTTGAATTCATCTTGTGGTCATTTGTTACATGCTCCACAGCACCTGATACCATTTTTAGTTAATAACTAATGACTTAATGATAAAAATCTTTATTATCAAACATTATATCCAAAACTTAGTTTGCAAGGCTACACATTTCACAACGTTTTACACCACAGAAATACAAATTGAACAACACAAACACAGTTTATTTCTTATAATATTTTTAATACGCTCTTCATAAATTATAAGTCATTAAATTTAAATAATTAACCTAGATAAGAACAATTCCTTTAAGTATGTTATTGTCGTATTCCATTCATTCAGTTGAATATTTTGTAATTGACAACAGATAATTGTATTGGAAATTAATATCATTATCACAGTTTATAATAAGATTAAGTTCAATAGTAGCATAGAAGACGAAGCAAATAAATACTTATAAACTGTGTATTCATTTTGTCTGATGGCCTGGGACAAAAACCATTGAAATAAGCATTTATATTATTAGCAGATGTTTTCATTATAAGGGCAATTAGGGATTGAGGCAAGTTAAGTCGAGCAAATGGAACTTTTAAAGGATGGAGCCTTGAAGTTATTCATTTGTGTGGATTCGTGGTCTAGTGGTAACACTCTGGCTACACAACCCAGGGGTCGCAGGTTCGAGCACCCGCCACGCTGTAACCTACTAACTTTATATTTTAAAAAATACTTTAGCATGAGACGTTAAACTGAGGTGCAGTGTGTACTAAAAGCTTCACACCGGGCACTGAAAGACCCAGGGTCACCTCTGAACGGTCTCTTGTATCTTGCACTATCCCCCATAAACCAACTAACAAGTCTTCTGGGTATGATAGCTATATAGAAGAAAATCTTAGTGCACTCCATAAAAGTTCACAACAAACTGACATCAAGATACAAGAGTGGACCTAGGCATAAAGTTATCTGATCATTCAGTAGTATAATTTTGTTATGGGGACATTCGCAATAAACCCTGACTTCATTTCTCTGGTCATTCACACATTTTCGAAAGCAACAATCAAATAAATAGAAAACTGCTGTAAAGCCAATAGCCCACGTGTAAACAAGTCAGTCGCTGTCATAATAACATTTAAAGTACAAAATTTTGAAGTCATTTTTTTTTTTTCTAAAAGATTTCTGAAATTCCTTTTAAAATGAATCTAAACCACTGCAAACTTCTAACAAACAAAAGCCAACTATTGATTACCAAATTCTTGTATCTCACTTTTGTTTCATACAAATGCCATTTAAAGCCATTTAAAAGTCGCTGTAGTACAGGGGTAGTTATATTCTAAAGAATGAAATATAAGAATGTAAGGTTCAATAGCATGTAATTGTACACCAATTATATTTGTCACACGAAAATATGCCGTATCTGCCCCAGTTATATAAAGTCAGTGATCAATCATTATTGAGATTAAACAGATTGCATTCTGTAAGGTTTGAAGACTTTCTGAAGGCATTACTTCTTTTTCATTTTAAGAATGCTTTGAAAAAAAACAGACATACATTAAACTTCATGTTTTGGGACTGGTTCTGATTTTGAATGGATACATCTCCAAAAATCTCGGATTGTTACCTCTGTCATATCCTTTGCAGTTCTGTATTTTAACTTCGTGTGGGTAGGTGAGCAAGATAAATTATTGACAAATATATTGATGTAAGTACGGATTACCAGTAACCACTGCAACAAATAGATCAGACAATACCCCATTTACGTGTATAAATATGTGCGTTTTGCGCCATGTAAGTGACACACTGTCATGTTCTCAAAAACAAGGACGAAAAGCATTATAAACACTTTATAACTTTATCATTTTCAATTATTATTTTTCCATATTACATTAATTTAATTCTGTATCATTAGTATTATTTAATTTCTTTATGTACAATAATGTACTTTTCTATTTGGAATGTGTGACACACATTTTGAAAATTGTCAATATGCCATCTGTGAATAGGATGAGTGACACAAACATTTTAACACTGAACCCCCTTCAAAAATCAAAATCTCCTCCAACAAAATGCCCTCAATTTAAAAATGACATACCGAATGTAATACAGATTAGGCATACTGATTTTTCTCCCCACCCACATGTTTTCCATTACATGTAGGGTATATTAATTTTGTGTGGTATTGCAGTATGATGTCATTCTATATAATATATTTCACAGGTATCTGTTATGGCCTATTACACTTAACATGTCATAATATTTTGCAATAATTTAATATTTATGCTTTAAAGAAACTCAGCATTGTTGAATTAAATGACTTCGGTTAACATTAATCAGTACATTGCCACAAATGTCACAAAATAAATAAGTTTCACTCTTACTTTCCTGTAGTGGAACACTATTAACAACAAATGTATTTTGTACTAAAAGGTGGAGTAATTAAACCTTCTTTTCTCTAAATAACGAGGACTTTCTGCCAACACCAAAATGTTAATCTCCTTATAACGAATGACCAGTCAATGAAGGATTAAAATGAGATTAATTTTGAAAATCCATCAAGTTCTATAGGAACATTAGGCAATCATATACTTATCTATGAAAAGTCATTCCATTATATTGACATAGCAGATTTAATGATAAAAATCTAATAGTAAGATGTAGACAAGCAAATTCAGGGTTCTTTGTAGACTGCCAAAACATTTACATTTTGTCAAAGAAATCCTCTTGGGGGTATTAATTAATTGGTCCATAATCGTTCAACTTTTCGACAAATTCTGCACTTAATAATTTAACACTTTTGATTTCCTTTTGGGCTAATAGTTACAGTTATTTTATGAAAAGGTCTTCTAAGACTCAAATTACTGTACACAAATTATAAAATACAGACATTAAGTTTATCAAGCAATCTTAAATGTCTTATTTATGACTGTTCGATTTAAAACCAAATACTCTATCCAAAAAAGCGTTTTAAAAAAGACCTGCGCTTGGACTTGATACTATCATCTCCGGATGAAATGACTGTCATGCTAACAACTAAAGCCCCCTTGTCACTGTCCCGGTTTGACAACCCCAGTAAGTCCCGGTAAGTTATCCAGGGGAAACCCTGTCGAACCGGGAGAACAACCCTGGCAGCACAGTGATCATCCTGGGTGATCCGGGACAATTCGGGATGAAGCTTGGTGATCCGGCTAACAGCCCCAGATGTTTTAAAATGTTTAATACAACTTGGAGTCACCGGGAAAGATATCAAAAACTGGCATAATCCGTGTATATCCGGGGCAATGCCGGTACATACCGGGGAAGGTCGGGGTCTCCACCCTCCCTCTAGCGTGATGAACCGTAGCTTTCCGATGCGATGTGAATGCAGCGTGTCACTAGCCCCTAACAGTGGTATGACAGGACGGTCCCGGCGGTCATCGGGACACTGCTGGTGTTAACCTGGATACACACCGGGATTAATCGGAAAACACGCCGCTCTGCACAGTATTTACTCCGTGGTAAACCAGGGCCAGTATTCACCAGCCCATTCTTAGACTTAAGAATAAAAAATAGACTTATTTGCAGTCGCAAATATGTGGGATACCAATATTGCTTATGTCATTGATAAATCAAACTTAATTAAGAAAGTACTAAAACTAGCATTGGTAAATACTAAATAAAATACAAATTAACAGCATTTTAGAACAGAAATTTCAACAATATGCTTTATTCTCAAATCTTAAGTCTAAGAATGGCCGGGTTTGTGAATACGGGCCCTTGACTTACTCTAGCTACTCCAAGGTCAAACATATGGGCCCTTGACTTACTCTAGCTACTCCAAGGTCAAACATATGGGCCCTTGACTTACTCTAGCTACTCCAAGGTCAAACATATGGGCCCTTGATTTACTCTAGCTACTCCAAGGTCAAACATATGGGCCCTTGACTTACTCTAGCTACTCCAAGGTCAAACTGACTTCTAGACAGGCGAAACACCGGGGCAGCATCGGTAATGTCATAATGAAATTCATGTTGTTTTAGGAAAAAGGTCCCGGTTTATCCCCCTACACCGGCTTTTCTTCACCAGGAGGTATCGGGACCAACTCTGGGACAGTGAGAAGGGGGCTTAAACCAGACAAACCTATGTGAATTAAGGTGTATTTGTATTGCACACAATCATATTTCCTAAATATTGATAAAAAGCATTACAAACGTTACATAATTTTATCCATTTCATTATATTTTTTATTCATAAACAATACATACACAGTGGAAACCCTCTAAACCGGAGTGTTATTTCGTTTCATTATAAATCAAATGATGTATTGTCATTTTTTTCTTTTTTTTTGAATCTATTCTGACCAAAAAGTTAGAAATTGTCAAGATGCCAATCAAGAATAGGTCTCTTTAAACAGTTAAATAAATAAATGCTTTATTGAAAATAATCATGTTAAAATGAGTTGTACAGGCAACACACGCTTTACAGTAACTGACTGCAAAGAAGAGTTCATTCATATAAAAGCAATGCTTTTTACAATGATGTGCTTCTCTTTAGTCAACATTTGTTCCATAATATAAACAACCCTAAATTACCAATGAATATTGATTGTCACTGACAAACTTCTATTAATATCTAAAGCGAAGACGTAATAATCGACAAACCTGTAAAAAATAACAACCCAGACGAAGCAAATATTTGACAGAACTTAATAATCAGAATAAAACCTTACTGCATGACGACTATTTGCATAATTATTCCATTCCACCCTTTGACATGGTAACATAGAAAACATTTATGCGAGTCTATAATGCTATGATATTATGCAACTGTTGCCCTACTCTAGATAATATATGAGCTAGAGTGTGGATTCTGCCCCATACAAAAAATATCTCAGAATCTAGCCATTATGTCTCATTGTTTGGACTACTGTTGCCCCTACATTTGTTTACAAAAGTTCAAATCAGAAGGTCTACAACAGGGGGACATAGCGTCATTTAATAGCTACTATTGTAAACACTTTCTCAATAAACTGTTTAATCTTTAAGCATTCAAACACATTATATCTCTTACTTGTCTAATTATTTTTTTTGTTGATGTGTGCGCTTGCACATTAATTTTGTGAATACATTTTGGCTGTCTTGTACCAAGATATACCACAGGATTTTGAAGGCAGCAATTTGATTGGCTCTGGAAAAGGTCATCTGAATGTGACCCATAATGCACAGTCATTAGATCCATTCTGTGGATAATATAGTAGCATCAGACTAAAGATGATTTTACTAAGATGGCCAAGACAACGTCATTACATTTCTTTGAAATATTATATTTGTGGCGTGTCGTGGGAAAACCGGACTTAATACATGTGCGTAAAGTGTCGTCCCGGATTAGCCTGTGCAGTCCACACAGGCTAATCCGGGATGGCACTTTCCGCTTTTATGGTATTTTCTGTTTCAATGAAGTGTCTTCTAACTATAAATCCACTTTAGGCAGAAAGTGTCATCCCAGATTAGCCTGTGCGGACTGCACAGGCTAATCCGGGATGACAATTTACGCACATGCATTAAGTCCGGTTTTCCCACGACACGCCACATTTGTTTAATACAGTAGAATCCCTGCAGAGTACAACAGAACTGAACAGTAGATACAATTTGATGATAATAGACAAAGAAACTTTTTTATAAATCATTTACATTTAAAACAGAAAAATACGCACTCAATGTTGTTTTGGTTTTGGAATTAATTCCCTTTAATCTAAGGTTCCAACACCAACATTTGGAAAACTTGAAGTTCGGTTTTGATTTTTAGACTGTTGGTGAAAGCCAACAGGAGTTAGTAGGTGTATTCAGAAATCGGTCTTGAGTAAACTACATCTTTACTTTGCAGGCTACAAGTTAGAACATCGATAAATTACTGCGTTTCGCTCGCTGAGCAGTGAGACTTCCTGTTATCGATGCTGCCTTCTATGAATAGATGACAAGAAATAGATCCGACTTAAAACAATATTAATAATAATCCTATGATTGCTATGGTTTTTTGACGTATGGATGGAAAGGCCTTGTACTTCTAAAGAGAGTTTTGAACGTATTTTACTAATTTAACTTATTTTTCTTTATATTGGTATTTACCGAACATAGCGCTTGTGATAATAAGTACTGAATATTGATTCGAACGTATACGGTTCATTGACTATTTTTGCCTGTTGTAGATTGACTTGTATGCGTATAAGTCTGTTTTCTTTTTAAATAGTTTGCACAAAACAATTTGCCTCCCACGAATTACAAAAAATAATGATGCAAATGTCGTAGATAAATAGCATTGAATTAGGTGCGCGCTATATTAGTTTTAATTTGCAAAAAAACAGTGTCCCCGATCTCCATCTTCAATTAGGTCAAATACCAGCTTATACCAATTTATTGTAAGTAGAGTGTATAGTTACAAGTTTCATGATTTTGTTAGAAATGATATAACAGACAGGTGACTAACTTCAATAAATGTTCCTTAGGATAAAAATACTCTCATAATTCATTTGCTGTTAGTTTCTTTTCTCACCACAGTCTTTCAACACTGTCAGCGTTTTGATTATACAAGGCAATTTATTTTTTGCCATAACGACTTTTATCCGCAAAAGTTAGATAGCATGAGAGCTTTCACCAATATTCCCTTAAAAACCTCATAACCGGAAAATAATTAAACCAAAACACAACATAAACAACTTCATTGCCCAGTTTAATGAGAATGCTTTTTATCGAAACTGTCTACTCACTTTTATTTATATATCCAATATAGCTTTTGTTCACAATAAAATACGTTTTCCAGGTCTTATACAATTGTAACTGTTGTCAGAGAAACTTTCCTGTTAATGGATTCAATACACGCTAATCTTGTACAAAGAAGCTTTTAAACTGGGATCAATGCATATTTAACATGAATAATTAAACCACATTGTGAAACAAATTAACTACATAATACATGCGAGAAAAGAGAAAATAGTGATCGGTAACCTATTTTTGAATACAGGTGACCAGAACTGAATGAATGGCCATTATCAAAATTGGATGAATTTACAAAGAATAGTGGAAACATTCAAATATTTATATAGACTATCAAAGGCATATACACAATATTTTGCATGTCTAATTATTAATAATTCATTATCTAATTATTAATAATTCATTATCTGTAGACAATATACAAAAGTAACATGAACAACAATGCCACATAATGTAACTAACATGTTGTAAAGCAATCATATTAATGAATTATTAATTCAGAGCTCCAGATAATACGCGTATCCGCGTATATACGCATTCAAATAAAACAAAAAAATGCATTGAAAATCTGCCCATTGCGTAACGTTATGCACTGCAAATCTCGTTACGTATTTTTAATCGCTTAAACTGCGTAACTGGTTTTACCAATTATCCAGTTCAGCTAATGGTGTAAGTTAGCCTTTGAAGCGATTAAAAGTGAATCAAGTGGCTTCGCACTGTGTATGTGGGTCAAAAAATAATAATGTTTTAAGCTCAATCAGCCAATTCCAGTAGGCAATATCTTGAAAAATGTTAATCAGAATGAGTCTTATGATGCTTCTCCTATTTAAAAAGTGATAAGTCGATGTCTCATTGCCACAGCACTTGAAAAATCGTATAAGAAAAACAAGCATTATGTGAGTGCAAAAATTTTCTGAAAAATTGCTGTAATCATGGAAAAGAAATTATCGTTGGCTAATTGTCAAGCAAGAAGGACCATAAATCAGGTTACCTTGTAGGATTTGCACTGAAAAAAAGTACAAAGTATCTGGGCAAATTACTACTACTTTGCAAAGTAAATGTTGTTTGATAGACCTACAGATTATTGTCTACATTCAATTTATTCCATTTGCCAGTATTTATGTGTTCATATATAACAAGCACATCAAATACTCTTTTGATCTTGTATAAAAAATGAAAATACCCTTTAATTTTTTTAAATACCCTTTAAAGCTGACGGACTGGAGATAAAATACCCTTTAACCAAAAAATCAGGGGGTAAAATACCCTTTAGGCTAAAACCTTATCTGGAGCTCTGTGAATTATGTTATCATCATATGTGCGATGTAAGCACTTGTTGCTAAGAACAGCAAAAACAATATTCTGTGTTTGATACACACATGCCCCGGTGGGGGGGGGCCTGGGTAGCCCATTTCTTAGTCCAAATTAGGTAAAGGTCAAGGTCAAAGTGAGGTTGGGTGATATGGGTGGATTGGGAACGGTCATAAGTAAAAACTGTGTAAATATCCAAGTGTTGTAGTAAGCGGTGTTGATGCTAGACAAAACGGTACAATCTAGTTTACCAAGAAATGGCACTTTTGAATTATTATAAGTCCAAATTAGTTCCAGGTCAAGGTCAAAGTGAGGTTGGGTGATATGGGTGGATTGGGGATGGTTATAAGCAACAACTGTGTAAGTATCCAAGTGTTGGTGCTAGACGAAATGGTAAAATCTAGTTAACCAAGAAACTGCCCATTTGAATTCTTCTAAGTGCAAATAAGGTTAAGGTCAAGGTCAAAGTGAGATTACATGATATGACTGGGTGACATGAGTGGATTGGGAACGGTCATAAGTAACAACTGTGTAAAAATCCAAGTGTTTTAGTAAGCGGTGTTGGTGCTAGACGAAACGGTAAAGTCTAGTTATCCAAGAAATGGCACTTTAAAATTATTACAAGTTCAAATTAGGTCAAGGTCAAAGTGAGGCTGGGTGGTATGGGTGGTTAGGGAATGGTCATAAGCAACAACTGTGTAAGTATCCAAGTGTTGTAGTAAGCGGAGTTGGTGCTAGATGAAACGGTAAAATCTACTTAACCTTGTCACGGACGGATGGACAGAAGGAAGGACAGGATGATCACAATATATACCTCCCGCATCAAGATGCCAGGGGCATAAAAATCATGTTCAGTATATTGTTTATCACCATACGCAAAGAGCATAATATTAGAGTAATCAAAACGCTAATAGCGTAGAAAGACTGTCGGTGAGCAAAGGAAAGAAACCAAAATCAAGGGAAATAGAGTGCAAAAATTTTCTAACAGATAGGACACATTTGTTTGAATAAAATTGAACTTCTGCACAAGACAAATCGAACTACTCATTGTTATACTACCTACTTTCTATATCTCGATTCTATAGTAGTATGCAAACTACTTAATGCAAACGCAATAATATGCATAACAGTCAACGTGTCGAATAATCCTGAATGGGCTGATACAGCGTATACATTTAGGGATTGTTAGTGCTTCGTAGCCTGCACAGAAAAGAAGTAGTTCCGCGATACAGGTTCCTGAAATCACCCTCTGTAAAGACCGTTGGCTCCCGCCAACAGTTTAAAAATCAGACTACATCCAAAACTGTATTTGTTATTTCTGACAATTATTCTTTCTCTCATGCAACCTTATGGAGACAGGACTGTTTATGCATTGCATAATAACAATAGACATTAATAATTATGACAAGTGTTTCTATGCCACTGCAACATAAATGGTTGGAGAGAGCATTAGGTTTCCTAATAGAATTCTGTTACAGACAAAATTACTCTGAGAGACATTATCTGTAATCCATTTCCTTGAAATTTTGAAAATAATATCAGGTCTAAAACAAACCACACACAAACAAGGAAACGCTTATCTATCTATTTTCGTAAAGGAAGTTTAGTTCGTCAAACTGGCAGCTTTGCTTCATTTTAATTTGACTGTAATGATTCCACAAATTATGCCACATGACCTTATATTTCTAATGAAATAAGGTTACACTGTTCACTTTCCCATCATGATACAGGTGCGGACTTGAAGTTAGACGAGGGCAGACCAAATTCAGTACCCACAATCCTATACATGCATTAATGATATATTTTGCTAACAAACCACATTTAAATTAGTAGAAATGTCAGCTCTGTATATATTAACTAACACTAGTTCACAATTTGTCATTACTGGACACAATAATGAATGATCAAACTTTTAGTAAACCCCTAATAAAAACAAACAAGTAATAATTATGTATGTTTGCATGAACAAAAATCTCTGCAATAATTGAGCTATGTTTTCATTCAACACTGTCATATTTGAAACCAGCTATACTTTCAACCATCCTCAAACAAAGCAAAATAAGTTGTAGTTTTCACCAAGTTTGAATGGCCTAACTTTCTATACATTTCACATGTAACCACCTAAACTTCCAACCAAACATAAATAAATTAAAGCAGCTCTACTTTCAACCAAAGCTGAATGAATTAAAGCAGCTCTACTTTTAACGAAATCTGAATGAAGTAAAGCAGCTCTACTTTCAACAAAATCTGAATGAAGTAAAGCAGCTCTACTTTCAACCAAAGCTGAATGAAGTAAAGCAGCTCTACTTTTAACGAAATCTGAATTAAGCATAGCAGCTCTACTTTAAACCAAATCTGAATGAAGTAAAGCAGCTTTACTTTCAACCAAATATGAATGAAGTAATGCATCTCTACTTTTAACAAAATCTGAATAAAGTAATGCAGCTCTACTTTCAACCAAATCTGAATGAAGAAAAGCAGCTCTACTTTCAGTCCAATCAGGCGCGTAGCGCCGCATACTTGTTTACTCGTTCGAGTAAACTTTGAAATTAAAATCTCAAAAACTAAAATTACATTTACTTCGAAAAATGGAATAAAAATCTGTGCCAAAGGGGGGCTAGGGGTAAACAATACTCTCATAAATCCAGACACTGGCATTTTATTTTAATTTTCGCCGTTCCGTGTTCGTTTAGTTTTACAACAAACTTGCGCCTCTTATTCTTTGCGAACGGTTTATTTATTTTATTTTATTTATTCTATTTTTTGTTGTGTGCACCAGGCCCGGCTAGCTCAGTTGGTAGAGCGCTGGACTGACAATCCAGGGATCGTGAATTTGAACCCCAGCGCGGCCACATAACTTGTGTGGGGATTGGTCATGAAATCATTTCTACGGCCATTCTCCACCTACCTCTGATTCAAGTAGGGCAGTTGTCAGTTACTGGCATAAGTATGTGCATTAGTTCTGGTAAACTGCTGAGATGGGCTATGCTTGCCCAGGACAAGTGTGAGTAGGTTAACTGACCGCCGTGATATGACTGATATACTGTTAAAAACGGCGAAAAATCTAAATAAACGAACAAACAAACAAACTTTTCTGTGCGTAATCTATTATTTCCCTTGTCTTGCTAAATGCCGTGGTGTGCATCATG
Source organism: Congeria kusceri (assembly GCA_027627225.1). Taxonomy (NCBI): domain Eukaryota; kingdom Metazoa; phylum Mollusca; class Bivalvia; order Myida; family Dreissenidae; genus Congeria; species Congeria kusceri. The sequence continues at coordinate 62,041,785 of CM051030.1, forward strand.
TTAATGTCGTCTACCAGCGTCCGCCTAACCCGGACGTTTTCCTCGATTTGGGTATACAAATCAAGGACGACATCTTCAAGATGAAAATCATCACATCTAAGTGGGGTCTGGCACATGCTTACGACTTCCCCAATAGGTATAGTGAAACCATGAACCTAATAAACCCCTCCAAATATTGTTTATTTCAAAATCAATGTCTTTCACATACATATGATTATGTCTACGACTTAACGTTTAACTAAATGGTTAAAATGTAAATGTAAAAATTGGTTAGTTAGTTATGATGTTATTACACATGGAATTATTACCTCAATATTATTTGATTTTATTGAATTTTAACAATACAGCAGATGAGCTCAATGATTTATGATATTCATCCAATAACAGACTGGGTCTAAGTATACTTCTCAAAAAGAGGAAAAACATCAAGCAAAACATCATACATTCCTTATGCATACTTGTATTTCCTAATGGATCGGTCCAAAATAAAAGTCAGTTTTAAAATGGTCATTTTAAATTTGCTGCTTAATTAATTACGCGACTAAAACTAGTGAAGCTTAGTTTTGTCATAATTCGGCAGCAAACCATATGGTGTCACCCTCATCCCCTTTGCAAACTGAATACTGCCTAATTTTAGGGCCTAAGTACTGAATACTGCGTAAAATTGGATTTGCGTACTGAAAACTAAATGTTTGTTTTTTGCTTACTGCGTGATGAAACCCATGTGTACTGAATACTGAGTGTCTCTCCGGCATTGGTCGTCTCAACATTTACCGCGAAACAGAAATAAATTCTAACATGGTTGTAGACAACTCCTCAAGACGAAGGGAAAGGCCACTTGCTTTGATTTTTAAGCTGTAACTTTGTCGAAAATAATGATTTATAAACTGCAAGTTTTATAAAGATATGCTATAAAACTAAAATCTGTTAATGTTATTTAATAACTAAGCGCCAGCAAATACACATATTTTAAGAGCACCCCCTATGAAAGTGACGGTCCAAACTTGTCAGAGAATACAATGGTTTAAATGTCAGAAATGGCGTTTTAGTGGGTCATAGCATTTTAACTTTCTGGAGCTTCCGGGGGCCTCTGCTCCCCTGGAACCCTAGCCAAGGCTTTGCCCTGGACCCAGCGGAGGTCCTAGCGGCCCCCAGACCACCAGCTCATTTTGTATTATTTATATATTTTGAGTAACAACAGATTCGGCCGCACTACACCCCTGCCAATCCACTGTTTAGGAAGTAATTCATGACTGTATACTTTCCACTCTGATTGATGAATAAGCATGCAAAATGTTAATCAAGGCAAATTTCAGCCAATCACGTGATGTGGAACAATAATTAATGGACTCTGTCAGCGACTACAAACTACCTTCAAATTAGATTATAACATTATACTGTTTGTCTGCATTACTGCATAAGACTTAAAGTAATACCGTACTAAATATTGGTTGGAATGGAGCAGACTACTTTGGGATTGGAAAGCAATTAAGTTGACGTGAAAGACATAATGTTTTTTGTGGATAACAAAAACTATAAATATATGGATGTTTACATATGATGCAGTTAATAATGCCTTATTCCTAATTGCTTTAAATTCACTTAGTCTCGCTACCGTTACAATATCATTTATGAAGGTTGATATTTTTAACAATATTTGGGGAAATGTAGTAACATTCATCAATTTGGTGTTACAAATTGCTTCTTAAGACTAGCATGACTGTGTTCAAGGTAGCATGTACAATCTAAAGACAATACTTATTACTCAGCGCAAAACTATGTTATATAACTATATAACTATATAGATTTAGTATAGTTTTGTGTTGACCCATCATAAGACTAGTGATTTGAAAAAAAAACTATGAAGTTAATCATCATATTTAGGATTTAAAATGGAGGAAATTGTTTGAAAAACCTTTGATTAGAGACTGATGATAAGCATGTTATCAAATCTCAAACAGTTTTCAACTGTACAGTCAAAAACACCAATAGATTGTATATGTATGACTGAGAGAATGACTGTTCTGGGTTACAAAACACCAAATTATGATGCAAATCTGGGCAGACTCTTTGCTTTTATTGACCCCAAAATTAAGTCAGTCCTGTTATTTTTAAGTTTGTCAAGCTATTTCTAGGCACTTTTTGAATGCTTAGGTAGGCAAAAATTGATATAAAAAATAAATCACGTACATTACACAGTTTCAGGTAGATATTAGTGCACTGGGCCGGCCACGCTCATCCAACGATTACAACATATCCCTTGGATTTAAACGATTACTTAAATGACAAGTTAAACGTGACAAAAGTGGATTTCCTTCAACAGCTTTCTTGATTGATGTATTTTTCTAATATTGATTTGGTGTAAACATGAAAATTATCTCATAAATTGCTTTCTTTAATAAAAATTAAATGAAATTTGTTGATATAAATACTAAGTTAAACAAACTGGCAACACATACAAATTTTTTTATTTACATTTAACAATTAACTGTGCAAAATCAGTATATGACAAAATGGACTGAATAAACAATTTCCTTTAAAGTGTTGATCTTCAATTGTACCCTATCATCATCCAAGAATAACCACCAATTTCAATTTAATTAAGTGTGAAGAAAACAAACAAAGCTAAAGATAGTGACAGAAATGACGAAAACAAACAAAGCTAAAGATAGTGACAGAAATAAATCAACATGGAGAAAAATGAACAATAAAATACATACAGTCCCAAGAAAGAGCTTCTGCCGTCATTTTGTCAACTTGATAAAATCCAGCAATTAATGCCCAGTCTTAGTCACTTTAATATCAGTTTGCTATTGAGCGAGTGTAGAAGCTATCACTTTAATTAATTCACAGAGATGTGGCGTTGTCGTATCCAAGGCCAATCGCAATTCGTTGGTAAGTGTCAGACATTGATATCCGGTGCCTGTTGATAGAATACTGGAGCGTGAAGCGAAGCGTTGAAATACCACAATACCCGGGCTAATCCTAAACTGGTCGGTTTAAATTTAACAGCTACTGTTTAAATGTGTTGACATAGGCCAAGTGCGTTTTTAGAAACCTAAAAAGCCAATCTCATTAAAATCAAATCCTAACATTGTTAGGATCTGAAGACATCGTATAACAGGTCATGTTCAAATGACCTTCTGAACAATAAAATACCAGCCCTGCTGTGCCCAACGAAATCGCCTTTTTCACAGCAAAGTTTGGCTTGTTTTTTTTTAAAGTGATGCATTTCCAGCTTTCTCGGGAATGAAACATTTACAGCTAATTTTCAAGGGATAACAATGAATATAGTGGTACCTAAGGCGAGTAAACATCCAAAGTTCGCGTCAATTTCATGCATAGTATTTGTGGTTTACATATGAACTTATACCACAACATTTTGAAGGCTACAGTTTGATTGACTCCTGAAAAGGTCATCTGAACGTGACCCCTAATGCGAAGTCTTCAGATCCAGTCAGCGGATAATATAGTAGCGTCAGACTGGAGATGATTTTAATGAGATTGCTAAAAAGCAGATCCATGCAACCACAGATTAAGCAATGACAGTTGTAAAAGATTAATTTTGTAATGAGATTTTCAACTGCCGCAATGCTCAAACAAAACAATACCATTTTAAATAGAGACTAAAATATAATTCATGAAAAAGCTAACATTTTTTGTGATAGCCTCACAGCTTAGAAATGTTTACATAAGTATTTCTTACAAAAATTATATACAACAAAAGAAAAGGCCCATGCAAACGTATTTAATTAATCTAATACATTATTATTAAGTCTGGTATGTTTATTTTGCAAAGTAAAGTTAGTTTTCTTATAAAGTTCTTATTTTGATTTAACTTCACTAAGTATTTTGCACATTTTAAATAAATCAACTTGACAGACTACAGTAAAACTTTTTAAACTCAAGCATAACAAATAGAGAACCTATTTTAACTTGAGGAAATCAGAGAATACTGGCAAAAGTGTTATAAAAGAGTTATATTCCTTATATGGAAATACTTCTGGGAACTACAGCCTTGATAAGCCATTGACATCTCAGCACAAGTGGTGGTCCCTTTGCTTAAATTTAATTGAATTTTACCCTAGATAACTTGAGGAAGTGATTTAAGTAGTTAAATTAAAATGTGACCATGTCTTTTATGTCATAATTGACGATACGCTATGGGATTTATAACCACGCCTACCTAGGATAAAGTCTGTCAAACACCGTTGAAAACGAACTAATGTTTCACGAGCCATGCCCGTCAAACAATTAAATCCTAGCTTTCTGAATGGCTAAACACATTGTCAATCAAATCTCGTCGTAAGGTCAATTATGTAACCGCTAATGGTAGTATGCAAATGCCATCAATAATATATAAATATTGGCGTCCTTGAGGGTGACAGTGCGTATTGTCAACCCGAGGCAACACTGTCGACTGAGGCTTTAGCCGAGGTCAACAATGTTTGTCGAGGGTTGACGAGACGCACTGTCACCCTCAAGGAAGTCAATATTTATTTTATTATACCGAGCAATCCCGTATCATTTGCGTACCGGGCGACATAGCGGTAGCGGGCGACATATCAAATTGTTGCCCGCTGCAGTTTATATGCATTATATAGAGAAATAATCAAGTGAGGTATAATAATAAGGTTTATTACTAATATTAAACATTTCTTTAAATCGAGACTATCAATGAACAAAAGCATTTTCATTATCTGGACAGGATCTCAAGTTAGTTTTCGTGCACTGGTATTCACCATCCTAACAACTTTCTTCCCACTAATGAACCACCAAAGACTGTAAAACAATTTTTACTAGTGGCCTTAATTTTGAAACCAACTCCAACATTATCCTTAATACATATATCTACTTATTCAATGAGGTCTCACTTTGAATTTTGTGTAAGTTGCCATAACAAATAAATATTTTACATAGTTTGCACCTAACAAAAATATAATGCATGGCAAATTGGCTTGGCCATCCTAATCAAATAAGAAATATTTCAACACCAAAACAGCTTCAAACAGAAACCAATTTTAGGAAAACATGACATTGCAATCCACCTTTAAGATAGTATACATTAGATAAAAACACTAATCATAAGTCTTTCAATAGAAGCAATCAATGCTAGAATGCTCTTCAATACAGATAGTAAAATAAAACCCTACACACGTACAAACTCTATTATATCCTGTGTTACCATTTAAATGAAAGTAAAAGACTTGTAACACGGTTCGCACAATAAACTTGTTACTTGATAATTTAAGGCAATAGAAATGATCTTAATAAATATTTTCTTAGTGCCATCATAATGTACTTAATATTTTAAATATCTTCAACTGTATGAAATAAAAAATACATATTTACTTAACATTTATAATGATAGTGTTCAAATAAGAATGTTAAAATCAACATTTCTTCATGCAAAAAAATAAATCACCAAAAGATAAAAAATAAATTACAATAATAAAAATAAAATAAAATCTATCATTTAAAAATATGAAATGTAATAACTGAATGACACTACTTCTGATTAGTGAACAATCATTTTTCAGAGGCAAACAAAATTATTACAAGTTAACTTTACTTAAAGCAGCTAAAGCTGGTGAAATGTTTCTCTTCGTGAAAAAAGAAAGTTGTCATAACTTCCAGGGTTTTCCCTTGAATTCTGAAAATGGGGGTCACAATGACCCCCATGTTTGGGATTTTGGGGGACATTTGAAAATGTTTGGGGTCATTCATGAAACTACATTTAATACACATTGCCAGATATTATTGATATTTTACTGTCCTTTCAGATTGTTTAACTTTCAGCTTAAACAAAAAATATATTATTTCTAGCATCATAAAACGAAGTGCAGAAAACCGCTGAGTTATCTGAATCAGTTATAATAATATATTAGAATCCACTCACGTTTACTCAGGACATTTCTCTTACATGCAAGTCACTGATTTTCTACTTTCACTTTCATTTTTACTACATGCATTTTCTGACGGAAATGACATTTTAAAATTTAGTTCAGAAAATGTGTAGTCATAATTATGATGATTAACATTGTTTGAAGAATAAAAACAGTGTTTTCATTTCAGTTTAACAATAAGTAAATAGCAAACAATGAACCCATCATTCACAGACGATCACGATGTCCGCCATTTTGTTCTCAGCTTTACTCCTTGTGTAATATGTGGGCAGGTGTGAAAAACCTGTATGTGTTGCCTGAACCAGTCTTATATAAGGTTGCACAATTACTTAGTCAGTTAACTTAGCATTATTACGTAATTAGTCAGTAAAAATATGTGTTTGTATAGTGCTAAATTATTAACCTGACACACATAAAGATTTATTTATAGATAAAACGACAAGTATCAAACGTATCATAGCAAATTCTACAATGTAAATTGATATCGTATAGGTTTATCATATAAATATATCGTAAACTTGAATGGTGTAGTGGAACAGATGTTGCGCTTGCAATTCGAAGTTTGAGATCGGGTCCTGGCGACGACATTTTATAAACATGAGCATTTTACACATTATGATTATAATTATTAAACGAAACTGATACGTTACATGTATCATGACTTTCTGTATGAATAATACAAAAACAAAAGAAACAAATATTAAATAGATGAAATAAACATAATTAAAAGAAATGATGATACATCTTTTAATTAATATCTCATGATCTGCATATATTAAGTATAACACATAACACTTTACAAAAGTTTGCTGTTAGACGGAATTGAACTCGGTCCGATGGCGTGCGGTGCTAGCACTTATACCACATGGCGTGCGGTGCTAGCACTTATACCACATGGCGTGCGGTGCTAGCACTTATACCGCTAGACCATTTAATACCACTCTCGATAAGCCGTATGTAAATCTATATCAAAATAAATTCCAATAACAGAAACTTGTCCAAAACAACGCAAACAACCGAACACACTTACGGTTTGTCACGAAGATTAATGAGTGTCAGGTTAATAATTTCGCACTATACAATGCAGACGTAAATAGAACTACAGCTCCACCTTGTTTATTGGATAAAGTGAGAAACAATCTAAATGGAGTTAACTGCATTACGATTGGTTGATCTTACATCATATGTAATTATTAATAGGTCACGAACTTTGGCTGACGCTATGTACCATATTTTCGCGAGTCAACATAACAAATGCAATGTGGATTGTCGGGAGTCAAATTCATGTCAAACCGTATTTCTGAGCATCAAAACCCATAGATATGGGTCAATTCAATGCCTTGGAAATTTATGCATTTCTTCAGAAATTGCGTCCACATGGACGCAAAGGAATTTTTGTGGGGGTCATTTGATGAAAAAATATGATAATGACGCAGGATTTGTGTGTCAGGGAAAACCCTGAACTTCTATGTTTATCATACATTCTAACATGATACTTGCTAATTTTTCTATAGATAAAGAACAAAATTATCATTGTAAAACTACCCAATATTAAACAAAGCACAAAGTAGTCGCGATTCTGAGCAGAGCAAAGTAAAATGTAGTTCTCATTACAATTGCAAAACTATTTGTCAAAACAAGTTAGAATCAAAATAATTTTCACATTATCGTTGTTTATCAGCCAATAAACAACTCTTTGTCAATCTGGTGGCTATAAACCCACTTGGGCTAACCGACCTCGTGGTTTAATGCCTATGCATCAGAACTCCAAATTGTTGTTTATTAGCCGCTATATATAAATAAAATGTAAAATAGGATATAGCAATATCTATATGGGGATATTATATTTATCACAATATCTGACACTCGGGGATGATATCTGTCTAGAAAGTCATTCGGTCCTGAAATCCGCAATCATGATCATGTTGTATCTGAATTTTGTGTATCCGAAAATGGTGCAAGTCCGAACATGGGTATTTTAAAGTATAACTCTTATCTTCACAGTTTTCACACCTCAGAATTCAATAAAGTGTCATTTCTATGCCTTTTGTGAGTTTTAACTTCACAAAAATTTTAAGATGATGCAATTCAAAAAGTACAATAAAAACGCACATTCTGTATCCGAATGATGTGTATCCAAAAAATAAGGTATGTCTGAAATGATGTATTTTAATTATAATTATAAACAACAAAGTTTCCATACCTTAATCTTCAATAAACTTTTAATTTCCATGTCTGTTATATGAGTTTTGCTGAACTAAAGTTCAAATATAATGTAATACCATATGGTCACTTTGTACCTTAAAATTAACTAGGTGACGTCATGAACGTCAATTAAGCCAACTAACAAATAAACGTTATTGTATTGAACTATGTTTTTACTATGATGTTTAGTTAGATTTCATATTACTATGAATATTTTATGTCATTATGAATGGCGCACAGTACATAAAAGTATTATGCAGCAAATGCACGTTTTCCACAAGGATTACATGCGGCTGCTTTTATCAATCTCTATAGCAACTGGACATGATTTTATCGACGGAGAAGTATACTCTGATTGACGTCAGAGACAGTAATATAACACAGTCAACAAGCTACAGCAAAAGCACTCCAATTATCGATTGATAGTGACACGACGGGGGTTATTCACGCATCAATGATCCACCTACAGTGCATTGGGGCCATAAAATGTGTGTACCGTGTATTGAAATCAGGGGATTATCACGATTTTTATAGTTACTGCAGAAATTAAAGAAACTGGTCGGACCGATTGCTTGTTATTTCAATCGGTCTTTTTCAAACCCAGTCAGTCTCAGACCGGCAAAACCGAAAATAATATGATCCCTGCTGACAGTATATAATAATGTGTTATTTACTTCTATCTTTTATCTTTGCATTTTGTACCTTGAACAATTCATTTCATTTTGTGCTTAAACCAAAAATGCCCACTGTTACATTTTTACATAAATGTAACATGTATCGATGAAATGTTCAATGCAAACAAATGTCACTTCATTTTTAAAAGACAAATGCCTGTAAGTATGTTTACCCAACCCTCTTGACGAGCTAGGGCCCTATTTGCTGTTACTATGTGATTGTCACAATGCTCACTTTAGCCTTAGTGGGTATGGTGAGTATGCTTGGTCTGTGTTTACAATACACTACCCAAATCCCATTTTGGATTTGCAGAAGCGAAATTTGAGATAATAAAATCCAATTTTCGCAAACTGTCTTAAAAGTTGCTGAGAATATCAAAGGTGTGCAGAAAATCTATTTTAAAATGTTAAACATTGACTCTTGACTCCAGTTAATATTAAGTTAACTTTTAAATAAAACATTATTTATATATAGGCATATGGAAGGTGTCAAATTTACCTATGAAAGAGGGAGTTAGTGTGGGGTAATGAAGTTGGCTTGAATAATGATATAATGATTTGTTGATAAAGTTAAAAAGTTATGTCTAATATAAATAATATTATGTTATATAAATATACAATACCAAACAAGATTCTGTGTTTGATAAACACACATACCCCCGGTTGGTGCTGGGTATCCCATTTCTTAGTCCAAATTAGGTAAAGGTCAAGGTCAAAGTGAGGTTGGGTGATATGGGTGGATTGGGAACGGTCATAAGTAAAAACTGTGTAAATATCCAAGTGTTGTAGTAAGCGGTGTTGGTGCTAGACGAAATGGTAAAATCTAGTTAACGAAGAAATGGCACTTTTTAATTATTATAAATCCAAATTAATTCAAGGTCAATGTCATAGTAAAGTTGGGTGATATGGGTGAATTGGGGATGGTCATAAGCAACAACTGTGTAAGTATCCAAGTGTTGTAGCGAGCAGTGTTGGTGCTAGACGAAATGGTAAAATCTAGTTAACCAACAAACAGCCCATTTGAATCATTCCAAGTGCAAATTAGGTCAAGGTCAAGGTCAAAGTGAGGTTGGATGATATGGGTGGATTGGGAACGGTCATAAGTAACAACTGTGTAAATATCTAAGTGTTATAGTAAGCGGTGCTGGTGCTAGACGAAACGGTAAAATCTAGTTAACCAAGAAACAGCCCATTTGAATTATTCTAAGTGCAAATTAGGTCAAGGTCAAAGTGGGGTTGGGTGATATGGGTGAATTGGGAACGGTCATAAGTAAGTACAAATTAGGTCAAGGTCAAAGTGAGGTTGGATGATATGGGTAGATAGTGAACGGTCATAAGCAACAACTAAGTAAGTATCAAAGTGTTGTAGTAAGCGGTGTTGGTGCTAGATGAAACGGTAAAATCTACTTAACCTTGTCACGTATGGAAGGGCAGAAGGACAGACGGACGGACAGGACGATCACTATATGCCTCCTGCATCCAGATGCCGGGGGCATAAAAATAAAATTTACATAAAAGTATATATAATATACTACAAAATACTCTGATACCGAAATGTAAACAAGTAAAGGGCCAAACAAACACATCCTGAATTGTATACTGTTATTTTCCCATTTATATTTACCTACCTTATTTGTTTTATTATTTGCCAATATTAATATCTTAATTTCAGATAAAATACAACAAAGAATACTTGTTAAAAATGTTAATGATTTCGACTCAAGTTATATGGATCTCTGAAACAAAGTAAACATTACACATAAACCGACTGAGAACAATGGTGATAGAAACTTTTTAATTTCTATATACGTTAACACCTGGGTTTCCCGCAGGCCTGTTTCGCTTGTTGGGCCTGAATGCCTTCAAAGCAGTTAGCCGTTTACCGACATGCTTACTTACAGGCATCCAACAGTGTAATTGACAAGTGACTGAACAATGTAATCCCGCCCACAACAATCTCCTTAGCCAATCAAATATGGTGATTCCAAGGGCGGAGTTTATACCTTACTAATAACTAAAGTGTTTGACGACAAATACTAGAGCTTTTCAGAAAAGGGAACAGGCATTTTTAAATACTTCATTGATATTTTTACCATTTAATGCTATCCCGCTAATTCCTAAATCCATTTTACAAACTGACAATTAAAAGTATTGAAACAAAGAAATTAATATAGAGCCTCATTTAAAGCACAAATTGACGTTATCAAACATCATTTTGTTCACGTCAATAACATGTAATAAAGCATGTGACCAGTACACACACGTTTTTCATGAGGCGTCCGAGACCTTGTGCATGGTGACATAATTTTTGCGCGCTTTTGTATCACAACACGCTTTTTACATGGAGATACATGACTGTATTTTATGTCAAGAACTGCAAATTGAAGTATTTAATAACAATTGTGATTTAGTTCGGCATTTAATGTCCGCATGTAATATAACCAGTGTTGTTTATTTTTCACCTTTGTGGGAAAGGTGGCGGGGCCCTTCAGACTGGGAATTTTATAGCAAAATGGGAATTGTTTTTGTAGAAAAGCATTAAAACATTTTATATTCAACTTTGTTATAAAACATTAATCAGTTGTTTTGCTACAAATGATAACTTAGATTATGCAAAACTTGGTTTGATAAAAAACATGCTGGGATTGTTTACAAAAATTCCTCTCTTTGTCAAATTTTTTCCGATTTTGGTCAATTTTTTTTCAAAATAAAGCTTACATTCTGAGGTGAATTTTAAGGTTAATATAGAGGAACAATATATACTTTTTAAGCAGGGGAATGGGGCCGAATTTTGGCCCCAAATTGGCCCTAAAAAAAACACCGATTACTGATAGCAATTAATGAAATAAAAAAAAAATTAAACAGCTAGTGGTCATGACAGAAAGACAGACAAGAGGGCCAAATGGACCCGGGTCGCTCACCTGAGTTTCATTAGTCAAACAATTTTCCATGTGTTAGATTTTTATACGGATATGGATATACCGATACGAACTGATGGAAATGCTGCCTTAATCATCATGGTTTGAAAAATTAAGTGACAACAGACATTCAAAATTCTGAAGTACATATTGAAATTGGAGCTTTTTCTTTAATTCGACCTAGTGACCTAGTTTTTTACCCCACATGACCCAGATTCGAACTCGGCCTAGATATCATTGGAACAAATGTTCGGACCAAGTTTTATGACGATTGGGCAAATAATGTAACTTCTAAAGTGTTAACAATCTTTTTCTTCAATTTGACCTAGTGACCTAGTTTTTGACCCCACATGACCCAGATTCGATCTCGGCCAAGATACCATTAAGACAATGTTAACAATCTTTTTCTTCAATTTGACCTAGTGACCTAGTTTTTGACCCCACATGACCCAGATTCGATCTCGGCCAAGATACCATTAAGACAAATATTCTGATCAAGTTTCATGAAGATTGGGCAAAAAATGTGACTTCAAGAGTGTTAACAAGTTTTTTCTTCAATTTGACCTAGTGACCTAGTTTTTGACCCCACATGACCCAGGTTTGAACTCGGCAGAGATATCATAAAGACAAATGTTCTGACCAAGTTTCATAAAGATTGGGCAAAAAATGTGACTTCGAGAGTGTTAACAAGCTTTTTCTTCAAATTAACCTAGTGACCTAGTTTTTGAGCCCACATGACCCAGATTCGAACTCGGCCGAGATTTAATTGGGACAAATGTTCTGATCAAGTTTCATGAAGATTGGGCAAAAAATGTGACTTCTAGAGTGTTAACAAGCTTTTTCTTCAATTTGACCTAGTGAACTAGTTTTTGACCCACATGACCCAGATTCAAACTCGGTTGAGATATCATTGGGACAAATGTTCTGATCAAGTTTCATGAAGATTAGGCAAAAAATTTGACTTCTAGAGTGTTAACAAGCTTTTTCTTCAATTTGACCTAGTGACCTAGTTGTTGACCCCACATGACCCAGATTCAAACACAGCCGGACTATTATTGGGACAAATGTTCTGGCCAAGTTTCATGTTAGTTGGGCTAAAAATGTGACTTCTAGAGTGTTCACAAGCTTTCTTCAATTTGACCTAGTGACCTAGTTTTTGACCCCACATGACCCAGTTTTGAACTCGGCCGAGATATCATTAAGACATCAACTATTAAATTATTAAGACTTTTTTTTTTTTTTAAATGATGTTTTTGCGAATTTTCCTAAATTAATGTAAGTGAAAACATATTTTAATTAGTGAAATAACTGACATAAAAGCACTTACATGACAATATTTGAAACAAGAAGTGTCTTTAAAAAAGACAATCGGCGTTGAAATTAATATTGATATATCAGTTTTACCCTAAACATAATACAATTGGGCCAAGATGATCGGTTACGTGACTTCTCGGACCCCAGATTTTTCGGTCCCCACCTATATAAGAAGACTTCTCGGATCCCCATATATTTCGGACACCATAAGACAACTTTTCGAACCCCAATATTAATTTAAGATGAATAATCATTATTAATTATTGTACTGTGATTAACGCGATCATACAGACCCATGCTTTACCAGTGATACATTAATAACCTAAATAATTTACGTTAACATAATGGTTATTTGTTAGGCAAATTTAACTAATAAACAATGTAAGAAAATAATTGCGGGAATGAGTGAAAACTATTTTGTATCAGATGAGTGTAGTTATTCTTACAGACGTTCGCAACAAAAAGGAAATGATTGGGTTATTTTCTCCTTTTGCTTCATTTTTCCTTTATTGTATATAGGTTAAAATATACTAATTTCATCTCTAATGTCCATTCAAAATAAATAGTTTAAATAGTAAAAGTTCATAAAGCATATTTAATAATCAAAAACACACTTATGCAATGAATTTCCAAACAAATCAGTTCAGAAATGATCCCTTAAATATTTCCATGCTATCCGTAATTGATACGTTGTTTATGTAAACCATGTTAAAACGAAACAGGAAAAAGGCAACACAGGTACTCTATTTGAAATCCAATATTTCCTAAACAAGTTTGGTAAGGCATCCTTTTTATTAATGTTTTGGGGTAAGTATACTTTGATGCATGTATGTGCGAAATTTTAAAGAAATATGTCACTTGGAACAAAATATGCATTTGTGATAAAATATGAAGTTTTAGATAGCGTTATTAGTTCCCATTTGACACACTTAAATGTCCAGTCAAATTCATTATTGTAGCAGTAAATGTAGGTAAAGCGTTTTTATTATCAACATACACTTGTATTTTGCCAAAAAAAGCATGTAAAACATATCAGTTGAAAGAACCCTAACCTTGTTTGAAAAAAATTATCCTATATATTTTAAACATTGATAAAAATTCAAACTGCAAAAAAGGCGCTTCGATAGGTACGGTATTCAAAACCCAATATTTCCAGAACAAGGCTGGTGACCCCTATTGTTTAAGACTGTTTAAGTTTCAGTATACAATGAGGCAAGTATATGGGATCTTTTAACAAAATCTGTAGTTTGGAACAAAAGATATTTGTATATTTGATTATTTATTGATGATTTCACAGGCATATTTAATGAACAATTAACCTAGATAAGCGTCCATTAATTAAGCGCGTTTTATCATTAAACTGCACTTGTATATTGCCAAACGAAACATTTAAAACAGATACATTAAAAAACCACCATCATTGTTTGTAAATGAACGAATTATATAATTCCACACTGCTAATCACACAAACTGAAAAAGGGCTTCGACAGGTACCGTTATATCCGGAACAAGGCCGGTGATTCCTATTTTTTAAGACTGTTTTAGTTTTAGGATACATTGACGCATGTTTGTGCAAATTTATATATATAAGTAATATATCCTACGTTCATCTCTGAAGTTATCTAATACATAAACCTTCCGAAATGAAGAGTCATTTATACTGTGTATCCTATACTGAAAAGCAATCTTCAGGGAACATTCAGCGCATTAAAAATAATGATGACTTCATTTTTGATAACACAACATAAAATTTCATAAGACTATGGTGAAGTAAATTTATATTCGGTAGGAATATATCTGGGTTTCTGTGTAGAATTAGTTTTGCAAATAATGTATTCATGCTACGCGAAGTAAAAGTAACATGAATAACATATCGACGTATTCCGAGACTTCTTTCACCACATTGTATTATAAAAAGAAGTGATATACTTTTATAGATTCAGTAATATTCCTACCGAATATAATTTAAAATCGTCATGTAGTCGTATGAAATATTTTGTTTGTGGTATCAAAAATGGAGAAGTTGATAAAAATGTGCACTTCTAAAGAATTCTTAATAAAACGCAAACCGCAATTCAAATTCAAATAAACATACTAGTAAGTTTATAAACATTAATTCTCCATTTATTGAAATATTCGAGCTTATGATTCTTTGGACGCTAATTTGGATTCTATGTCGAAGATATGTTTATAGCTTTATTTTACCCTCTTATGTAAACAATTTTATCCCCAAAAGTATGCAACAGTTATTGGTAGACATCAAACTATTGTTGTAAGTTTGAATTCCCTAAAATTTAAAAATTTGCCCAATTTTTTTGGCATTCAATTTTCCCGCTGCATAAAATTATCGCAAGAAATCTAGGTCAAAAGTGATCTTAGACAGCTACGCCGGAAAAAATAAGTGTAGTGACATACTGTATGTGCTCATACTTGAATTTTGACATTGAAAGTTACAGAGCCTGAAATAACGGAACTGCATTTTCCAAAGGGAAGTAACCCAACTTAAGCAAAAAAAATTCAGTGCAAAAAATCACGTACGTGCAATAAAATAAATATTTTTAAATCTTTTGCTATTTTCATTAATGATGTTGTATTAACTGTTAAAGCTGTACAATGTGTACAAAAATGTTTGATTAAACTTAAACTTAATTATGCCGATTAAGAATGCAGCCAAAAACTTAAAGCACTTATATTGACATAAGAATTGAAGTCTTACTTCACAAAACACATTAAGGGCACTTACGTGATTTTTTGCATTAAAAAAACTAATAACCTCTTTTAGAGTAAAAGCAGTTATATGACATAAGATTTGAAATCTTAAGTCACAAAACACATTATTAGCACTTACATGATTTTGTAGATTAATTATTTTAGCATTTAAATTCAGGTAACTGTCAATTTTTTAAATTCATATTTTGTAAACAGATATTTAAATATTTAGTTTTTCTATGCTTTTCACTCATCATTATAACCCCAAACAGAAATTTGGTACACTGAAAAATATGTATCAATTTAATAAAACAGTTTTTTGCTTCTCCTGTAAAATTTATGAAATGTCAGTTACATGAGTTTTTACATTCAGCAGACGAAATGTTCTGACCACGTTTCATGGGGATTGGGGAAAAAACGTGACTTCTAGAGTTTTTTTATAATTTGTCCTAGTGACCTAGTTTTTGACCCCACATGACCCAGATTCGAACTCGGCCAAGATATCATTGGGACAAATGTTCTGACCAAGTTTCATGAAGATTGGGTAAAAAATGTTACTTCTTGAGTATTAACAAGCTTTTTCTTCAATTTGACCTAGTGACCTAGTTTTTGACCCCACATCACCAAGATTCTAACTCGGCCGAGATAACACTTGGACAAATGTTCTGACCAAGTTTTATGAAGATTGGGCAAAAAATGTGACGTTGAGAGTGTTAACAAGCTTTTTCTTCAATTTGACCTAGTGACATAGTTTTTGACCCCACATGACCCAGATTCAGAATCGGCCGAGATATCATTGGGACAAATGTTCTGACCAAGTTTCACGAAGATTGGACATAAAGTGTGACTTCTAGAGTGTTAAAGAGCTTTTTCTTCAATTTGACCTAGTGGCCTAGTTTTTGACCCCACATAACCCAGATTCGAAATTGGACCGGAATCATTTTTTGAACTCGGCCGAGATATCATCAAAACAAAGGTTCTGAGCAAATTTCATGTTGATTGGGCAAAAATGTAACTTCTAAAGTGTTCACAAGCTTGTCCTGTAGCCATATAAGGAAAACTGACACACACACCCCCCCAAAAGCCATGTTTTTCAACAGACCTGAACCATTTTCGAACTCGGTTGAGATATCATAAGAAAAAAGATTCTGAGCAAGTTTCATGTTGATTGGGCAAAAATTGTGACTTCTAGGGTATTCAGAAGCTTTTTCTATAGCCATAAAAAGAAAACTGCTCCGTCCCCTGGCGGCCATGTTTTTCAACAGACCGGAACCATTTTCAAACTCGGCCAAGATATCATTTGAACAAATGTTCTGAGCACGTTTCATGTTGATTGGGCAAAAAAAATGTGACTTCTAGAGTGTTCTCAAGGTTTTTCTTCAATTTGACCTAGTGACCTAGTTTTTGAACCCACATGACCCAGTTTCGAACTCGGCCGAGATATCATTGGGACAAATGTTCTGACCAAGTTTCATGAGGATTGGCCAATAAATGTGGCCTCTACAGTGTTCACAAGGTAAATCTTGACAACACACGACGGTAAAAGGCAATCACAAACGCTCACCATGAGCACGCTGTGCTCAGGTGAGCTAAAAATGCAGACTAGTAATTTTGATGTACACTTCCAGGGAATGTGAGTCAAGTGATGCGGTCGATTTCAGGCAGTGGGGTCGAGCTTTGCGTTCACGCAGGTGGGGTCAAATGCTTCAGCCAATTTCGGGGAGGTGGGGTCAATAGTTACAGCCGATTTAAGGGAGGTGAGGTGATGAAAATGTCAGTCAAATTTAGGGAAGGGGCATTGTTTATATTTTTTTACCGAAATAGCAAAATTCATGTGAGAAATAAACACAAGGGAGATAATCATACATGTGCAATTATCCTTGGAAAACTTGTCTAAATACACGATTTTAAGAACGAAATTTAATGAATTTAATTGCAAAATAGTTATAGGGTAGTGAATTATTTGTATATTTTATGTCATACATTGGTGATTTAAATGACTAAGTCACTTACTGGTTGACATTTAATAGGATTTCCTTCCATTCGTTTTAAACTGCCACGAAATTATGGTAACCCACGAAATTATGGTAATTAGGCATATATATGCTCTATTCTTTCGATACCGTTCCTCTTAATGATACTATGAAATCGTATTTAAATAAGGTTTGACCATACTCATTTTTAAAACATCAAATATGAACACAATATCTATCTTTAATTTCAAAATACAAAATCTGTAAAATCTCACTTTATAAACAAATGACAACACTCAGAACAGGTCAACCATAACGATCTCTCATAAAAAAACAAGCATCTTTCGATACCGTTTCTTGGCTGCACGCGCTATTGTTCTTTACAAAGACACAGAGCAATCATTGTTAATCTCAATTATAGTGAAATACTTTTCAGTTTAAGTTCAGAAATCGAGCGAATACTGATGGAAAAGGGTAGCACTAATGTTAAGCACAATACCACAATATGAAAGTAGCGCATTAAGAGTTATTATTTTGCTGAATTAACATGATTTTGTGGCTTGTATTTACTGAAAGACGATGTCTGCATAAAAGCATATATTTCCGAATTGTAAGGATACCGAACACGCTGTTATTCTATAGAATCTTGTGAAGAAACGGTATCTAAGATATAACGGTATCTGAAGAATAAGGGATATTTCTGGACTGTTGCTTTAACAATTATGCAAACACCACTTTACCTTCACTTGACAGTTCTGCAATTTCGGTTCGAGCCGTCAGGCCCCGGTAATCAGTACAGCACACGCTTCTTGTAGATCTTTCTATATTGATTTTCGCCTATTTCAATTGAAATTTCCCGGGAAAGTAAACTGTTGACATAATTGTCATGGAGCGATTTCCGGTTATTGTTGTAAAACAAATGGAGTCGTTTACATCGTTTCCGATCAATGATATAAATGCGTTTATAATGCGAATTTAAAGATCCAGATTATTTCAAAACATTTATTTTATTTATTAACTACCAAAGACATTATAAATGATAAAAATGTTTATGTATTGTTCATAATCGATCATAATAATTCGTCAAATCCGAAAATCCTTTATATGAAATTGAGATTTCCGTTTGTGCATGCGTACTTCATCAAAATTCCATCGGATTGTTGACAAATATTTCTAAGTGAAACTTTAAGTCGAAAGTTGACAATGACAGACGCCGATGGAGAAGTTGTGGTATTTTCTTCGATAAAATTGTGCTTTTAACATTGTGGTTTAAAATTCTTCTCATGTTTCATACATTAAACAACAAAATACACGAATATACCGTTCCCCACCCACAAATATAACAAACACTTGCTGCATTGCCATTTCCATTTGCCAAAATATAGAAATGCAGTTTGCCATTTACCAGAAAGAGGGGTATCGATTTTGTAGTCTAGTGGTCAACACTTGAGAATCCAGAGGCAATATTCCTACATATGTGACGTTCACAAAAAAATTTGGTTACCTATGTTTGTGCTATGCCACTATAACTGTTGTCAGATCGTACATGTACGCTTTAATTGAGTAGAAGTAACCATATTATGGTTATGTTAACATAACTGCATGTTTTACAGGCCAAGATCCATTACTACTGTAGGGAGGGCTATTACTGCCACATGGAGGAAGCAGCCGATGATGGGTTGAAGAAATATTCAAACGACAGTGTTCTAAAATTTTACAGGGCTTATGCCATGGTTTTGCAAGGTGAGCAGAATTGTATTGTTAACAGTTTTAGTGGGTATGTGCATATAATCCTCGGCTAGCTTCAAGTCTTTTGTGGGAAAAGACTATAAAACAGTTTGTTGTGGCATTTCTTCTTCTTAACTTTCTTCAGAGAACTGAGTATCGATTACCAAGTATTGAATATTACAGATGTTCAGAAATAATTACAAAACACAAGCTTATTATAGGATATAAATATAATTATGTAGACAGAACTTACTTTAAAAAAAATAAATAATGACAACTATAAAATAGCAAATTCAGGGAGCAATGAATACGCGTAATTAAAAAAAACAACATTGTTAATATTTTTGAATGTAATGAAATAATGCATGCTACTGTATGAAGTTAATGTCAGACCTTTTTAATTTAAATGAGGTACTGACTTCGTAGCTGTTGTCTGCTACATCCTTCATCAATTCCAGATCGCGTTCAAGAAGGCATACGTGAACTGGACATTCTAAAGGACAAACGAGATGTAAACCTGTGCTCTACTATGGCTCTTATGTTAGCACATAAGAAAATGCAATCTGCTGGTAAGCTAGTTTGTGTTTTCCTAAAAATTAGATGCATATTAGTTTCTAAGTTAGTTTGAATGCCTTTATTCTATCTCATTAAAATTGAAATGATGCAAAACTGTTCAGAAATCTCAGATAAATTCCAATGAATGCCAAGTGGGTTGTGCATTGGTCATTAAATTGTTTTTCAAGTTATAAATTTGTTTTATTAGTGAAATGCAAATTAAAATACTCATCCTAACAAGATCCTATTATGTAAAAAATATATCCAAAATTATAATAACTTATGAGTTATTGATTGTATAGTCAGCATGTGTATTCTCGCGGTATCTATATTTCCGCGGTTATTGTTGTTTTTTTTATTGTCATGCTTAATTGTCAAAATCAAAACTATTTTTGGTTTTCTTAAAGAAAATAAGTTATAAAAGATTTTTTGTTGGAAGCAATCAAGTTATATGACTTTAAATCATAAATCTTAAAAGCTTTCGTATCATCTTGCAGCCATCAGTAGACATTAGACTGTCAATGTATACACTTTCGTCTGCTTAGGTTAATATGTAGGAAAACTCAAAATTTCGCTTGGTATAAAGGGTTACAATCCAACAGTTTTTAGTTTATTTGTGTTTGTTTATAGACCAACCGCAAACTTATTTCAAAACAAACATTTTACATCGTGATTACCGATGACATAATTGTTTCAAGATGGCCGCATGGTGCATTGAAAAAGACTATAATTTAAGAACTAATAATGTGTTTTCTAACAAAAGTTTAGTTGTTATTTTCGCGAAAATGCTTAATTAATTAAATAATATTGAAAGAAAATGTTTGGTTAGTTGCTTTTGCTGAAATTATTTGTTTAAATGTTAACTACCGCAAGAATACAGATAAACGCGGCAATATGTAATTGTCTGTATGCCTTCAGATCGTGAAGCTGTCACAGAACTAGATGCAAAACTTAAGGAAGAAAGAAAGCAGTCAGGGGAAATGGTATGTCATATCCAGTGTCATTTTAATAGTGCAAGACCAGTGACTAATACAGGAAGATTGTTCTGATAAACATTCGTGCTTGTCTGGTTCCAGTATTTGATACTCCATTGTATTTGATTCACACTGTACATGGTAGAAAACGTTACCTTGTTATCTGCATTTTACTCATAACTCATAGGTTATTGCTTGATAGGAAGTTGTATTGCAGTTTTGATATATTTTTGTTGGTTATTAATCCCCCGCTGGAAGCGGAATGGGGGTTATAGGAATGCCCTTCGTCCGTCCGTCTGTGCATCCGTCTGTCTATAACATTTTCGTGTCCGCTCCATATCTCCTATACCCTTTGAAGGCTTTTTATGAAACTTGGCTCAAATGTTTAGGTCATTGAGAGGATGTGCAGAAGGCATGAGTCAGTCACGCCGGCTCAAGGTCAAGGTCACACTTGAAGGTCAAATATTTGAGCCTCCATTCTGTGTCCGCTCCATATCTCCTATGCCTTTGAAGGATTTTCATGAAACTTGGCTCAGTTGTTTAGGTCATTGACCTGATGTGCAGAAGGCATGAGTCAGTCACGCCGGCTCAAGGTCACACTTGAAGGTCAAATATTCGAGCCTCCATTTCGTGTCCGCTCCATATCTCCTTTGCCTTTTGAAGGATTTTCATGAAACTTGGCTCAACTGTTTAGGTCATTGAGACGATGTGCAGAAGGCATGGGCCTTTCACGCAAGGTCAAGGTCACACTTGAAGGTTAAATTTTTGAGCCTCCATTTTCTTGTCCGTTTTTCGTGTCCGCTCCATATCCCCTTTACCCTTTGAAGGATTTTCATGAAACTTGGCTCAGATATTTTGCTCATTAAGACCATGTGCAGAAGGCATAAGCCAGTCAAGCCAACTCAAGGTCAAGGTCACACTTGAAGGTTGATGTTTGAGCCTGTATTTTCATGTCCTTTCTATATCTCCTGTGCCCTTTAAAGGATTTTCCTGAAACTTGCCTCAAATGTTTATCACATTGAGGCAATGTGCAGAAGGCATGAGGCAGTCACGCCACCTCAAGGTCAAGGTCACACTTGAAGGTCAAATGTTTGAGCCTCCATTTTGTGTCTGCTCCATATCTCGTATGCTCTTTGAAGGATTTTCATAAAACTTGTTTATCACATTGAGGCGATGTGCAGAAGGCATGGAGCAGTCTTGCCACCTCAAGGTCAAGGCCACACTTAAGGTCAAATGTTTGAGCCCCCATATTCGTGTCAGCTGCATATTTAAATTTCTGAAACTGTACTTCCATATCTGGTCCAACTGTGCCAGATTAAGGTCAGTGTGATACTTCAAAGTAACCTTTGAAATCTAATGAAGGATCACGGCGGGGGATATAGCTGTCCTTTGGACTGCCTTGTTCAGTTTGAGTTTTTAATCTTAGTCTGAAACTGACAATCACCAATGAAATGTGTTCTATAACAGTATTAAATTAAATGTTTTCTAAAGTTTTCATAGTTTTTAGCCTGACTATTGACAACTCCACATCAAAACACATTTTATGTTCATTTGAGGCATGTTGTGGGAAAACCAGGCTTAATGCAAGCGCTTAAAATGTCGTTCGGATTAGCCTGTGCAGTCCGCATAGCCTGCACAGGCAGATCCGGGATGACACTTTACGCACTTGCATTAAGCTAGGTTGGCCCATGACATGCCTCATTTGTATTATTTCAACAGGGATTGTACTATGCCGGTCTGTTCCTCTTCTTGACTGGAAAGCACGACAAGGCCAGGGAATACATAGACAGGATGCTGAAACTGAATGGGGAAAATGTGGATGTGAGTTTTGTAGAACTTAATGAATCAAAGACTTTAGTTGGTAAAAACATTATTATTTCCTATAAATATTGTTGAAGCTGCTTTAGTTGTAGTGTTTAATCTAGAAGGGCAGAGGGGCATGGCGCTTGACTCGGAAAAAGGGCATTTTGTGTGTGGCGACACTGCTAAAAAGGGTACATTAGGTTTTAACAGTTTTTTTTCCTGAAGTAATATTTCAAACCACTAAAGCATTTTAAATTACTGACTGATTTATTTTACCAGTTTGATGTTGTTTTTTCAGGTCAAATAATTAACAAATTTTTATTTTCCATTAGTATTGCTTCTTATTATTGTCAAGTTATATTATTGCAAAGATCAGACAATTAATTTATTATTCATAAAAAAATGTGCAAATTAGGCAATCATACATGAAAACTTATTGACAACTGTCAAACTAAAACTATTTTTGGGCAAGTCAAAATCATTTTCATCTTCTTTTATTGTAGGAAATATTTGTATTTTTACTTACGGTTTATATGTTGTTGATGATGACATTGTCGTTGATATTTAGATTGATGATGAAAAGCTTAAGTCAAGATAGAAAATTTAGAAGACGAACACTGCAATTCGGATTGAATACAGTATCCGAATATGTTTGTCCGAATTAATAGCTCGTTAGGCAATTCATTTTTTCTGGAATTTTTGTTTATGATTGGAAGAAATATTGTATACACATGTATTTTTTTCATAATTAGTGATTACAGACCACATTGAGTCTACATTTATATGCTTTTTGCCCTGTGTTGTCACGTTGATCATAAATATTATACTCGGCATCGGTATTCTCACAGTATCTCTATTTTCAAGTAACAAGTAATATGATTTGAAACCATAAATATAAATAACTTTCGTATCAGCTTGCAGCTATCGGTAGACATTAGGGGGTCAATGTCTACACTTTGGTCTGCTTGAGTAAATATAAATGAAGACTCAAATTATTGTTTTGTTATATTTGTTAAAGGTTAAAATCCAACAATTTAAAGTGTATTTGTGTTTGTTTATACACTAACAGAAAACTTATTTCAAAACAAAAGTTTTACCGCGAGATTACAGATGACATAATTTTTCAAGATGGCTGCATGGTGCATTGAAAAACAGAATAATTTAAGGACGAATACTTGACTTTTAAACAGGATTTCCAGTTGTTATTTTCGTGAAAAGGTTCAATTTATAGCATATTATTGAAAGAAAATGTTTTGTTAGTTGTTTTTTGCTCCAAATGTTTACTTAAAGGTTAAGTACCGCGAGAATACAGATGAACAGTATAAGGAAACAAAAACGTGTTAGAAATTGCATTTGAAAACAAGGCTGTTAAAAGCAGACGCTTTACACACATTTTTATATTAACAAAATCAGCATGTTTTCATTGTAGGCCTATTTTTACACTAAGTCGTAAGCTGACTGCCCCTACTGCTGATCTTATCAGTTGGTCACTGATTAATGTACCATAAAATGCCATCACTAAGGGCCCTCATTAAAGGCAATAGAGTCGGCACGAGGCGCTAATTGCCTTTGAAAAGGGCAGGGTGGTGGATCAATAAAGGGGCGTGGCGCAGCGCCGCGTTGATTAGGTCTAGATAAAACACTAAGTTGTAAAATGTTTGAGAAGTTGTGTTGCTGATACAAAAACTGATTAGAGCTAGTTATAGTCATGTCAGGTTTAATAAAGGACCATCAAGATTTCAAATAGTGAAATTGAATGGGATATTGTGCATTTAAGCTCACTGATAGTCTGAACCATACATCGTTATTTCTGACATGTGCTTGTAACAATATTACATCATATGTTCACAATATTGGGTGTTTTCTTGTTTTCAAAATTAAAATAGTCTACTTCTTTTAAATTTTCAATAAATGCAACCTACAAGAGTAACTGAAAAGAGATAGGATTAGGAAATGTACAAGATGTTAAAATGGTATTGTTTTTGTTTTCAATTAAAGCTACATGTATTTCTTAGTAAATGCATGTTTAAGTGTGTTTCTGTCTATTTAGGGTCTGGTGTTAAAAGGCTGGATAGAGCTCATGAGTGGCAGAGAAGTGAAGAAAGCTATCAAGTTCTTTGATGATGCTTTATCGTAAGTTTAAAATGTTTGATATATCTAGGTATAGCTCTGGAATTTATTAATTTGGTGTGAAGAGTGAACTGGAATGATAATCTTTACGGTTATACTATAGATAGAATTAAGTATTTACTCAGGCTTCAGATATTAGTTGTTCACAGCCAAATCGTATGTGTCAAATTCAAATTGTTCAGACTGTTTTGATGGTATTACTGAAATAATAAGAATGTAGAAAGCAAACAAGATTTTGTTTGTGTTGTTTTTTAGAAAACCAGGTGGTAGTAAGAACATTGATGGACTGTTTGGTAAATCCCGTCACTTTGAGGCAAAGAACAACTACAGTGGTGCACTGGATGCAGTCAGTCAAGTGATTGTGCATTTCCCGAACTTTCTACCCGCTTTGATTGAGAAAATGAGGCTGCAACTTTGTCTACAAGATTGGGAGTCAACAGTAGAAACATCTCTCAGGTTAGCTTTACCAAGAGGGATGATAACCCTTCTAACATATACTTTTTTTTAAATTATTTGATGCATGTACTTTTTTTGTCAACTAATGAATGAAATATTGATTTGATCTCATTTAATGTTTTTTGTAAAACATGCAAACATGCATGTATTTTAGAAATGAAATTGGCCTTGTTAGCAGTTTCCACTCCCTATGTCCAACAGTTCTCACCTGATCATCGTCACACTTAATAGTTTAAACATGACTTTGAACCTAGTGGAGGCATTACTGTTTTACAAACAGCTCATGATAATTGTTATGTTGAAACTAAAATTGTTTTGCCATATATGAGATCATATAATACTAATTGGCCTCGTAACAACCATTTTTATGCTGTTTGTTATTAGCTCACCTGAGCACAATGTGCTCATGGTGAGCTTTTGTGATCGCCCGTTGTCCGTCATCCGTGCGTCTGTCCATGCGTGCGTGCGTTTGTCAGTCCGTCGTCAACTTTTCATTCAAACAATGTCTCCTCCTAAACCACTTGGCAGATTTTTACCAAACTTCACAGGAATGATCCTTGGATGGACCTCTTCCAAAGTTGTTCAAATCTTTCCGGTCTTCTGCATATATAGGTCACCAGAGCTAAAAATAAATTTAAAAAGTGAAAACTTAAAAAATCTTCTCCTATGAAACTGCAAGGCTCAGGGCTTTCATATTTGATGCGTGACATCCTCTTGTGGTCCCCTATGGAGATTTTTCAAATAATGCCCCTGGGGTCAAAACGGCCACGCCCCAGGGGTCACATGATTTATATAGAATATAGAGCAAAATGATGTTAAAAATCTTCTCCCCGGAATCCATAAGGCACAGAGATTTCGTATTTGGTATGTATCATCCTATAGTGGTAACTACAAAGATTGTTCCAATTATGCCCCTGGGTTCAAAACGGGCCACACCCTGGGGGTCACATGTTTTATATAGAATATATACCAAAACGACTTTAAAAATCTTTTCCTCTGAAACCGCAAGGCCCAGAGGTTTCATATTTGATATGTGACATTTTCTAGTGGTCCTCTACAAGATTTTAAAAATTATGCCTCTGGGGTCAAAACAGGCCAAGCCTCTGGGGTCACATGGTTTATATTAGGGATGGGACCGAATACTGAAATCAATATTCAAATATTCATTTTAGGTATTCGAATATATTTGAATATTCGTTTTGTAAATATTACTATATACGGCACTCTTTCCGAATATTACCTTTCCGAAATATGTATACTACGTGTACATAGTTGTTTTACCTTGTTTAAGTCGTAAATGAGCGATATAACTCAGTGAGTGTTTGGCAAATATAAAGAAATGTAAGATATTGTTAAAAATAGTTTTAATTAATTTGTTTATCGTTCCGTACACAAATTTCTCATTACATAGATTACGCGTTGCCTGGGTTTTGTCTAATGACCACGTAAAGTACTTCCAAGCACATGATGGTGGCATTGTTTATTAATCAAGACTCTTGTGTAATATACAGTGTTGATATAATGGAGAGTAATTTACAAGTGACGTTTCTTAAGATTGACCAGATCATGCTAATTTAGTTAAAGAAATTGATTGGCTGATAATGGATTCATTTTTATTGGTTTACTTAGAGAGTAATTGTACTGTACTGTAAACAAGTAAACCGTATAGATGTCACTTAAGGACAATAAACAACAATGTACGCCTTGTGCAAACTGTGAAACCGTTATCACAACATGGCCCAGTTTTGTTATTTGTGGATACAATGCGTCATGTTCGGGCCTCCTACAAACCGTTAATTCGCAGCCCTCGTAAAGATGTGGACCCCCTGCCTATTATCAATTGTCGTAAATTGGACATGTTTGGCATGTGTTGTAAAAACGTTACACTGCCCCCGCCCACTTGCTAGGCAGGCTATACGACTGGAATTCATGTTAACTTTGCACTCAAACTCGAAAAAAACATGATTTAAATAAAATTGAAAATCGAATATTCGTATCCATTTTTAGCTCACCTGAGCACAAAGTGCTTATGGTGAGCTTTTGTGATCGCCCATTGTCCGTCGTGCATGTGTGCGTGCGTGTGTGCGTGCGTCGTCAACTTTTCATTCAAACAACATCTCCTCCTAAACCGCTTGGCAGATTTTCACCAAACTTCACAGGAATGATCCTTCGGTGGACCTCTTTCAAAGTTGTTCAAATCTTTCCGGTCCGCTGAATATGTAGGTAACCAGAGCTAAAAATAGATTTAAAAAGTGAAAACTTTAAAACTCTTCTTCTATGAAACCGCAAGGCTCAGACCTTTCATATTTGATATGTGACATCCTCTAGAGGTCCTCTACAAAGATTGTTCAAATTATGCCCCTGGGGTCAAAATGGGCCACGCCCCGGGGGTCACGTGGTTTATAAAGAATATATGGCAAAATGACTTTACAAATCTTCACCTCTGAAACCACAAGGCCCAGAGGTTTCATATTTGGTGTGTAACAACCTATAGTGGTCCTCTGCAAAGATTGTTCAAATTGTGCCCCTGGGGTCAAAACTGGCCACGCCCCGGGGGTCTCATGGTTTATACAGAATATATAGCAAAATGACTTTAAAAATCTTCTCCTCTGAAACCGCAAGGCCTAGAGGTTTCATATTTGGTATGTAACATCCTTTAGTGGTCCTCTACAAAGATTGTTCAAATTATGCCTCTGGGGTCAAAACTGGCCACGCCCCGGCGGCCTCATGGTTTATATAGAATATATAGCAAAATGACTTAAAATCTTCTCCTCTGAAACAGCAAGGCCCAGAGGTTTCATATTTGGTATGTAACATCCTTTAGTGGTCCTGAACAAAGTTTGTTCAAATTATGCCCCTGGGGTCAAAACGGGCCACACCCCTGGGGTCACATGGTTTATATAGAATGTATAGCAAAATGACTTTAAATATCTCCTCTGAAACCGCAAGGCCTTAAGGTTTCATATTTGGTATGTAACATTGTATAGTGGTCCTTTACAAAGAGTGTTCAAATTATGCCCCTGGGGTCAAAACTGGCCACCACCCGGGGGTCTCATGGTTTATATAGACTTAAATAGCAAAATGACTTTAAAAATCTTCTCCTCTGAAACAGCAAGGCCCACAGCTTTCCTATATTTGTTACGTAACATTGCATAGTAATCCTCTTCAAAGATTGTTCAAATTATGCCCCTGGGGTCAAATCTGGCCACCCCTCGAGGGGTCACATGCTTTTTATAGACTTAAATAGCAAAATGACTTTTAAAATCTTTACCTGAAACCGCAAGGCCCAGAGGTTTGTTCAAGGTTGTTCAACTTATGCCCCTAGGATAAAAATAAGCCACGCCTCTGGGATGCAAATTCCAATTGGGTTACAAGGTCTCAGGTGAGCGTCCTAGGGCCCTCAGGGCCCTCTTGTTATATATTCGAATAGTATCCGATATTCGAATGTTCGGTCCCATCCCTAGTTTATATGGAATATATTGCAAAATGACTTCAAAAAACTTCTCTGAAACCACATGGCCAAGAGGTTTCATATTTGGTATGTAACATTGTATAGTTGTCCTCTATAAAGATTGTTCAAATGATGCCCCTGGGGTCAAAACTGGCCACACCCCAGGGGTCACATGGTTTATATAGACTTAAATAGCATTACGACTTTAAAAATCTTCTCCTCTGAAACCGCAGGGGCCGGAGGTTTCATATTTGGTATATAACATTGTATAGTGGTCCTCTACAAAGATTGTTCAAATTATGCCCCTGGGGTTGAAACGGGCCATGCCCCAGGGTCACATGGTTATATAGAATATATAGCAAAATGACTTTAAAATTTTTTCCTCTGAAACCGTAAGGCCCCGAGGTTTTGTATTTGGTTGGTAACATTGTATAGTGGTCCTCTACAAAGATTGTTCAAATGATGCCCCTGGGATCAAAACTGGCCACGTCCCAGAGGTCACATAGTTTATATAGACTTAAATAGCGAAATGACTTAAAAATCTTCTTTGAAGCCGCAAGGCCCAGAGGTTTCATATTTAGTATGTATAATTGTAGAGGTGTCCTCTACAAAAAAAATTCAAATGATGCCCTTGGGGTCAAAACTGGCCACACCACAGGGGTCACATGGTTTATATAGACTTAAATAGCAACATGACTTTAAAAATCTTCTCCTCTGAAACCGCAAGGGCCAGAGGTTTCATATTTAGTTTATATCATTGTGTAGTGGTCCTCTACAAAGAGGGTCACATGGTTTTGTATAGACTGATATGGAAAGTGGGCTTTAAAAATCTCCTCTGAAACCGCAAGGCCGAGAGGTTTCGTATTTGGCTTGAAACATTGTTCAATACAAATAATGTTCAAATTATGCCCCTGGGGTAGAAAGTGGCCTCGCCCTGTGGGTCACATGGTTTATTTAGACTATAAAATTCTTCTCCTGAAACTGCAAGGCCCAGATCTTTATACTCAGGTAAGTGGTTTAGTGCCATTTGGCCCTCTGTTTATAAGCCATTATAATGCCTTAAACTCAGGTGAGCGACCTAGGGCCATCATGACCCTCTTGTTTAGTTCTCTGTTCGCACAGGCTTATCCAGGACGAAACATTCCGCCTACAGTGGATTAATGCTTAGAAAAGACCTCCTTCACACAGAAAATGCCATAAAAGCGGAAAGTGGTATCCTGGATTAGCCTGTGCGGATTGCCCACGACACGCCTCAAATATGTTTAATTACATGCTATGCATGCTTGTGCCTGCAGAGCCCTGGCTGTGGACATGCACTGCCTTGAAGCCATGCGGTACCAGGCCCTACATCTGCTGTGTCGGGAGGGGAACTACCCAGAGGTGAGTGGGACCCTAGTCTCCTAGAAATGATTTGAAAACAGTTGGCCCTTAGTTCTTCATATGTGGCGTGTCATGGGAAAATTGGGCTTAATGCATGTGCGTAAAGTGTCGTCCCGGATTAGCCTGTGCAGTCCGCACAGGCTAATCCGGGATGGCACTTTCCGCTTTTATGGTATTTTCTGTTTCAAGGAAGTCTCTTCTAAACATAAATCGACTGTAGGCGGAAAGTGCCATCCCGGATTAGCCTGTGCGGACTGCACAGGCTAATCTGGGACGACACTTTACGCACATGCATTAAGACCAGTTTTCCCATGACACGCCTCATATATAGTTTGAAGGCATAGGGTGCTAAATCAGTGCTGATGACATTATAAGTTTTAAGCATAATATAAAATAGTTAAAAATTTGTAAAAGAGAAGTTCATCTGGCTGGATTTAGAAAAATATATCTGTTTAAAGCACAGACCTTGGTTGAGACTATTATGAAGAAAAAGTTTAATAATAAGGGTTGAATTTAATCGATGTGTATCAAGATTGCAGTGTTGTAATAGATGTTGTTGTCCGCCTGGGGAGCAGGAAATGTTTAGTTTTATCCCTAACCAGAGATCACAAGAAACACGAAGTTCTGGTTCTACCAAGAACCCGAGTTGAAAGCGTCCAGGACCCTATCAGAAATAAGCCTTCAAACTTACATGGGCCTTGGCTAATACTGAATGTTATATGTTCGACAACAATTAGGAATTCAGTTAAAAAATTTATAAATGAGGGGCGTCGTGGAAAAACCGGACTTAATGCATGTGCGTAAAGTGTCGTCCCAGATTAGCCTGTGCAGTCCGCACAGGCTAATCGGGGATGAAACTTTCCGCCTAAAGGGGATTTATGGTTAGAAGACACTTCATTTAAACAGAAAACACCATAAAATCGGAAAGTGCCATCCCGGATTAGCCTGTGCGGACTGCACAGGCTAATGCGGGACGACACTTTACGCACATGCATTAACACCGGTTTTCCCACGACGTGCTTCAAATGTGTTTTTCCTGACCAGGCTGCCAGTAAGATCGGAGACATCATCACGACTCTGGACAGGTTCGAGTCCAAGAATGCGGCCCTGTACTACAGTATGGCCGAGGTCTTCTGTAGAACGGTGAGTGAGGCAAAGAAACATAGGAATTTAGTATAGTGACCAGTGCCCAGTTGCTCAAAACTTTAACGGATAATTAAGCTAACAGCCGTTAATTTTTGGATGAAGTTTTTGATGTAAATTAAATGTTACAATTTGTATTTATTTAAATAAATTGATATGCTCAAATAATTGTCATATGCTTCATAAGCGATCTGCTTGTAATATTAGTTTTATTTACATCTAAAGTTAACGGCTGTTAGCTTAACCGGCCGTTAAAGTGTTGAGCAACTGGGCCCTGGTGTGAAAATAATGTTCATGTATATTCAGTTAATTTAACTAATTAACAGCATTGAAAATTGTGGTGTTCCATGGTGTGACTTTGTAATGTCAGCACATGTTAGAGATTCTCATTCAATAAGGTTATTTTAAAATTATTTGATTCACATTTTTAACATCTTAATAAAACATAAATGAATTAATTAATAAAATAAATAGAAATTAGAACAGCATATATGGTTTCTTCCTCCATGTAAATCCTAGATTATCACCCTTGGCATTAATTTACCAGTTATTGCCCTTTTATCTGCCCATATTCCAGTGCGGCCGGAATGCACTGGTTCTCCAGCAGACGTACACGTTAATGGAGCGGGCAGTGAGCCTCAGTTCGGGAAACGCAGAGTTCATCACAGAACTGGGGTTTCAGCTGCTATTGCAGGGGAAGGTCAAGGACGCTCTACGCTGCTACAAAAATGCCATGAAGATTGACGAGACCAGTGTGGCAGCTTTAACCGGTAAGCAGCTATTGTTTTAGTCTTTGTGGTATAACATTATTAGTTTTACACAAATTTTGCATTATTTCACACAAGTTTTCGTTTGCTTTCATAACAATAAAATTTTGTGATGAATTGTTTTTCGACATATGGCCTTCATAACAGTTGACTTGGTTAAATAATGTTGGATGCATGTACACGGTTAAAAATGATAATTAGGCATAAAAAAAATATGTTTGTTAGGTTAGGTAAGTCGGGATTTTTATTTTTTTTATTTGCTAAATGGTAAACGTGAAGATTCTAAAACTGAATAAATATTCGAAACATATCAGTTATATCATTGTACATTGTTTATAAGTGGATGCTATCAAAACAAAACACTTATTTATCCCAAAACACATTTAATTATTGAAAAAGGTAAATAAAACAAAAATATATCTGACAAACCCAATCAAATGTTCTAGGGTCGGGGATTTTTTTTTAGGGTTGGTCGGGTAACCTGAAACAAACATATTTTTGTTAAGCCTTATGAGAAAATACCTTAACCATGGAAAAAACCAAATTTCAAATGTTATTTCTTATTTCAAGGCATCATCCGCTGTCAGTTGCATGAGAACCAGATAGATGATGCTGCACAACAGTTGGAATTCCTCAGTGAAATCCAGCAGAGCATTGGAACGTCTGCTGTAGGTTACACTCCACTTTGTGTATTTCTATTTACCTAAAGATGTATTTCTTGCCCTTTCAGAATCCTCTGATGGCTCTCTTTGTTGTTATGTTGATGTTTAATTTTTTATTACCTGAATTTAATGACATGATGATGCAAAGTATTGTTCTAGAATTCATTACTAAATCAAAATATTAGAATTGTGTGCTTTAACAAAAAGTGTTCTTTGACATCTGTCTAAGAGCAATACGGAAATGTGATAAAAATGTTCTCTGTAGATTAATTTGTTAAAACAGGTGTGTGAATTAAATTGAATATGTAGCATTTGAACTGTTTTCAAACTCAGATTGTGATCACTACATCAGAAGTTGCAGTATATACATGTACCATAATTTCTCGTGTATAGGATGCTCTTGCATATAAAACGGACCTAAAAATTTAGATCGTAATTTGTGGAAAAAAGTTTTATGGTTGAAACGCTTCTTAAAGCATCTAAACGCATCAAAATCGTAAATGTTGCGTCCATTGTTTACTGACACCGCAAATAATTTTGTCGTGAAAATCGCAATGCAGATACATTACACTAAACGTGTTATTACTGTATTGAGGTGTTGAGAAGTTTTGGTGTCAACACCTTTAATTACACCAATAGTGCTAATTGTTTGTTAAATAAACACAGTCAGTGTTGATACTGTCATCGCAAAACTTTTTTCCACAAATTTCGATCTGAATTTTTAGGTGTGTCTTATACGCAGGGGCATCCTATACACAATAATTTACGGTAGAATGCAGGATAACATTTTGAAACATCCTTGAAACAGAAAATACCATAAAAGCGGGAAGTGTCGTCCCGGATTAACAGACTGCACAGGCTGATCAAGGACGACACTTAACGCACGTGCATTAAGCCCATTTTTCCCAGGACACGCCTCATGTATATTGTAAGTCCGCCGCCTGTCAACTGCAGTGTTCTCATACAGGACCTGTTGTACATGAGTGCAGTGTTGGCCATCAAGAGGTCGGCAGGGCCTGAGAAATGTATTGATCAACTCAACGGCTGCATTGAAACTCACTTCAAAGCCTTGAAGGTAACACTTTGAAAATTGTTTTAATTGTATGTAAAGCAAATTTGCACACTTCTAATATAAATTGTCAGTTATGTGCCAGAAATTTTAAAAGCCCTTTATGTAAAAGAGATGTAGTTTCTTGATTGCGGTTTTACAAAGTCACAGATGGCGGGGCCCGGCTAGCTCAGTTGGTAGAGCGCTGGACTATCAATCCGGGGATCATGAGTTCGAGAGCGCTGGACTATCAGTCCGGGGATCGTGAGTTCGAACCCCAGCCCGGCCACATAACTTGTGTGGTGATAGGTCATGAAATTATTTCTACGGCTATTCTCCCCTTACCTCTGATTCAAGTAGGGCAGTTGTCAGTTACTGGCATAAGTATGTGCACTTAGTACTGGTAAACCGCTTAGATCGGCTAAGCTTGCCCAGGAAGTTTAAGTAGGTTAACTGACCGCCGTGATATGACTGAAATACTGTTAAAAACGGCGAAAAATTCAAACAAACAAACAAAGTCACAGATGTATTATATTTACATCTGATAGAAGAATTTGTCTTCTGTCATTTATCCACCAGATAAAACAGCAGCATTCTAAATAAAATGTCTTGTGGTATATTTAAGAAATAATTTTTGATTTTGAGTTGTTTATCTGTTAAAAAGATTTTGTGGTCTGATGTGTAGGAACCATGAGGGTGTTAGCCCGAGTGGTTTAATATACATGCATCAAAATGAAAACTTGTTTATTTACAGATAAACAGCGATAAAGCGAACATTATTTCGATACTAACATGACCCGACAATGACCCGACAACATATTCTGCCATTACATGGTGAACTATATTTGACTGTTCAGAGCTATTTTTTCGAGTTGTTTATTATCAATTTAACAACGTAAATTTTCGTTCTTTGTCTATCGAAAAATCTGCGCGAATCATGTTAGAATATAAATTGCAACAAGCTCCCTATTTAGTGACATTTTCAAGATCTGTTTATAGACATTTTACATTTTGTCTCATGAAGTAAATTTTCGTTCCCTTATTAAAGGGGATATATACGATTACAGTATCAACATTTCACTATCTCATATTTTTACAAAACAAAGAAGACGACGAATATAAATGAGGAAAGTTAAAAAATAAATAGTTATATGTACCATATTTCATGTTTTTTTTTTTTAATTGAACTACTGTATTACAACACATTATTCCTACTGCTACACCGATAACGACACATTTAATCGTATTTGTGGGTGAAACAAAAAACGTGTCCATGTGTCATATGAACACATGTAAAACATCGGCACAGAATTTAAGTCAACACGCAACAAATAGTTGGGATTTCCAGAAATTGTACATGTCTAATGTAGATGAATGAGATTTCGACTGGAATACGAAAAGTATTTTAATGGCGTAAAGCTCTTTTCTAGAGGATTTTTGAATACAAGTTCTTCTGAAATTGTATTGTAGTTAGTTATTCATCAACGTTTTATCGGTTTTTATTTACGTTCATATTTTTGTTTTAAAATTTATGAGATCGTACATACCCTCTTTAAAATGTTTTAGCTTTATAAAAATGGCAAATCGGTAAGTTTTAAAGAATTGTTTTAAAGTAAAACACGTAATAACAACATAAAGGGACTTCAAACAAATATCTTTTATACTTTGTGTTTTAACAAGTGCAGGTAACACTGTTATAACATATTTTTATAATAAAATGATACAAAACTAATTCTACAACTTGGTCGACTCAAATTTCTTATAAAGGGTGAAGGCTTTGGACACATCAGAGAGCTGGGTATTGTATGTATCAGTTAACAAAATGTTTGGAAGTTCTGTTGGATGTAATGTTATTATGTAGCTGTTTTTGTGTGTTATGTGAACAAAGGAATTTGTTAAATTTAAATGGTATTGTATGAAGCGTCAGTTATATAAGTTTTGTGAGGTTATGTAATGACGTTTTATGTTGACTTTTGGAAAGCATGTCTGAATCTTTTGGAAGTAGTTGTATCTTCGAAACATTTACCTGACAGTCATGAAATCTATTAGCATAAATTACCTGCTTGAATTTTTTCCCACTGTATATCTATACTCTGCTTTGTTTGTGCACGTGTTTCACAAGTTTAACGATACCTTAACTGTATATTTAGTGGGATACTCTTTCATCGATTTAATTCGATGCCAGTTATATATATTTATCATTATGGGTTTTTAGTATGTTCATGCATAAAGGTCAGTGTCAGGTGAATGTTAGTATGTTCATGCATAAAGGTCAGTGTCAGGTGAATGTTTACGAGCTATATAAGGGAGTCATGTACACGTGTGCAAAATTACTGTTTTCTAGATTGTCATCAATGGGTCGCTTATTTACCTGTAACATTACTAGCATAAGTGCAAGTCAATAAAAGATTCTGGCAGTTGCATTGAACATACTGGTAATAATGTTTAGTATACACCTACCGGTATTGAAATTTTTAAATAAAATTCGTGTTTTACCTACCAGCAATTAATCGCCCTATCCTGTGATACAGCACTACACAAGCCATTCGCCAGACACAAACTCATGGAACAACGAACAAGCATAATGTTCCACATTTTATCGGTACAAGTAGTGATTATCTTGGCAAGAAAATACAATATATATACATGGATCTGTATTGTAGGGCTTTCCGCTTGGACTTCAGTACTTCAAGCTGCTCAATCCAGACTTCCTGCTGCAAGTCATCAAGGACTACCTGCAGTTTGCCCCTCAGAAAGTGAGTGGACCTTTAACATTGTTAGAATGTTATTTACATGTATGATTAATTCAGGATTTGCCTAGCTAATGATACTGTTATATTATGTTTAAATTTCTTTCCTTTAAACACAGTTTTATAGCTATATTTTGTATTGTTGTGAAGTATTACTTAGGGTTATGCATACCTTCACAGAACCAATTTGGTTGGTTTGAACATTATTGAGATTGCCGTTATGTTTGTGTGTGTGTCATCAATCAACAAATTTAACACATTTTATAGTTATTATGCTCCCCGAAAAATTTCAGGGGGGGCATATAGTCGCCGCCTTGTCCGTACGTCCTTCCTTCCGTCCTTCTGTCCTACTTTCTTGTTCGGGCTATTTCTCATCAACTAATAGCGGGAATTCAACAAAACTTTATGGGAAGCTTCATTACTAAGAGAAGGTTTGCATATTATCAGGACATTCTGCTTAATTGATTTTTCTCAGAGTTATGGGACTTTAAAGATTTTTGAAATATGTATATAGTGAACAATTCTTGACTTTCTTGTCCGTGCTATTTCTCAGCAACTACTGGCCGGAATTCAACAAAACTTTATAGGAAGCTTCATTACCAAGAGGAGGTGTGCATATTACCAGGACATTGCGCTTCAATAATTTTTCTCAGAGTTATGGGACTTCAGTGTATTTTTTCACCTTTGGTGGAAAGTTGGCGGGGCCCTTCAAATGGGGAATTTTACGACAAAAGGGGAAGTATATTTTTTTAGAAAAGCATTATTACATACTTATATTCTACTTTGTTATAAAAAATTTATCAATGGTTTTGCTAGAAATGATAACTTAGATTATGCACTAAATTGGTTTGATGAAAGATTGCTGGGATTTTTTGCGAAACTGCCTCTTAGTCAATTTTTGTCAGATTTTGGTCAAATTTTTTTTCAAAATAAAGCTACATTCTGTGAGGAATTTTAAGGCAAATATAGCGGGAAAATATATACTTTTTCAGCAGGGGAATGGGGCCGAATTTCGGACTGAAATTGGCCCTAAAAAAACACTGGACTTTGAAGATTTATGAAATTAGTATATAGTGCACAACTCTTGACTTTCTTGTCCAGGCTTTTTCTCAGCAACTACTGGCTGGAATTCAACAAAACTTCATGGGGAGCTTCAATTATTTTTCTTGGAGTTATTGGACTTTGAAGATTTCTGAAATTAGTATATAGTGCACAATTCTTGTCCGGGCTTTTTCTAAGCAACTACTGGACAGATTTCATTGAAACTTAATGGAACTCTTCATTACCGAAAGGAGTTATGCATGTTACCAGGATGTTCTGCTTCAATGATTTTTCTTAGAGTAATGGTACTTTGAAGATTTTTGAAATTAGTTTATAGTACACTATTCTTGTATGGGCTTTTTGTCAGCAACTACTGGCCATATTTCAATAAAACTTTATGGGAAGCTTCATTAACAAGAGGAGGTATCCATATTACCAGGACGTTCCGCTTCAGTGATTTTTCTTGGAGTTATGGAACTTTGAAGATGTCAATTGTGTCATATCTATTACTCAGGGACTGCTCTATGAATTCAAAGATGCTTCATGGAAAACTAAATAACTAGGAATTGAAATAACCATACTGGTATTACAGTAATGATCCATCACTTAGATTTATTTTATTTCGTTTTTATTTTATTTTTAGCTCACCTGAGCACGAAGTGCTCGGTGAGCTATTGGTATAAGGGACAGACTTCCTGAAAGCTCAAAAAAAAGTGTCAGACGTTCGGTCCAACAACCTGTCAAAACTTGCCGGACCGAAATCAAATTTGCCGGACCGTAAATTCGTTCATGTATGTATAGTCTATAGTATATATGTATACGCTAGTGTATTTTCGCGATCTCAAACAGCAAACGTAATTTGCTCACTTTTTTCATTGTTGTTAACATCCATAACATACAATATAAAATACAAAAATACATTCAATTAATATCAAACTACGACAACGCAAATCTGAAACGCATATCCGAATTTTACTGTTTACGAGAAATACACACATATTCTATTTACATTAGGTATGCACATGTTGTTCATGTAAATTCCGTGGTTAGCTAAAAAAAGCCCGCGAACATTATGCTGACAATCACAACTTCACGTCATCAGCATAGAAAGCGTGGACGAGTTGATAGTGAAATAAAAATAAAGGCGTAAAAATCAGGACCAAACGGGATTTATTTTACGGCAGTTGGGGTAAAAAGATTATCATTAAAGAGCTTGAAACAAATATGATCTACGACCGATTCGCAAAATGAGGATCACAATAAAACGGACCT
Source organism: Congeria kusceri (assembly GCA_027627225.1). Lineage (NCBI taxonomy): Eukaryota > Metazoa > Mollusca > Bivalvia > Myida > Dreissenidae > Congeria > Congeria kusceri. Next base: position 62,080,644 of record CM051030.1, read on the forward strand.
GTATCTAATTGCTCCGATATTAGGTTTATTTTTATCTAGTTACATATAGGAATAAGTCTTGAAAAAGCTGTCGGGCGGTCGGACCAATTCTTGGTAAATAAATGTCGGACCCACTCAAAATTTGCCGGTCATGTCCGTCGGACCAACGGTTTTCGGAAAGTCTGATAGGGGACCTCTCCGGCATCATCCGGCGTCTATCGTCGGTCGTCCGTCGTCAGTTTGCCGTCAACAATTTTGACCGTTATCGTGATAAAGACTACATTTTTTATTCAATCATGACCTAACTTGCACAGTTTGTGTATGACCATAAAATCTCAGATGGGATTGTTATTGGGTCAGATCACACCAGTAACACCAGAGTTAGTGCCCTTTTTCATGCAAAAAAAGTGCAAAAATGCCCTTTTCCAATGTTTTGACTTTATTTTCCGTCCAATCTTAACCAAACTTTCACAGTTTGTGTATGACCATCAGATCTCAGCAGACGCCAAAAATGGGCCAGATTGTGTTTCAAACACCAGAGTTATTGCCCTTTGTTTATTAAAAAAATATACAAAAAATGGACATTATTCAGGATAGAGACTTTATTTTTCATCCAATCTTCACCAATCTTGCACAGTTTGTCTATTACCATGAGATTACAGTTGAAGTCGAATATGAGCAAGATCCGACCAGAAACACCAGTGTTATTGCCCTTTGTGAAAAAAATATGCAAAAATGGACATTATTCAGGATAGAGACTTCATTTTTCATCCAATCTTCACCAATGTTGCACAGTTTGTCTATGATTATAAGATTAAAGTGGAAGTCGAATATAAGCAAGATCGGTCCAGAAACATCAGAGTTATTGCCCTTTGTTTGTGAAAAAACAGCAGCTGAGCGTTTTGGGCCATCATGGCCCTCTTGTAACAATTTTACTGCATGTTCATATTGTATTTTTGTGGTATGCTTACATACAGTTTTGATGTCAGATTTGGTCTTGCATTGGTAGTGATTTTAAGTCATTTTAATATCACTCCCCTTCTCATTGCATTTATATTGCTTAACAAAGCGCATTGGGGAGCATCCATCAGTTTTACTGATATCCTTGTTTTAGGGCTATTAGCCTCAGTGGTTATATTTTAAATTAAAATATTAAGTGTAATATTAGGCATAATGACTTTCTAATGTATCTTGTGACAATTTACAAGCAGTGGTACTGTATTTGCGACACTGAACATACATGTAGATCTTGTATTGCTGTCTGTGAACCTGACGAATGAATGTATTGTGTAACCTATGTCTGACTGTTCTCTAGCCTCCAGAAGGGAAGCAGGTATTCCACATGCACTGTTAGTGATTGTCAGTTTGTGGCAGGGTAGTTCCCTAGGTATAGGTCAGAAATATTAACCTGACAACTGTCCTGTGCACACGAATATTATTATGTTGCCAATTTGTTACGAAAAATTTATCAGTTTCCATACTGGAATTGTGTGAAATGGATATTTTTCATTGAAAATACATAAATTATATCAGTGCTTATCAATAATCATGTGAAACTTTGTAATATGCGCATTATCAAACGGAGGACAAAATATATGCAGGAGATATTTCAAGCATTAAATTGTGCTAATTGAGTTCATAAGTGTCAGGTCAGTGAGTCCGAGCTATAGCATGCACATTGATGTCAAATGTTGTCAACAAAGCACATATAAGGCTTTAGCTTTCCAAGTAAATGTTTCCCAATTATATTTATAACCTTGTTGCACAATGTTCAAATTATTAGACTGCCCGGGTGGTTGTGCTACCTGTGATTAAACAAAAAAACATGTATGCTTTCTTGAGTTGTCACCATTTCTAGTGGAAACAAATAAAACTGTCATTGTTTTGTGATGATTTTTATTAAATGTTTTGCTGCATTACATCCTTATGTTGCATTATATACATGCCTGTTTACAGAATTTCATGTCATGTGTTGTCCTTAGAAACATTTGTGAGAAACATATTTGTTTTCATGGCAACCGAAATGTCATATTCTTGTATGTAAGCTCTGTACAGAATGTGCCAATTTGCTGAACTTGATGATTTTGAACTAGTAAATTTTATTCAGTGTTGTTCATTTTAATGTGTGTTGCTCTTAAAACTTATTTGAGAAGATACAAAAATAATCAAGGAAAAACTTGCATGCTCTCGCAGTTTCTTCTAAACATTAATTTCTGCTTTTTATTTGCAATTGATATAAAACCTGACACCAGCAATTTAACAATGAACCAGTTATATGGTACTTTTAGCCACACTTCATAGGGTAAGCATATATTAATTGTGTATATACATGTAGATGCGTGTGGTGTCTTTAGATTGCTTGAAATTTTTTTGTGGGGTTCTTAAATATTAAAACATCTAAAACCAGTGTTAAACGAGTTGTTTTCTCCACATTTCAGCCAGTTACCCCTGGGCAGGCTGTGAACCCAGTACTGAAGCGCTGCAACCAGGTTCTGGACCCTCTGACTAGGGCTGTGCCAGGCCTGCTGGAGGCCCTCTACCTCATGGGGCATGTCAAGTTCCTAGCAGGTGAGGGTAGAGTATTGGACACCATTTGAGGCGCGTCGTTGGAAAACCGGGCACAGGCTAATCCGGGATGGCACTTTATGCTTTTATGGTATTTTCTGCTTCAAGGAAGTCTCTTCTAAACATAAATCCACTGTAGGCAGAAAGTGCCGTCCTGGGTTAGCCTGTGCGGACTGCACAGGCTAATGGGGGACAACACTACGCACATGCATTAAGCCCGGTTTTCCAACGACACGCCTCATTTATTGTTGCATTTGATGGTTACCGGTAGGTAAAAAAAGACTTGAACTCCATCTCTACCTCATAGGGCATGTCAAGTTTCTGGCAGGTGAGAGCAAAAGAATATTAGATAGGTCATTTGTTTTAATAAATAATTATTTGGTGCAAAAATATGTGGACTCCCTGTTTTCAGTAACAGTTATACAAGTGCTGTGCTAAGCCATTGGATGTGTTAGCTTGATTATGCACATTCTTGTGTTTCTTGTGTACAATATTTCTGTCTCTACAGGTGAGATAGAGCCGGCCCAGGCAACGCTGCATCACTGCATAGAGGTGGAACCCACATTCTCTGACGCCCACATCCTCATGGCCCAGATACACCTGCACCAGAACAACTTCAAGCTGGCCAATCAGTCCCTCGAAGTCGGGCTCAGTCACAACTTTCAGGTGCATGTCGAATGCTACACCTTTTCACCTGATTCCTTTAATTAAATCACAGTCATAGTGTATGTATGTCTTGTCACAGTTTATACGTAGGTAAGCATTATTTATCTATCATTTATAGAATTCTTTTATATCTGCTCATAGAAATAATTGCTTGCGCATCTTGTGCTTCAGAAATCTGATGTTTTTTCTTCACAAAATGAAAATTTAATCTCATAGTATTGTTGTTGTCCTCCAGGTACAAAATCACCCACTGTACCACCTTATTATTTGTTATTCTCCAGGTACTAATCACCCACTGTACCACCTGATCATTTGTTATTCTCCAGGTGGGAGATCACCCAAAGTACCACTGATCATTGTTATTCTCCAGGTACGAGATCACCCACTGTACTACTGATCTTTTCTTGTTTTTCCAGGTACGAGAGCACCCACTGTACCACCTGATCAAGGCTCGTATACAGAAGAAGCAGGGGGAGAATGAGGAGGCAGTCCGCACTCTACAGATGGCCATGTCACTGCCCGGGATTAAAGGTCTTTTCACTTACCAAAAAAAAAAAGGGAAAAAAATATTACGAAAAATACATGGATGATGTTAGTTTTGGCCAAAAAAGTAAAAAACTTTCAAAACATTTCTAATGGGTAGAGAGCTTTATATGGCCTTAGCTACATATATTTTCCTTTATTTGCATTATACGAGCTCATGCAGAGAATTTAAACATATACATTTATTTAAATTAATGTTAGTAGTTTTATGTATGAACTATAAATATACATGTATAACTGTTTAATGTTGGGAAGATTGGATTCCAAATTTTCCCTTCTTTGTCAGGTGCCCGGGCAGGTTCTGCGTCATCACGGAAACCAGCGAAGACGAACGTAAGCACCAATGATCGTGTGTCTGTGTACCTGGAACTGGCTGAGGCCCACCGACTGCTGGGTAATCAGGTAAGCATGATGGGATCTGTAAAATCTAGTTGGGTTGATAAATTATGAGGCGGATCTGTGGTCCAGTGGTAGCGCACTGGCTTCACAACCCAGGGGTCGCAGGTTCCAGCCCTGCCAGGGTTGCCTCTGGAACGGGACGTCTCCTGTATCTTGCACCATCCCCCGTAAGCCAACTAACAAGTCTTCTGGGGGCGATGGCCATATGGGAGACAATGCCGGTCACTTGATAAAAATGTACTACACACACACACACACAGTTATGAAGGAGTATCTATACCAGTAGTTACTGTTAGCTACCCTACAATGAAGATTCTTGATAATATCAGTGTCGATTAGAGTTTGAATCTGGCAGCAAACTCTAGTAAAGACGGAGATTGATTAAAGTTTCAACAATCATCATTTATTCGTAGATCTACTTGCATAATATTGATAACATAATAATTATATTCATTTCGGTTTATTCAGTATGGTGGTAATGGGGAACGTTTGGCAAACAGTTGCTCTGTTTTAAAATATCTTTATCATAAAATAGTTCTTAGAAACGTTCTTGAGTATATTTACTATAACTTCAATACTCATCAGCTGTTAATAGAATAAATATATTGCTAGAACGTTAGAAAATAGTGAAGTGCGTTGTTTTAAATCGTAACTACAATGTTATTCAGGATTTTACAATGTTTAAGTTCATACTTTTACTTTTACTTTTTTACATTTGGATGCTGCAGATTTAGCTGCAGCCAATCAGATTCTGCTGATTTAGCTGCAACCAATCAGAATCGTGCAGCATCCTGCAGCTTATAAGGAAGTAATGTGGCTATACCTTAACAATAATAAAAACTACAATTTCAATAAATTAACAATCACATAAATATTACTTCTAAATCATAGAAGAAGTTAAACTTTATTCATAAAAACAACAGTAGCTTTATATATGCATTTATAACAATACAATCTGAAATGCTGCATCATGACAACTTCAGTAATTCCTACGCAGCCAGCGTCTCAAATAGTTCCTAGTGAACCATTAAGGTTTAACAATAAACTTGTATGATCAATATGCAATTTATAATAGAAATCATCTTATAATGCACAATGAAAAGCTGTTATTAACAATTTGACAAATCTTCAAGGATAAAATGCATTTAATAACATTTCATCATATTCCTACGCATGTAGTAAACAATGTACATTGCTGCAGCTATATTGACAGTGCAGGAATTTTGGTACTGTGCAGAAATGGATTATTTTTTCAACAATCAACGTTAAATGGACTAAACAGGAGGTAAATACAAAGATTTAAATTCATTAAAGTTTGTAGAACAATATCCTGCTAAAACAATGCATTTTATAATATATTATAATATTGTGTACTAATATTCGGATGGGGAATACATTCGGACAATGTTTACTTGTAAGATACGGATATGTACATTACATTACTGTACTATCAATAAACATACCAATTAAACATTCTTTTGTTTGGGATTGCTGTCAGAATAAAAAATGAAATGTTACACCTAGATTTCAATTGAAAATTTGATGTTGACTGAAAGTAAATGAATGGCGTTAATAGCTAAGCAATCCTGGTCTTGCTGAAATAAAAAAAAATTAACATGGTAAGTTTAAGTGGAACAAGCAACAAATAAGTTGCTTAATCTTGTTATGAATATTCATTTAACATATTTCTTAGCAAACTATATGTTCTTGATGTCTTTTAAAATTGTTGTTTGACATAAGAAGATAACAGAATGAATGAATTTTGTATTCTCTTCCAGCATGAGGCTGCCAAGATCATGCAGGATGCCATCAACGACTTCCAAGGCACCGGGGAGGAAATGCGTATAACCATCGCCAATGCTGACCTCTCGATCGCTCGCGGCGACGTGGAATCCGCCCTGACCATGCTGCGGAACATTGGCCCCAACCAGCCATATTTTGTTCAAGCACATGAGAAGATGGCTGACATTTACTTGCACCATCGCAAGGACAAGAAACTGTATGCCAGCTGTTACAGGTTGGTGGTATGGCTGCAAGCAGGATTACTTGGCTTTGCTTCTGATATTTTTGTTACGTGAATGCAGCTTTATACTTATGCAATAATTGCAATTATTAAAAAAAATGGTGCCGTCATTTATTAAAATTGTAACAATTCCTCATAGTAAATTCATAGCTCGCATATTTGTATAATGATACTGATATTCTTTCTGGCAGAAACAAAGTTGTTTGTATCGTTTGTACATTGCATTGATTCATCTCAAAGCATCTGATAAATGCACTTTGCACAGATTTCTGAATCCTGCTAGTAAAATGTGCCATTATTTTTAGAGAGTTGGTTGAAAAGAATCCCAGCCCGCACACTTGCCTGTTGCTTGGCGACGCTTACATGAGCATTCAAGAGGTATATTTAATAGAATGTAGTGGTAGTTGTGCTGTATTTCCATCTCGGAGAGCAAAAATGTGCCTGAAAAACAGTTTCAGTGTTTTGTCTGTTGCTTAACTTAAAGCCACAGTCCATGGAATTTTATTCAATACATCGTAAGTTGGCAATAGTCTTATGAATGTAAAAGGTGTTAATTCAACTGAAAACTGTTTCTTATTTACAAAAGGCATGGTATACTGTCTTAGTTCAAACACGCATGGTACGAACGAAATATACAATATTATTATACCCCGCTTGATTATTTCTCTATATAATGCATATAAACTGCAGCGGGCAACAATTTGATATGTCGCCCGACAATGTCGCCCGCTACCGCTATGTCGCCCAGTACGCAAATGATACGGGATTGTTCGGTATAATAAAATAAATAATGACTTCCTTGAGGGTGACAGTGCGTCTCGTGAACCCTCGGCTAAAGCCTCAATCGACAGTGTTGCCTCGGGTTACAAGGCGCACTGTCAACCTCAAGCAAGTCAATATTTATATAATGTACATGCTGATTTACTCCACAGGCTATCGCATACAGAAAATATTCGATAAACATTTACCAAAACGTTATTATTTCACCAATTTCAATACTGTTTTGGGTATTTTGATCAGTAAGATGTCCATTAGAAACAATTCTTGCTGTTTTATTTTTATTAACATATTTCTCGACTGGTGCTTTAAGGCAACTGTACAGGTCATCACTCTTTAAACAGTTTCAATTTTTTGTCTGCTGCTTAAGGCAATGGTACAGGTCATCACTCTTAAAACAGTTTCGAAATGTTGAATACTGTGAATTTCGTTGCTTCTTTTGAAATACCATGAAACTGACATTTTTTATTTTGACAACTCTTGACCAAGAAAGTTTAAATGACATGAATGATAAATGCACTAGAAAGAAACCTAAAACTAAATATTGTATTTTTGTTATTGTCTACCTGAATGACAAAAATTGATAAATGTGCTAGAAAGAAAACAAATAAACAGCTTTTAACCACGAAAATTTGAAAGACATCAATTGTAAATGCACTAAAAAGAAAACAAAACTAAATAGTGCATCTTTGGTTTGATCTAGCCAAATGAAAAAATATATATAAATTTGGTAGAAAGAAAATGTAACTAATTATTGTACCCATGACTTGGTCCAGCCTGAGAAAGCCATAGAGGTGTATGAGTCGGCCTTGAAGAAGAACCCCAAGGATGGGACCCTGGCAAGCAAGATTGGACAGGCCCTGGTGAAGACACACAATTACGGCAAGGTGAGATAGGCAGTGATAAGATACAAGAAACTTTATTCAGAGTCAGATATGTTTTAAATTTGTAAGTGCAGCATACTACAGATTGTTGAGAAGCATATACAAGCGTTTGATACAAAATAAACGTTAAATAATACAGCCTCAGACATAAGAATTCTATTAATTTTAAGACATTCACAAAGTTTTTTATAAGGTGCTTTATGGATATTGGCAAAGACTAGTAAAAAGGTGTTGGTCTCAGCGATGTTGATTTACATGTGTTGATTTTTTTTATGCCTCTGGCATCTTGATGCTGGAGGCATACAGTGATCGTCCTTTCCGTAATTGCGTCCGTCCGTCCTTCCGTCCATGACAAGGTTAAATAGATTTTACCGTTTCATCTAGCACCAACACCGCTTACTACAACACTTGGATACTTACACAGTTGTTGCTTAAGACTGTTCCCTATCCACCCATATCACCCAAACTCACTTTGACCTTGACCTAATTTGGACTTATAATAATTCAAAAGTGCCATTTTTTGGTTAACTAGATTTGATTGTTTCGTCTAGCACCAACACTGCTTACTACAACACTTGGATATTTTATACAGTTGTTACTTATGACCGTTCCCAATTCACCAATATCACCCAGCCCCACTTTGACCTTGACCTAATTTGCACTTTGAATAATTCAAATGGGCTTTTTCTTGGTTAACTAGATTTTACCATTTTGTCTAGCACCAACACCTCTTGCTTCAACACTTGAATACTTACACAGTTGTTGCTTATGACCATCCCTAATCCACCCATATCACCCAACCTCACTTTGACCTTGACCTTGAACTAATTTGGACTTATATTAATTCAAAAGTGCCATTTCTTGGTTAACTAGATTTTAACTGTTCGTCTAGCATCAACACCGCTTACTGCAACACTTGGATATTTACACAGTTTTTACTTATGACCGTTCCCAATCCACCCAAATCACCCAACCTCACTTTGACCTTGACCTTGACTTAATTTGGACTAAGAAATGGGCTACCCAGCACCAACGGGGGGCATGTGTGTTTATCAAACACAGAATCTCGTTTTCAATTACATTTACATTAGGTCCTCAATGCAAGCTCCAGACCACAAACAGTTCAGATTTTTTTTTATATACCATTGTCCATTATAATGTGGTTAATATTCACATGAATAAGTATATAATGTAAGAAATCTCTTCGTTTTTTCCAGGCCATCAACTACTATGAGGCAGCGTTACACACTACTGGTCAGAGTTTCCTTCGTTATGACCTTGCGGAACTACTTCTGAAGTTGAAGCACTATGAGAAATCAGAGAAAGTCCTGAAAGTTGCCCTCGAGGAGGAACAGAGTAAGTGAAACACATTGGCATCTTGGTAAATCTGTCGTTTGTATTCTAAACAGAAACAAATCTAGTGCACTCATACGATTTAGTTGCAATGGTAGGTCTAAACCTACAGTATTTATGTATAGATATCTCTTTGAAAATTGTGGATAATTTTCTTCTCCGAGAATCTGAGCCACAACTTGGACATTATTGTGAGATTAATGCAATCTGAGCCACAACTTGGACATTATTGTGAGATTAATGCAATCTGAGCCACAACTTGGACATTATTGTGAGATTAATGCAATCTGAGCCACAACTTGGACATTATTGTGAGATTAATGCAATCTGAGCCACAACTTGGACATTATTGTGAGATTAATGAATCTGAGCCGCAACTTGGACATTATTGTGAGATTAATGCAATCTAAGCCACAACTTGGACATTATTGTGAGATTAATGCAATCTGAGCCACAACTTGGACAATATTGTGTGATTAATGCAATCTGAACCACAACTTGGACATTATTGTGAGATTAATGCAATCTGAGCCACAACTTGGACATTATTGTGAGATTAATGCAATCTGAGCCACAACTTGGGCATTATTGTGAGATTAATGCAATCTGAGCCACAACTTGGACAATATTGTGAGATTAATGCAATCTGAGCCACAACTTGGACAATATTGTGAGATTAATGAATCTGAGCCACAACTTGGGCATTATTGTGAGATTAATGCAATCTGAGCCACAACTTGGACAATATTGTGAGATTAATGCAATCTGAGCCACAACTTGGACAATTTTGTGAGATTAATGCAATCTGGGCCACACCTTGGACAATATTGTGAGATTAATGCAATCTGGGCCACAACTTGGACAATATTGTGAGATTAATGCAATCTGAGCCCTAACTTGGACAATATTGTGAGATTAATGCAATCTGAGCCACAACTTTGCCGATATTGTGGATTAATGCAATCTGAGCCACAACTTGGACGATATTGTGAGATTAATGCAATCTGAGCCACAACTTGGACAATATTGTGAGATTAATGCAATCCACAAAAAAATTTAGTGTAGTACTGAGGTTGTTGTATAAACATTGTACCCACATCTGTATCATTTTGCTTGAGTGTCTTACATGATTTATCAATTAATGCTTACTAGATTGATGTCACTTACAAATGGGTATTTACTGCTAGCGATATTGACCAGGTAGTCTAAAGTTACAGACTCTAAACTGCACTCTGGTATGTATGTATGATTGACAGATGACGAGCTGGACATCATGATTGACCTTGTTCTGCATGTTTGATTGACAGATGGAGAGCTAGACATCGTGATTGACCATGTGATGCATGTATGGTTGTGCTTGACAGATGGAGAACTGGACATCATGACTGACCTTGATATGCATGTATGATTGCCAGACGGACAACTGGACATCATGACTGACCTTGTTATGCATCTATGATTGACAGATGGAGAACTGGACATCATGATCGACCTTGTTATGGATGTATGATTAACAGATGGAGAGCTGGACATCATGATTGACCTTGTTAAAAGGATGTATGATTGACAGATTGAGAACTGGACATCATGATTGACCTTGTTATGCATGTATGATTTCCAGATGGAGAACTAGACATCATGATTGACCTTGTTTTACATTTATGATTGAGAGATGGAGAGCTGGACATCATGATTGACCTTGATATGCATGTATGATTGACACATGGAGAGCTGGACATCATGATAGACCATGGTATGCATGTATGACTGACATATGGACAGCTGGACATCATGATTGACATTGTCATGCATGTATGATTGGCAGATGGAGAGCTGGACATCATAATTGACATTGTTATGCATGTATGATTGGCCGATGGATGCTGGAATCATGATTGACCTTGTCATGCATGTATGATTGACAGATGAAGAGCTGGACATCATAATTGACATTGTTATGCATGTATGATTGGCAGATGGATGCTGGGCATCATGATTGACCTTGATATGCATGTATTATTGACAGATGGAGAGCTGGACATTATGATTGACCGTGTTATGCATGTATGATTGACAGATGGAGAGCTGGACATTATGATTGACATTGTCATGCATGTATGATTGACATATGGAGAGCTGGACATCATAATTGACCTTGTTATGCATGTATGATTTGCAGATGGATGCTGTACATCATGATTGACCTTGTTATGCATGTATGATTGACATATGGAGAGCTGGACATCATAATTGACCTTGTTATGCATGTATGATTGGCAGATGGATGCTGTACATCATGATTGACCTTGTTATGCATGTATGATTGACAGATGGAGAGCTGGACAGCATGATTGACCTTGTTATGCATGTATGATTGACAGATGGAGAGCTGGACATCATGATTGATCTTGTTATGCATGTATGATTGACAGATGGATGCTAGACATCATGATTGACCTTGTTATGCATGTATGATTGACAGATGGAGAGCTGGACATCATGATTGACCTTGTTATGCATGTATAATTGACAGATGGAGAGCTGGATATCATGATTGACCATACCAGGTTCATGTTGCTGTTGGCCAAGGTGTACGAAAAGAGCAGCCGCACAGAGGACGCCATCTTGTCACTGACAAAAGCAAGAGAAATGCAGGCTAGGTAAGTATTTCTTGGAAATATCAGTGCACAGGTCTGAATAAACAGCTAATCTTTCATGGAACATTCTTCTTGTATATATTTGGCTAAAAATACAAGGTTTCAGTAGTTACAAAGTTTTATCCAGTTGCAATCTTGGAACTGTTGTTTCTATTCCATATCTGTCCCATGTAAAAATAGCAAAGAATCAACTATGTATATTAAGGTGCTCACAAAAATTGCTTTGAGTTGTATCTCCAACCATTACATTGTTTAAAATTTTGCGCAGAGATGTTGATTTATCCTGCTACTAACCCAAACAGTGACCTAATAAAGCGGTGACCGTATAAACTTATTGATATCCGGCAGTAGATCACGTGACTGTGATATACCGTCAAAAGGTATTCCTACGCGCCAGATAACAACATTGTTGATTATGACACAGCATAAACATAAAATACATGTCTACTAAAAAGAGTTTTTCATCTATACAAACTTAGTATTGTCTAGTTTAACAGAGTTACACTATAATGAGTTGTTTATCCTCACGTGACATTTAACTGGTTAACAGCAACTTCCTTCCAGTTCCATTCCATTTCAACACAATTGAATCTGATGCAAGCGGGTTATTCTTTGTGGATAGACTTTCTTTGGTCAACCAACAAAGCATAGTCATCAAAAATATAACCCGTTATATAAATTTCCGATGAAAAGAACTGCAAAAAAAGTCATCAAAGGCTACAGCTGTAATTTTAACGTTGAACGAAACATTTCACTTTCAGTTACACTGTCCTACATCCACAACTGTCCGAGTAAATTGTAGAAAATTGAAAAGGGATCTATCTCACCATGTCCATTCGAGGCATCTGTTCCATACATTTTTTATCTGAATGTTACTGCATAATATAATTCATCCAAAACACAGAAACACAAAATATTTATTCCGATTTCATGTATTTTAAACTGCAAAACACTCTCATTCTGATTGGACTACACTGCGTAAACTTAAAACTCAAACTGAATGTCGTAGATGGCGTGACGTTATGAAACTCTTTAAAAACCAATATAAACGGGTTTAAACAAAAGCGAATTTACTATGTCATTTTCGTTTCATACTGACATCAGCAAATAAGATTTATTGATATTTTACTTTCGCTTTTTGATAAAGGTGATTAAGAAATAGAAAACTATTCTTTCTGGGTAGTATGCATACATGCAAGCGAGTTATTAGGTTCGAAGCCAGTCTATAATTTTTATAATTTAAACCTTTAATTAGTGTTTGGTGTTTTTTTAATTCAATTGAATAGAAATCAGAATAAATAGAATACACGGTAGGTGCCAGGAAGGAGAAAGTTTATCTGGTTTGGCCCGAAAACAGCTTTCATTTTCTAAGCCTTGCCGGATAAACTTTCTCCATCCTGGCACCAACCATGCATTCTCTATTTATGTAGTGGGAGCAGTGGTCCAGTTGTAGTATGCATGCTTTGGGATCGTGAGGTCCCTGGTTCAAATGCCACTTAGACTATTGGAATGTGAAGTTGGCTGAAGATGTACATGTGTGTCAAGATCAGACTATAAACCTAGCCCTTCCCCTTTACCTTTTATACATCTGTTTTTTGTTTACAACTGGTATCTAAGGTAGCATAAAAATTTGCCTGTTCAGTGTTAATGTTTGGGGATAAGTTAAAGTATTGTGTCTATATCGGTATATTATTTTCATCTTGCCTGTATGTAGGGTGCTGAAGAGGGTACAGCTGGAGCAGCCTGATGCTGTTACAGCACAGAAACAACTGGCTGCAGGGTGAGTGCTACAATAAAGTTATATAGTTCACTTTGTCTGTAAAATCAATGTGTAATGTTAAGTAAACTTAATTAGTTAATGGGTCAATGGTTAGACTTATAGATTGAGAAATCATCATTTAAAGGGACTATGGCAACTAAAAAGTGCGTTCCTATTGCACTATAAATGATATTATATGATAGAAATGAGTTATACTAAGACATTTGCATTAAATAAATAATAAATAATATAATAGACAATGAGATATTGGATAGAAACAAATTATCAAAATAGTGTGAAAAAATTTAAACCCCAAATGGGTATCCAACTCACGACTCACGAAGCCATACGAATAAAAAATGGTAAACAGCGCCTTAACCAACTGAGCTATTCAGCTTGGTAATGAATCGCGTGTAAGCTATTGTTATCCAAAATATTCACAATTCTGACGTCAAAATGTAAACATGCAAAGGGCCAAACAAACACGACCCTTATTATAAATTGATTTTTATCTCAGAATGCGTACACTCTTTGCCCATTATATATACTCTGTTTTTTTACTCTCATTATATGCAAATATTAATATTTTAATTTCAGATTTTTTTTAAGCAAGTGCTCCCTTGGGGCCCTTTACGATGACATAGTCCTTTTAATTAAGAATTATGGTTATTTATTAATGTGCTGTAGTGCTTGTTTTAAACGTATTGTTTTAGGTTTACATTGTCTTAAGTTGTTCTTTTACATTTATAACTTAACACCATAAACTGACACTCTCCATCTTAATAACAAAACAGAAGATAATTCTAGATAAAATATGTTGTAATTATGACCTACAATGTTTTTGTGCAGTATATGCAGTCAGATGGCCCAGCACTGGAGTAACCAGCGAGACTTTGAGAAGGCCATCACGTTCTACAAGGAGGCGTTGGTCTACAATGAGAATGATGGCAAGGTGGGTGAGAACATTGGATGGCTCGACGTTAATTTACACACCACTGACCTATTTATGACAAATCAGACTTAACTTTCTTTTCCACAGAGCAGTCAAATTTTGTACTCGGCCTTGTGTATGTGCATACATTGCAGTATCACAGTACACTAAAATCAGTTATCTAATAATGTAAACGATTTGTTCGGGGTCACTGACCAAGGCCCATAACTCTGACCTGCAATTTAGCAGAATTATGCCCCTTTTTGTACTTAAAAATCAGGTTCAAGTTTAAAGGTTAAAGTTTGCGTGCAACAACTCCATATCTCTATATCTACTACAGATATTCAACAGAAACTTCACACATTCCTTCAGGGTCATTATATAAGGTCACTGGCAAAGACCCATAACTGTGACCAGCATTTAAGCAGAATAATGCCCTTTTTTGTACTTAAAAAAGTCAGGTTACGGTTTGCATGCAAGAGAAAATTCAGGTTAAGGTTTGCGTGCAACAAGTACATATCTCTGTAACTACTACAGATATTCAATTGAAACTTCACGGGCCATTATATAAGGTAACTGGCCAAGACCCATAACTGTGACCAGCATTTTAGCAGAATTATGCCCCTTTTTGTACTTTGAAATTCAGGTAAAAGTTTGCGTCCAACAACTCCAGATATCTCTATAACTATTACAGATTTTCCATTGCAACTTCAAACATGTCTTCAGGGTCATTATATAAGGTTACTGACCAAGGCCCATAACTCTGACCTGCAATTAAGCAGAATTATGCCCCTTATTGTACAAATTAAGGTCAAAGTTTGCATGCAACAACTCCATATCTCTATAACTCGAGAACGGATTGAGCTATTGTAATGAAACATCATACATAAATACCTTATAGCGAGGCCTCACTTGGGATTGCATATGGGGTGGGTGGTGTCAATGTCAAGGTCACTGTTACTAAAAATAGAAAAATGGTTTGGGCTCAATAACTTGAGAACCCATTGAGATATTTTAATGAAACTTAATACATAGATACCTTAAATAGAGACCTCGCTTTGGATTGCATATGGGTGGGTGGGGTCAAGTTCATGGTCACTGTTACTAAAAGTAGAAAAATGGTTTCCGCTAAATAACTTAAGAACGCATTGAGATATTTTAATGAAACTTAATACATAGATAAGTAATTTTTAGGGAAGTGTTAGAATGCATAAAAGAAATACATAGATACCTTATATAGAGATCTCGCTTTGAAATGCATATGGGGTGGGTGGGGTCAAGGTCATGGTCACTGTTACTAAAAGTAGAAAAATGGTTTCTGCCCAATAACTTAAGAACGCATTGAGATATTTTAATGAAACTTAATGCATAACTACCTTATATCTAGACCTCGCTTGGGATTGTATATGGGGTGGGTGTTGTCAAGGTCACTGTTACTAAAAATAGAAAAACGGTTTCCGCTCAATAACTTGAGAACGCATTGAGATATTTTAGTGGTACAGTGAAACCTGTCCAAACCGAACCCTGTCAAAACCGAACAGCTGTGTCGATCCCGATTTTTTTCCTTCTTTTTTTATATATAAAAAAAACTTAATAAACTGAACCCTGTCCAAACCGAATACCGAACAATTTTTTCAGAAATTTGATTTCATTCAACCTTAAAAAACCTGAATAAACCGAACGGTATATCCTGTTAGGTGTCACTTCGCGATACTGCGGAAGCGTTAACCCGATAATTGGTGACACAAGTACACACAAATGGCATACTCACTGTGGTGATAACGGGGCAGTGGTGCAATTAGCCATCAGCAAGTTGGTGCATACGACAATAGTCAACTTGTGAAAAACAGATTATTCGGTTGTTTTTTATGTTGACATTTACGTACACTGTAAAATTATTAATGTTTCACAATAATGTAGTTAATTTATACATACAGTAAAATCTCGCACTGATCTCTTTAAGTCTAAGGCTTGCGATATAATCGAGTTAAAATAAATATGTTTAAACTTATCAAAGCAGTCAACAATTGGTGATTTCTTTAAACAGATGTAAATAAGTTGTACGTTAAATACATTCATGAACTTGTTTGATTGATAATTTGAGTGTCGTTTTATGTACAAATACACATTTTTACTTGCAAATAACAAAAATAATAAACAGTTATAAAAGTGTAAAAATTTACATGTTGTGTTGTCTTATTATATACTTGAATAAACATATATAATAGAACCTACATTTTTAAAGGAAAATTACATTTGAAAAAACCTGGGTAAACCAAACACCTCTGAAAACCGAACGATCGACCCGGTCCCGATGCCGTTCGGTTTAGACATGTTCTACTGTACATCATACATTGATACCTTATATTGAGACCTCGCTTTGGATTGCATATGGCGTGGGTGGGGTCAAGGTCACTGTTACTAAAAATAGAAAAACTGTTTCCGGTCAATATTGTTCTTGTTTGTAGAGATAAAGGCCCATAACTCTGACAAAGCGGTTGAATAGTCGAGCACGCTGTCCTGAGACGGCTCTTGTTGTGCTTAGAAATTCAGGTTAAAGTTTGTGTTCTTCAACTCCATATCTCTATATATACTACAGATATTCAATTGAAACTTCACACATGCCTTCTGGGTCATTATATAAGGTCACTGGCCAAGACCCATAACTGTGACCAAAATTTTAGCAGATATTATGCCCCTTTTTGTACTTAAAAAAGTCAGGTTAAGGTTTGCGTGCAAGAGAAAATTCAGGTTAAGGTTTGCATGCAACAAGTACATATGTCTGTAACTACTACAGATATTCAATTGAAACTTCACACATGTGTTCAGGGTCATTATGTGAGGTCACTGACCAAGGCCAATAATATTGACCTGCAATTTAGCAGAATTATGCCCCTTTTGTACTTAAAAAATCAGGTTAAAGTTTGCATGCAACAAGTACATATCTACTGCAGATATTCAATTGAAACTTCACACATGTCTTCAGGGTCATTATATAAGGTCACTAGCCAAGACCCATAACTGTGACCAGCATTTTAGCAGAATTATGCCCCTTTTTGTACTAATAAATTCAGGTTAAAGTTTGCGTGCAACAACTCCATATCTCTATAACTACTACAGATATTCAATTGAAACTTCACACATGTCTTCAAGGTAATTATATAAGGTCACTGGCCAAGGCACATAACTATGACCAGCATTTTAGCAGAATTATGCCCATTTTTTGTAGTGATAAAGGCCAATAACTAACAGAGCGATGGAATAGTCGAGTGCGCTGTCCTGAGACAGCTCTTGTTTAAAGGAAACAAAAGAATGTTGTTACTGCTTCATGGCATTCTGTATTTGCCGATCTTGTGCACGGTAAATTTCTGGTATCATATAAAATATTGGTTGCCATGTACATTGAATCAAACATTGTTGTGCTGAGAATATTATTGCATTAAGATATTTGTTATCAGTGTTATATAAAAAGTATTATCACTATTCCTTAGCTTGTACTCTACAGACAAATCTTGATTACCAGAACAGTTATGGAATGTACACATTTAACTAAGTGTTATTTGATTATCATCTATACATGTATTTCAATGTACACATTTAACTAAGTGTTATTTGATTATAATCTATAGATGTATTTCAGATTATGTTTATTGAAGGTACACATTTAACTGTGTGGTATTTGATTATCATCTATACATGTATTTCAGATTATGTTCATTGAATGTACACATTTAACTGAGTGTTATTTTGATTATAATCTGTATTTCAGATCATGTTGGATGTGGCAGGACTCTACCTGTCTACAGGTGACCTGGACGCCTGTCAACATCAGCTGATGACACTGCTGAAGAGCGACAAGGAAAACGATGCTGCCACCATTGTAAATAGCACCTATAACATTCAATACCATGAACAGACCATTCCACAAATATGAATCATATGCAAATCAATCCAGTATTTTATCCAGTCATTGTTTTCAAATATCATGTGTTTAAATGTTAACCTATTTTACATAAATGAGCATGTGATAAAGCTTGTGATGTGTTTGTGATAATCGATAATCGATTGAAATTAATCCTGTTACAATGGCTGGTGTATAGTTTAAATGTTTGTGGCCAAAAAAAAAAGAAAAGGTTTATTACATGCAGCTGCTTTTGTTTCATGCTATGTAGTGAAAGAGTGAAAAATCCCAGTTAATAATAAGATTTCACTATTTCTTTTGAATTGGTTGCATTTGATTCTTTCACTCATTTTGTGAACTATTTGTGTAATACGCCTCTCTTTTCAATTGAACATTATGTGAATGCACATGTTGGTAATATATATGAGGCGTGTCGTGGGAAAACCGGACTTAATGAATGTGCGTAAAGTGTCGTCCCGGATTAGCCTGTGCCGACTGCACAGGCTAATCTGGGACGACACTTTACGCACATGCATTCAGACCGGTTTTCCCACGACGCGCCTCATATGATATACCTGACATGTTATGCAAGTATTTAAATTGTCCTTTAAAAGGACTGTAAGTTTTGAAGCTGGCTTTTTGTGAAAACACATTGCTTTAGTTTTATGTCCAATTTTATTGTGGAATAATTCATGATTAAATACAAAGTATTACTGAATGTACAATTATTGCCATAATGTTCTGGCATCCTTTGTTATCTTTATGACCAAAGTTAAAACCTCCAAATCCATATTAAGCATACAATATTTGAGACGTGTCGTGGGAAAACCGGGCTTAATGCATGTGCGTAAAGTTTCGTCCCGGATCAGCCTGTGTGACGACACTTTATGCACATGCATTAAGCCTCATTTTTCTTTGTAGGAAGTAAAAAACTTGATTTAACAACACATAGTTATAGCTCAGTGTGGCTCTAGAACACAATATATAAATATTGACTTCCTAGAGGGTGACAGTGCGTATTGTCAACCCGAGGCAACACTGTCGACCGAGGCTTACGCTGAGGTCGACAGTGTTTGTCGAGGGTTGACAAGACGCACTGTCACCCTCAAGGAAGTCAATATGTATTCTATTATACCGAACAAAATCACGTATCATTTGCGTACCAGGCGACCTAGCGGTAGCGGGCGACATTGCTGGGCGACATATCAAATTGTTGCCCGCTGCAGTTTATATGCATTATATAGAGAAATAATCAAGTGAGGTATAATAATTAAGGATGTTTTCTGTTCCACAGATGCTAGCAGACCTGATGTTCCGCAAGAATGAATACGACTCTGCCATGTTCCACTTCCAACAGCTACTGCAGTTAAAAGCAGGTGACTAGCATTTTATATCCAATTATTAGTATAAAAAGAAATTTATTATACTTTACATATGGCCTTTTTTGTGTAATAACAGGTACTATTAAATGCAACACAGATCAATGTCCAATATCATGTTGTGACCACATGCGCAAGCTTAAAGTTTTACATTAATATCAAAACAGGAACATTTGTCAGTTCCTGAAACGAAAACCTGTTAAAAAAAACCTACATGTACATATGAAGGTTTCATACAAAGCCTTGAACTTTGTAATTCAGATAACTACGAGGCCCTTGCCAGGCTGGTTGACCTCATGAGACGTGCAGGCAAGCTGGAAGAGGTACCAAAGTTCCTGGAGCTCGCAGAAAACGCGTCTTCTCGAGCAAAAATAGAGGCAGGATTCAACTACTGTAAAGGTCTATATGAATGGTGAGATTCAACTACTGTAAAGGTCTATATGAATGGTGAGATTCAACTACTGTAAAGGTCTATATGAATGGTGAGATTCAACTACTGTAAAGGTCTATATGAATGGTGAGAATGCTTGAAATAATGTTTTTATTATTCTGGAATGTTATGAGACTGCATGTGTGTGTGTGTTTATCAGAAATGGTATTCACATTTTATACAGTCGAAACGCCATGCTACGAATAGTCACGGGAGACCAGAGTTTGTTCGTAGTATCGCGTTTTTCATAGAATCGCATCTTTAGGAAGTTTGGTAGTAACGTAACATTTAGTGTTAATTTGCGGCATGTCGAGGCGTTTATGTTTATTAACGAACTTAAACTAATTGCATTTGACAATACATTTGTGTATGTATTCGCAGTATGAAGCAAAAATAAAGTATAAAATCCGCAAAAAAATCAAATTTGCAAAAAGATATTTGTAATCACGAAAGTCAGTCCTGTAGTCAATCCTAAATATTCTCATCACTGCACACCATTTAAGTGGCTTAATATGGTAATTATACTCGTTAACAACTATGTTTGTCCATGGTACAAACAAACTGGCTCGGTGTCTGACTTGGCTGAGGTGTGAAATTGTCGTCGAGGAGGTGTGAAAAGTCTCAGTGACAAGCTGATTCGTAGTATCGCGTTAACATTTCATTGCAAACGCTATGATAGGGCTGAAACAATTGTTCTTAGTAATGCATCTTTTGTTCAATCGCGAATTCATTGTATCGAATCTTTTTGTAGTTAAATATATAAGGAAACGGACAGGACTGGCAGCCTTATTCGTAGTATCCCGTCATTTTGTAGTATTGCGATTCGCAGTATCGCGTTTCGACTGTAATTCAATTTTATAATTTCAGTTAACATTAAGTTTAGTACATTTTTTGCAAAGTTAATATAATGTTTAATACTGGTTTGCCAGACTGTTAATGTGTTTGTACATAACATAAATACTAATCCATATTAGTCTGAAGAATCATTTATCAGATGTAAATATGTAAATACTGTCAATGCAGGTACACAGGCAACCCGACGTCGGCCCTGAAGCTGTTCAACATGGCCCGTAAGGACTCGGACTGGGGCAACCTGGCCACGTACAACATGGTGGAGATCTGCCTCAACCCGGACAGCGAGACCATCGGCGGCGAGGTGTTCGAGAGTGTGGAGGGAGAAGTCGCGTAAGTAGGGCTTAGAACACGTCACTGGGTAAAGATACAGATTGAAATAGCAGGACGCTGCACCCTGCTCCTTTGGTTCCGCACCCCCACACACACCCCCCACACCCCCGACACACACACACATGACCCCCTCTGCTAGCCCTCTATGCTGGTCAACAGAGGAATGTTGAATATTGTATAAATTTTAGGGATGGCAACGAATATTCGAATAATGAACATTATTCGAATTATATTTAGGTATTCAAATACTAACTTGTTTATTAATTTAATTTTAATGAGCGTATTAAATACAGTATTTGCCAATGTCAGTCCATAAAGATGTAGCGTTTTCATGTCACCTTAGCTTCTCTAGTACACAGGATACGTGTCAAAATCTACTTATCACCCTATTCTTATGAAGACGGCAGTTTGTTGTTATTGCTGGTCCCATTATATCCACCACAGTCACTTATCTTTTCACAAGTTCACTTATATGGGAAGTAGGTGATTAAAGCATGTTCGAGGTGCTAATTGGTGTTATTGCGTACATTTGCACACGTGCTGTAAAACAACATGTCACCTTCCTAGTTATGCCGTGGAAACTGACAGCGAAGTTGTCAGCAAAGGTTTGCATGTGATAAATAAATGGTTTGAAGTCTTCCATTAAATTAATTTTGCAAAATCGCAACATAGTTCTAGGTAGATTAAAGTCAGTGTATTTGCCGCATTTTTCTCATCGTGCATTGGTGGTGGCTATAAACAATTAAGTCATTTTAGTTACCGTATAAGTTTCCATCAGTTTACCAGTAGTACACCCGATGACGAATATTCAAATATTTGAATACTTCATCAATAGAATATTTGAATCTCATTTTTGGTATTCGTTGCCATCCCTAATAAATTTTATATATTTTTGCAATTATTTTCAATGACAAATTAAGAATTCATGAAAAGATGAAAACTATGGATTCACTAAACTATTAGATTATTTCGAAGAACTGATCAAGCTTCCCATTCTGCTTATTTGTAGCAGCAGCATCATGAACTTTTTCTAGATCTTTCCCAATGTCACTTATGCTGGGTGTTGTCAGGTTGAAAGTCATAAATAGGTTCAAAGTCATAAATACCATATGCTGAATATGGTTTTGATAGTTATATGCTGAATAGGGTTCCATTAGGTTCAAGGTCATAAACCCTTAGGTTCAAGGTCATAAGTCCCATCCACTGAATAGAGGGGTTTGTCAGGCTCAAAGTCTCTCAAAACAGTATAAAATACCCCCTTTCGAAAATTGCCCAACAATTGTATCTTTACTATTTTTACCATCATAAGCAATCATTTAATTATCTTTGAAATATTTTATGTTGATCTACTTTTTTAATTTTCTGATGGCAGTTTTATTAATGAGACTGGCCACATTATTAATGATTAATAGTTATTCGCGTTGTTCATACAGTCTTTTAGCATTATAAGAATATTTGACCTCATTTGTTCATCTGAGATGTCTGATAACAAATGTACATTCTAACATGACACTCGCTAATTTTTCTATAGAAAAAGAACAAAATAATCGTCGTTGAACTACCCATTTAAAATGCAAACGGCAGTTAAAATTTTGAGCGGAGGATAGTAAAAAGTAAAAAGAGAGTGTCTCAATAAGCCTTGGGCTATCGATGCAATCGAGCTAAAATAAATAGGTTTAAACTAAAAAGTAGTTCTCATTACAATTGCAAAAATATATGTCAAATTATGTTTGAATCAAAATAATTTTTGCATTATCGCTGTTAA
The DNA here is from genome assembly GCA_027627225.1 of Congeria kusceri. Lineage (NCBI taxonomy): Eukaryota > Metazoa > Mollusca > Bivalvia > Myida > Dreissenidae > Congeria > Congeria kusceri. The sequence goes on from CM051030.1 coordinate 62,103,840, forward strand.
TCGGCCAATAAACAACTCTTTGTCGTTCTGATGCATGGCTATTTAACAACTTGGGTAAACGCCCTCGTGGTTTAATTCCTATGCATTAGAACTCCAAATCATTGTTTTTTAGCCAATAAACAACTGTACATCGAAAATTATTTCTTAAATACATGATAATTGTTACCGACAGGACCAGTGAAAGCAGGGAGAAGACAGACAGTGAACAAATGGCTGTTAGAACAGCAGAAAAGCTGATGAAGGTTTGTTGCATATCAGTATCAATGGAGGCATTTCCTGTGGTCTCCCTCTCAATTTACTGTAGTCTTTGACTTGATATACTTGCCCATGGTCCAGGACAAGTAACAAATGACGAAGGGCAAGTTTAAATTAATAAATAAAATTAAGCATGGTATTTTAAGATAATAAATTATTCTTAATGTTACTCCTGTTTAAAAAAAGCAGTCATGAAAACAAATGCATACCAGTATTGTACCTTTTAACAACCAATAGTCATAATGATTGTCTCTTTCAATTGTTGTGTGGAGTCAGTTCTTCTTTGGCACACACATTTAGCTAAAGAACAGTATTAAGCCAGCTTTCAGAGGAAGTTTTGACATTGACAGGATTTGAAACCCAAGCCGGGTGATCAGCGGCCCACATACCTGCAGAACATCGCTCTCATTTCCACAAAACAGAAGGCTAATGTGGAGAAAGCAATCAACAGCTTCATGGAGATGGTCTCAGATGAGGTGAGTGGGTGCGGCTGGCATTTTGTGATTGCCACATATTTGGCTGAGGTGCTATATTGATTTGAGCAGTACGGAAACTTTCTTTAACTCGAGCATCAATAACTCAGATTCCCACTTTAACTCGAGCATCAATAACTCGGATTCCTACTTTAACTCGAGTATCAATAACTCAGATTCCTATTTTAACTGGAGCATCAATAACTCCGATTCCTACTTTAACTCGAGCATCAATGACTCAGATTCCTACTTTAACTGGAGCATCAATAACTCGTATTCCTACTTTAACTGGAGCATCAGTAACTCAGATTCCTACTTTAACTCGAGCTTTAATAACTCAGATTCCTACTTTAATTTGATCATCAATAACTCAGATGCCTACTTTAACTCGAGCTTTAATAACTCAGATTCCTACTTTAATTTGATCATCAATAAATCAGATGCCTACTTTAACTCGAGATTTAATAACTCAGATTCCTACTTTAATTTGATCATCAATAACTCAGATGCCTACTATAATTTGAGCATCAATATTTCGGATTCCTATTTTAACTGGAGCATCAATAATTTGGATTCCTACTATAACTCAAGCATCAATAACTCAAATTTTCTACTTTAACAAGAGGAGATCCTGAAGCCCTGCAGTAATTGGAACTTTTCTATATGATATCACCCTCTTTATGTCAGACAGCCATAACTGGAGCTCAGTCAGAAAACACAATTTTACATCTGCGAAAAGCAAGTAGCTAACACTACACCTACAAGCCAATGATTTGTGTTTTATTCTGAAAAGATCCTGTATTTTTAACGTGACTAAGAGTTTTCCTCCATAATATCCGTTTTGTACATTTGACTTGTATAAGTTGTAGAAAGAAAAACGTTTATGAACATTCTCACATTCTGTATTTCTGAATTTCCGTAAGGCTAAGTTCACCAGTTGTTATTTTATACTGTATATCTGTCCTCTTATTATTTTGCATTTATCATTGATTTGTATATTTTGTCTTTGATTCTTTCAGAAAGTAAAAACTACGGTACACATGCGACATGTATATGTTTGATAATGTTTGTTTTCTGCCTTGATGCATGTAAACATTATAAACGTTTTTTGCATAAAATGAATCCATTCTTAAAATTACATATACCCAGTTCATAAAAAAGCATTATTCCTTGCCTTTATGTAAATACTTGCATATCACAGGAAATATTGTCCATGATGTAAATCACTGCAACATAGCAGTATGCTTTGATATAGAGAATATATGGTTCGTGACTTTTGATATCATGTGATATCAGACGAGTCCGATATGGCGTAGGAAAAAGGCGAGGCTTGTTTTTATAATTTATAAAATTAATTAAATCGCAAACAATTCGCAATTGACAGTACAACACAATATGCAAATGAGACAGTCGGATGGCGTCTACTTGCGTCGATGCATAGTTACGCCTAAAAAATAGTTCTTGTTAAAATCATCAAAAATTTAACATTTAAAAACACATTTAACCAATAAACAAAAAAATGAAGCGAGAAATTGCTACTTATTGGAACATTGAACATGATACAAATACATTTACGTCATTTTATCTATTAACACACACAAGAAGAAGAGTGCAGTCGACATAATGATTAGGTACTTTTCAACTGTTTGCAGTATGTTTGTAATGTGAATATTCAACAATGAAACAAATTTAAGAGTAAAACAACCCGTGGATTTATTATCAAGTTATCCAACTTTTCTATCAGTACATAATGTTGAGATGTTGATTGCTCTGAAAAACTACCGCGCGCGATGTAAAACTGGGTGGGGAAAGCAACTGCACTCCTGATTCGGAGATGCAGCCTGCCGTGTTTGTGATGTAAGCTGCATAATATTGGTGGGACAGCAATGGGTATCACAGAGCTTCTGTATCACGTGCTTCCTGGCGGAGTCAGCAATTGGTGAGTGTCCTGGTAATACCATCTTGAGGGCACAAATAAAAGTCAAATTATAATCCTTTGCCTTATTATTTGCCTTACAGTATGCAATAAACATTTTAGAGCCATAGGAGCCTACTAAGTATAGATCTATGTAAATATTTATAGAATTAATTAAGTCATTTATTCACATATGCTGTTTTGTTAATGTCATTGTGAGTTATGTCAAAAGGTGACAGAATTTCTTACATATTTTCAGGTTCACAGCAGTGAAAACAAAAAGTTGACACGTTCGAAAGTTGTTGCAACAGACTGAGAGTAACAATTTTTGATGTGACAATTTCTAGTGTGTGTAAGTGTATCAATAGGCAGATTATCTTGTCTATAAGTTCCAAACTGCATTTAACTAGTTGTTATTTCAGTAAATTAATTAATAAAACTTTTTTCAAATTCATGTTCTTCCATGGTTGTGCATCATTTCGCTCATTTTCTTTTCCTCATTTATTTCCCTATTTCATGTTGGACTAATATTAAGTTAAAACACATTGACTTTTCTGCATTTTATTTTAACTAAACCTATTGTTTATAATTTTTAAAGCCATGTTTTTCTTTAACGTTTAAATTTCCTTTACTGGCTTTAGAAGTAAATTGATTTGTTGTGAATCAAATTATAATGGCTAGTATTTATTTGAATTTCTAATTAAAAGTAAGAGTTCATTTTTGTTAAATTTACCATAATTTCTTAAACAGCATGTTGTTGTTTTTTTTACTTTTTTTATTTCATTTTATTTTTATTTTTGTACACTTCATTTCAAATAAAATGGTTGTTGTTACCTAGCTAGATTCTAGATCTAATATTTTGTTTCATTTCATATGATTAAAAGTAGGGACTTTGCAGTTCCTTTTCACTTGGTGATACAATTATGGTCTGAGTGATTTGGTTTTATATCCTTAGCCATTTTTTCTGTATAGATAAAATTAACAGGCACAAAATTTAATCCAATTCTTTAATACATTTCAATTTTTGTGATATCTGATCATAATTTTTTCAGCTTTTAAAAATGTCAGCTTTCTAAGATTTTATTGACAGGTTTTCTATGCTGTGCATTGCATGATTTTGCATAATGCTTATTTGACATAATAACTTATTTCTTGCTAATTGAATAATGTTTAAATGTTTTGTTCCAGTAAATTTTAATTTTGTGAATTAAAATGTTGTAATTCTATAGATCTATTCTTTGTTTACATTTTAACGAAGAAAGTGACATTTCATGCCTACAAAAAGTAGTTCAGCGTGGTTAATTTGTGTTATCGGTCAGTGGTATGATAAAGCTTAAAAATACTAGTGGCATAAAAAATGGTATTATTATGCCACTAGTGCACATTTACGTTGAAGGTGATGACCAAATATTTTTAAGCGTTATTTGACTGATAACACAAATTAACTCCTCCCACTTTCTATAATATCATGTCACTGACTGATAACACTTTTTAGCTCCGCCCACATTAACGCATATCATGCTACTGTGGCATATGCAATGATTCTTTAGTCCCGCCCACTTCTCGGAACTACTTTTTGTAGGAATGGAATGTCGCTTACGTCGTTAAAATGTACACAAAGAATATATCTATACAGTGATAACATTTTAATTCACAAAAATGTAATTATAATTTACTGGAACAAAAGATTCAAACATTATTCAATTAACAAGAATTAAGTATATGACAAATAAGCATTATGCAAAAACAGTTAAGTCTTCAGCATGGAAAACCTGTCAATAAAATCTTTAAAAGCTGGAAAATTACAATCAGATATCACAAAAGTTTAAATTCATGAAAGAATTGGATGACATTTTGTGCCTGTTGATTTTATCTATACAGAAAAAATAGCGAAGAATATGAAACCAAATCACTCAGACCATACATTTTAATTTCAATTGAAAGGGACTGCAAAAGTAGCTGATGATTAATCACTACCTATACACAATTACATAGGTTCAGGGAAACCATTGTAACTTACAGTGCAGTGTAAGTGTAAGTCTTATAAAGGAACAAGCTACTAAAATCATGTTTTTGTGTCACTTTAATACAATTGCACTGTTTTAGAAAAATGCTATTATGAACAGTTATTTTAAACAGACAACTGAATTTAAATGTTCTAATCATACAAAATCAAACAATCTAGCCAGGTAACGACCTAACAATAATTTTTGTTATCAAAGGTAAAAGTAAAAAAAAACATGATGTAATAATTTTTGGTCAATTCAACAAAAATAACCTCTTACTTTTCATCAGAAATTCAAATACATCTAGGTTGATTCACAACATATCAATCTACTTCTAAATGAAATGTAAAAGTTAAAGAAAAACATGTGGCATTAAAAATTAAAAACAATAGGTTTAAGTGAAATAAAATGCAGAGAAGTGAATGTGTTTTAAATAACTTCAACCCAACATGAAAAAGGGGAATAAGTGAGGAAAAGAAACTAAGGGAAAGGATGCACAACCGATAGAAGAACATGGAATTGAAAAAATATACATGATGGTCAACAAGAAATTTTTCAATTTACAGTAAAAACAACTAATTAAATGCAGTTTGCAACTCATAGACAAGATAATCTGCCTTTTGACACAGTAACACATGTCCACTAGAAAGAGTCTAACGTGTCACATCAATAATTGTACTGTTGCAACAACTTTCACATGTCAATTCTTTGCTTTCACTGGATGTCAACCTGAAAATATTAAAGAAATTCAGTCAATTTTTGAAAATAACTCACAAGAACATGAATAAAACAACATATGTGTATACATGATTTAATTAATTCTATAAATATTAAAATATTTGGCTCTAAAAATTAATGTTTATTGAATAAGCAAGGCCAAGTCCAACTCAAAGGATAATGTGCCCTCAGTCTCAAGCCGGTATTACCAGGACACTCACCAATTGCTGACTCGACCAGGAAGTACAGAAACTTCATGGTACCCATCGTTGTCCCACAAATATTTTGCAACTCAGCCTCGAGACACCATGCGAGCCGACATCACAATCACAGCAAGCTGCATCTTTAAATCCTTGCAATTGCGTTCCCCACCCACTTTGACATCAAACGTGGGGGATAGTTTTTCAGAGCAATCGTCAATATCTCAATTTTTAACGCATTATGCACTGATGGAAATGTTGATTTACGACTCATTTGCTTATAAATCCACTGATTTGTTTCACTTTTAAATCCGCTGTTGTTTTTTGTTTTGTACCTTGTTAAATGTTCACATAACACAAAAACTTTTAAAAAGTCGTTCATGTCACCTGCAGTAAACTTCTTGTGTGTGTTAATAGATACAATGAGGTAAACCTATTTGTATTGTGGTCAATGTTACAAGAAGTAACAATTTCTCGCTTCAAATTTTTGTTTATGGATTAAATGTGTGTAAAAATGTTATTGTTGATGATTTTATATAGAACTATTTTTCATGCGTAACTATGCATCGACGCAAGTAGACGTCAACAGGCTGTCTCATTTGCATATCGTGTTGTACTGTAAATTACTCAATGTTTGCGATTATTTGTTTATTTTATTTTGTATTATGAAAACAACATTTGCAAAAAAAGTGGCATAATAAATAGAATATATGGTTGGTGAATATATGGAGGCAAGCCTCGCCTTTTCCTATGCCATATCGGACTCGTCTGATATCACATGATATCAAAAGTCACCAACCATATATTCTCTATTTATCATACTATGCTCCTAAACCAAATATTACTGAGCCGCGTCGTGAGAAAACGGGACTTAATGCATGTGCGTAAAGTGTCGTCCCGGATTAGCCTGTGCCTACAGTGGATTTATGTTTAGAAGAGACTTCCTTGAAACAGAAAATACCATAAAAGCAGAAAGTGCCGTCCTGGATTAGCCTGTGCGGACTGCACAGGCTAATCCAGGACGACACTTTACGCACATGCATTAAGACCGGTTTTCTCACGACGCGCCTCCACTTTTTTATTATTCTCGTCTTGTTTGCCCCTCGGTATGCATAAGGCTTGAACTGTGTCAAAGCATCTTACTTTCTATCTGTATGCTGGCATGGTTTTCAGACTGACGGATTGTTATACTGGTTTTATCAACGCGCCAACTCAGTTCAGTGAGATGAACTTTGTAATGCACCTTTGCCAACCATAAAAGTCCTTTTATTTTATGCTTTCCGGTGGTTTACAGGGATGTATCAGTAAAATAAAATTGGTAATTCACTGTTTTAAAACTTTGAAAATTACCACTTTGATAATGGTAAAACATTTTCACCTGGAAGTCGGAAAAATGGGAAAATAACACATTTTAAAGCATAAAATACTAACAAAATGTAATGGTTTCAATAGAATATCGATTTTGATTCACTCGTGATAATAGTAAATATGAGGGGCGTCATGGGAAAACCGGTCTTACTGCATGTGCATAAAGTGTTGTGCCGTATTAGCGTGTGCAGTCCGCAAAGGCTAATCCGGAATGGCACCTAAGCATGAGCACCAAGTGCTCATGGTGAGCTTTTGTGATCGCCAACTTTTCATTCAAACAACATCTCCTAAACCGCTTGGCAGATTTTCACCAAACTTCACAGGAATGATCCTTGGGTGAACCTCTTTTAAAGTTGTCCAAATCTTTCCGGTCCGCTGCATATGTAGGTCACCAGAGCTAAAAATAGATTTTAAAAAGTGTAAACTTTAAAAATCTTCTCTGAAACCGCAGGGCCCAGAGGTTTCATATTTGGTATGTAACATCCTATAGTGGTCCTCTACAGAGATTGTTCAAATTATGCCACTGGGGTCAAAACGGGCCACGCCCTGTGGGTCACATGGTTTATATAGAATATATAGCTTAAATGACTTTAAAAATCTTCTTCTCTGAAACCACAAGGTCCAGAGATTTCATATTTGGTATGTAACATCCTATAGTGGTCCTCTACAAAGATTGTTCAAATTATGCCCATGGGGTCAGAACTGGCCACGCCCTGGGGGTCACATGTTTTATATAGAATATATAGCAAAATTACTTGACAAAATCTTCTCCTCTGAAACTGCAAGGCCCAGAGTATTCATATTTGGTATGCAACATCCTTAAGTTGTCCTTTACAAAGATTGTTCAAATTATGTCCCTGGGGTCAAAACGGGCTACGCCCTGGGGATCACATGGTTTATATAGAATATATAGCAAAATGATTTTAAAAATCTTCTCTGGAACCACAAGGCCCAGAGGTTTCATGTTTGGTATGTAACATCCTATAATGGTCCTCTACTAAGATTGTTCAAATTATGCCCCTGGGGTCAAAACTGGCCAAGCCCCTGGGTCACATGGTTTATATAAACTTAAATAGCAAAATGTCTTTAAAAATCTTCTTCTCTGAAACCGCAAGGCCCAGAGGTTTCATATTTGGTATGTAACATCCTATAGTGGTCCTCTACAAATATTGTTCAATTTATGCCCCTGGGGTCAAAACTGGCCACACCCCGGGGATCAAATGATTTATATAGACTTGAATAGCAAAATGACTTTAAAAATCTTCTCCTCAGAAACCGAAAGATCTAGAGGTTTGTTATTTGGTATGTAACATTGTATACTGGTCCTCTACAAAGATTGTTCAAATTATGCCCCTGGGGTAAAAACTGGCCACGCCCCAGGGGTCACATGGTTTATATAGACTTAAATAGCAAAATGTCTTAAAAAATCTCTTCTGAAACCACAAGGCCCAGAGGTTTCGTATTTGGTATTTAACATCCTATAGTGGTCCTCTACAAAGATTTTTCAAATTATGCCTCATGGGTCAAAACAGACCACAACCCAGGGGTCACATGATTAATATAGACTTAAATAGCAAAATGACTTTAAAATTCTTCTCCTCTGAAACCGCAAGGCCTAGAGGTTTAATATTTGGTAAGTAACATTGTATATTGGTCCTGTACATGTATTGTTCAAAGTATGCCCCTGGGGTCAAAACTGGTCACGCCGGGGTGGGTGGGTGGGTCACATGGTTTATATAGACTTAAATAGCAAAATGACTTTAAAAAATTTCTCCTTTGAAACGGCAAGGCCCGCAGCTTTCCTATATTTGGTACGTAACATTGCATAGTGGTCCTCTTCAAAGATTGTTCAAATTATTCCCCTGGGGTCAAATCTGGCCACCCCCCGAGGGGTCACATGGTTTATATAGACGTAAATAGCAAAATGACTTTAAAACTCTTTACCTGAAACCGCATGGCCCAGAGGTTTGTTCAAGGTTGTTCAACTTATGCCCCTGGGATAAAAATAAGCCACGCCTCGGGGATGCAAATTCCAATTGGGTTACAAGGTCTCAGGTGAGCGTCCTAGGGCCCTCAGGGCCCTCTTGTTTATGGTATTTTCTGTTTCAAGAAAGTGTCTTCGAAACATAAATCCACTGCAGGCCGAAAGCGCCGTCCTGGATTAGCCTGTGCAGACTGTACAGGCTAATCCGGCACGACACTTTACGCACATGCATTAAGCCGGGTTTTCCCACGTTGCGCCTCATATATATTTTAAAATACCATTTCTATGATGACACGTGAATTAAAATTGATATTCTACTGAAACCAACAAATATTTTCTATGTATTTTGAACAGCTTAATATATTGTCAATCAAATTGTGTGGATCCATCATGTGCACTGTGCATGTATAAAGTAATGTGTAGGTGTATTTCTCCTCTGTAATGGTAGTAAAGTGACTTAGTCGAAGGTATTTATTTATGTACAACACAAAATAAATGCCAGAGCAGTCCTCTGAATACCCAGTACATGAACAAATAATTTTTCAGTAAATGTGAAAGTTGTTCATTGAATGGTCGTCAATTTCTAACCCATTGTTTGCAGTTAGTATATTTGTTGAATGCATTCATGAAATATAGCTGTGCATTCCTAACAGTTTTTTGTCTACTGGTGGGTTATATTTGTACATGATTTTGTGGTCGAATTAAACATTTAAGTTGCTTGATTTAGTGTTTATTGACCAATTGATAATTTGGGTTGAGATTCTGATACGTGTACATGTCTTTTGTAACTAACAAAGGGTTGGTAGTACCTGTGTAAACATATGCTATCGTTCACATGTGCTTGTTTGCATATGATGATAGAATTTTGCATTAATTAGTTCTTTTTTTGAGTACCATTTAGCTCTTCCAAAATCACTGATTTAACTATTGAACATAGTTAGTTTGCTCCTCAGCAAGACATCATATGAGGCGTGTCATGGGAAAACCGGACTTAATACATGTGCGTAAAGTGTCGTCCCGGATTAGCCTGTACAGTCCACACAATCCAGGCTAATCCAGGACGACACTTTCCGCTTTTATGGTATTTTCTGTTTTAAGGAAGTCTCTTCTAAACATAAATCCACTGAAAGCGGAAAGTGCCGTCCTGGATTACATGTAATCAGGGACAACACTTTACGCACATGCATTAAGTCTGGTTTTCCCACGACAAGCCTCATATCATTTACATATTGTCTCCTTACACTTCTTTTTACAGTCTACATGCAAGCAACATTTATTGTATCAGATTGTGAAAAGGACATTAATGAACTCTATAATTACCTGTAAATTAGTGATTTTGTGTTTAAATAAAATATTGCAAATTCTGTTGTAAATGAAAATATGTAAACAATTAGTTATGGAAAATTCACGCTTTGTCTGTACAGTATACATGGTACAAGATAAAGCTTCCTTTTGTATGTTATGTCAAGTCTAAGTTTATTCCTCATCTAAGTTGTCTAGAATGGAAAAAACAACATATGTGCCATTTTTCAATACCTCCTTGTAACCCTGGCAACCATTGCAGTCTCGTGAGAACGTGAGCGCCCTGTACGGTGTGGCTGCAGGCTACATGGTCCTCAAGCAGACACCACGAGCAAGGAACCAGTTGAAACGGGTCGCCAAGACTAACTGGAACATGGTGGTATGTAACCTCTGTCAGAAAAATGTTTCAGCGTAATGTCCAGTTTTGTTGTACTGTAGTGTGGTGGTGTAATTGACTGTATGCTCGAGATATGCAGATTGAGGGTTTAGTCTCAGCACATTTAGCATTGAACTGATTTTTCTCACAACCAGTACTGATTCCTTTTAGAATAAAAAACATTATTTAAAAAAACATAACCATAATTTATTTGTAATGAAGCTTAAAAAAACAGAATTACTGAGTAATTTTAAGTAAAGTGCTGACTTTCTGTTTTTGTAACACTTAAGTTGTTATGCTTCATGCAAATGAGTTTTAGCTTAATAATTTTAACAACAGAAAAAATAATCAGAGTAGAACATCCTACTTTATCATATCTTTCTGAATATTTCCCAAATTGCAGGACAATTAGTTTCTGCATACATAAACTACATTGTCATTGCAACCTTGACTGAAAAATCACTACCAAAAAGAGTAAACTAAGTCTTCTAAGATGCAACAAAGTCATATACTATAATCAACCTTGATAGATGCTAAAGATACCATGATGTATTTCAGGATGCAGAAGACCTGGAGAAGTCCTGGCTGCTGTTAGCAGACATCTATATTCAGGTAGGTGTGTGAGCACCTCAGGGCCCCGTATTCACAAAACAAGTTGAGCCTGATTTTCAGGTTCAAGATGAACTTGAGCCAGATATTTCAGTATCAGGCTCAAAATGATGTTCACTAAAATCAGAATCAATTTTAATTTTTGGGCAAATATTTATTATAAAAACGATTTTAAACATACATTTCCTGTCTGATATGAAGAATTTAATAAAAGAAATACAAATAATTGTGATTTTATCAAGAAGAAAAGTTATTCCGAAAATAAAATATGTTAGATATTCCGCTCAGTAGAGTTTCAAAATCAAGATCAGCTAAGACTGATCCTGAAATTGATCATTTGTGAACACGGGGCCAGGTCCCGTATTCAGCAACCGATTCGTTGACTTAAGAATAAAGACAAAAAAAATACTTGAGCATTTGCAGATATGCTGGTTACCAATGTCGCTTATGTCATGAACAAAAAATCATTTAAGGCGCGTCGTGGGAAAACTGGTTTTCCCACGACGTGCCACAAATCATTTTAAATAAAGAATGCTATAATAAGAGTTGGTGAATGTTGAGTAAGAGTCAAGTAAGATCCAATTAACACAGTTCTTAGAACAGAACAGTGTCAAGAATATATGTGGCGCGTCATGAGAAAACCGGTCTTAATGCATGTGCGTAAAGTGTCATCCCGGATTAGCCTGTGCAGTCCGCACAGGCTAATCCAGTACGGCACTTTCCGCTTACAGTAGATTTATGTTCAGAAGAGACCTTGAAACAGAAAATACCATAAAAGCGGAAACTGCCGTCCCAGATTAGCCTGTGCGGACTGCACAGGCTAATCTGGGACGACACTTTACGCACATGCATTAAGTCCGGTTTTCCATCGACGTGCCTCATATATGCTTTTATCTTATGTCTTAAGACTAAAAATGGGTAGATGATTATATGTGCTATATATACTAGTTGATAAATATATCTGAGCGGCTGTCTGGCTAGCGCAGTGGTTGGTACACTTGCTTCTCACCTAGGCTGGCCGTGTTCGCTCCCCACTTGGCGCAAGTGGTTGGTGGTCACCACACCGGACAGGTGGGGGTTCCTCCGGGTACTCCGGCTTCCCCCCACAGCACAAGACCACACAAAAATTAAAAATATTTCAATAAAAGATAAAAAGCTGGAAAAAATCAGCTTTGATTCAAAAAATTCAAAACTTTCAATTAGTCTAAAAGTAAACTAGGCAGGGGTGCTGGGAGACACCCCGGGTCCTCACATAATGCAGCTTCGGCATGGAAGGACCTTATAAGCTTCAAAAATACACAAAGGATCTGACTCTCGTTGTCATTTCATATCATATTTTATTAAACAAGTTCTGGAATTTTGTTAGTGAGCGAGTCTTTGGCGAGCTTACTAAAGAAAAGCGAGCCTTTTGCGAGCTTACTAACAAATTTTCATGATGAGATTACTAAAATATGGTATGAAATGACAAGGAGTGTCAGATCATTTTTATCACATGCTTTTAAACGAAATAAAACCCTTCTAATATTACCAAAATAAGTTGGTAAATCCTCAAAGTTGTGAACTGATGTGACATCATTTCATATTGACGACATCATTTCACCAAAATAACGTCAAAGAATATGAAGCCAATGAAAACGCTCAAAATGTTATCTTACTTATGTGTGAAATAAAAATATTCGTAATGGCTGTATTACACGGAAAACAAGGTATAGCATGTAATAAAAATATATCTCAGTACTCGGGATAGTAAAAACAGTAAATATTTTACAATAAAAAAATTCCTAAAGACTGGCTGTTTGATTTTGTAAAAAATTGCATAAAGAAAATTGACGTAGAAAACTACATTTGAAATTTTCACTTATTTATATGTATATGTCAAAAATTTCCTTTTTTGGGTGATACCGGTACTTATATGAAAGAAAACAATTCAGTGAAATATCATTTCAATAATTATAGTGAACTGACACTTAAGTCATGAGTATCACTTCAACTGCTTTTAATTAAGTAAATTATAAACATGTATTCATGTTTATGATTGTTTATGTGAGTTTTGTTATTACTATTGCAGCAAAACTCGGTCAGTGTTTTGATTGTTGTAATTGGAAGAATTAACATTCCATACGTATTGTAGATGCTCATGATCATGCCTTTGTCCCCCTATAAAACAACAAATACGGATTTATTTGGTTCATATCATGAACATTGTTTTTCAGTCCGGAAAATACGACATGGCCACGGAGTTGTTGAAAAGAGTTTTACAGCATAACAAGGTATGGGTCAACTGGCATGTTGCCTTGCTGATGTGATCTTAGTACACATTTAATTCAATTTAATTTTTGCCAACACACACACAGCCGATCAATATAGTGTAAGAAATAGTCCACTTGTCCGAAGCTCAGAACAAGCTGAATTCCATCTGGGCATTTTTAAATATGGTTTAGCTGCACTTCTGGACATGAAAACTGTATGGTATATGATGTCCTAATGCACCAACTTTGATTCATCAATATAACTAGTCGCTTGACTACAGTTAGTACAGTTAGTATTCTTATTCAATTACTTATTATATTGTCATTTAGAGAAAAAAAAACATAAAGTGTTCATTTAAGTATAAATTAAGCCTGATAGCTCAAGTTCAGCTTTGTTTTTCAAAATTCGCAATTCCTTCAAAACATTATATAGCACAATTCTTCAAGATTTCTTCTCTCAGATCTTGATTTGTGTTTCCAGTCCTGTTGCAAAGCCTACGAGTACATGGGTTTCATCATGGAGAAGGAGCAGTCCTATAAAGATGCTGCCCTGAACTACGAGAATGCATGGAAATATGGAAACAAAAACAATCCCGTCATAGGTACAGGAACAGCAATTATGTGCTCAGGGATAGCATTCTAGTTGATGTTAATATTATCATTTCTATGCTGTTATAATTACGGTAAATATGTTTTTGTCAGTTTTCTTTAGATGCCAGGTTCGTTGGACGTTGTTTTCAAGTTCCAATATAATTATAACTGTATACATATGAGGCATGTCGTGGGAAAACTGGGCTAAATGCATGTGCGTAAAGTGTCGTCCCGGATTAGCCTGTGCAGTATGCTTATAAATGCATGTGCGTAAAGTGTCATCCCGGATTAGCCTGTGCAGTCTGATTATAAATGCATGTGCGTAAAGTGTCGTCCCGGATTAGCCTGTGCAGTCTGCTTATAAATGCATGTGCATAAAGTGTCATCCCGGATTAGCCTGTGCAGTCTGCTTATAAATGCATGTGCATAAAGTGTCGTCCCGGATTAGCCTGTGCAGTCTGCTTAGGATAATCTGGGATGACACTTTCCATCTTCAGAGGAGTTATGGTTAGAAGAGACTTCCTTGAAACAGAAAATACCATAAAAGCGGAAAGTGTCGTCCTGGATTAGCCTGTGCGGCCTGCTCCAGGACGACACTTGACGCAGATGTATTAAGCCCAGGTTTCCAACGACACGCCTAATATATGCTAAAATATGTATATGCCTGTTGTATGTTGGGCTCTGCTTCTAATGATGTGTATCTATCATCATATAGGAGCATGAGATAATTCTAGTATATGGAAATGAAAAGTATACTCGGCATCGGTATTCTCGCGGTATCTCTATTTTCGCGGTAAGTGTTTATCTTCGGATTTTCATGCTTAATTGTCAACATCTAACATATTTTTGGTTTTCTTTAAGAAAATAATAAGTTATAAATTAATTCATTCGAATTTATACAAGTAATATGATTTGAAACCATAAATATAAATAACTTTCGTATCAGCTTGAGGCTATCGGTAGACATTAGGGGGTCAATGTCTACACTTTCGTCTGCTTGAGTAAATATAAATGAAGACTCAAATTATTGTTTTGTTATATTTGTTAAAGGTTAAAATCCAACAATTTAGAGTGTATTTGTATTTGTTTATACACTAACAGCAAACTTATTTCAAAACAAACGTATTACTGCGAGATTACCGATGACGTAATTTTTCAAGATGGCTGCATGGTGCATTGAAAAACAGAATAATTTAAGGACGAATACTTTACTTTTAAACAGGATTTCCAGTTGTTGTTTTCGTGAAATAGTTCAATTTATAGCATGTTATTGAAAAAAAAAGTTTTGTTAGTTGTTTTTTGCTCCAAATATTTACTTAAAGGTTAAGTACCGCGAGAATACAGATTAACAGTATAATGATGATAATAATGGAATTCTTAAGTGATTGATTTTAAGTTGAATTTTAATTTTGATGTGCATTAAATCATTTAGTTACTGATTAATGATTTCTTTCAGGCTTGGGTTTAACTTTTATTGACAATAATTCCTGTGTAATAAATATTTCAGTTGTTTCATTACAGGTTTCAAGCTGGCGTTCAACTACTTGAAGGCGAAGAGGATGGTAGATGCCATAGAGATTTGTCACCATGTATGTAGAATGGTTCAGTGATAGTTTAACACATTGCCCAGTCTCCACCCTCACTTTGATGTAAAAATAACTACATAACTAATTAAGACCTATTTTAAACTCAAAATTTAATGTTTATCTTATTTCATTTCAATTTGAGGAGATATGAATGTTTGTTAAAAAATCAAATAAACATGTTTTAAACATCCTTGTTTGAATAAATGTGTTCTATATTGTCTTGACTATATTTTTGCATATTTTGTTCTTTGGAACCAAATCCACAATATTGATATTATTGTGAAACAATCTTCAAAGCTTTGTCATCCATTATTGATATTGACATTAAACAATATTTCATTTTGTCATGCAGCAGTGAAATAGCAAAGCATTTATTATATAACATTCAAGGCATATCAATCACAGTAAATCACATTTGTATTTGTTTTCTGTTTCAGGTGTTGACCTCACACCCCAACTATCCCAAAATTAAGAAGGAGATTCTGGATAAAGCCCGTCAGAGTCTTCGAGTTTAATGACACTCATGAATAGTAATGAGAGCATATCACATGAGGATTCAGTGTATTCTTTGGGATTGTCATGGAGTTAGCTTGAAAACAAACTCTGCTGTTGGTCATAGAATATCTGTTGATTGCATGTAGTCATACTGATTTTACACAGAGAATTCCTACTGATTAGTCTAGATCACACTACACTGCCTTGTTAGCTAGTATATGGGAGCCGTTCTTTTCTGAAAAATTGAAGCATTTGATGTTTGTAGTTGCAAAATGAAACTGCTAGGTCATTGTGTTCAACACTTATTAACATACATGAACAAATGTTTAACACTTAATTAACATACATGTACAATATGTTCAATACTTAATTAATATACATACACACATTTTCAATACTTAATTAACATACATGTAAAAACGACATAGTTGTGAAATTTGCTGTGATACTCTTTGATATGAATCGTGATTTATACATGTGTGTATATCATGTGATAATGGATAGCACAACTATGAAAGATTTAAATCTCAAACTTAAAATAGTGACCAATAGAAATGACTGTTACATAACAGCATTAAATTTCATTGAAATAATATTTTAAGTGAAAACAAAGTTTCAGATTAAGATATTTCGTAGTCATTGGGCCTGACAATGATCCGCTTATTTCCCTCGGTACTTCGGTATTAACCATTGACCGAGAACTGATAATGAACAGTCTTACATGTATGAGTTACAATTTCTGTACAACATTCACTTTTAATTGTGTGTTTTGTTGCAGAAATCTTAGACTTTTATCATATTTATTTTCTGAAATGAAATACTTTATTAAATGTTCTGACCATAGGTAAGCAAATGTTGAGTATGAGAATGCTACAACTTTCACAGATTACAGAACTTCTTAGTCCTTGATACCATTGATAAATTGTACGAGTTATTATTTGAAAACATACTAACATCAATCTGTTAGCTGCCTTTATTTGTTTCTATGGATATGACCATAGTTGAATAGACACTATATACATATAAACATTTAAATGATTTTTAGCTCGACTTTTCGAAGAAAAAAGTAGATCTATTGCCGTCGCTCTGTCATCTGCGTCATCGTCTGTGCCAGCATCTGCGTTAGTTGAGTTTTTTGGTTAAGTTTTTTGTCAGAGTCCATTTCTCAAAAACTATCAAAGTTATCCATTTGAAACGTTCTGTACATGTTTACTATCAAAAGGGTAATCTTTTACAATGAGGCAGGTAACCCTGTGATTTGTATTTCCAGAGTTATCTGCCCATGTTTGAACTTACAACTTCAAATTTTGACAATTTTTTGGTAAATCTAAAATTTCTCAATAACTATGAAAGGCAATCAATTGAAACTCAATGTACTTGTTTATGGTGCTGACCCCATTCTGCAGACATGAGGAGATAACTCATTCAAGAATTTTGTTGGGGTTATTACCTTTTTTTTACTTACAATTTTCGCTTTCGGTCAAATTTCTAAATACCTATATGGGGTTTAACTTGAAACTCAAACTACTTGATCACCGTGATGAACTTATTCAGTGGTCTAGAATGGTAACTCTTATCAACGATTTCTTTGAGTAATTGCCCTTTTTTCAACTTAGAATGTTCGCTTTGGGTCAAAGTTGTCAATATCTTTCAAGAGTTATTGACTTGAAACTCGAAATACTTGATCGCAGTTTTGAATCCATTCTGTAGACAAGATGAGGTAACTGTATCAAGGATATTGCTGGAGTTATTGCCCTTCTTTCAACATGATATTTTGCATTAGGTCAAATGTCTCATTAGCTATAAAAAGCATTTGACTTGAAATTCAACATACTACATCACAGTGATGGACATTTTCTATAAACAATAGGTCAGAGTATTATCAAATATGAGAAAGTCGAGCGTCCAGCACCCCTTGGCGGTGCTCTTGATATTATTGTTTTCAGTAATATTTATTTAATACGTGTAACTGCATTGTACCAATAAATTTATTACACATTTCCACTTACTGGTTTGGATCGTGACCTACTGCAGAAAGATATATCATGCATGTTGTTATAATATTATATAAAGCTCGGCATGTGTAGCCCTGGTGATTTTTGTTCGGTTGATTGATCAAAATATAATCACATTCCGTCCAAATGAGGAGATCTATGGTTGTTTAAGGATTAAATCTCATTTATTATATTGTTATATTTATGTGTTGGCTGATTGTATTTATACACAATATGTGATTGACTAAAATACATAAATAAATCATTATTTAAACGTATAACTTGTTGTATTTATGTCCCAACCTTGTAGACACACTTTCTTGAATTATCCATATTTATATCCTAATGCCTTTAGTTCAATATTCAGAGGAGAATAACTTGAAGATACATCATCCATATTCCTGCTTTAAATTTAAAAATACCACATTGGAAATGTTTTTTAATTGACCAAGATCAGAATTGGGGAACAATATAACCTCGACCAAAAAACATTTATTACATAGTAGACACCTTATTAAAACCAGAAAATTAGATGTTTAAAAGTTTGCCCAGGTGTTGGCAATAAAAAGTTGTTATTGGTAAATGTACTTCATAGTTGTTGGTTTGTCTTATTTATTGACAACAGACACCATGGTGATACAAGTTCATCGTAAGTATCTTGTAATTCAAATAAGGAAACACTGTTACTTGTTTATCACTTATTTCATATAAATGCGATAAAACGTTATTTTATCAGTTTTATACATATTTCTTTTATGTAGATTGGGTAATACTAACATTACTTACGATACCTCGTGCAGACGACCGTATGTTGGAGCGTAACCCTTATAATGGAGTGTGATCTTTGGTGCAATAACCTTTGACCTAACAAGTATGGCGACTTCCAGTGCAGAAATGGGAAAAATGAGTTGTTTTGTTAGTTACAATTCGAAATAGGTAGTATTTTATCAGCCTTTATATTTGAAATTTTATTAAATCGTTGAGTATGGGAGTAGTCAACGTGCCAGTGTTGGTACACACGTGCTAACTGTCTTGTTGTTAATGCAGTGTTTACATATTTTGGGTCAGGCTGTAGTAATTCCCATTAGGTTAACTCGCGGAATGCACTTTCTATATGTTCAGGAAGCATTTCAGAATTTGTGAGATAGCGAAAGAAAAAAATAGGCAAGCCATTTTGATGACAGCAACATGAAGTGGCATCTTTGTATTCATATCTAGTTAAATATAGGTCAGACAGTAGGAAATGTAACAATAGAATTTGGGTCACCTCACTCCCAATAGCAGAAGTGAAAATGATGATTTTATTGCAATCACCACCTGTTATAAGGCATGTTTGGCATGTTGTTAAACAAATAAAATAGCAAGCTTTCATACCTATGTATTTGATTGCTATAAGTAAATGATAAATGCATTCGTCATGGCAGTTGCTTCCATATTATTAAAGGGGCATATCGCTATGAGCGGTATTTCCCATAAACACAAACAACTATTTAAAACTAGATACTGTCCTATTTATCTTAAATATACTGTTCGAGTAAAGACAATATATTGATGTAATCGTTTATAAGGACAAAAATATGCAAAGATATGCCCCTTAATGCTTAATGCATACACATGGTAACTGAGGTAGTGATTTTACTGATATTCATGTTCGCCAATGGGCTGATCATCCAAGCAGTTTTAACGGGTATAAGTAATATGTGAAGCAAATAAACTCATTACTTTTAATAGTATGCTGTTATATAAAAACCATTTTTTTCTTTTTTATATAAAATCAATGCATTCTCTAGAAAGTGTTGTAGATTTAAATAGAGATTCAACCATTTTGTATTTTTGGAGGAATTTAGGAAGAATACTTAAAATAGACAATAATATATGCATTTTACATGAGTATGCTCCATAAATTACACTGATATTCTTCAGTTCATCATTGTCAGGTTAGTAACAGTACGAGTAGTTGTCTTGTTTCAGACTAAGAAATTATGGCGGCAAAGCGACAACACATTGAGATGGACCCAGACTACGAAGACGTGTCTGAGGTCCAAAACAAGCGACGTCGCCTGGTGGAAGAAGGAGGTTGGGTGAATTCTTGCGGTTCATTTATGCAGGGGTTTGATTTTTCCTATTGCCTGCTCATTTCCTTAAGTTGAATGATTTTTTTATATAACTACTTTGGCTTGCTAGGTCTGTTTGGAAATACAGAATTTGGGTTTTTGTTTTGAAGGCGGTGCAGTAGTTTTCTAACTTGAAGTACATTGTATTCCTACCATCATGCCCATTCATGTCTTCAGTGCTGGATTAGTTCAGACCTTCGTTATACACTTCTAATATATTGGCACCTGATGTATATACTTAAAACAACTTCAAAAGCAAATAAAACTCATGTGTGAAAAATAAAATGCAGTTACCACAGTATTGCATCAAGTCCTCTGTATCTTTTTTTTTTTGAAGTTAAGTATGGAAAGAAATATCTGTTGTATATTTTACATGACCACATTCATATTGTTTAAAGTACCTATAAAGTAAATTAGGTTAGTTACAAAGAATGGTATTGTATTGTTATCACCTTTTTCTCCTCGACAGCTGCTGCTGCAACAAAGAAGAAGATCTCTTCAATTATAGACAAGCAGTTTAATCTAGAAGTGGAGAATAAAGAGACAGAGTTGTTGAATATTAGCGAGGTAAATTTAATAGACATCTGTAAGAGTTTTCTTGTAGTTTTTGCAGTTTAATGTTAACTGGAGTCTTGATGATTGTAGTTATTTCTTGTAAAAGTATAGCTTTATATTTTCCATTTGATGTGGATTTCTCTGTTTATCAATAATTTTATAAGCTGTATACCATTGATTGTTAAACTCACTTAGTGTTTAAAATGGCATCAAAGTACTATTTTTTATTATCTTTTCAAGAAATAGGATATATTTGTCGCATTGTATTGATTTGGTTTACAATGAAAAATGTCAAACTATAAGATGGTCACCAAAATATATCCACTCCATTCCAGCAAATATTTTATGTCACATGGTGTTACCAAAATAACATAAGTAATATTATTTACACATGTATATTCAAAACGCCCAACGAAAAACACACACAATAAAATGCAAACCTGCAACAAGAATATTTGAAAGTAAGACTACATGTGGGCTATTCTCAGATATTTTTCTGGCATTATCTGCGGTCTGTTTAAGGTGTTGACATAATTTCAGCGTCTTGAGATGGCCAGAGCGATGATGGATCGTCTGCGAGCCTGCATTGTGGCCAGTTACTATGGAAATGCAAGTCAGATCAAAACCCAGCAGGTAATACATTTCTCTTTACCTTAGAAAGTTAAGGAATGAAGCCAGATTTTCTTGTGAAAGTGAAATAGTTTAAGGTAGTGTTTCTGTCAAGGAAATTTTTATTTTTACCTTTTTCAGCAGTTGATTTGTACATTTTGTGTTTGGATTAACTGACCGTTTTATGAAGGTCATTCCACATGACAGTCAGTGTATCTATGGCTGAATAGTTTATATCTTGTTGTTTACTGTATAGGTTCTAATGTTTTCTACTAAAGTTTAACTTTGGCTAAATAGACTGTCAACAACAATCGCAATAATTCAAAACACCGACATTACAAAACATTAATTTAAAATATTGATATTGCCAAGGAGATTAAGTGAAAATAATTTGAAAAATATATTTTTTTTAAATATTAAAGTTTGTGAAATCTGTAAAATCAATATGGAGATATTATTTTATTTTTTAGAAAATAATATATATTGATATTTAATATCATTTAAAAGAAGTTTATTTTCATTTGCATTATAACATTTAAAAAAAAACACCTGGCAAATCATTTACTTTAATTTGCCAGGTGTAAAGTTTGCACCAATTTATGACACTGCCAAACCAAAACACGCCAAGGAACGCCAATATTTGGTAACACAGATATTGTGTGGTATACAGAACAGTATTAATTATAATTAATATACATATATTATATTTTAAAGAGAATTATATTGCTGCTTGATAATTAATTTGTGACATCTAATTATAGAAAAATGTGAACCAACCGCCCACAATTCATCCCACAGTGAGGAAGTACATCGGTAAGGCCCCCAGATGGACCCCTTTATTCACATCAGGACAGCCCTCCAGTAGTTCCCCGCAAGAGGGAATCCAGATCAAGAAAGAAGCACCTGAAGGGAAATCTAGGGATGATGAGGTTTCAGAAAGGATTGGACAGATGGCGTCAACACCAAAAGTAAATAAGCGTACATATATCTTTGTTTCAGTTTTGAAAATGCATTCATTTTGATGCTCCCATTTTTGTGTGTTGTTTGTACTAGCAAACCCTTTTTGTCCCTTTAAAGTTGGCCTCACTCTGTTTTGATGCTTAAGCTAGAACTCAATTCTGTTGGTATCTTTTCTGTGTACAAGTACATGTATAAATATTCTTTTTTTTCGCAGGCTGTCAAGTCAGTGTCAACAACGAATGGAGTAAATGGCGACCTGGATACCCGCTCTGTGCGATACAAACTGAAAAGAAGAATAATAGTGGGGAATGTTTCAAAGTGAGTACCATTAGCTTTGTATTACCATTGGGACAAATTGCTAATTGTGTCTGTTCACATTACATGTATGTGAGCTGACTGTTTTGATAAATTCATGTTGTTATTGGTTTTGTTGTTCGCCTGATAATTTAACCACGATATTCTTTTAGTGTATTACTTAACCAAAAGCCAATTACCTGCAGTGTTTGTCCTGAACACATGTATTTCTCAAGCTTTCCTAAACAAAGATCTACTGCCCATTGTGCCAATTCTAATTTTAATACCAGGTGATACTTTTCTTAGCTCAGTGCAAAGTCTGTTATTTAAAATGGCTTAAATACCAGTATTACAAATTAGCTTCATACAAACTTGAATGTCCTTGCTATCCATTCCCTGACAGGAGTATACCAGCAGACCAGCGGGATGAGAATGATCAGGCCACACACAAGTGGATGGTGTACGTGCGCGGCCCCAAGGAACACCCCAACATCAGCGACGTGGTCAAGAAGGTCTGGTTCTTCTTGCATCCAAGCTACCGGCCCAATGACCTGGTGCAAGTCGGGTACGTTTGTATCTCCATTAATGCAGGGCTTTTTTATCACAGGATGGGATCATGGCCCAAGTACATGGAAACAAAAAAATATACTGTGGAATCACAAATTTTCGCGGAGGTCTAATTTTTGCGCGTTTTGCGCTCCCGCCATTGCGTGAATTTATGTTCAACGCGAATATTTACCGATTTCGTAATTTAGCCTTGGGAGTTTACACGTTCGTTCAAATGAAAGTTGGTAATCGTTCATAAATATGTACAGGTATATAGGTATATGTGAATGACCCGATGTTTTAATCATTTACGTCATAAACAGTTTAGTTAAATATTTCTTACTACATTGTAATTGATGAATGATTCATATTTCATTTAAATTATATTGTGATCGTTTTTGTACAATAAAGTGATTCATACCTCTATAACACAGTCGTGGATTTCCCCGAATTTAAGACCGAGCGAATATGTCCGCGATCGCAGGTGCACGAAATTTGTAGCCCGCGAATTCAAGTGATTCTACAGTAGTACATAAAAACAAGTTTACTAGATGAAGATACCTTTGTAAGACCTTTGAATGTTTATGAATGCAAATACACAAGTTAATACCTTATGTCAAGATTATCAGCTGAAGTTAGTTTTGATAACTGTGCATCAAAATCCTGCACACCTTACTGCCATATATTTAAATGTTGAACTTGCTTGCGAATTGTCTATGAATTATGCTTGAATACACAAAAATACATTATATTTAAAGATCCTCATCTTCAGTAAATTGTACAAAGGTAAGTTAATTGCAATATTTCAGTGAATACGCATTTTTTTCTTTTAATGTGAAATCAGATATGTGTGAATTGTTGTATTTCAGTGAATATCCGTTTCATTTAACGAGGCGAGGGTGGGGAGAGTTCCCGGTGAGGGTCCAGCTGCATTTCCGCGACACTCGCAATAAGCGACTGGACATTATACACAATCTCAAGGTACTAGTGGCTAGATGTGTTTCTATTTAGGAAATGCCCATATAGTGATCAACTAAATGAATTTGTTAGTTTTTCAATCAGTCTGGAATATCAAGTGTCTACAACTGGTAATATGCTGTTACTTTTGTCTGACTGAAGTCATTTATTTTGTAATATTACTCAGTAATTAAAAAATAAATTATTATTCATAAGCATAACACTGATATATAGTTTGTTATTTCAAATTCGGTTATTTCAAATTATGCCATAACTGGAAATTAACCCGACACTGACTTCTATGCATATTACAGATCTGTTTCGATGAATAAAATAGTTTCTGTACTGGAATCGAATACAATATAAGTAATTATATTTCAAAGAAAATGCAGTTACGCAATCAGTAAACATGTCAAACACATGCACAAACAAAACAGAGTATAAATATAGGAAATAATACAAGTGCATAATTGATGTTAATAGCGTTCATGAGTGTCAGGTTAATGTGTCCGAGATATAAATTCCATTGCCAACACTTGAGATAGGTCTTGGGGTAACATCCACAAAGCTCCTCGGGATAATTTTAACCTAAGTCATATTTCAGGGAAAAATTCAAATACAATTTTCCTCGTGAAAATCAATATTATACATTTGAAGTATGGTAAAATATTAATCGTCTGTTGATTATATACCATATAAAAACCATTTGAGGCAAAATAAACTTTAGATAAACCAGCCACAGACTTAGAGAATTTTATGATTTGAAGAAATTTACTTTAAAAGTTTTCACTAAGGAGCTTTGTGGATATGGGTCCTGGTCATCAAGTTTTAAGACCATTTGAGGGGCGTCGTGGGAAAACCAGACTTAATGCATGTGCGTAAAGTGTCAACCCGGATTAGCCTGTGCACTCCGCACAGGCTAATCCAGGACGGCACTTTCCGCTTTTATGGTATTTTCTGTTTCCAGGAAGTCTTTTAAACAAAAATCCACTGCAGGCGGAAAGTGCCGTCCTGGATTAGCCTGTCAGGCTAATCCGGGACGACACTTTACGCATATGCATTAAGACCGGTTTTCCCATGACGCGCCTCATTTAATAATTATGTGACTTTTTCAGCTTGACAGAACCTACACCGGACTGCAGACTCTTGGAGCAGAAACAGTAAGAGCACAGTTGTCTATCCCCTCTAGAAACAAATAACACAAATGTAAAGAAGAAAATACACGAGGCGTGTTGTGGGATCAGTCCACACAAGTTGATGAGGGACAGCACTTTCCGCCTACAGTGGATTTATGTTTAGAAGAGACTTCATTGAAACAGAAAACATCATAACAGTCATAACAGCGGAAAGTGCCGTCCTGGATTAGCCTGTACTTTACACACATGCATTAGATCGGTTTTCCCACGACACGCCTCATATAATTTTAAAATGAATACTGTGTCTTTGTAACCTTTCCATTGTTTATATTCTGCATAAAACTGGGATAACTTGTAATTTGTTTAAATGTTTTAAAACGACTAGGCCTAAAATAAATTATTTTTGTTTCCCCTCCCGCGACCGACTTAGCAAAATCGCTGCGACCCAAAAAAAATTATAGACCAAAGAAAACAATATTTTATTTTATTTGTGTGTGAAAATGCGGGTTGCTAATCGTTAAAAAGAATCCAATAGCCTGTACAAATCTTAATTTTAAAAGACGCTTATAAAATGACTTTAAACTGACAGTTCTCGGTAACGCGTAATTCTGCGTATTTTTACGCATGCGTTTACAAAAGGACGCCATAACATTCAGTGTCAGGTTCTATGGCGCAACCATTTCTGCTCGCATATGCATGTTTCTTAAAAGACAAAGAACGCCCACCGGCAATTCACAAACTCGCCTTTATGCACCAAGTGTCCAAAATCTTGACGCAGGAGGCGTCAGCTTAACAAGAGCCAAACAGTCGGCCAATGAGAACGCATAAAATTTCCAACATGCAAATGAGCATTGTTGTTAGAAAGTTGATCACGCCGTCATTCTAATTTTAATTGGTAAAGGTGCAAGTCATTTGTAACACATTTGCGTTAGGTATGTATTTTGTTATAGATATGCGTGTTTTTAACAGCCGCGTTTGTAAAAAATTACTAGTAAATAAATAAATAGTTATAAATAGATATCATAATTTTGGTGAGAGGAACCGTTTGCTAAGAATATGAATTACGACGTCATGTAACTTGACAAACTGATCGCGTCAAACGTCTTATTTTGTCAAAAAAATACAATTACTAGATCTAGTAATAAGTAACGAAAGTGCTATTCAAACTTATCACTGCACACGGAGTAGAATTATGCAAAAACTTTGGCTGAGGCAACATTTGAATGAAAGTTAGCGGAACTAAAGTCCTTGTCAAAAATGAAAGTAAATAAACTTCAGCGCCTTTTGATTTTAATTTATCAAAAATGTTCTGTTGCTTTCTTTTTATTAATTAACAAAGTCCTAATTGTTTTTATTTCCATAGAATGCTAATTAATTTATTCTCTAGCATTTGCGTTGTTCAGATACAGTATTACATATTGATGCTTTTAAACACTATCTACGTGCTAAGCGTGTAACATGCTTTTGAGCTACAAACTGCTGGCCGCAGTTTGACAGTCACCATTGCTATGGCTGTTGCTAACACCGTTCTGTTTTGGATGCGGGGCAAATTGCAGCGTCACGCTATTACTACTTAGTTTTAACAGGTTTTTATTATTAACGCTCTTGTTTTTAACGTATGTTATTGTTTGTTCAATTTTTATTTGTAAGGTAATTAGAACATAGTATTACGTAAATAAGCAGAACGTTATTAATCTACAACGAAAATTTTAAATATTTATACTGTAACGTAACATTTCGTACATAAGGAAAACATGAATGAAAATGACTTATTGTGTATAAAAATAAAATATTTTTCCGACCTACCGACCCACCCTTTATTAGCATGGGTCGCGGGAGTGGAGGGGGATACAGTAAACTCCACTTGTAACGATATCGCTTATAACGAAGCGCTATATATCACTTACAATGATGCTGAGTCCAAAGTCTCAGCTGGATCCTTATATATTTCAATTGATATAACAGCGGTCGTAATGATATCGCATGTTACGACGTTTTGGTTATAACAATGTTCCTTTTACGGCCCAGTTGCAAATATTCCCCTTTTGTTACGATATTGGAGTCTGTAAATTGTGTGAAAAACATCCATCCAGGTAAACAGTCAGCTTGATAATCACTGTTGTGGTAATCAATTACAATTGGCGTTGGTTGTGTCTGTCCTTTATAACTGGCATGTTAAATCTATTCTGCGAAAAGTTGTGAATAACATTTGATATCTTTAGAAACACCAATTGCTGCTTCTTAATGTATTTAGTGATGCCACACATACACAACATGATTATTATAATGATAAATATGTTTCCAAAAGCCATGAAAACTGCAAAGGATGTTTGATCCTGAATATGTTTTTAATTGTAATAAATTTTTGGTGTTTTTCCTTTTCCCTTATACATAGTCCTATATTAAATGTATGTATGTCAGATAATCGGTGTTGCCTACGTCTCTCTTATTTACTGATATGTTCATGCTATTAGTTGCCTATTTACGAATGTAATGATATTCGGATATAACAATATTGATCTGGTGGTCCGCTCAATATCGTTATAAGCGGAGTTGACTGTACTTTGAAGTCACTGTCTTTGAATGGGTCTGACATCTGTGAAATCACATAAATAATTAAATAAAGTTAAATATTTAGAGGATATTTGTTTGTTTTCGGTGTGATAACACATTATATCATCACCAGGAAGGGAGACAATTAATATTTTCATTTGCACTTGGGGGAATGAAAATATATAAATTTTCTCCCTGTCCAGTGATGATATTAAGCGTTATCACACCACAAATAAACCAATTTTATTTTTATTTTATGCTTTTGAGTATGTTTACATTTGAAAAAGTAGTCCAGCACATTGAGTGATATAAGGATGTATCTCACTGATATTTTTCTATATTGCACTACTTAACATAAAATAAAAGACTGTCTCAAACAAGGTCTGGTCACAAGACTGATGTATGAACAGAGTAATAGCTATTATATGCAGTAACATTGAACATCATCTTTAAAAATGTTTTAATAATCTTGCTTTATCTCAGTTTCTTTAGACACATACTGTTATCCTTTTAGGCTTAGCTTTTAATAACAATTGTGTTTGATTTTTCTTGGAGCCGATTACATCATAAACAAAGCAATGTCAGCAATTTAAGCAAATAAACATTTTTGCTACAAACAGAAGATTAATATTGAAAGTTGTGCAAACCATTCATATTTTCTGTCATAATTTGATCTAAATTTATAAATACGAGCATCAGAAATACTGGAAATGTTATCAATGTAATGTTATCCGCCCATCTTTCTACAACGTACATTCACGCGCGTTTCAGTGACGTCAGTGAATCATAACAAAACAATATGACATCAGCTTCATTCATAAAAATTGAGCAAAAAACATCAGATTTATTCATAAAAATCAAAGAACCAGTATGATGTAATTTTTATTAATATGACAGTGAAGTAACATGCTAACAAATACAAATAAAATGAATTTTCAAACGTTTACGTTTTGTGTAAATGTAATTATGAAATGTATCATTAAATACCCAGTATGTGGTTTTTGTTTCAATACATTATACAGAAATGATTTTGCTAGAGCGTGTTTAAGCACGTGCATTTTAATGTACAGTTTCCGCGAATTCTCCAGAACTATTTTCAAAACATTAAGCTCCGTCCATAATTATTGCAGAATAACCTATAATTGATTTCCTTCTTTGTCTATTGAAAACGAGCCGTGTGTCATGTTAGAATGGTCTTGTGTGCTTTCCAGGTGGTGGATGTTGAACTAGAGAGAGATGCAGTTCCCGTTTCCAAGGCTACCTGTGGGCCTGTGATCAAGCAGGAACCAGACTATGACATTAACTCCACAAGTGAGATGCTGGGAACCACAGTGATCAAAACTGAGCCTCCAGACGATCATGATTATGGCTATGTTGCAGCAAAGCTTGGAAATGGTGGTTAACATAATTATGCAGATTGTTATTATTCTTAATTATTAATGCATTTATGGGTACACATTTTATTCAGATTTGGAAGTAACTATGATCAGCACAGCCAATGTAGACATCACTAAGACATGGATAAGCAAAAACCAATATATAATAAAGTTGTTGACTTATGTGAATCATTATTGGCAAACCATAACTTGTGACATTATAGTTTCTGCTCTTTCCATACTTTATGTTAAATAAAGTTGTTTAAGTTTGAAAAATGCTATATACAGTAGATCACCGTTATTTCAATCACCGTTAAACATAATTCCTCATTATTTCTGTACATATCTGTAACTCCATGGACAGAGTTGTGAATATATATGTTTGTTTCCAGCTGATGGCTCCACAGGTGGTGATCCTACTACTCCAGAAAAAAGCCACATGCTTGCTAGCATGTTGATTTCTACGACGGTTGGAGCTAGCACTATACCTGCCCCTCCATCAGCCAGCTTTGTGACCTCTCAACCTTTGACCTTGATCCCTGTTCAGGGAGTTGGACTGACAGGCTCACCTGGTCTCTTAAGAGTGGCCCCATTAACCCCAACCAAACAGACTTTGTTTTCTCAGCTTAATACCACTACTGTTGTCAACCCAGTGTCCGCAGGTTCTCCTGTGAGAAATATTGTGTTACAGGGTGTTGGCTCTTTGACCTCCACTGTTGTCCTTGACAACAAGGTCATGGGTCAAGGAAACATGCAGAAGAATTCAGTGCCTCAGCTGATTGCTCTGAGCCCAGTAAAAACAACTGGAAATGCTGGTAACTTTGCCATTCCTCAGCAGTTGGTGTTAACAAGCATTTCTGGAGGGCAGCAGATCAAACAGGTGTCACTGCCAGTAGCAGGTGGTCAGGCAGGGAGAGTTAACCCCTCCCCAAACCAGCCGGCTAATGCTGGTCTGATATTCCTGAAATGCACAGACAGTCAGGGAAAAACATTCCTCATTCCTCAGCAAGTGTTTTCTAGTGCATCGTCACCTATAAGGTCTCAGTCCACATCAGTTACAGGACAGTGTAAATCTGTGTCTCAAGGATCTCAGGCCCTCATTCTTACTACCAGTCTGCCCAAAACTGCTGCATCTTCACAGGTGGTTACAAACCAGTCTGGTCAGTTTCTTGTGAAACTATCGCAGCAGAGTGATGTGACAGGAAAACAAGTGACACAGAATGGACCAGTGCTATTTCTGAAACCGGATTTGAGCAGTTCTGGCCGAAAAGTGGCCAGTTTGTTGACTTCAAAGCCAAACATTTCCCCAGAAGTGAACTCAAGCAAACTTAAGTCCAGTACACCAATTTTGCGCAATTCGTCTCCTAGTCAAATAGCCAAGTCTGTTCAGCCTTTGACCCCTGGTTCACAATCTCTCCTAAGAGGCCAATTAAAGGTCACTCCACAGGGATTGATGCATATACAGGGCCAGAAACTTAATGCAAACAATACCAGTGAACAGAGTGTTATTTTAATGAATGGCAATGTAAACACGAATTCCGCTGGAGGGAATCAAAATAAGCAGCCATTGATTCTTGTGCCAGCTACAATGAACAGTAAGGTGGTGGGGAAGGGGAAATCTCTACTTACTTCCCCATTTACAAATCTGGCTGTGTCTCAGCCCAATGGAAATGTGATCGTTGTTAACCATGCCAGTGCAATAACCACAAACAATCAGACTAACGGAAGACTGGTCTTGACCAGTCAAGTTGCTGTGAACAAAAACATTGATAAGATAAATGTTACTAATACCAGAATCTCATCTGCAAACAACCCTGTTACCATTACCTCACCCCCATCACAAACTCACAAAAACACTTCAAATCATATTGTCATAGTTCCGGTGACCTCTCATCAACCCGTATCCATGGTAACACAAGGTCAAGGTCATTCAGTGGTTACCACATCACAGACGTTATTAAAATATGTAAATAGTGTCTCAAATGTCTCAGGGAAAATTGCAGGTATGGAATCTAGATCTCAGGATAAAACTATGCTAATTGTTGTACCAAGTGACGAAGCTAAAAGCAGTTGTGTGTCCTTGAACTCAAGTGCTCAACCGGAAAGGTCAGTGTCAAGTCTCTTGGGGTCACGGTTGCCACATTTTTCTATAGCAACTAAAGAGGTGGAAATGCCAGTGACTATTTCTTCTAGTAATCAGAAGCAAAAGCAAATTATTGTTGTGAATGAGATGAAGTCTGAATTTCAGTCAAATCATAGTACCGGTGAAAAGGAAAAGAAAATTATTGTGCTTGATCCAAAAAGAAGAAAACAGCATCAAAGCAGAGAGCCAGAATTTCCAGAGTTTATTAAACCATTATGGTAAGAAAGTCTCGTTATACCTTAATTTGTAGTTATAGTGGGCCATTGATGACAGTTGCTGTCTGTATCCATTTGGTAATATGATGTTTTAATTGTTTCAAGTATACTTTAATTACTCTATGCGTTGGGACACTTCAACAATTTTTTTTTTACTCCCAATTTTTAGAAGCAGAAAAAATAATTCCCTCTGAACGTGTCCCAATATTTAGAATCATCAATTTAGGTACAAATCCATTATTTGCAACGTTCAATTGCGTAATTGGTATGTATATTCAAACCTATAAAACAAGCAAATTACAGTGAATATAGATTTTGCCCCAGGGAGTCATTTATGACGCCCGACAAAGGCCACGTTGATTGGGTCAGCTACCATGTGCATTCACAACTTGAATAGTTTGCTAATACATTGCAATTTATCAGTGCTGATAAATAACAGTTTGATGGCGACTTTTATATGCCGACTTCACAGAAATTGACACTAAATTGCTAAGTTAAAAAACAGTGTCCCGAAATTTAGAAACAGGAAAAGTTTAAACTCTCATAGTGTCCCAAAATTATGAGTCACAAAAAACAATCATTTTATCGGATTTAAAGGGTGTCCCAACATTTAAAGTAAGTACGGTATGTCCATTTTAATGTTGAGTAATACCTTTTTGAGTCTGCAAGCTTAAGCCATGGTTTAAGTAAATCCATTTTTATTAACGAATTGCATCTGCCTTGGTCGTGTCATGTTAGAGAATTATGCTTTAAAACGGGCGAGTATTAACATTAAATGTTATTGTCCATTTTCAGCATAAGTGATTACACCGATTTGACGTCCCTCATTAGGGCAGCTGTTACCCGACATCCAGTTGTTTCTACCAGTCATGGTATACCTAGTCTGCGTATTTTGTATACGTATATGTTAAATTCGAACATAAAAGTCACAGATACATGTATCGTTATAGGCAAAGAACGAAATCAAATAAACCTTCAATGAACAACGCAAATAAGTAGTTCAGACACTGACGTCATTTATTCAGTTTTTATCTGTGAAAGTGACGTCACAATGAATTTGTATTGGTGAATGGCGTCACTGTAACAGCGGTGACACGTTTTCCAGCGTTCGCACGGGATGATAGGCAGTGCATAGCAATATGTTCTTCTCATTGTAATGGCCTTAATCATGTTTGATTCGAAATAGTTTTCGTGTCTAATCGGCTTATAAATAATGGTTTGTTGTTCAGATGTCATTCCATCAGATTTCCATATCATTGTTTATGAGCCTATGAACAACTCTAATCAAAAATAATTTCTACATTGCGCAACATGAGAAAATGCATCATAAAAATGTTGAAAGTTGAATAAAGACGCTAGTTGTTTTGTCAGTGTTAACATTTTAATTCTGTTTGAAAGTGTACATGTATTTTTATGTATTTCTTGTCTTATTTTCTTTCAGGAAAGACGCTTCATCCATACTGTGCTAGGTCACCTGAAGAGTGGCTGTCTTGGAACATCGGAAAACGGAGGGCATCTGAGGTGAGTGACACTTCCTAGCTTTTCTTCTTTCGAATACATTTTAAATGAACCAAAATGGTTGTAGTATAGTGCGCCACTCATGGCTAAATCCGCTATTTATTAGTCAAAGTGCCCTTCAATTGGATTTGAACATTGGTGAAAATTGCAGTTGGCTACAGCCTGCTAGCCATAAAACCTAATAAATACCCCAATTTGGTAGTTCAGCTTGGTAAAGTAAATTTGACGTAAGAAAAAAAACCTCATTTACAATTTCTAAGTCTATGATAAATTACAATTTCTAAGGCTTTCCCTTTGATAAAATTACTATCTTCAAGGCTTGGAGTAGGATAAATTACTATTTCTAAGGCATACCATATGGTAAATGGGGTACTTGGCTTACCTGTCACTGAATTGCTATTGTGTCTTGCTAGTTCAACTAGAAATTTAGCCCTGTTACCACGTTTTACTTAAATAGCACTGTAAAGGAATATATGCTACATACGAGGCATGTCGTGGGAAAACCAGGCTTAATTCATGTGCATAAAGTATTGGCTGGATCAGCCTGTGCAGTCCACACAAGCTGCCTCCAGAACGGCACTTTCCGCCTATAGTGGATTTATGTTTAAAAGAGACTTCCTTGAAACAGAAAATACCATAAAAGAGGAAAGTGTTGTCGCGGATCAGACTGTGGACTGCACAGACTGATTCTGGATGACACTTTACGCACATGCATTTAGCCCGATTTTCCCATGACACGCCTCTTTTGCTGTATATTTAAACCATAATAATTGTGTTTTCTCTGTCACAGTGGCAGCGAGCATCAGCTGTGCGAAGGTATTTGAGGTCCTATCTTACAGAGGGGGTGTCCTTCCAAGGGGAGACAATGTGGTCAACCAAACAGATACTGACCTGGTGTAGAATCCACTCATATAGCCCTCACTACCTGGGTAAGGCTTGATTATTGTGCATGTTGCCACATGTGTGATTTTCAAACTTATCTGAAGGTTTGATGTACAGTAGTAGCATTTGTAATTATTATGTTATTCCATTTGGAATATGTGGCTTGCTATGATATATGAAATTTGTTCCATATGAAACATTGTGGAAAATGTAATAGCAAACAGTTTCCATCAAAACATTTTTTGACCTCTTAATTTTAAAATATTATGAACAAAATGATTTAGCTATGCATGCAGTATTTCAATACAAATATGTTTTGAAGCTTTGGAATCTATAAATGAATCATATTTATAATACTTTTTTTTTCTGAAAATCTAAGTAAAAATTAATTACCATGGATGCACTATGGAACACAATATCACATTATATTTTTTTGAAAACTAAGAAATTGCGGTTTTTAGCTTTCCTTCTTTACAACAGAGCGCCCTTTGCACCCAACAGCCATAGATCTGCAGAGTGAGACGTCCTTGACACCTAGCAAGCAGCACCAGAGATTTACCTCCGTAACCGATAGCAACCAGCAGATGCAGGACATTACATCGCTACAGGAAGTGATGTCATCGGACAGTGGGGACGAGGATGTGGATGTGACATCATTAGGTAGCACTGATGTTCAATACATGTGTGGTATTAGTGTGTATAGACTTTGATTGCATGGTGCAACACTTTTATACCTACTTATCTTGGCTACATCACTTTTATTTCATGGTGCAACACTTTTATACCTACTTATCTTGGCTACATCACTTTTATTTCATGGTGCAACACTTTTATACCTACTTATCTTGGCTACATCACTTTTATTTCATGGTGCAACACTTTTATACCTACTTATCTTGGCTACATCACTTTTATTTCATGGTGCAACACTTTTATACCTACTTATCTTGGCTACATCACTTTTATTTCATGGTGCAACACTTTTATACCTACTTATCTTGGCTACATCACTTTTATTTCACAAGTGTTCATATAAAATGATATTTTCACTAGTGGCGCTGCTACTCTTGATATTTGAAATAGTATTTGATCATTCGCCAACATCAACAAATATCCTCTGAACTATTATATATTAATGCTATTCAGTCAACAGGATTTTAATTCTTTTGTGGTGGTTTGTTCTTTGTGTGAACAAAACATTACAAGTGCTTAGACCTAAAAAATAGTCATGTTTTTGGTGGCCCGATTTTTTTCATGCCGACCCTAATTTTTGTTTCAAGAATTCTGCCTATCATTAAATAGAATCGCTTCTAATAATTCAACAAACATACTAAAACTGCTCCAAGCCAAAACGGTTTTGTTGAAAGTGGTGGTCATAAAAGGCATAAAAATCATAAACTTTACCCATATATTATTCACACATACCAAAGTCTTGTACAATCTAATAACAAAATATTTTTTTTAAAAGCTACTTCCGACCTACTGACCCTACACAACTATTATTTTTTAGGCCTTACTGGTGTTTGTTTTCCTCGAAAGGAATGTATGAAGTTGTCTCTGGAGAAATGTTAATAATGTCACATAACTTGTATTTATTACCCGGTAAGTACATGTATTACAATGTATACATTTGTATGGTACAAATGTTGTCATATACCGGTAGACAATATTTAGTAGGTAGAAAATAAGCACTCATAAAATGCA
This sequence comes from Congeria kusceri, assembly GCA_027627225.1. Classification (NCBI taxonomy): domain Eukaryota; kingdom Metazoa; phylum Mollusca; class Bivalvia; order Myida; family Dreissenidae; genus Congeria; species Congeria kusceri. The sequence continues at coordinate 62,139,522 of CM051030.1, forward strand.
TCAGCCCTGTTTGGCATATTCTATACTTCCGTTAAATGTTAAATTCAGTTAGCATGAAGTTTTTTCATTAATTTTAGAAAGGATCATTATCTTAGATCGAATGTCTGTCATGTTATGTCATGTTGATAAAAAACAAATGAGGCATGTCGTGGGAAAACCAGGTTTAATGCATGTGCGTTAAGTGTTGTCCCGGATCAGCCTGTGCAGTCCGCACAGGCTGAACCAGGACCACACTTTCTGCCTATACTGGATTTTTGTTTAGAACAGACTTCCTTGAAACAAAAACTACCATTAAAGCAGAAAGTGTCATCCCTGATCAGCCTGTGCGGACTGCACAGACTGATCGGGGACGACACTTTACGCACATGCATTCAACCTGGGTTTCCCACGACACGCCTCAAATACAATCAAACATGTTCCATTTTATGTGGTCATTGTTAAATGTTGGTTCTGCTTACTTTCAGAGTCCAAGGTCCCAGTGAAACAGAAGCCAGTACAGGATGATGTAGTTATGGGTGATACAGAGTTACTGCCCTTGTGTGATGGCTCTGTTTTTGTCGAACATGCTGCCCAAAAGGTACAATTGATTGCAGTGGCGTGCCTATAGTGACGTAATATTTTGTTTCGATGCAATCTGTCATAAAACATTTTTGCAAATTATTGCTAATTGTTGTACAGTTCAAATATGTGTGTCTACATCAAAGTGGCAACTGATTTACTAAGCACTAATATAACACAAACCTAACAGTCTGGATTCATTTTACATTTTCTAGCTTATACAAAAAATGGTATTTGCTGTGCGGGATAGTGTATTCAAGAGGAACCACAATATTTAATAAACATATGCCAAGCTTAAAATGAAAACTGCAACAAACATCCTCCATGGGTTATTTTCAAAATGTAGTCTTAAGCCCATGTGTATTATGCCTATTCATATAAGTACTTTAGGAGTGCAGCTTGCTAGTTATGTTTATGTTAACAAATATAGGAGGCGCGTCGTGGAAAACCGGTCTTAATGCATGTGCGTAAAGTGTTGTCCTGGATTAGCCTGTGCAGTCTGCACAGGCTAATCCGGGACGGCACTTTCCGCTTTTTTGCTATTTTCTGTTTCAAGGAGGTCTCTTCTAAACATAAATCCACTGTAGGCGGAAAGTGCCATCCCGGATTAGCCTGTGCGGACTGCACAGGCTAATCCGGGATGACACTTTACGCACATGCATTAAGTCCGGTTTTCCCATGACACGCCTCATAGGTTTATAGTCTGATATTCATGACATTCACATTTACCTTCCAATCACTGGGTCTTCTGTTAACACTCAGCACAGCATGCAGCCACTGCACATTGGCCTGTTAACCTCACAGGTACCCATATACCTGGATTGAGAGAAGCGAACGTGGGATAAATATTTTGCTCAGAAAAATTCCATTGGTCTGGGCGGGATTAGAACCAGGACCTCACGATCCCAATGCCTTAGTCCTTCCACTGGACCACTGCTCCCACGTAAATGTTTAACATTTTAATGCCGTTTTCAGATCGGAGTTCGACTTTCCCCCACGCTGGTGTCACCAGGTTACCTGGGAACAGTCACCCATGGAACTCTCTACAAGGTGATGTTGTAGTCACATTCACAGTGTAGACCATTACGACATATGCATACAAATTTTATAGTATCAGAGGACATTGATTGGACAAATAAGTCTGTAAGTAATCGATTGGACAAGAATGACCTAGAATGTACAAGTTGGCTGTGCATTAGACATCAACATCCGCTAAATAGAGAAATGGACCTTTGCTTTGTAAAACAGTCATTTTATGCTTTTTTTTTTTTTTAATTGTAGTCGGCATTGATTACTTCAGTAGTCGACAATTTCACTTCTGGAAAACACTGATATATATTCATTACATCTTTTTGGCAAATAAAAGCTTACAGAAGGGTTTCTCACTTCATTATTCGTTATAAGGCAAGGAAAGTAACTTATGGGTAGTTTTTGAAAAGGCCTATTGTTTTATAAGAAATTAATGTAAAAATCTGCAGCTGGGAACTTTCCAATTTATGTATAAATGTATATGTTTTCTTCAGGCGATGGAACAGTTTATGGAAGATATTCTACGAAAAACATTTGCTTTGCAAGTAAATATGGGAAGGTAAGAAATGTTATTTAACATGACAGAAATCAAATGTTTTTTATTAGCTCACCTGAGCACAAAGTGCTTATGGTGAGCTTTAGTGATCGCCGTTGTTCGTCGTGCGTGCGTACATCGTCAACTTTTCATTCAAACAACATCTTCTCCTAATCTGCTTGGCAGATTTTCACCAAACTTCACAGGAATGATCCTTGATGGACCTCTTTCAAAGTTGTTCAAATTTTTCCGGTCCACTGCATATGTAGGTCACCAAAGCTAAAAATAGATTAAAAAAAGTTATAACTTTTAAAATCTTCTCCTATCAAACCACAAGGCTCAGAGCTTTCATATTTGATATGTGACATCCTCTAGTGGTCCTATTGTTCAAATGATGCCCCTTGGGTCAAAACTGGCCACGCCTTGGGGTTCACATGGTTTATATAGACTTATATAGCAAAATGACTTAAAATCTTCTCCTCTGAACTGCAAGGCCTAGAGGTTTCATATTTGGTATGTAATGTTGTATAGTGGTCCTATACAAAGAGTGTTCAAATGATGCCCCTAGGGTCAAAACTGGCCACACCCCAGGGGTCACATGGTTTATATAGACTTAAATAGCAAAATGACATAAAAAATCTTCTCATCAGAAACCACAAGGCCTAGAGGTTTCATATTTGGTTTGTAACATTGTATAGTGGTCCTCTAAACAATTATTCAAATGATGCCCCTGGGGTCAAAACTGGCCACACCCCGGGGGTCACATGGTTTATATAGACTTAAATAGCAAAATGACTTAAAATCTTCTCCTCTGAAACTGCAAGGACTAGAGGTTTCTTATTTGGTTGGTAACATTGTATAATGGTCCTCTACAAAGATTGTTCAAATGATGCCACTGGAGTCAAACTGGGCACACCCCGGGGGTCACATGGTTTTTATAAACTTAAATAGCAAAATGACTGTAAAAATCTCCTCCTCTGAAACCGCTTGGCTCAGAGGTTTTGTATTTGGTATGTAAAATTGTATAGTGGTCCTCAACAAAGATTGTTCAAATGGTGTCCCAGGGGTCAAAACTGGCCCTGCCCTGGGGGTCACATTGTTTATATAGACTTAAATAGCAAAATGACTTTAAAATCTCCTCTGAAACGGCAGTGTTTTCATATTTGATATGTAAGATTTAATAGTGGTACTCTACAAAGATTGTTCAAATTATGCCCCTGGGGTAAAAAGTTGCCATGACCCTGGGCGTCACATGATTAATATAGACTTATATGGCCTTAAAAATCTTCCTTGTTGAAACCATAAGGCCCAGAGGTTTTATATTTTGCGTGAAACATTGTGTAATGTTCCTCTACAAAGATTGTTCATATGATGCCCCTGGGGTAAAAATTGGCCGCCCGAGGGTCACATGGTTTATATACATTTAAATAGCAAATGACTTTAAAAATCTTCTCCTCTGAAACCGCAAGGCCCAGTGGTTTCATATTCGGTATGCCCCTGGGGTAGAAAGTGGCCACGCCCGAGGGTCACATGGTTTATATACATTTAAATAGCAAAATGACTTTAAAAATCTTCTCTGAAACCACAAGGCCCAGTGGGTTCATATTTGGTATGTAAACTTGTATGGTGGTCCACTACAAATATTGTTCAAATTATGCCCCAGGGGTAGAAAGTGGCCACGCCCTGTGGGTCTCATGTTTTATATAGACTACAAAAACTTCTGAAACTGCAAGGCCCAGATATTTATACTCAGGTTTAGTGCCATTTTGCAATCTTGTTATTAGCCATTATGATGCCTTAAACTCAGGTGAGCGACCTAGGGCCATCGTGGCCCTCTTGTTAAATAACTTGTATATATATATATATATTATATATATATATATATATATATATATATATATATATATACATGTAATAAATCCTATTCAGTTTATCGTTGGATGATGGCGATTATAACAATGATGATTATAATGATCATGATGGTGATGGAACTCAAGATGTTGTTGATGACACTGATGGCGATGATGATTATGAAGATGATGACGCTAATGATGAGGATGATGAAGATGATGTTATTTTCAACCTATTTATTTAAGCTCAGTTGTGTCGAAAGCCAGAAGTTTATTACTAGTAACACATTTTCGACTGTTTCCTGGGTAGATACCGTACTTGGTGTCTTTTGAGATAGATCATTCAAACACTCGCCAAGTATGGATCCAACTCATGCCATCCTACACCACGGAGAGCTCAGTTGATGTTTATGTTGGGAATGACAACAATGATGATGATGTTAACCTTGTTCCAGATACCCGGACGCCCTGGGTGTAGCAGACGTGTTCCTGGCCCTGCAGAATCTCCCAGTGGCTGACTTCCTCACCAACAAATACATGGGTGTGCCCGACGTGCCTATGACCCGCCCAGACAGATGACACTCCTTAGGCCCCGCCCCCTGACAGATGTAACTCCCTAGGCCCCACTCACAGACAATGACACTATCTAGGCCCACCACCCCTAATAACAAATGACACTATCTAGGCCCACCACCCCTAATAACAAATGGCACTATCTAGGCCCACCACCCCTAATAACAAATGACACTCCCATGTTTTTACAGTAGACTTGGCTGTCCGGCTAGCGCAGTGGTTGGTAGACTTGGCTGTCCGGCTAGCGCAGTGGTTGGTAGACTTGGCTGTCCGGCTAGTGCAGTGGTTGGTAGACTTGGCTGTCCGGCTAGCGCAGTGGTTGGTAGACTTGGCTGTCCGGCTAGCGCAGTGGTTGGTGCACTCGCTTCTCACCTAGGCTGCTCAGGGTTGCTTCCCGGTTCAGCGCATGTGAGTTTGGTTGGTGGTCACCATAACGGACAGGTGAGGTTTCCTCCGGACACTCCTCCCCCCCCCCTGCCCCCACTTTGTATGTGTCTCAAAAGTAAATAAGTAGGCATGGGTGCTGGGACACACCCTGGGTCCTCACATAATGCAGCTTTGGCACAGAAGGACCTCATACACTTCGAAATACACACATACACACACTCAGTAGAATCTACCATATAAAATAGAAATGTCATTGATTATTTTGAAAATATTATTTAACATACATAATATTATATTACAAATGGAATTTTATATAAACTCTCAGTTGGTTGGGGGTAACACTTTTGTTGTTGAAGGCATACTGTTATGTTTGAAAGCAGATTTGAGATTCTAGTTCTTGATGGACATAAAATTTCAATTATAATGTCATCTTCACCAAAAAATGAAACATTTAAAGTTTTCACCATAAGTGGTAGAACATTATGACAAGATTTTACTTCCACATTACATAATGAGTCTTTTAATACATACCATACATTTCTTTAATTATAATTGGTATGACTGTTACAAAAATATTTCAGACAATATTTCCTCCACTTTGATCTGTTTGCATTAGCTGTGTATACTGATATATATCGAAATCTACCTTACTATGTAATGTACATTTATGTTATGCATGCTATTGCAATGTTATTATTGACTTGTTTTTAATTCATTGATATCTTTCGAGTTATATTATAATAAAAGCTTTTATATGTTATTGTTGTTTGTCACTTTTCTTGAGTGCTTTTTCAAAAGGTAGTATTCAATTTAGTATCATTTAAACATACAGTTAACAGTTTTGAACAGCACTTTATGTTAAGTTAAATAGTTAAGTTACACCAGTGAAAGAACTGTTCAAATTTGGTCAGAAAATATTAACTGTATGCATTACTTGTGACTTCTGGGCCCATATCCGCAAAGATCCTTAGTGTAAATTTCTTAAAATCATACACATTCTTTTAGTCTGTTACTGGTTTATGTAAAGTTTATTTTGTCTTAAATAGTTTAAATCTGATAAAGAATCAACAGTTGTTTCTTATTTTACCATTTTTCAGATAGAAATTATTGATTTTCACAATAAAAATTGTATTTGAAATGTTCACGCAAATATGACCAAAGATAAGATGTAGATATGGTTCCTGGTCTCTTTTTTTGTAATGATCAACAAATACCGGTAATGGCCAAACAAATATACGTGTTCTCTTTGTGACACACATAGAGTCAATTTACATTGGTGTGGGAAAATATATTAACAAGTACATACTTGTGAGTAGACATTTTAAATATAAAGTTATGTAATTGTATACGCGGTATTTAGGTATGTTTTACCGACTTGTGTCAAGACACTGGTAACACTTATACGGACAGCAGGTGACAGTATATAAGGTAGCTTATAGCCGGTACAAAAACGGGGAAGTAATCGTCAAAATAAAGCTGTGTGATACATGTGTATGCGGTATCAAACTGATAATGTATTATACTATTCTTCTGAACTCTTAAAACTATGGTTAGACATGTTTTGCATGTGAGGCTTCCCTTGATTCGATATTCTGAGTTTTAAAAAAGTTTCGTTGATTCACAAGTGTCGCACACTCATAAATCGTTACACATCAACAGTATTAAATGATAAATGGACTAAGTTCATATTCTCTTCAAATGGCTTAAAATCCCATACGACACTTTCTACTGTGTGCATGTTTGTTAAAGCTAATGAATCTGGCTTAATTCGATACTTTGTATCACATGTATCTTGACTTTAGTCCTTGTAAGCAATACAAGTAAGTTGCAACACGTGTGTAGTGTGAACATTAATTTATCAACTTTACAATATTACGCACACTATCAGTGAAAATGCACGTTTTAAATCAGCACGAGTAAATAAAGCGACCAACTGTTCCTGTATGAATTCAACTGTTCCTGTACGGGATCTAAGCATTGTGATTGCTAAAACCAGTGCCAGTGCGCTTTTGATTGGTCAGTTGAACTGTTCCTATATGAAATTGGAAATACACTAGCGAATCAAGGGGGGGGGGCTTTTTTCGATCGCTTCGCTCGCTCAATTTGGTAAAAGATACACATCTTTAGTAAAACATATCCAACCTAGCCCGCCCCATGCGATTTCTTTCGTACACCGTAGTACCGGTGCCAAAGTTAATCGAAAACGATAAACTATGAGTGTATATACCTTTATTTATAGCTGTCAGATACAATACACCGTTGCCATAGGATACCACATAAACGACATTTTGTATACGTTTCGAATGAATACGATTTAAAGTCGAAATTTAAGTCATATCAATGACTTCTTTCGAGTTTAAACAATTTTTCTCAATAAATAGTTCAGTTCCCATAATTCGAAATCGACAAACTTTTATTTTTCAATGTTCCATTAGCAATCACACCAAATTTCATATTGTTTTTATGCATTCATACAAAAAGATATAAAGTGATAAAGTAGAGAGTTGTCCACAATTCATGGCTCCAATTGCTAGCGATTTCATATTTTTACGGCACCATAAAAATTATGTCAGCGAAATTGACACTACGTCGGCATCACTTGCCGTATTATTTCAAAACGCGATCATACAGTATCTTTCACAATATTTCGTGTAAAAAACAAACATCTGTTCGGTTCGATGGAAAACAGACACAGTGCATAGCATATTTCAAGAAAATTGATGAGCATGACTGTGAACGTGACATTCACTTCGAAAAAAGACCATTACACTTCGATAAATGAATAATACAAAAATAATCAGCAAGGGATTTTACATTTGTAAAGATGTTCCTGATATACATTGAATGTCAAATACGTATTCAGTGGACAGGCACATCAGACAAGGGCAAAATACTGCATAACATACAGATGAACCAACATGTCTTCGAACATAATACGTTGAAATACTAATTTATTCAGTGATTCAAAAGGGCAATGTACTGCCAAAACAGGTGCATCACCTACACATGACCTACATCATGTCTTTCGAACATAACATGGTGAAGTAATTTATTCAGTGAAACAAAGTGCATTTAATGATGATGATGATGATGTGCAAAGATTTATCATATATCGTTGATAAGGATCTGTAGCTCCACAGACAGTTTAAAAGGGTCGTAACTGCACGATCAAAAGTTTCCGCCCCCCCCCCCCCCCCCAACCCGGAATCCTGGATCCGCCCCTGAAATATGGAAGTTTTTTTCCAGAAACAAATGACGCCATCTTCAACACAACACAAACAATTGGATTTGTAGAATTGTCAGGGGTAATGACTACGTTCGTCTTGCAGACACGTACAATTTAGTAATAATGACAAGTTGTTTAATAAAATTCTTCCTAAAGCCACAGTCCATAAAATATAATTCATTGTCATAAGTTCTAATGAACGTAAATGACGTTTATTCGACTGAAAAACGTTTCTTATTTACGAAACGATTTTACAATGTCTATGTTCGAAAACGCTTGGAACGAATGTGTGTAGCAAATGTACATGTGAACTTTAAATACTCCAGAGGCATCACCAGCTATCACATAGAGAATATATGCGATAAAAATGTAATCCAAACGTTATTATTTTACCGATTACGATGCGTTTTTTTTGCATTTTGGTCGGTAAGATGTTCATTACAAACGATTTCTGAATTTTTGTATTTGTAGTAAATATTTCTGGACTGCTGCGTTAAATAAGTGATTGATTTCATACGGGCACTGTTATTTGTCCTCGGTCACATACGGGCTCATGCCAATAAAGCAGAACTCGGACAAATAGCAGTGCCTGTATGAAATCGCTTATTTAATAACATTATAAGATTAAATATAAAATCGTTCGGACTTACTGTTACTAGTTACACACTATATAGGACACATGAACAAAAGCACAGAAAATAAAAACAAACAATAGTGGGTAGATAAACAATATGTGTTTGTATTGTTTATCTACGCACTATTGTTCGAATGTAACGTATCCATGCAGACGAAACAACTTTTGATATATTTAATAACTATGTGGAATGTTTGATACACGTTTTGGAATGAGTTCATGTCAATATACAACACGAGTGATTTTACACACAGCGAAAAATAAGAATAAAACAAGGCAAAAAATGCTCAATATGTAACGACGGCAGTCTAAACATACACATTTAACAAGCTATTGGTATCAGATATATATCAACATCAAACATCGCTGTCAAATGAATACAGCGATCAATTAAAATGACGTTAAACAAAGCATCCTACAGTGATTAGTACAGTCAAATATTGACAAACTTCGCATAAAATAATGAATATCAAAATACTACAGATGATGTAACATGAAGAAAATAAAACAACAAATCGGCTAAGGACGTAAATCCGATAAAAGAACTTCATAAATAGGAGTACAGGACGCATTTTCGAACATTTGATAATACAATCACTAACAACAATAACACCATCAATGGCGGTAGGGTCGACACCGGCATCGTGTTTCCAAGTTGACAGAATTTTTTTTTTCCATAGTAATTGAATTACAATTTGGCGTAGATACTTCAAACAGGTTTAAACTTATACGGATGAACTAGCATTGTCTCGGATTTTCTGAATGCTGAAATTGAGTTGGAATGTTTTGTACGTATAAATACATGTGTACACAAAATGATCTCAGCAACCGAAAGTTGTTTGTAATTTCGTACTTATGAAAACTGGTACAATAGCCTGTAACTGAATCATTACGCGGCTAAAGCGTAAAGCATATGTCGAGTGATACATAGTAGATCAAACAGTCATCATTTAACTTATATACTGAACTATTTTTATTTCTTTACACTCGGTTATGTTGTTCTTTCAGCCTACAATATGAGAGGTGGTTACAGATATCCCACGTTTATGGCCACTGAATGCTTAAAATATAGTTTGCATTTGTGACACAACTCTAAGCCTGGAAGTGCACTCAAATTATCCACACGTTCGACTTCTAAACTCACTTCCAAACACCAGTGAACTAAATTAGGTCGCGGTTTTTGCGCGCCTAATTCCGCGTTAATTTGATTCTGCTAATGAGTTCAATGAAGCGTTTCTGATCCAGAACCTTTGCCTCCCCCATGATACTCTTCATCGTCGTCTCGAGTTCCACGTCCTCGAACACGCGACCGGAAAGGGTCTTCAGCCCCTTCAGGAAGTCCCAGGCGCCCTCCACGTCCGCCGACCCCGATCCGTTCTGCAGCCTCTCGAAGGTGTCTAGGTACGAGTTCGCACTGGAAAAACACAACAGTTAAAATGAACTATGAAAATCTTTGACACAGTAAAAACATAAGGAATTCGATTTCCGACCAAAAACGTCTGCACTCCGACCTAAAAGAATGAACAAACTCGTGTATTGTTTTCTGTTCGTAACTTAGTAAATAGTATAGGTTGCGTACAAATACCAGATTTCGTTCAGCAATTTGAGTTTTCTACAAATTTACTCGCACTATCAATTGAAGCATTGAAGCATGTTTATCAAAGTACGCTATGTTCAGCAAATACGCACTTAACGATGATACTATATGCACTACGTGGACATTTGCTAGATATTTTCTTCATAGAAAGTTTCACGATCAAGCTATTTCAATGACGTACTGTGGCTGTATAAAAACTGCACCACATTCGCAGTAACAGCAGTGTAAAAACGATTATGCACACGTATTTAAAACCATAAAATGTTCATTAAAATTTATGTCTAAGCCGATTTCTGGTCGTAACACCATGACACCGCGGCAGACCTTACATCACGCAGGAGCGTACAACGTGGCTAAGGTTTCATTTTAACGATCTTCGACCCAGTGAACAATGACAAGTTGTGTATTCAGTGATACAACAAAAACGAATGTGATAGTGGCAGGAAAATACATAACAAAGGTCTTTAGGCTGTATATATATAGGTACTTATAATCAAAGCAGCTACTTCACAGTAATTTTCCTCCCATTTATATCATGGCGCTAGATTATCCTAAATTACACAACATTTAATTTGCCGTGGTTAAATTTACATGTTTAAAATTGTCCTATGGTTACATAGAGCGCAAAAATGATCAAGACATTTGTGAGCACATGTTGCAATACTTGTAAACGGACACTTTATGCCAGTCCCATTAATAACAATCATCTCCATGAAGCCACTATATTTTCAAGGACACATACAAGTTTTCGCACACGCCACGTACAAGTTCTCGCACACGTGACATACAAGTTCTCGCACACGACACGTACATGTTCTCGCACACATCACGTACAATGCACACGTCACGTATGAGTTCTCGCACACGTCAGGTACAAGTTCTCGCACACGTCACGTACGAGTTCTCGCACACGTCAGGTACAAGTTCTCGCACACGTCACGTAGGAGTTCTCGCACACATCAGGTACTAGTTCTCGCACATGTCACGTACAAGTTCTCCACATGTCACGTACACGTTCTTATACGGGACACGTACATGTTCTCGTACAGGACACGCAGAAGTCCTCGCATAGGACACGTACATTTTCTCGCACATGGCACGTACATGTTCCAGCACAGTACACGTGCAAGTGCTCGTACAAGGCACACGTTTACGTACAAGTACACGTGCACTTACTCGTAACCAAAGGACGCGTAGAAGAGGTAGAACTCCCAGGCGCTAAGGATGTTGTTCCGGTCTTTGTCGAACATCTCAAACATGAGCTCGGCGCGCTCGCCCTCCAACTGGAACTCCTTGGCGAGCATCTCGAGCGCCGTGTCCTTGTTCAGGCGCCGCACGAAGTTAACCGTGTACTTGTCGAACACCTTCTGCACATCGTCTCTGAAAGCATAGGGAGTTGTCAATATTTAAACCTAGAAAGCACTCGGACGAAGCAGATCTCCGCTATGGCATCCGATTTGCCCAATCTCGGCAGAATAATAATCATTTAAAAATCAATGGCTTTAGACGGTGGTCCAGATCATCACCAAAATCCATTTGTTGTTCATTGTTCAATTTTGTTTGTTTGGATTTTTCGCCGTTTTTAACAGTATTTCAGTCATAACACGGCGGTCAGTTACCCTACTCACACTTTTCCTAGGCAAGCTTTGCCGATCTTAGCGGTTTACCAGTACTAAGTGCACATACCTGTGCCAGTAACTGACAACTGCCCTACTTGAATCAGATGTAGGGGGAGAATGGCCGTAGAAATAATTCCATGACCAATCCCCACACAAGTTATGTGGCCGGGCAGTGGTTTGAACTCACGATCTCCAGATTGACAGTCCAGCGCTCTACCAACTGAGCTAGCCGGGCCCGATCTTCCCAGAAAATATAATATAAATCCGTTCATATTGTTTGCGCTAATAGACAGACAGACAGACAGACAGACAGACAGACAGACAGACAGACGGACGAACGGACGGACGGACGGTCGGACGGACGGACAAACAGTTAATCTATACGGATGACATAACCGAACTGATTAGACCTTTTACAAGAGGTGCAGTTTCACAGTTTTTGGCTGTGAGAAAGAATTTTATCAAATTATCTTTTACACAACAATGCATAATAAATATCAAGATAATTATGTTTTGCAACCAAAACAACATAACAGAAAAAAATATAGATTCGATAGATTCTTCAAATTCCTGTTTTAAAAATCCATTTTGGGAGAAAATATATTTCAACACAAACTGTGAAACAGTCCCTTTAACAGTTAAAAGTCAACCAGATACATGTTTCATCAAACTGGATCATAGAACTATACATTCACAATAAAATGTCGCATTCTGTTCAAGATAAATAAACGCGCTAAGCATGTGCTAATTTGGAAAATATTTCAATAAACTATTACATGTAGTTGCTATGGAGAAGTGATCATGTACCGAAACACCGTCGCTCATGTGTGAGCGATACATTAATTTCTTACTCGTTTGAGTTCAAGTTTTAACCCATGCATAAACCAAAGATCACATTTACGATCATATGATATAGTCACAAAAAAGAAGAAAAAAAACGCTACAATGTTCAACAAAGCAGGTAAACAAAATAAAGCCTCGCGAGAAATAGTTAATGGAATGGTGTAACCATTTTTGGTGTAGTCCACAAAAGGTCTATAGTCCGAATCCATTACCATTATAAAAAGGAAAGTTGACTATTTCTTATGTAATGTCATAGTGCACAATCCACGTTGAGTGAATATATAATATACAAAATATAATGTAGCACAAATGTATTTTTTTTTAAATTTCTTTGCGTTGATCGCAAAAAGACCGGCGCACTCGAACATCGCTTAACAGCGCATGTCATATACGGCTGAATTTTTAATAAATAAATTAAGGTAAGATGTGTTTTGCAGACTTAGGATTTATATTTCTTTTGACACCAGGACAACAACACAGTTGATAGGAACCATTACACTGCATTCACGATGATAATATGGAATTCGTGGAATCCCAAAAAAAAATGCACACTTTGTATTGACGTTTCGGACGTCGTATGCTCTGACGGGGGTGTTACCATTGTCATCAATTACTGGTAAATGTTATTACTTAAGGACGAAATACAATCCAGCAGTGAAATTTGAGAAACACCGCAGCGGGTATATACGCCACGACCGCAGTATGTTTCGAACAACAAAACATACCCCAGCGTGTTGCCATGCAACGAAACCCCCTCAACGAGAGAGCTTTAATACGGCGACATTTATGAACAGCCCGAAATTCTAGTCCGAGTCAAATTTGACATAAATTAGGCCCTTGGTTGACAGGTTCCCAGAGATTAATGGCATTTAATTGAAGGAGAAACCGAACTTGAAATTCTATTACCAATCATTCCGTGGAGTGGGGGACATTTTCCCGGCTCGTGTCAATTCCAAATTTCGCAGAATGTTTTTTGATTACCACGATTCTGATTTTTCCCCTTATTTACTACATTTTACTCAGAATTTCACTAAAATGTGATAAAGTATAAATATTTCCTAGTATCACATACAGCACAAGTATGTCAGTACACGTGCATTTGTTGATATTAATGCATGCATTTTTTAAGGATTTCTCTTAATTACTTTCCGTTAACAGTAATCATTTATTGCAACTGTAAATGGGGATAATGTCAATACGTCTTGGGTATTTTTATGATGGCTCGTGCATTAGCAGTCTGTATAGGTAGTCTTCTTTCGTTCAGCGGTTTTGTTAAGCGGTTTTTGTAAAGCCAACTACCGGGTAACTTTATCAAATTGTCAGGGTATAAAGGTAACAATGTCGTAATGTACAGCGTAACTCTAATAAGGAAATACTGCCGTGTTTGTTTCCTCTTGCGACGAAAGATCACCTGATAAAACGTGACACGCACGTGCTTGAACGTTATCCCTGATTTAAAATACAGAACGCCGTCTTGCGATTTAATCTAACTGAATGTACCTTTTATTGCTTTGAACAAACAACCTGAAAGCGGAAAATAAACACCAAGAGAGACGTCAATCGCCAACGGCCCGAATATTATCAAATAGGCAATCGTTATCATGAAAGCGTATCATTATCGTCATTATCATTTTCATCATCATTATCGTCATAAAATAAACAACAATAACGCGAAGGCTTAAAGTCAAGTTAAAGTATGAGGTGATATAAGTGAACTATAGATGTATGGTTTAGGTTTTAACGGTACAGTTTTACAGTTAAATGGCTGTAAAAAATAACTTTCTGAAACAGACCTTTTCATGTTCTATAATTCATTAATTGTTCATAGTTCAAGGTTTGAAAATCACAATTCTTGTGAAAAGTCAAACGGTTGATGAATATCTGTTTAAAAAGAAAATACCTGGTAGACAAACCCTAGTATTTGTTCACACAAAAAGACATGATGCATACCAATATATATATGTTTTGCAACCGTTGTGGTTGCAGAACAGAACAGTCAACAAATTTTGATAGATTCTACAAATTCCTGTTTTACATTACATTTTTAGAGAAATGAGGCACGTCGTGGGAAATCCGGGCTTAATGCATGTGCGTAAAATGTCGTCCCGGTTCAGCCTGTGCAGTCCGCACAGGCTGATCTGGGACGACACTTTCTGCTTTTACGGTATTTTCTGTTTCAAGGAAGTCTCTTCTAAACATAAATCCACTGTAGGCGGAAAGTGCCGTCCTGGATTAGCCTTTGCGGACTGCGCAGGCTAATCCGGGACGACACTTAACGCACATGCATTAAACCCGGTTTTCCCGCGACTTGCCCCAAATGTTTTGTCTACCCCAAACTGTGAAACTATCCCTTTAATAGATGCGGTCAACCAACACACGCCATTATTAATATTATATTACCAACGACAAACATTTCTTTCGCTACTATACATAAAGACAAATGGTATCTGTTATACATTATAATGATCAAATCAACACTCATCATCATAGATGTTCCCAAATAACGTAGGTATTTAACGTGCTTTAGGCGTGTTTTGTAGATCCATATGGCTATAGCGTAATCATCTCGTTATTTAACGTCTTGAATAAAAATATCCGGAAGCGTTTTTATGTATTGATACATACACAACGCATTGAAAGTTGCCCTATAAACTTTACAGCTGTATACTTGAAATGCTTTCATTTCTTTAAACATTAGCACACTATTTCTATAATAAATGGCGCTACAGTCGTGTCGAAAGGTCGCAAATGTCATATCTACACCTTTCCGTCAAATTGTTGTCACGTTAAAAGTTAACGCACGCACAGCTACGAGCATATCTATCCGTGACAAGCTTTTGAAACCCATGAATGTACCGGTAGTAGTTTGTATACATAACGCTACATTATTGCAGGCGGTTCAAGTTAGAGGGGAGCGGAAGCAGCATATGCCCCCTCTAAAATTGTCCAATATTCGATTTTTTTAAACCTCACAATACCTGAAAACATGGTTCGTTGCAATGACGTGTTCTTCAATCAATTTATTGTTGTAATTAGAAATTGCATCCAATACCAAAATCTGTATTCGAATATTCGCTTTTTCATTCAATCGAATATTCGAATATTCGCATATATTCATATTAACTACATTAAGCTTTGTGACCTAGTCGACGCCATGTACATATTGTGTTTGGAGTGTTAGTGCACCTTATCGTCGTATGTTCAATAACAAATTGCAATTTCATATTAATGTATTCATCATAAACCTCTGATGTCCCATGTTAAGCGTTGTTTTTAATTTACAATATTTGCATTAATCTACAAAGTACATATTTCTTATCAAGCTGGTAACGTGTCCATTAGCATATATGTTTATCGGCAAATTTGAGCAACATTTCTCAGCTATAATGACTGCTAAATGTGTGATTGCACTTGTATATTTGTTTGGTTCATTAACAAATAAATTTCACAGGTTTAATTACCTGTTAAATGTTATGGCTTCATATTGTCCGGTGTAAATGTGTATTACTGGCGCCTAGGCGATGACCGCTGACACCGACCCGTATATTCAATATCTTTGTCTGACACATGACACGAGGCTAATCTATTGAAACCACGGTGTCATGTAACTACTGGTGAAATACTGTTTTACGGTGAACGAAAACTACTTCATATAATCAATAAATTAATGTTTTAAAAAGCAATACAACTTTGCAAATATTCGAATAGCGTTTTAACTTTTCGAATAACGACCATTCAATCGAATATTTGATTATTTGAATAATTTTGCCATCCCTAGTTATAATCAAACACGTTCGTTGGTATATTCGTTCAATTGTAATAGAGGCGCGTCGTGGGAAAACCGGGCCTAATGCATGTGCGTAAAATGTCGTCCCGGATCAGCCTGTGCAGTCCGCACAGACTAATCCGGGACGGCACTTTCCGCTTTTATGGTATTTTATGTTTGATGGAAGTCTCTTCTAAACATAAATCCACGATAGGCGGAAAGTGCCGTCCTGGATTAGCCTGTGCGGACTGCACAGGCTAATCCGGGACGACACTTTACGCACATGCATTAAGCCCGGTTTTCACACGACGCGCCTCGTATTTATTACGATATCGCACCTTATCCGTTATCTATTCCATCATGTCAAAGGGACCAGACGCAGTTTGTTGGCAGCCTTTTTTAGTTACTGAACATGTCCGCCCCCCCCCCCCCCCCCCCTCCAACTCAAAATCATGTTACCGCGCCTGTATTGTACGTCACCGCGCCTGTATTGTACGTCAATTTAGGAAGAGATATTCGAAAAATAAATGGAAATAAACTGACCGGTACATGTATTTAGGCAATTATTGTATCATTGTGAAATGTTCTTCTAGCAAACAAGTACAAGTAACTATATTCTTAATGCTGGATCTTATGCAGTCGAAAACTATTAATGCTGAACGAAGCTAGGCCTTCAGTGTAAGTCTGATAAAGCACATCAAAGATAAGTTAATTAAATATGTATCTGTCACAATGCAAAGTGCAGATAAGCTTGGACTACGATGATAAAATTGTCGCAGCAAAGAGTAATAGCTTGACGATGGAAGTATGCTATCTTAGTCAAACAAGATGTTTCACAAGTACGCACAAATCGTATACAAATACACGTTATGTAATACACCCAGCCTTCATGGGGTGCCACACGACATTAGAAGCCGATTTAAGACAGTTGGATTTCTACAACAAATAGTATAATATTTCTCATATAGATCTATGTATACACGGAAGACAAAATTTCAACTCGTCAAAAACAGTCGTTTTACAGTTTGAACGTGATATGAAGTAGTTGCCTTATTATGAGATGTGTTTTAAGTTTAACCCTACACGTATTTATTCAGGCTCGATTATGCATCTATCAATATTCCCACCGGGGAGGCGGCGGGCTGACCCAGGGTCAGTTTTTGTCTAAATCTCCACATTGGGAGATGCTTGGTGCATCAAATGGCCCGGGGGAGTGCCCAATATTACCGCGATCTGAAATCCGACCAGGAATCATTCGGAGTGTCAAATTCCCGCCAGTCGGCAATCGCTTTCAGTCTAAAGTTCCGTATATGCCCGCCGCTCTCCTCTGGGGGAAACTATTGATAGGTGCATTATAAATATCGAAGCCTGGGACTTGATACTACATTCTTGAGCCCATGTCCTGGGTAGGACCAGGGGTCATTTCCGCAAGACTCCTAAAGAAATCTTAATTTTTACTTGAGTGAAATGTTCACATTAATTTGTCCATGTGAAAATCAATATTTTATAGTTGAAATACATATGAGGCGTGTCGTGGGAAAACCGGGCTTAATGCATGTGCGTAAAGTGTCGTCCCGGATTAGCCTGTGCAGTCCGCACAGGCTAATCCGGGAGGACACTTTCCGCCAGCAGTGGATTTATGTATAGAAGAGACTTCCTTGAAACAGAAAAGAACATAAAAGCGGAAAGTGTCGTCCTGGATTAGCCTGTGCGGACTGGACAGGCTAATCCGGGACGACACTTTACGCACATGCACTAAGCCCGGTTTTCCCACGACGCGGCTCATATATGGTAAATTAAGAGGAAACGAAACAAACAGCCACGAAATGAACCAAATGCTTCTTCAAAATAAGAAATGTTTCTTTAAAATAAGTATAGCGTGTTCATTTACGATGTTTTTTGGATGTTCCAAGTTTTAAATCATGTCATAAATCTGTACATCATCATCTGTAGGCAACACAGATTCATTGTTCACTCTTTTATAACATTGTACTTTATTGCTGAATTGGAAATAAACATGCAGTTTCATTGTCAACTATGCGTACTGTCAAGTACGTTTTGTTTGTAATTATATTAAAGTCTGACCCACAATAAATTTAAAGGGAAATCACATGCATAAAGTAACATCATTTTTGAAAGGGCGAAAACGTTTTGTACAGAAGCCGGCGATAAATATCGTTAATCAAAATGTACACGATATTCAATCATGAATGCACGTTCTACGACATGACTCGATTCAACTACAGCAAGTTCCATTTAAATGAGCCACTACATGCGTACAATGATTTATAGACGGCAATCATTAGCTAACATGTGCACATGGGGTTTACATAACGCCACCTCAGTATTACAAGGGCCTATCTGCTTCTTGTACACGTGTTAGATAGGCCCTTGTAATCCAAAGGTGGCGACAGGCGGGTTTAGAGTGGGCGGAAGCAGCGTACGACGGGCACCCTTCTAAGTTGCCCACCATTCGAATTTATAAACCTCAAAATAACTGAAACCTATGCTTTTCGATGCCAGTGACGTGTTCGTCTATCAATTAATTGTAATAATCAAACCAATTAATGTGGTATTTTGTATAAACTGTTCCTTGCTGACGATATTGCACCTTTTCGATATATTTATCCCACAATGTAACAGAGACCAAAATCAGTTTGTTGGCAGCTACTAGTATAGAATGTTTCCATCACCTCTAATTCAATACCCTGAATCTGCACCTGATACATGTAGGTAAAGTAGTATTTTTGTCGCCAACAAAGAAGACGATTGTAACTAGACGATATGATAAATACAGAAAACAATGTCTTATGATTGTCTGTGCAATGCAAATTATTTTACCAATACAATTTTCTTGACTCTGGGTGGTAATTTTCGACAAGACAATATTAACTTTAGCTCCGTTTACGCTAAACATGCGGGTATGAAATCGGAATGTTTAAGATTGTTTCACATTAACATTGACCATAATACAACCAGACACAATGTGTTTTAACGCTTGCTCACTGTATATAATTGAGCCGGTTTAAATCACACCTTCCCCCAACACACGTGAAAGATGGCACGTGCTTGGTGGTCTGTCAGCACTGGATTTCAGTGTCACTATTTTATGTTTGAAAAAAAACCACAACAACACCTATACGTTTTCTGTGAGCCTATATAGAGTTAACAAACATAAACTTAACACATTAACGAACTTAATGTTCTGTACGTAACACTTTCTTGTATTTTGGAGGGTTACTTGTCAAATCGAGATTTTGCACTCATACGTTATTTAAATATTGCATTGGATTTGCTTTACTAATACACGCATTTAATTATAATGTCATGTATAATTATTAGCCTGATTATAATAAAACGGTAGTTGGATTTCATATCAATGTCGTTACTATTAAATTGATAACATACATAAAATCATTTATCAATTTATAAACGAAACGGGTTTTACAGTAAATTTCAAGGTCCGTACGTAAAGTTATTTTGCTCCCTTGTATTCACTGTGCTTTTATTTCTGGAATCGGTGACAAAAAGTTGAAAACTTGTCAATTCGTCAATCTGTGCACATGTCCCTTTAACGATGTTTGCGGCCTGTCAGTAACTGACAAACTACGATGTCATTTAAATGACAGCATATTTTGCATAGTGAACGAACATTGCTTGAAGCAAATGCGATTTTACAATATCGCAGTATCACATTTGACCTCGCTGTCACGCAATGCAACCGTCTCGTTAACAATCGTGCGAAACACGTGCGTTTGCCCGTCATTCCTGAAGTTGCACATCCTATTATATACCATGCACAGAATTGCCTAACATCCATTCACAGCCTCGGATATGACAATAACGCAGCAGTTGGCTTAGCTATAATAATACTTCAATTTACATTTACATTAAATATATAAATTTAATCACATTCGGGAAGCGTGTCGTGAAATGTCATGTGTCTAATGCATATATACGAGACTGTATCGTGTTTTGTCGTTTTACATTTATTTTAGTGATATTTATGTTTTGCGTGATACAAACATAGCTCTTGATCCAATCAATCTAAAATCATTACGTCTAGAGTTATTTGAACTTCCCCTTCACCATCTGGTTGATTGAAAGCTCGCATGGACAGTATACTATTTCTAATCTTCTATTCGATCTACGTGCCACAACAATAACCGAGAATACACTTGTTTCAAGTACAACTTATTGTATTCGCTGAATAACAGGTAACAAGGAATCTATACCAGGCTCATTAGCGCAAAATCACGTCCACTCTACAATTATATTCCTCATTTCTCGTTTCACACACATACCTGTAGCCGGTATCGATTTGTGGAACAAAACACTAATCAAATACCAATTATACACAAATTAAATATCTTCCAAAGATAGTGAAAATACTCACGGGACCTTCCTCGCCATATCCAAATCGCTGTTATTTAATGAATTATCTTCCTCAGCTATAATACCATGTAACACCACCCTTTAATTATTTAATTAATTTCAAGTATGTGTGTTCAACGCCACATTTAATCAATACCGCGACAGCAGTAACAGCAACAGCTTGCGTGCTTCGGTTGCAGTACATTGAATTCACATTGAGCGAGTGGAGTTTTCCCTTTTCTGAATAAATCACCTGAGCTTAACTAAATGTAGAAAGTGTCACGGAAAACGAAATGATTAATACCGCTGACTACTTGATGGCGTGTACTTTATCTTGATAACCTCACAATGAATGTTTGAAATTACGAGAATGCGATGCTAGATAAACATCCTTTTATGTAAATGTTAATGCAACAATTGTTTTCAAAAATAAAATGTCGTGGGATGGTGACGTATTGGTCACGCTCTGCCGGTTGAAGCTCATTTTTTGAGGATAAAATATGCACGCCCAACAATGTACCACGCGTAAATGCATTGCTGTCATTGCAGTTTGCGTATCTACCATAATACATTATTATAATCGATGCGTTATATACCGGTAGTAGTATTGACCACGAAAAATGCACAATAACATTTATTATAAACTCGATGTATCATGAATGCTTGGTAATATTTAATGCAGTCAGTATGACTTACTAAATTTAGTGATAATTTCACAAAAATATTTGAAGTTTTCTATTTTTGTATTGCTTTCAGTCAGTATGAATGACAAAACATGTAAAAGAACATGAGGCCATCCTTAAAATAATTGTTGTTTGCGGTAACGCGACCCAGAATTTATTATTATTATTTTTTGAACAGAAAATAAAAAAAAAGCTTCACGCGGATGCCTATAAAAACTTGAGTCGGGCCCAATTTCGCGAGTCGGTCGCGTTACCGTTAACAAACCATTTTTAAGGATGGCCTGATGTTGACATTTACATTGTACAAACACTGACATATTAAATAAACAAATGCAAAGGGGTTGGGTCACAAGTTTTTAAAACATGAGATGACGACCCTTCCCAGCACGTAACTATTGCTAGCCTAGACTCTTACTGGTCAAGAAACACCGTCTTATTTGGTACTCGCAACGTTTTAATTACCAATTCAGTACATTCTAATTCATAACCTTTAAACCGAATACAGCGACCGAATAGGACACTTTCGTTTCAGTTAGCTTCTATTTGGCTTGCGTGCACTCGCTACATGAACGCTCATTTACGCGTCCAATGTTCAACCGCGCTGAGAATTCAACTACCATATACGGTAGTAACTGGTTAATCGCGTATGAAATGTTGTTTCATTCATTGATCCAATAAAATTGCACCGGTAACTATTTTGTTTATGTCAATAATGTTCAAAATCATAAATGTACATAATCGCGCGTTAATTGCACGTACGTATTAGTCACTGTGTATTGTGCGGTGGAAGGTCGTTATTGCGCTATGTTAGGTATTATTCATACATTTACCAAATATATGCAATAGTGGCCGCTCTCTTCCTGTATTACGGACCACACACTTTTCGTAAGTCTGAACTCATTGTTTTGACATTTAAATTAAAATAACTTGTTTCTTCCCACACGCATGTCATCAAGGAAGTTATTATCCGGTTAGTAACTTAATTAATAAACAAAACAAAAAAAACGAACAACAAATTACACAAAAAACTACATACCAGTCATCACTTAATAAATATATATGTCACCAAATTATAAATGACAAGTGGCTGAACATGGGGATCAATGGATAAAGGACAGTATTAATTTGAAATCAACATTAAAAAGTAATGTGTTCCTTGATAAAAATTGATTAATGACCGAGGGACGTAAGCAGTACTGGATGTTGCAAAGGTTGTCGCTCTTTGTGGTAATTCGTGCGGTAATTTGCACAATTGTGCAATAGTCTCATCCCGCTCTATAAATAGTGTACGTCTGGATAAATACATAAATGCTCGTTTAATAACACAAATAGTCGTAGGAACGTTTTAATTCATTGAAAAACGAATCCTTGATTTTGAAATAGAACATAAATACTGTTTAAACGGATATTTAACAAGTGGTGTACATTGAAATCGGTGATTCTACTAATTAATATCCACAGGTATGTACTGATTTGAGACAAGCTTATATGTGTACATATGTATGCGTACTTGTTTGACAAGTTGTGTGATTGTTATTTACTTAATACATCTATCAAAACGAAAAAGTTCAATGTCTGAATAGTTGGCATTGCATACAATACCAAACTGAAAGTGAAACCCAAAAGTAGAATAGTATACACACGATAAAACAAGCATAAGCCATAATTATTAATACAGCTACTTACTTAACATTTACTAAAGAAATAATTTGCATCTGATGTTAACTATTTACCGTTCCTAGTTTTGTTTCAGATTCATATAATGGCCGAGGCTACATCAAGTGTACCTTGCGCTGTGCAAGTGGGTAGCTACATGGCTCAGAGGCGTAGTCAGTGGCCGGAGAGGGGGAGGCACATCTTGGCACAGTATGACGACGATACCATCGTGGTGTACCAGGCCTTCTGTCCGGAAATTGCCCAGTACGCTGTGAAACATGGACACTTCGGAGGTAATTGTAAAGTAAATGTAAAATGCACCAATTATTATTATTATTATTATTATTATTGGTAAGGCACTTACCTACATTAAAGCTTGTACAAAATACTGAGATTAATTAAACATGAAATGAAATCCAATTGCCCAACGCCGTTTTTCCTTCAGGTTCCAAGTACAGCTTCACCCGAATGACGTGGATCAAGACAAACTTCATGTGGATGATGTATCGCTCTGGCTGGGGGCAGAAAAGGGACCAGGAGCGAACGCTTGCCATCGTCCTTAGTAGGAAAGGGTTTGAGGAGCTATTAAAAGGGGCCAAAGGGGCTGGAATTTTATTGGAGAAGCATCAACCAGGTCAATTAAATTACTGCTTTTAGTATTCAGCAATCCGTGTGCGCTTTGCGAGTTGAACATATATAGATTCAACGTATACCTATGTCGGACAAGTATATACAGCTTTATAGCATTCTGGCTTTGAAAGGATTGTTGAAATTTACAGTATCAAACTACTTTGTCTGATTCGAGATAATATATATTTAATGCAGTCTTTTAATTCAGATAGGTTTTATTGGTATATTGCCGAAGCAACTATATCATTCATCACCTGTACACCTGATTTCATATTGTATGTTTTGTGATGTTCATATTTATGAGAAATAGCTCTCCAATTTTACTTACTGGTATGCTAGTATCCGTTCATATCGAAAAAAATCATTTTACACATGTATTTGCACTGAACATACACGATACAAGACAGAGCTTTGTTGTCTCTTAATAACTCTTCAACGTGTTTTGGTACAGATGATGTACGGATACAGTGGGACCCTGATCACTGTCCGAACGGGGAAAAACTGGAAAGAAGAGCCATCCAGTTAGGTCTGAGAGGTGTAGCTCTACAGAAGTTCCACCATGAATACATACAGCGCATCGTCGATATTAGCGAGTTTGTCGATGAACAAAGGCAGTTCGTCGTTAGCAATAAGCTAGATAAGTTATTGAGTCCAATTGAAAAGGTTTATGTACCTAGTGATGAAGGGATTTGTCGGCATATCCTACTGGAGGGATTTGACACTAAACAGGAGGTGGAACGAATTGAAGAAGCTGTTGAGGTTGTTAACCCGCTGAAGGACTTCGAAGATGACAATGTTGGAGCCTGTTGTACAGAGAAGCTGAATTCGCTTATGAGCAGAAAACTGGCGGATACCGAATCACAAGAGAATGTCATTGTTTGTCTGGGTGGAGCGTTCAATCCAGTCCACACGAGACACGTCGCGGTTCTAGAATCAGCTATCGCGTGGCTACACAAGAATACTCATTACCGTGTTGTTGCAGCGAGACTAGCAGTGGCTCCGGACGGGTACGTGAAACAGAAATGCAAGAAGACGAACGCGTTGTGTATTAAAGCAGATCACAGGCTGAAACTGTGTCAGCTCACCTGTGCTGGGCAGGATTTGATACAACCCTATCACAAAGTTGTCGGATCTGCCCAGGATTGCGGGGAAAAGGTTCGCAGAGAGGGAAACTGGGAAAACGCTAAGATTGCTGTGGTTGTTGGTGCAGATAGGGCTTTGAGCAGAGGTCGTGGAAAGTGGACAAAAAAGAGCAAATGCGTGACAGTCTGTGTTGGAAGGAAAGGTACCACTGACGAGGTAAAACAGGCGTATCTTGTCGACCATTCTTTGGACTTGGTCGAAGACAAGGACTTCTTTATCGTAGACACGGAAATTGATGATGTTAGTTCGACAGAAATACGGCGACAATTACAAAGTGTTTGTCCTACTATTTCGAACGCTGACATTGAAGCTAAAAACTTAACGTGTTGTAATCCGAATGTCAAACTAGATGATGACAAGAAGGTAGACAAGACACACGATCTAACAGAGGATGGTACAACCACGGTCGAGCAAAGTAGCAATACGAATACATTTGTACACAATCAAACATCTGATGCTGGAGTTGGAGAGCTGGTTCAAAAAGAATGGATTGTCGACAAAGCTGGTGCATACATTTTAGAACATCTGTCGGACTTGTACAACTGAAAGTTACCAGTTACCTTCAAATGTAGAGTATATTCTCATTGTTTTATTTTCAATGTTGTACCTCCGTGAAACATGATACAGTATAACCTCGCAATCTTTTCAATTAAAGATGCTACACCTTTGCCTTTGTTTTCTTAGAAACTATGTTATAGCGTAACTGACCGTGTGTATCAAAAGTCCAGCTAGCATAAAACATGTATGGGGTGTGTTATAAATTTTGTCAGACATGTCAGACACGTTGTCTGCATAACGGCTTTGCATTGTCTGAATAACTTGTACAGCAATGCACTCATACATTCCCTTTAAATAAATTATACTACTGGCCAAAAGCAAGTCAACAGTTATAAAGTTATCGATGTTTTCAGTCATGTTGTTCGGCCACCAAAGAACTGCTTGCTTCGTCGTACCCTCTTCCGTCGTCGTACCCTCTTCCGTCATAGGTATATTAAGTATAATCAGTATATTATTACCTACACATAACTGAAGTTGTAACGCACAAAATGGAAATTGTTATATTTTAGTCCGTTGTGCGTTAGAACTTGTGTTGAATGAATATATCAAATGGGTTAAAACACGTGGCATATATTTTCGATTGTTAGGAATGTCAGTCATTTGCAATAGACGTTTCCACAAATGCCAATCATATTCAAATTATTCTTTAATATTATCCAATCATCGCACTTGGATATCACTTGTTTTGCGGTTATACTAATTCAAACAAAAGGGCACGTGCACAATGTTTGTGATATTCAATAGAGCACGTGTTAATGTTGGTGATTTTCGATGAATAGAAATTAATCCTTTAAGAATAGCTGGGGAAGAGTGTAAACAATGAGGCAGAGAAAGTGGCCATGTAACCTTATAGCTTTAAGAAGCAACTTGATCTCGATGTAGTCGCTTTGCACTGGGGTGACAGCATTTCAGTCATGTGACTGGGTAATGTGACCTTTCTTGGTCCTATACCTCAGTAACACACCTGTTTGTAGTATGTTTCACTGGGCCATGCGACGTTTCTTGGTCCTATACCTCAGTAACACACCTGTTTGTAGTATGTTTCACTGGGCCACGTGACCTTTCTTGGTCCTATACCTCAGTAACACACCTGTTTATAGTATGTCTCTCTGGGCCATGTGACCTTTCTTGGTCCTATACCTCAGTAACACACCTGTTTGTAGTATGTTTCACTGGGCCATGTGACGTTTCTTGGTCCTATACCTCAGTAACACAACTGTTTATAGTATGTCTCTCTGGGCCATGTGACGTTTCTTGGTCCTATACCTCAGTAACACACCTGTTTATAGTATGTTTCACTGAGCCATGTGACCTTTCTTGGTCCTATACCTCAGTAACACACCTGTTTATAGTATGTTTCACTGGGCCACGTGACCTTTCTTGGTCCTATACCTCAGTAACACACCTGTTTGTAGTATGTTTCACTGGGCCATGTGACGTTTCTTGGTCCTATACCTCAGTAACACAACTGTTCATAGTATGTCTCTCGGGGCCATGTGACGTTTCTTGGTCCTATACCTCAGTAACACACCTGTTTATAGTATGTATCACTGGGCCATGTGACCTTTCTTGGTCCTATACCTCAGTAACACACCTGTTTGTAGTATGTTTCACTGGGCCATGTGACCTTTCTTGGTCCTATACCTCAGTAACACACCTGTTTGTAGTATGTTTCACTGGGCCACGTGACCTTTCTTGGTCCTATACCTCAGTAACACACCTGTTTGTAGTATGTTTCACTGGGCCACGTGACCTTTCTTGGTCCTATACCTCAGTAACACACCTGTTTGTAGTATGTTTCACTGGGCCACGTGACCTTTCTTGGTCCTATACCTCAGTAACACACCTGTTTGTAGTATGTTTCACTGGGCCATGTGACGTTTCTTGGTCCTATACCTCAGTAACACACCTGTTTATAGTATGTATCACTGGGCCATGTGATGTTTCTTGGTCCTATACCTCAGTAGCACACCTGTTTATAGTATGTATCACTGGGCCATGTGACGTTTCTTGGTCCTATACCTCAGTAACACACCTGTTTGTAGTATGTTTCACTAGGCCATGTGACGTTTCTTGGTCCTATACCTCAGAAACACACCTGTTTATAGTATGTCTCACTGGGCCATGTGACGTTTCTTGGTCCTATACCTCAGTAACACACCTGTTTATAGTATGTTTCACTGAGCCATGTGACCTTTCTCGGTCCTATACCTCAGTACCACACCTGCTTGTAGAATGTCATATTAACACTTAACCAATAATGGTTGCTGAAACGATTATAGAAACTACAACAGAAAAACTCACGAGAACAAAAATAACCACAGTACCCGATATCGGGCATTGCTACAATCAATCATGGATTAGGCACAAAAACTATTAACAACACAAGAAACAAAACACTAAATTTATTTCACATTACTATCAGCATAATATTAAAATGACAGGATAATGACCATGATGCACAAGTAACTGCAAATGAGTCTGCCCTAATTTCATTATAAATGAAAGTGTTTAAGAAAATGATGCAAAACAATGATCAAGGTATTTTGATTTGTTGAACATACCCAATTACAAAGAAAATGATCAATAATTATGTTAATATTGTTATATAAATGGTAAAATCTGTTTTATATTGGACCAATTCTGTTTAAAGTTTGTGTATAATCTAACAATAATTTTAGATCATTGGTCTTCACTACGTAAACTTCAAGAATAATAAGTACATCCCGAAAAAATGTAACAATTATACAAAACAGTGTAAAATATTAAAATCATACAAAAAGATATTGTTGCATTAAAGAGATAACAATAACATGTTTTAACTTTCTAAACACTGGGTATGCATGTAAAACTATGGTTGTGTATATTCCATCAACCGTCTCTGAAGACTACTATCTTTAAAGTCATCTTGTACAGACACAGAATGTGTTTGGATGAAAAATGCACAAGTGTAAAAATGAATACAAGTCACTTCCGTGTTTACAATAGTGTCAAATGGGGACAATGAAAAGCAAGTATTTACAAACATTTATTACAAAGCATTATGGTGCAATGCCCGCATTGGCATGAGGCAATACAAATCTGAGGACAGCACATTCATGTTATAAAGTCTGTGCAGACTTCTAAAGTTTTCAACATTGCAGATTCAAAATTACATTAATTTAATAAATGGCGACCATTTTCGTTCAACTGATAAAAACTGTTTTTGATGTTATGAAAACTACAGCTTAAACTAATTGAAGCATGTAAATACATTCATGTAATACAGTCAGGCTGAAAACCCTATTATCCACCGATTGTAGAACATTTTTTCCTCAATATATATGTCTGCAATTTGTATGGCTTAAATTTTACAGCCAACGGCCAGTTTTTAATGAACATGTATGATTAAACAGAATAATAAACACTATTATGGACTGTTTGAATACACAACTGAGGCAACGCATTGTTAGCAAGGAATATTTAACAACTTCTACAATGATTATATGAACTGAATTACATATAGAATTCAAGTCATGAAAATGCATAATTTACATGTAATTATGTTTATACTAAACTAAATCCCAGCCAAAATATACACCGGTTGCATTTAAAATCTGATTGCTAAAAATGTCGATATTTGTATATCAATTGATCTGTACATAAAAATATTTCATTAAATAAATCTAAAGCCGAATTTATGCAAAACTAGACATGTGTCCATAGGACACGGATGCCCCCACATTCCGCTGGTTGTCACAAAACTCTGCTGATGTCAGAAAAAATGCACCAAAATACTCAGGTGCACAAGTTCACATGCTGATGAATATGTTTATAAGTTTCATCAGTCTAGCAGTTATACTTTTTGAGTTACACGCGACACAAATGCAAAGATATCATTTTTTGCTAAAAAAGGGCCATAACTCAGCTGATGTTGGAAAAAACTGCACCAAAATACCCAGGTGCACAAGCCCCGATGCCGATGAATATGCTTATAAAGTTTCATCACTCTAGCAGTTATACTTTTTGAGTTATGCGCGACACAAAAATCAGACGGAGGGACGGACAAGAGCAAATCTATATGCCCCCCCCCCCCCCTCTAAAAAGGGGGCATAAAAATACAAAACAATAATGAGGTACACATTTACTGACAAATTCTTTTTGAACTGTCTGTGGCATATTGATAATAGAAAATACATTCTTATTTTGAGGTGCCTACACATACATGTGCTGTTGTTAAGGTCATAAGGAAAATCATTAAAAAAAATAAGAAATCATTTTCGATTTGTCATTGTTTACCCGCCAATAAACAATAATTTGGAGTTCTGATGCGTATGAATTAAATTAATAGCCATGCATCAGAATGACAAAGAGTTGTTTACTGGCCAATAAACAAAGATAATGCGAAAATCATTTAGATACTAACATGATTTGACAAATATGTTTGCAACTGTAATGAGAACTACATTTTACTATGCTCTGCTCAAAATCGGAACTACTGGTACTTTTTGCTTTGTTTATAGGGTTGTTTAACAACAATAATTTTGTTCTGTCTCTATAGAAAAATTAGCGAGTATTATGTCAGAATGCTCTTTAACAAGATTCAATTGCAACTATCATCATAATGGACTATAAACAAGAATGGAGCCAAGCTTTTGGAAGCTTTTGATAGCCTGAAAGTGGTAAAATCCAAGGTGTTGTTTCTAATGAAATCGGTTGGGGTTATTCCATTATGAGTGTCCAAATGATCACTTCCTTCTGAACTGATATGGTAGAACTGAGGTATACAGAGGTAAGAATTACCGACCCATGAATCGCTCAGGTCATTCCAGTGACAACAATGTACAATATACACTCACTATGCACTGAATATGTACAAAATTCTGCACAAATCTGAGTTAGCACAACATGTGGAAAACATACATTTATGTTTTCCTGTGAAAAATACTTAGCGTAAAATATCAAAGGTGAATAAATATATTTTGGCAATCCAAGCACACCAAACAAATTGTAGATAAATAATTATAAGACATTGTACAAATCTGTACACCAGTAAACTCACAAAAATCAGTTCACCAAGATTAAAATCAAAATGTGAATTTTATGGTACACACCCACATACACCACTTTCAGAAATATAAAAATCTATTTAGGTGTTGTTAACATGTCTCAGTATTCTATAATCAAACGAGTGTTGGTGTTTTTTGGGGGGGGAGAACAGACACGTTGGTGTTTTTTGGGGGGGAAGAACAGACACACATAAAAACATTAATTTGTGGGAAGGGTGCCTTAAAACAATGTACTAAAATCAAGTAAAAACCCTGCACAAGCAAACCTACTGACCTGAATATGCAAAGGCTGCCTATTTCCAATGTTATACATTCTGTACATGAGGTTAAAATGAGACAAAACACTCTTTTACAAACATTTCTCTCACCTATAATAGTATATGAAGCATTGTTACAGGAACTAAAAACAAAAACATCACTTTCTACATTTTGAAATTAATAGAGGAAAAACTTGACAAATGTCTGACAAAGGTGGAAGGATGGTCTATGAATGTACCATTTTTCATTGAGAATTCACGAGCCAATATTACATATAAAGAGATCCCTTGTGTGCAAATAACAATAGGCACTGACGTACCACATATTCCCCAATTCAATTCCAACCAACCATAGTTATTTTTCGTCCATTCGATCAAACAAAAGCAAACATTACTCTTTAGATATTTAGAAGACATGATCAAACAAAAGCAAGCATTACTCTTTAGATATTTAGAAGACATGATCAAACAAAAGCAAGCATTACTCTTTAGATATTTAGAAGACATGATCAAACAAAAGCAAGCATTACTCTTTAGATATTTAGAAGACATGATCAAACAAAAGCAAGCATTACTCTTTAGATATTTAGAAGACATGATCAAACAAAAGCAAGCATTACTCTTTAGATATTTAGAAGACATGATCAAACAAAAGCAAGCATTACTCTTTAGATATTTAGAAGACATGATCAAACAAAAGCAAGCATTACTCTTTAGATATTTAGCAGACAACAGACATGTCTGAAATGTTTAAATTATTGTATCAATGTCTAAAATGATTTAACTCTCGTAGAAAACTTATGTTTTTTGTATACTGGGTCAATAATAAGAACCATTTACCAGTGCATTTTTGTACAACTGGAGTGCAGTGTTATTTAACCCATTTTAATAAACAGAGGTATCTCTTCAGTAATTTAGTACCAGTGAAAGTAGGAACAGAAATAGATGAAGCGAATTTAATCAATGGAACATAAAACACCGAAAGTACCAGATAACGAGACAACTAACCGACATTTATCAATTAAGATGTACGTGAAAAACTACGTAGTAAATATACATCAACGAAAGGCATCCAGAGAGAGCGAGGTAACTGTTGTCAATATAAACTACACAATGACAAGAACACCCGTACAACCTGCTTACAAACCCTACCAATAAATTGTCTCGTATAAATGAAATATACATAAAATCAAAAATTATTTAAAACCAATATTTTCTAGTGAATGTTGTAATGCAAATTGTATTCATTTTGTTATTAATTATAAGAATTGTTTTTGAAGTATAATTTACAGTTCAGTAAAGGTTAAAAAACAATAACACTATGTAGCTTCAGCGAATAAATGTCAGAAAATAAAACTTAGAATCAACTCAGACATTTGGAAGTAAAGAAGTTGATGCTTGTTAACAGTTTGCATAGTGACAGACTTTATTTATAGTTTGTTTATAGAGAAGACAGGGTGGACTTAGCAAATGGTAAACTACAGTTCTACAACAATGTGCACAATTCAAATTACACTGGAACTGCACAAGTTGAATGTGTTGTCTGACGGAGCATAACTCATGTACGATAACAGCAATTATACCGAAAAACGAACATAACCTTCCTTTTATGCCTACTAACACTGCCCTAAAGTTTCATAATGTTTGCACAAAAACTTCTCAAGGTATTGTCTGCACAAACTGAAGGGGCCACAGCTGCTGCCAAAGTAACCCCTATATGTCGCCTGAAAAAAGGCGACACAATAAGCAACTTATGGAATACCAAACATTGAAAGAGATGATTTTAACAAAGACTACATAGTGGTCAGCTGTGGGACATTTTGCTTAAAAATCAGGGGCGTGCCCAGGCATACACATGGACGCACATGCGTACACTTGTTTGAAAAGAAAACAAAAAATGTAGAAGTGCCAAAAGCGTCCTTGAAATGAAAGCCCACCAAGTATGCTCTTATTAAAACAAAATCTGAATTTTGTGTTAATGTTTAAGGCATCAAAATCATGTTTACAGTTTTAGTGTACATTGTTGTATTAACACTGAGATACTTGGCTGAAGATTACATCTGAATGTTTAAGAAATGGTGTGATTTTTTTTGTAACATATTTCACACTGTAATCAATCATAATCAATCATAGTCTAGCACTCTAAAGTACCATTTTAAAACCAAAACAAATTCAAAACACCCTCCTCAGCATCAGTTCGTATCCCCAAGTCAACCTCAGGCAGGATCCAGAAAATATTTTACTACATATTACTTAAAACAAATTCCTCATTTGTAGCTTTGTATAAAATGACCCGTATTAAGAGTGCAAGGTTTGTTTATATTAAATCTGTCAAAGTATTGAAAAAAATATGAACTAACAAAATGCAGATAAGTTATAATAAACTTAACTGTTTGAATAAAGTTAACAGTTTACTAGATATGACGACCGTATTTAAATGAACAGATCTAACATTCCAGTTTGATATAAATTTTAGCAATGCTATACACGATATATTAAAGACTAAAATAGCACAAAGTGAATGTATTTAAAGAACTAATATAGGGGAAGTAAGTCAATAAAAATATCAATAGTAATGAAAATCCTGTTTCCCATGTAAATACATAAAATATGCCACTCGTAAATGTTCAATCAACATAAAAACAGGACTACTTAAATATACACTCAATGTTAAAGACATTTCTCAAAACAGAGATTAAGGTAAGACAGTCAGAAAACAGTCAACAGTTCCAACAGCCATGCCACTACCTACATGGTAGTCTACATAAAACATGTCATTCAGCGAGCGTTCAAGACATAAAGCTGTTTCATTAGGCATTGCCTATATGCAATCACATCTGGCACTTCTTCACAACTGGGCTTCAATTCACCATCACTAACGAGTAATTATCCAGTGTTAATGTAAACTATAAATCACATTTTCTTCTTCCATCAACACATGTTCATTCACTCCTCCGACTGATGTGTCAATTACATATCCATGATTTCTGTGTTATACCTGTAATATTTTGTCAGGCGTGTAAATATATAAAGAAAAAAAAAAAACATGTCTAAACACAGAAAGTCTTGTGCAATAATGACAATGTAATTTGAATGTCTTAATAACTGGCGCAGTAAGTCTTCTAAAAAACGACTGAACATAATTATAATGCTCAGTAGGAGCATTATTGCTGTCATTTCAGTTAAAATGGAACCAAAAAAGGGGGAATAATAAACTCACAGAGATTAAATGAGGCGTGTCGTGGGTAACCCGAGCATAATGCATGTAGGTAGTGTCGTCCTGGATCAGCCTGTGCAGTCCGCACAGGCTGATCCAGGACGACACTTTCCGCTTTTATGGTGTTTTCTATTTCGAAGATGTCTCTAAACATAAATCCACTGTAGATGGAAAGTGTTGTCCTGGATCAGCCTGTCCAGACTGCACATGCTGATCCGTGACAACACTTTACGCACATGTATTAAGCCTGGGTTTCCCACGACATGCCTCAAATAAAGTGAAATCTATCCCATAATATATTGTATACATGACACCAAAAGATGCCCAACAGAGAGGTTTGTGGCGTTTCTGAGGTGGTCTAAATGGTCTGCACAGCTGGCGGTATCAGCGGTGCACCCTGATTCGTGTTGATAATCAACGGCTGTTGTTGCTGAGAGGTGAGAGTGAGGTTACTTGAAGATACGTGTGAGGTATAAATGCTGCGCTCTGCGTGTGCCACCCGTTCCAGCACACAGTCTGCCGAGAGTCGCGCCTCAGCATCGTGATCCCAGCACTCTTCTATCGTCGCTGCCAAGGTTTCTAGACCCTGAAATACATGCATGATTTCATGAAATACAAAATAAATGACTACTAATTATAAGGGGGTAGGGAAACATCTACAATCAGATGAAACACCGAGTGCTGCTCATATGGAGCAAGGCATTGGTCGGAAAATGTGTTTTTGGACGTTATGATTTGATAATTCTAAGGTTATTAATATTTATATGTTTCAATTTAAGGTTTTTAAACCCTCTAACTTCATTTGTCATTGCATTCTTTTATAAAAAAATACAAATGTACAGGGATATAATATTTCATCAGATATTCAACTTTCCTGTGTTGACCAGCCCATAAGGGCATGAGTTGGGAATAGAAACAAAGCAGGGTGCAGTAAATTGCTATTTCATTCTAAATCTTTACCTAATTGTGATTTCAAAATTGAAAAACTAATGTCAAGTGAAGCTCTAAAAGCAATTTCAAAAACTAAATACTACGTGTATTTCAATTCAAGTGATATATGGCGCACAGGCTCAATACCGTATGTTTCAGCCAGTGCTCCTTGATGGCCGGCCTGACTTTGTTGATGACAACAAGCTCCTGCATGTCCTCCAGGGTGGGGTGCTGTCCTATCTCCTCCTCAAACGGCAGCTGGTACTCACCCACCGGGCCTGAAAGTACAGATAGTTTACATTAGAGCTTTACACAGGAATACATTACATGTTGATTACCTAAGTGGTACAAAGGAATATGCAATGTTGTTTTTTTGGCCAATAGGCCCCATTCCCCCAGCTCTGGAGAATGTACCGCCCCCTCTCAACCAAACATCAAAATCTGAAGCAATATATTATTTCTTTGAAGATCAAAGATACGATAGCAATAAAAGATCAAAGATACGACAGCAATGTAGTCTGTGCACAGGGTGCACACGTATACTAAAAGGAGCACTAAATGGAGCACACATACTGTATGTGTGCTCCATTTAGTTGCTCCTGTATTACAGGAAACCACTTACCAGGCTTTAAATGACAAAGTTACAATTTAAATTCATGAGTGACAGGTCAATTTGAGTAGGTAAGCTATATCATACTCATACAACAAATGAGGTGTGTCGTGGGAAACCCCGGCTTAATGCATGTGCCTTCGCAGTTCCCACAGGCTAATCAAGGACGACACTTTCCGCTTTTATGGTACTACCTGTGTCAAGGAAGTCTCTACTAAACATAAATCCACCATAGGTGGAAAGTGTCGTCCCGGATTAGCCTGTGCGGTTTGCACAGGCTAATCCGGGATGACACTTTACGAACATGCATTAAGCCCGGGTTTCTGGGTAATGTATTTCTTTTTCTCAAGTTAAACAGTTAAAAAACAGCTGGAACTATGAAAGTGATACATAGTTATTTAATGATGAAATAGGGCTGTACTGGGACAGAGGAATTGTTTGCCATATCAAAGAAGAATGCTTCATTGAATTACTAACAACCAAACTGACCTATAATCCACACACACCACATGCTGAGGACTCGTGAAGACAGTTATTTTAACATTCAAAAGAAGACAAGTTATAAAAAGTCTTCATTAAAGGGAGTGCACACCCAAATAGGAATGTCCATATGACATGACAATATCTTTTGGTATAAAGATTTAATATCAGATTAGGGAAACCTAGCTTCAAGAAACTGAAAGGTACAGGGTGCTGCTAAAAAGGAGCAGGGTGGAAAGCTGGACTAGTTAGTTGATATTTTTGTTTTTTTGGTTTGCTAAATCCAGATTTTTTGTGAGTCTTACACTTCCAATTAAGGTTTTTAACATACATTGTATTGTATTCATTTGTCATAGAATATTTGCAGAAATATGCATGGAATTGCAAAAGATATTCATCATTTCTAAGAAGAGGGGCAGCAGGGGGAGAACCAAAAAGGAGAAGGGTACAGCACCGTGCTGTTTTGCTCTAGATCTTTCCTTATAAGAGCATCATAAAATTGTAAAGGTGAACACTACCAACCGTCTGAGGCTGTACAGCGAGATAGCAGTTCCCAAAGCACCATTCCACAGGCATACATGTCTATACGCAGGAAAGCATCCCGATTAAAGCTGATGGCTCCCTCCAACACTTCAGGGGCCATGTAACGCCGGGTACCAACCTGCAAGAACAAACATACTGAGAAACTTCAGCCTGCTATAAACCAAACAAGAGGGCCATGATGGCCCTAGGTCACTCACCTGAGTTTAAGGCATCATAATGGCTAATAACAAGAGGGCAAAATGGCACTAAACCCCTTACCTGCGAATAAAAAATCTGGGCCTTGCAGGTTCAGAAGTTTTTTAGTCTATATAAACCATGTGACCCACAGGGCGTGGCCACTTTCTACCTTAGGGGCATAATTTGAAAAATATTTGTAGTGGACCACTATTCAATGTTACATACCAAATATGAAACCACTGGGCCTTGCGGTTGCAGAAGATTTTAAAGTCATTTTGCTATTTAAATGTATATAAACCATGTGACCTCCAGGGGGATCATTGGAACAATTTTTGTAGAGGACCACTCCACAATGTTTCACGCAAAATATAAAACCTCTGGGCCTTACAGTTTCAACAAGGAAGATTTTTAAGGCCCACTTGCCATATAAGTCTATATAAACCGTGTGACCCCCGGGTCATGGCCACTTTTTACCCCAGGGGCATACTTTGAACAATCTTTGTAGAGGACTTCTGTACAATGTTACATATAAAATATGAAAACACTCCGGTTTCAGAGGAGATTTTAAAGCCATTTTGCTATTTAAGTCTATATAAACGGTGTGACCCCCAGGGCAGGGCCAGTTTTGACCCCTGAGACATCATGTGAACAATCTTTGTAGAGGACACTATACAATGTTACATACCAAATACAAAACCTCTGGGCCTAGCAGTTTCAGAGGAGATTTTTTATGTCATTTTGCTATTTAACTTTTATGTCTATATAAACCAAGTGACCCCCGGGGTGTGCCCAGTTTTGACCCCAGGGGCATCATTTGAACAATCTTTGTAGAGGACCACTATACAACGTTACATACCAAATATGAAACCTCTGGGCCTTGAAGAGATTTTAAAAGTCAATTTGCTATTTAAGTCTATATAAACCATGTGACCCCCCCCCCCGGTTTGCACAATTTCGAACCCAGGGGCATCATTTTAACAAGTCGAGATTTTAAGCCTCTAAAATCGTAGTTATAAAGTACATTTGACTTATGAGGCAGTTCACAAAAAATCTTAGCATATTATATTGAAATATTTGTCAAATGCATATTATTTCTTACCTGCATATGTGCTAATCCACACACTATAATCAATTCATAATTATCACAGTTTGCTCTTTCTAATAATTACCGACAATTAAGACAAAATGTATAACTGTTTCATTATTAAATAAGATGCAAACTGTGACTGAAACTATCTACTCTATTTTACTTGACTTCCCCACTTTAGGCCCCAGCTAGACCGTCATCCACCAATAAAAAATCAATAAACCTGCAGACGAAACCCATGATTTTCGCGTATAGCATATTGCTAATTAAACTGGCTGGAACCGGTTTTTGTCTACATTAAGACCTGTCAAAGAGGATAAGGCAGTGATTTCACACTTCAAGGCATTTATTGCAGACTGTACCGTATATACCTACTTATAGGGCATACTCTGGCCAATTTTCAGATGGTGTTTTATGATCATTCTAACTCGATATATGGAATGGTTATTATTAGAAATACGTTTCTGGAATGAATTTTAACTTCTTGACTTATGACTGCCTATTTACGGTATACAATGTTACATACCAAATATAAAAATTGTGGGCCTTGCGGTTTCAGAGGAGAAGATTTTTTAAATCATTTTAATTTTGAAGTCTATATAAACCATGTGACCCCCGGGGCGTGGCCAATTTTAAACCCAGGGGCATCATTTGAACAATCTTTGTAAAGGACCACTATACAATGTTACATACCAAATATGAAACCTCTTGGCCTTGCAGAATCAGAGGAGAAGATTTTTAAAGTCATTTTACTATTTAAGTCTATATAAAATATGTGACACCCGGGGTTTGGCCAGTTTTTAATCCACGGGTATCATTTGAACAATCCTTGTAGAGAACCACTATAATTATAATGTTACATACCAAATATGAAACCTCTGCGCCTTGCGGTTTCAGAGAAGAAGATTTTTAAAGTCATTTTGCTATTTAAGCCTATATAATATAAACCATGTGACCCCTGGGGTGTGGAAAGTTTAGACCCTAGGGGCATCATTTGAACAATCTTTGTAGAGGACCACTATACAATGTTACATACCAAGTATGAAACCTCTGGGCCTTGCAGTTTCAGAGGAGAAGATTTTCAAAGTCATTTTGCTATTTAAGTCTATATAAACCATGTGACCCCCGGGGTGTGGCCAGTTTTGACCCCAGGGGCATCATTTGAACAATGTTCGTAGAGGACCACTAGAGGATGTCACATATCGAATATGAAAGCTCTGAGCCTTGCAGTTTCATAGATTTTTAAAGTTTTAACTTTTTAAATCTATTTTTAGCTCTGGTGACCTACATATGCAGCGGACTGGAAAGATTTGAACAACTTTGAAAGAGGTCCACCCAAGGATCATTCCTGTGAAGTTTGGTGAAAATCTGCCAAGCGGTTTAGGAGGAGAGTTGTTTAAATGAAAAGTTGACGTCGCACGCACGCACACACGCACGCACGCACGACGGACAACGGGCGATCACAAAAGCTCACAATGAGCACTTTGTGCTCAGGTGAGCTAAAAAACGATTTACATGTAGAGTATGTACTTTGATTTATCGTGTTGAACAAATTTCTAAACAAAATTATGGGTACGTAATAAAATATTTATTTTAAAATTGCTGGCGGGGGCATTTTCATTTCTCTTCATGTATTACCAAAAACATTGTTCTTCAACCTTAATGACCTTAATACATCAATGATTACATGATACCCAACCTTGACCACTTGAAACTAGTGTTGACGGTGACCTTACTTAGAAATCATCACAGGGCATAAGTATTATAAATAGTAATTTAACTACTTGTCAAATAAATATTTCAGTGCACTGCTCAAGATAAGCACTCCAACA
Organism: Congeria kusceri; assembly: GCA_027627225.1. Taxonomy (NCBI): domain Eukaryota; kingdom Metazoa; phylum Mollusca; class Bivalvia; order Myida; family Dreissenidae; genus Congeria; species Congeria kusceri. The sequence continues at coordinate 62,179,364 of CM051030.1, forward strand.
AGATAACAAAATAATTGAGGCGTGTCGTGGGAAAACCGGCCTTAATGCATTTGCTTCCAAATTTGGACAACAATTTCCGCCTACAGTGGATTTATGTTTAGAAGAGACTTCCTTGAAACAGAAAATACCATAAAAGCGGACAGTGTCGTCCCGATTTAGCCTGTGCGGATTGCACAGGCTAATCCAGGACGACACTTTACGCACACGCATTAAGCGGTTTAAGCCCAGTTTTCCCATGATATGCCTCAATCAAGTTTCAACAAACTGATATTGTAAGACACGTACCAAACCATGGGTCTCCCCTGGATTTTTACCTGGCTCAAACTTCAGAGCCAAACCAAAATCTGCAATGCAGCAGGTGAGGTCAGACTTTACGAGGACATTTTTGCTCTTGAAGTCCCTGTGTGCGACGGCTGGTTTCGCATCGCTGCCACACACAGCTGGGATCTCGTCATGCAGAAAAGACAAGCCCCGCATCATTGACTCTGCCATTTTACACATCTCAGTCCAGGAAATAGTATTTCCTTTCAAATATTCACACAATGACCCGTTTTGTTGAAACTCTGTAATCAACCACAGCTCCACATTCAAATTGTCCCCCCTTCGCTCTGTCCCAATAAATTTCAAAATGTTTTCATGATTCATATGAGGTAATCTGTAAATATCTTGTTCTGTCGTCCACGACTGTTTATCCTGCAGTGGAAACTTTTTCACTGCCACATACGAGTCATGCAACTGGGCTTTCCAAACGGACCCAAAGCGACCCCTCGCTCGAAGTTCTATCAGCTTGAGGGGCCTATTGGGGGTCGGTGAAGGAGGCAGATCTCGAGAAGGGTCCACAGTGGGAAGCTGTTCTCTGTACACTTGTCGCTTATATTTCTTCCAGAGGAGAAAGCAGACCACAATGATGGCAGCGACGCTGACCAGGGGCACAATAGAGAATATCAGTGTATTCACCAAGTGTCCCCTTGTTAACTTCTTGACATCAGTGTTGTCCTCTGTGAAAATGTTAACAGTGGATTAGATTTGCCAATATTAAAATTTTATGCTAACATCAGTTCCTGACATAAAAGTGTTGTTCTCTGGGAAACGACAGTCTTATAGAATAGTAAATATTTATTGTGTATGACAATACTAATATGTCTGTTTAACTACAATGTTCTCTGAAAAAGCTGTCAGAGGACAGCACGCTCAACTATTCAAAGTATTTCAGTTGGTACATATTTTGGAAAGTGAAAGGGGCATACATTTGTTGAAATACAAAACTGAGTTATGGCAACTATTTTATCAAATTATTCCAAGTTTCAGTTTCAACCTTATGATCTGAAGTAACAAACGTTTTGAATATAAACGTATGTGAAAAGGGGGCATAACTCTGACAAAATACAAAACAGAGTTATATGGAATTTTAGCCCCTGACACTGGAGTTGATGACATAGAGGATATTTGTTGATTTCGGTGAATGATCAAATTTTTTTCACGAGTGGTCATAGAAAAAAATATTTTTACAAGTGGCGTAGCCACGAGTGAAAATATAGTTTTCTATGACCATGAGTGAAATAAATATTTGAGTGAAATAAATACGCTTACAAACATTTAAATTAGTAAAAAATGATAGGATTATATATTTTTGTTGCACAAAAAATATCCACATATTTAGTCATGATTATTTGATTAATCAGTCACTTTTGGCTCTGATTAACCAACAAATTTTTTATTCCCATCACTAATCAGTATGTATTTTTATGCTTATATGAGGGACGTCGTGAGAAAACCGGTCTTAATGCATGTGCGTAAAGTGTCACCCCGGATTAGCCTGTGCAGTCTGCACAGGCTAATCCAGGACAACACTTTCTGCTTTTATGGTATTTTCTGTTTCAAGGAAGTATCTACCAAACATTAATTCACTGTAGGCAGAAAGTGGATGACACTTTACGCACATGCATTAAGCCCCCTTTTGCCACGACGCGCCTCATATGCTTTTTTGATCAGAAAATCCAATACAGTTATCAAATAGTGCTGTCAACGTAATGAAAACAAACCCAAACTCCATTTCAATATCAACGGACGTAAATGGACAGCATGTCATGAATTTATGATGAAATGTAATATAACATTGATTGGTGCTAACACTATACCTGTGACTGTGGCGGGAGAGGACGTGGGTGGATAGTAGACATTCTTCACTTTCAAATTACACTTTTCCTCGGAGCAGCAACAGAAGTTCACATTATGAATGGATGGGGACTGGATGCACTCGGAAGTGTTCACACAGTTGTCCCCAGTTGACCAGCAACCAGCCATTTCAATCATCACATGACCATGATCATCAGTACCTACGATGAAAAAAACCCCAACATAATGGCAGAATAAAATGAAACTGGATTAATAACCTTTGTGGTTGTTTCTTTGAACATCTAGATGTAGATTATACCAATACAATGAATAATGAGAAAATGTATTTATATCATAATTATAATGAAAAAAGGAAATTTTTTATTCTTATTTTATTGTTTGGTTATTTACAAAATAATGCTGACATAACAACCATATCAATGACCATCTTCTGATGCTATATTAATGATAATAAACAGGAGTGTACCGTTTTTCCACATAGAAAAGCAATAGGGCTTGGGGGACCCAGGGCAGTTATCGAAGCATCCTCCATTGGTGCACTCTGGACTGTCCTTGTTGAACTTAGCACACACTATGTGAGTAGCCACTGCCCCATTGTGAGGAGATCCTTGGGTTCCAGCAGGAAGTTCACCTATCAAATAAAATAAGCTGGTTTACCAGTACTAAGTGCACATACTAATGCCAGTAACTGACAACTGCCATGCTTGAATTAGAGGTAGGGGGAGAATGGCCGTAGAAATAATTTCATGACCAATCCCCACACAAGTTATGTAGCCGGGCTGGGAATAGAACCTGCGATCCTCGGATTTGTAGTCCAGCGCTCTACCAACTGAGCTAGCTGGCCTGGCTCGGCAGCACTATTTAGTTACTAGACTTTTGCTGAAAGGATCAAATATTATGGTTGATTGAAACAAGAGGGCCCTAGGACGCTCACCTGGGACCTTGTACCCCAATCGGAATTTGCATCCCCTAGGTGTAAAGTCATTTTGCTATTTAAGTCTATATAAACCATGTGACCCCTGGGGATGTGGCCAGTTTTGACCCCACGGGTATAATTTGAACAATCTTTGGAGAGGACCATTATGCAATGTTACGTACTACATATAGGAAAGCTGTGGGCCTTGCCGTTTCATTCTGAACAGGATTTTTAAAGTCATTTTGCTATTTAAGTCTATATAAACCATGTGACCCCCGGGGCGTGACCAGTTTTGACCCCAGGAGCAAAATTTGAACAATATTTGTAGAGGACCACATATACATACCAAATATGAAACCTCTTGGCCTTGAGGTTTCAGAGGAGAAGATTTTAAAAGTCATTTTGCTATATAAGTTTATATAAACCATGTGACCCCTGGGGTGTGGTCAGTTTTGACCCATGGGGCATAATTTGAACAATCTTTGTAGAGGACCACTATAGGATGTTACATACCAAATACGAAACCTCAGGGCCTTGGGGTTTCAGAGATTTTTGAAGACATTTTGCTTGTAAAGTTTATATAAACCATGTGACCCCCGGGGTGTAGCCGGTTTTGACCCCAGGGGCATAATTTGAAAATTCTTTGTAGAGGATCACTAAAGGATGTTACCAAATATGAAACCTCTGAGCCTTGCGGTTTCAGAGGAGAAGATTTTTAAAGTCATTTTGCTATATATTCTATATAAACTATGTGACCCCCGGGGCGTGGCCAGTTTTGACCCCAGGGGCATAATTTGAACAATCTTTGTAGAGGACCACTATAGGATGTTACATACCAAATATGAAACCTGGGCCCTGCGGTTTCAGAGAAGATTTTGTAAGTTTACACTTTTTTAATCTATTTTTAGCTCTGGTGACCTACATATGCAGCAGACCGTAACGATTTTAACAACTTTGAAAGAGGGTACCCCAATGATCATTCCTGTGAAGTTTGGTAAAAATCTGCCAAGAAGGAGGAGATGTCGTTTAATTGAAAAGTTGACGATGGACGCACGCACACACGACGGACAATGGGCGATCACAAAAGCTCACCGTGAGCACTTTGTGCTCAGGTGAGCTAAAAAAGAAAGAATTTAAACAATTTGTCAGTACAAATTAATATATCATTTATGAATACGAATAAGGATTTGTAACAAAACCGGCCCCACATATAGGCAAAACCCGCCCCAATGGTGTAAAACCCCCCCCCAAATCGTTTATCTAAGAATTGAATGGATATTATTTTATGTATTGGTATGTTAAAATAAAATATTTGGAGCGGCGTTAGGTTAATTGTTCTATTGTGTATCGGTTTAACATCAAATGAGGTTTAATTATTGCATGAATTAGCAACTAATTGTAGAGCAACTATAAAAAGGTTGTGTTATTACAAAGTGGAAATTACTAAGCATACAATTATGTTGAAATAAAATGTTTGGAGTTGTTTGCTGATTATTGTTGTATTGTATGATACAGAAATAGATGAAAAAACACAAAATACATCTCTTGCAAATTTGATAATATTCACGAATTAAGTGTACAACAATATTAAATTGAATGTTATGCAATGTTTTTCACACATTTCGAGGTAATGTCATCAATGTGTGACAGGTACATCACCTCAATCATAACCTGTTTTTGTTAAGATAGAATGCATAATTGAGTTACTTTATGTAGTAAGCGCGTGCACTATAAATTTTGTAAATCGATTAAAATGCAATTAAGTATGTATAAATGTAGTTTATTTACGAATTCTATTAATTCATAAATAAAATAAAGAAGCATACCCAGAATCAGTTTAACTGTATTATTATTATTTTGCGACATAGGTTTCAAGATATTTTTATTTTAAATTGATGAGTTGATGTAAATGATTTCAAGTTCCTAATTGTTTCTTTACAAATAATTTTAACCAGTTTTTGAAAAATCGGTTTTACTACAATAAAATGTAAAATTCGATATTTGTAAATATTATTGCAAATTGAAGATCCGATCTTTTGTCTTCTTATGTACTTATTACAGATGGTGGTGATTTTGTGTGTCAATCATGTTGTCATTGATAATTAATACGTGAATTACGTATGAGAATAGTAAAAACTAAATAAAAAAATACATCTCCAAAGGTAACACTATCTTTTAGTATCTTGGGGCCGGTTTAGTCATTATGCAATCACATGTGGGGCCGGTTTTGCTCTTTTTGGGCCGTTTTAGACTGAGGCCGGTTTTGCCATAAACCCCCGGACAATTGGGTATCGGGTTCGTTCACCCTGGGTTCGTTCGCCTGTTTTCTTGTGCATATAGTGTTTCTAGGGAAAGATCTGGAGCAAAATAGCAGAGCGCAGCACCCTGCTCCTTTTTGGTTCCCCCATGCTGCCCCTATGGGCTGGGCAACACAGAAATGATAAATATCTTGTCAAATTTAATATATTTTTGCAAATATTCAATGTCATGTGAATAGGCAATGCTTAAAAACCTTAAACAGACACACTAAAATCATGGAAACCCTGTATAAAGCAAAATATTACAACATATGAACAAATTGCTTTGGCTATCCACCCAGCTCCTTGTTAGCAGCACCCTGTACCTATTTTGATCCTAGATCTTTCCCTATGTTTCATATAAGTTTTCACACTTGCTTTTATTGTATATGTGGTAATTATTTGTGCCTTCTATAATCAAATGGAATTAAGTCTCGTGAAATTGAATTTAGCTTTATTTTTTAATTCACTATTACCAATTATTGTTTTACATCAATAACCTGATATGATATTCAATGAAACCCAAATAGAAATTAATTTCATAAAATAAAAGTCATACATACATATATATCTCTTTGACAAGCATATCTATATATTTATTTTATTCATATGCAAATTTGATTCGTTAGTCAATAAAACCCTAATAGAAATTAATTTCATAAAACAGAAGTCTCATGAAATTGAATTTTGCTTTATTTTTTAATTCACTATTACCATTTATTGTTTTACATCAATAACCTGATCTAATAATAAAAAATAGGGCAAACGGACCCAGGCAGAGCTCCAGATAAGATGTGCATGCGCGTATTTACGCTTTGAAATATAAAGAAAAACGCATTGGAAATCAGCCAAGTGCGTAACGTTACTCATTGCAAATCTGGGTACGTATTTTTTATCGCTTTTACTCCGTAACCGGTTTTATGAATTAACCAGCTCAGCTTATGGTGTAAGTTAGCCTTTGAATCGCTTAAAAGTGAATCAAGCAAATCTTTCTACTCAAAATAGATTCGCCTTGTGTATGTGGTTTGAAAAATGAACGTTAAAAGGTGATAAGTGGCGATCTCTTTGTCACAACAGTTGAAAAATCAGAAAATAAACACAATAATCATGTGAGTGAATTTTCTGAAAAAACAAACAAACGCTGTAATAGTGGAAAATCAAATATCACTGGCTAATTGTCAACCAAGTATGACCAGAAATCAGGTTGTCATGTAGGATTTGCACTGAAAAAAAAGTACAAAGTATCTGGGCAAATGACAACTACTACTTTGCTAAGTAAATGATATTTTGATAGATTTACAGATTATCGTCTACATTCAATTTATTCCATTTGCCAATATTAATGTGCTCATATATAACAAGCACATAATATACTCCTTTGATCTTGTATACAAAATGACAATACCCTTTACATTTCTCAAATACCCTTTAAAGCTGAAGGACTTTAACCCAAAAAGCAGGGGGTAAAATACACTTCAGACTAAAACCTTATCTGGAGCTCTGGACCCAGGGCGAACGGATATAGGCCTAATGGGAAATAGGGCTAACAAATTTTAGGGCGAACGGACCCTGATTCGGACAATATCCAGCGTATTAAAATAACACCCCAGTCACCAGATAAAAATATACAACTGTACTACTGGTCATGTACGTAATTCCGGCCTGTACGTAAATAATCGGCCACCCTTATAAAAGCGTTTTTGCGATACTGATTGCTATTTTTTTTATCGGTGTCAGCAAAAGCACTTACCCTAGCAACAAGATTCTAAAGCTTTCTCAAATCCAGTAAGTATAACTTTGTTTACTTCTGAATTGAAATGTCAGTATCATAACAGTAACTATTGAGTCACGTGGGGAAAATGACGTCATAGTGCGCACGCACCGATAATAAGGTGCTGCATGTGTACAGATAAAAGTTTAATATTCCTTCTTACAGTCTTCGAAATTCGCATTTTTAAATTACTAGCCAGTCGGGCTTGTTACCTTACAATTTTAACTAGCCCGAAACAATTTTTACTAGCCCGAACAATATTAATGAAAAACACAAGTTGCAACAACAGTTCATTATATTTATCATTATAAAACTGGTACATTCACATTTCTGTTACAATCTGAACTATTTTCGTTTCATTAAATTAATGGGTTTTCCAGGTCTGGCACCCTCAACATATTTCAGAGATTCCATAACTTGTTGTTGACATTGGATAACGAAAGCGGACGTGGGGTACCTGATTGAAATAGCGATTGGAGCTCAGCATATTTTAATCGATTACTTCATAAAGGTCACAAATCATAACAAAATACGACATTCGTATTTACTCGGCAATTTTCGCCAGGCATCTGTATACGAAAGATAATTCGTACCTACTCGGACATTTCCGTTGTGCTTATATCGGACAAACTGCTAAGACAATCGTTACTCTCCGTTAAGTCGGAATTCAACGATAGGATTCGATTGGATGTGTCACGACTCGGTGCGCGATGATGTTTTCTAATGTAATCCAATCGAAAATACGGTTGTAAACGAACGCTTTACGGTGTTGTTGACATTTTCTACGTAGATTGAGTATTTATGAGATTATTTGATTTTAATCTCTAATTTCTGGCCATAATATTTTATTCGCCAGGCGGGCGATAATTATGGATTTTTTCGTTCGCCCGATTTTATTTTTACTCGCATTTGCGAACGGGCGAGTGCGAATTTCGAAGACTGTTCTTAATGTTTAAATTTTTCACAAGCGATTTTGACGAAATATAAAAAATAACATTTCTGTTTTAAATATCACATCACTATTTTGCCAAGACGTGTTTTCTGTTTAAAATCGATTATCTCAGATAAATTCTTAACAATTCTCGCTTAGTTATCGATATTATTGTAAACACTAAGACAGTCCCGGCAAAATTTTCAATTCAAGGGAGACAACTCAATTAGAAATCACGAACATTTGTTAATTATTAACCTCCCTTATTATTGCACCTAAATTAATGTACTTATCAGAAAGCTGATGACGTGTCGAACACATTGTCTTTTAATTAAAGTAAGTTTTTTCTTAATCTGCAGGAAACGTAAGAATGTCATATACGCACAAAACGTCGTATGCATCGGAAAGTATGTGTATGGCAATCACTCCTGTACGCAGGAAGAGTATATCTATTCGTTGTGCGGCAAAAGAATAAGGCGTGCCGTGGTCAACCTTAATGGACAGGCTAAAAGTTCCATCAACAGCTGCTGTAAGTTGTCGTGGACGCCCCAGGGATCTCACTGACAAGGAGGAAACCGCGCTTGCAGGGCACCTCAGATATATGGCTCGGAAGGGGATCCCGGCCAGTCTGGACGTATTGCGGGCTAAAGTGCGAGAGATAATTCACGTATCTAGTAAATATCTTACATTCATTGCCATGAAATACTCTTGATAAACAGTTGTGTTAATGTTTTATATTTCTTTAACACTAATTTCTTTTACAGAAGTTCGTTTGTGAACATTATTAATAGCATATCTAGCTACCGTTGGTACCCAGTTCCAGCTTCAAATTCTCCTGCAGCTAAAATATATATTTCTGTTTTCTTATATAGATTTTAGACAAACCCTCTCGAATCAATGCCTCGTCTGATCCGTCGCCAAAGTGGATCAGAGTTTCTACAACGCCACCATCTGTCATATCGACGGGCAGAAAACATTAATGCTGCAACGGCAGCGATGTCAACTGAACGCGTCATCGACGAGTTCTTTAACATGTTTGAACAAATTCTGCAAGAGCATGGACTAAAAGTCAAACCTGGCAAGGTAAAAAAATAGTTAAGTTAAAAACATCGTCAATATCATTTTGGCACATAAAACTGTTTCCCTCATATTTGTAATGTAAAACTTGAAATGCGAAAATTAGTGGAAATAATACTTAGTGTAACTTATGTTAAATGTATTACAAATTGCTATTAAAACATATTTTCAACCAAACAAATAGTCAACCATGTTATTGTAGATATTTAATGTCGACGAGACGGGTTGGACTGGCAAAGAGAAATCCTCAAAGCGCGTTATCGCTCCAACTGATGCCGCCCATGTCTTCAAAGAAAGACGTCGGTCACTGGCCACATAACTGCCCAAGTATGCGCCAGTGGCAGTGGCCGATTTCTACCAGCTATGGTGGTGTACAAACCAAGTCAGCTTATTATTTAACTCTAGCCATGTATAAATTGCTAAACACCCGAACGATTGATATATCTCGAAGAAAGGGCATATATTGGCAACTAAATGTATTTCTATTTGTTAATATTTTACCTTATTAACCTTATTAATATGATTTATAACAGTTGACGTCTTTGATACAAAACGTTTATTCCCAGTATTATCGATTGTTCAATCTTGACAGGGAAGTCTCTCCCATACACAGATAGAGGATGTTCCGGACTCGTGGTTGTTCGCGGCCAATCAGACTGGGTTACGTCATCGGTGACCTTTTCCACAAATGGTTTACTGACATATTCATCCCACATTGTGGTCAAGTACGTCCAGTCTTGTTGGTCATTGACAACCACGACAGCCACATCACCTTGAAGACCATTGAGAGGCCATCAGGAATGGGATTGTAATGGTTGGTTTACCAGGCAACACTACCCATATACTGCAGCCTTTGGATGTCAAGGTAAATTTGAAAATCTGTTAACAGAAAAAGTATGATTTAACAAAAGCAATGTCGATTTGTCTTTGTAATGTGGTTATTTCATATGATGGTCAAATTACACGCGGTTTTTTTTTAGTTGATATCAATTTATTACAGTTAGATTCCAACGGGTTAAACTGACAGCTTTAATATATATCTCACTTACGAGTCCGCTTCCTTGGTCAAACTCGCCAGTTATACCAAGTGTCCAATATGAGATGCTATTACAGAATCCCACTGCGAGGGATCGAACCCAAGACATACCTGATAAGATACGGACACTCTACCAATAGACCATTACTTTCCATCGCTATATACTAGTACATGTTTGGTTGCTTTTCAGATTTTTGGACCACTGAAATCGTGAGTGGATACCATCTGCTCAAGCCTGCCATACGCAAGGAAAGGGCTTTTGGTCACAAAGGCAAAATTCCCTGCTGTCCTGAGACACGCTATGGACCAAACAACTCCAGCCTGCATCCACAATGCTTTCGCTGTATCGGGTCTGTGTCCGGTCGATCGTGGGGCAATCGATCGATCGCAACTGGTAGCTCCATCATTCGCACCAACATATATAAATCATAAGTCAAAACGTTACGTATTTTTTTATTAAGTATTTTTTGTCAGTTATTTGGACATTGAGTTGGTGCATTGGGGGGGGGGGTATTATTAAGCCACTTTTCTAGTGCAATATTGCTATACAAATGCTATAATTGTTAAGCGTGCCATCGTTAGTAGTGTAAGTATATAGAAAATAAATGCCGGTTCTGTTTCAGACGAACCAGTAGTCGTTGGGGAGACGTGCCCAACGTGTGGGAATTTTACAAAAAACCCATTGGTAGAGATGGGAATTGTTCCCGCATGTTTAGGCAACATTAGTAAACTGTACCAGCACCACCAATGGAGCAGAAAAAGGCTTCGACAAAACGATTGGAGAAAGGCAGAGTCCTTACCTCGACCCAGATCGTGAACGAACTCGAAGTATGTGACGTTTAATTTTGATGAAACGCGGCTCTTAAAGCCATTAGTTAATGAAATATGCGCAATTCTTGTATCTTTACATACATATGTAGTTTGCGGCCTTTAATACACGGCGCTTGTGTTGACATATTTTTAGGAAAGGGACAGACAAGAGCAAGAAAAGAGAGAAGGCGTTGACAGAAGAAGAGAAGCAGAGGAAAGAAAGCAAAAGAAAGAGCAAGAGCGGTTTTAGAAGGAACAAAGAAAAACGGAAAGAAACGAGAAAAGGCAGAGGGAAGAGAAGGCTGCAGAACGGAAGCGGGCAATAGTGGAGGCCATGGCCGAAGCTCCCGCTGCGGCATGCATATGTGCAAGCTGTGGGACGAGAGGGCGTGTCGATGATGAAGATCGGGGTGTTGAGTGGTATGGTTGTGATGGGTACGAGCGCTGGTATCATGGGGAGTGTCTGAATGCGTGTGAGCTTATGTTGGCGGTGACAAGTTTGTGTGATGGGGATGACTGGAACTGTAAGAGGTGTAATCCGTGGGAGTATATCTATATGTGTTTTATAGTATAAATAAAATTAAAATAATACATGATTTAATAAAATAAAAATATATGTGATTAATAAAGTAATGTTATGTTTGAAATGTTGAAGTTATGTCTGTTTTTACAAATTAAAATTCCTATCGTCAGAGAAGTAAGCCATAATGACCATTAATAAAATATGGTGTTGTGTAACCCTTAACCCCAAGTACGGGCCTCCGACAAATTCCAAGAAGTTGAACGCTATTTATAACTCATTTCACCTTCCTATTGTAAACACATGTTTACTTCATGTTATCCCTTTAAAAAATATGTTAAAACAAAACAAATACAATACAGCAGGTCAAAGAAACGAAACCATCTGCGGGTGTACTTTGACAAGATTACTTTCCGCCATGATGCAACATTTAGGGTGAGTTTTAGAGTCGTAAATATTTTTAGCCTCGATTTTTTTAGTTCAAAACTTTAACTTTTGTAAACCTTGCTCGTTACTCTTAAGATTTGGATATTTATGAAAATGATTTATGTTGTTATAAACACTGCAGAGGACAATAAAAAGTGGCTGATTTTTTACGTACACTTGAGCTAGGAAAATTGACATTTTATACATCGTATACTTCCGATTATTAAGTTACCGTCCACTTGTCCAATTCGATTTAAACTTACACGTTAGATGGGTTTTGAACCCAGGATTATTGATGCGAAGTTTTATTTTGATCAGTATTGTACAGCGAGATTAAAAAAAAACACCTCCAAAAGTGGCCGGAAATACGTACACGACCAGTACATGTTATTTTGATAAAGCTATCATCACTATATTGGGCCAATCAAGGGTGTGACTGAAAAACAATGAGCAGGTTTTGTAGACATTTCAGTTTTCCTATATGTCAACAGCATTAAAACATTTCAGTTTTCCTTTATGTCAACATTAAAAATGTTACAATTAATAAATTATACATTCATCATCTCTTAAACATCAACATCGCTATTTTCACAATTTACACGCCCGTCACTGGAAAAATTAACTATCAGTATGCATAGAACCGTTTTACCACACTTACCATGTAAAACAACTATTGTTATTACAAGTGTACATGAAAACGACTTCAAGCATTCGAACATGGTTGTTAATCATGGAATTTTCATCTTAAATAGTCAACAATCATCAACGATTTTTGTAAGACGTCATTGATAATGACGCATCCATCTGAGCGGAATGCGTTGTACAAAAACTCGATAAATTTCCGACAAAACGCTATAAGTTGGTAATCAAAACATAAAACATGGCCGACTGCACATAAAAACTCCCGGATGTAAGACGTTTTCCGGTTACTTGAAATACCGAATTCTTAACAGTTCTTTGAAATACCGGTGCGTACGTGAATAAAATTTCGCATTGTACCAGTGTCCCAGTATTGCTTATACCAGTGTCCCAGTATTGCTTATTAACTACTGCAGAACCGACCAATTAAAAAATAATACATAAGAAAATACAAAAATCAGAAGAAGAAGAAAGACAGTCAATCGATACGTTTCGAAATTATTTGTTCTGAATACTATTTTTTCGCATAATATTGCTTTAGTTTCTTTCTTCAAATAAAGTTCACACAACAGCCCTGTTCAATAGTTCAATCCAATCACGTGTTGTGTTGTTGTCCCATAAAATGAAATCGTTATGGGGAGAGCGGAACAAAAATAAATATTTGACCAGTTCAGTATAGTTGTTGTACTGCACAGTTTTAGTCTCAAAAGCAAAATGGCCGGGGAGAAATTTATTAAAACACTGACTACAGTGAATTTGAGAAGCTAGGTGACTGTTACGTTAGTAATGCATGTCAGGTCTGAGTGCCAAGTTGAGTTTTAAAATGAAGGTTTAGAAAACCTTAGGCAGGGTCAATCCCATTTCTGGTCGCTATTTTGGCAGGAGTTTTTTTAAAGGCGTACAGACAACATGATTTTTTGAACAAATCTTATCATTTCACCACCCTGTTTCAAACAAGTATTTGGTAAGTTATAGGTCTCAAGCGAGAAGTACTAGAAGTGATTTATTTGCAGCAAAGTTGCTGTTTCTTGTTGAACGTAGGTCTCCAAAAGCCCGTGATTTTGGGGTTAACAATAGATAGCCACTTATGGCGGAATATTCGGAAAGTTTGAACAAAGCTTATTTCCAGAAATTTTTAGTAGCCACAGAAATTCTGAAAATGTATTCGGGTTGCTTACAGGTATTGAGACCTCAGATTCCAGACAGCTGTTCGATCCCAGAGCCAGACCTATTGTGTCCGAAATAAACGAAACTGTATTTTGCCCCATTTGCAGTTATATAATTATATTTTATAAAACCATTTGTAAATGAAAACTTACAGTGTTTATTAAAATACCTGAACTAATTAAATGAAATCCGTACAGTTATCAACAATTGCGACTTAAGTATCCAATTTTCACAAAGATTTATTTAATAATGTATTAAAACGTCGCTGATACACTTTATGAAATGTACACTGTTAATCATGATATGCATATTCACGTCCTCTACATTCCGGTTGACATATTGATAATAAAAGAGTTAATATGTTAAATTATCGTCGCTTAAACCTTAATGATGTAATCAGGGGCGTAGATAGGCCTATATCCATGTGGATTAAGAATATTGTTTCGAGTATGCAGCTGCACCCAAACCCCACCAAGAACCTATATGATTTTTTTGAAGATAATTGCGAAATTGGTGTATTTTGAACATTTTAACATGCTTTATTAAGCATTTGAAATCTACGTTTTAACGAAAACTCATCGACAAAAAAACTTTGCTTTGAGGTTTTTACTTTGAAATAGAACCGAAATATCAAACAAATACAAGCCCCGCGATTACCATAAGTCTAAATTTCTGTCCTTCTAGCCAGTGCACTGTACAGTTACACTTTCAGTGTCAATATCCTTATATGTCTGTATGCTAACTGTGTAATATTACTAAAATTATCTGACCTAATAGAGTTTATTTAAATATTAATATTATTTTCAAGGGCGTGTCTAAGGCAAACTCGAATGTACGCCCGTATGTATGTTTACATTGTAGATAATTCTACCCTATCTTAGGCCTCTGTCATGAAATGTGAAACTACCAGAACAACAAAAAACTAACTAAAAGGACCTTTTCACATATTTGCAAATTGACATTTTCAGCAAGATCAAAAAAGCCATTTAAAGTAATTTAGATTTGAAAGACACATAAAATAATGCATCTGGAACGAAAACATACATACAGTTTACATCAGATAATTTGTAATTAGTACTTAGTAGTAGTTTTCTATGTAATTTACATCTTATTAAGCAATGAACCTATCGGTTTGAAACGATGAATACATTTCATTCATTGCTGCTTTTATATGCGTATACTACAGATATTATCAAATGCAAACGTATGCGCTTTTAGAGTAAACTGATTACGCAAAATTTCCCTTTTTGCTGATTTTCACTTGAATATGTTTTTTTTTCATTTATTACAAAAAGTTTTACAAACCGAATAGTATATTTAATAGTATATTTGCAAGTGTTCCTAATGTTGCTTGAAACAGTCTTATAATGTTATAACTTACCACATATAATTACGTTGCAGCTATTAGGAGATTGTGACACACGGAGTATTCCAGTATAACTTTGTAAAATTCGGTATTTTCAGCACATCTGTTTACTACACTTATTTTGATTGGCTCTTCGAAAAGCTTTTTGAAAAGCTAGGTGATGTGTAGAAACGGCATAAAAATTGCACGTATCTTGTATAGTCTGACGTCAACCAATCCATGGCCGATTACTCATGGACAATACAATATGGCGGACTAACGGAATGTCATATATAAAAACATAGTTTTCTAAATTGTTTGCGTTCGTTTTGCCTGTCGTTGTAACCAAACATTATATTTTATTTTAGTATATCGCGATCTTTTAGTGATTTTTTTTTATCTCGTTGAACGTATATCTATTAAATATACTGAATATCCTGTCTGAACATCCATACATATATTTTGGATATTCGGACGTGTTGACTGTTGTTTACTATTGAATAAAATCCACCAGAAATTTTGTAATGCTTATTTATATATCTTTAAATACAATGTTCTATTATTTTAAATAATTAACAGCAAATAATACATTTCAATGTTATGTTAATAAATTCATTATCCTTATTAAAATTAATTGGTCAAACAAACTAAAAATAAATAAATGATTAATTTATTGATATTAATAATTTATTTAAACTGTTATATTTTTTCAGCGTCCAGTTTCCACTGCAAGGCATCAGTACAACAGTAAGAAGATAGAAAGAACAGAAAAAAGCCACAACATGTGTGATACTCTTCCAACTTCACAAGACAAGAAAGTTCATAATCAGAAATTTTGCTGTACATCTGTGTGATTACTATTGTATCTAGTGGATTTATCATGGGATTATAAATTAAAACTTTCTACAATGAGAATTTATATGAGTAAGTTATAAAATGTGAATATTAACCGTGTGTAGCAAACAAAGCAATAATGAGGACATTTTACAAACTTTGCAACATACTCCAAGCATGTGTTGTCCTTTTGAAAGGTGAAAGTAATCTTATGATATGTTTAAAACGATAATTTAATTAATTTTATCTGTAGCTTTAGAGAATAGTGAGCCATTAAATTTAAATATGTTCAATTATGTAGTACATATTTGTTTGATGGTGTGCATTTCCTGAGCCTATACTGCATAACATTATTTCAGTGAAGGTTTTTATGTAGATATTTTACATTTGGAATATGCCCATTATTTGTATACAGTTGAAATGGTTGATTTGCAAAGATATATAAGTAATACTTCACATGTATACATTTATTGTGAAAGTAAACATGTTCAGTCATAAAAATATACTGTATGCAATAAATTGACAATTGTATTTCACTCAAGAACATTTATTGCACTTATGTACATTAGCATTGTGTCATTATTAACCAGAAATATGTATGTAGATGTTTTGGTTTAGAAAAGACATAATAATACATGTGTGAATTAACTGTGTTATTATTTGTTTGATTTGAAATTATAAATCAAATAAAGGTTTAAACAGTGTAATTAAAATTTGTTAATTATATGTATGCCCGAATAATATCACTTATAAGCTGGCATAAGTTTTATACATAAAATTATTTAGTCAATATTTCCAGTCATATCACTGTAATAAGAGTGACATGTACAGTGTTTCAGCTATAAGTTTCAAGGCATTTTCATTAATTGTATCAATTAATTGTAATTTCCTTTCTCTGTAAGGCATGTCTACTTTTCCACCTAATTAATAATAATACCTAAGGTGTATATGATTTGTTAATTAATACTGGTAATAATGAAACATAAATAAAAAAAACACCACTGTGCCGAAGAACTTATTATATATATAGTTTTTAAATATAACAGTCAATTTCATAGCCTTTGAATTGCCAGTAAAGTTGGCCAGCCATGCACACAAAATGAATCCAGCATTTTCTAAATGAATCTTCAACCTGAAAATAAATACAAAAACAAGAATTATACAGTAAGTTCTACTAGCATCAACAACTACTAACTAGATCTACATTGTTAATGTATTTCCAAATGTAATAATTCTAAAATGGTGATGCAATACACATTTTCTTTTGTGTGTTATACTTGTTACTTCAACAATAACTTACAAGTACTGTGATTGGTCTTTTGAGCATTATTAGAAATCAAATCAACTACCAATACTCATTAACTGCTTACACTGAATTAGTTCCTGAACACTTACCCGAATATCCGAAATAGACATCAAGTTAATTTGGGTGAGCTTTTTAACAAAACTACAATTTATACTGAAATGACAAGCATGCATATAAAAAGACAAGACAAATGTTGAATGAAAGGCGGGACGGTATTACAACGACATGTAAAGGAGTACTTAATTTTCAAGCTCGTTTAAAATTGTCTATAGAAAGTAACGTACCTCAGCCATCTTGATTTAACCGGTGTTACCACAGGAGATTTGGGTGATGCCAACCCTTTACCACGAAGTAAGTTAAGATCGGGTACCAGAATAGTATCTTGTATTGCAGGGACACATTTTTTCAAGCAGTTCACAACAAAGTTAGAGCTGTATACCATATATGTTAATTATTATGCATTTTCGTGATATTAATTATTATCTAACGGATATATCACCTTAATATGTCTGTGTCACAACGACGAAGCGAAAGAAGCAATTTTTATACGAAAGTTTCATTGTTTAATATATTTCTCGATTTCAACACACGTAAATAGCCAAGCTCATTTCAAATGCAGAAATGAGCCATTTTATAATATTGCAACCTGATAGGGACTGACTGTGCAAAATGTGTTGCCAATAATAAAGCATTCAGAATAACAAAAAGTACATCGACCATTCGATGAAAATATATTATTAAATATAAATTTGGCAGTTGTTAGTGAATAGGTGCCAACCCGAAGCGAATTTCAGGAACCAGTCCGCTATACACTATTTCGAGCTAATTCTTACTTTTAATCTTTAATTGAAGTCAATAAAGGCAATGCGAAGTTGCTATGAAGCAGTCACTTTAAGATTAAGATATTCATTTTATGAATTTTAAAAATAACAATTGATGTGGTCATTGTTAAAGTTACGAATTCAAAATAAAAAGTCACGTCACCCAACCGTTTTCATTGATTAATAATAGAGGCTTAATGCACGTGCGTAAAATGTCGTCCCGGATTAGAGAGTGCGGACTTCACGGGCTGATCCAGGACGACACTTTACGCAGATGCATTTAGACCCCTTTTCCAACGACACGCCTCATTTCAAGTTTGAGATTGAGAATTTTCGTAGTCATACGACATGCAACTACTAATATTCAATTGTTTAGATTTTACGAAACCGTTTTATTAAATAAGTTTCATTACACACGTATAAGCATTGTACCATTCGTTCATTATATATATACTATTTGCCATCAAGTAATCGTAAAAATAAAAATTTAATAAATGTTTCTTGATAACATGGACCGATATTAATAATAACTTCATAAGTTAAGCAATTGACGTGAATTTTAAAAATCGGACAAAGAACTTTGCGATTTTTGAAATCTTATATCATAATTATTTTCTTTCGACCAAGATGTGAAAATGTGAGAAAATCAATGTTCAAGAGCATAAGGGCACGAAAGGCCATGTAAATGGAGCACATCTGTTGCAAACAAATGTTTTGCTCTTTTACGGTTAGTTTGTTTCATATTTAAAACAACATTCCACAGATATTTTATTCGACCGCATTCAATAACCTTTTATAAATGTTTGTCACTGTCAACAAGGTGGAACAAATCTGTGTTATCGTAATCACGTAGACACAGTTTGCACTTTAACGAGTAAAGTTGTGACACAAGTAAAAAGCATACGATAATTATGTTTATTGGTATCCAATGAAGTTTATTTATGTTTAACTCCAATTTCTTTTAGGTGTATATGGACTATATTTCGCAATGTTAAGAAATATTATTTCCTTTTTATTTCACAAATATAATTCCAGGAGGTATACTTTGTTGGAATTGTTAATAGAAATATATACAATCAAAAATGTTTTAATGATTATAATAAAATACTATATCAAATAAATAATACTTTTTCAATTGTTTATATAGAGAAGATGATCTTACTTTTTAAACAATGCTCCAATAGCGTATTCTATGTAAATGAACGTTTGTATGTATTTTAAATTGGTATTGGCAAACTATATATAAATCATCGATAATCACTTTTAAAGAAAATAAACATTAACCAACGCAAACGTCCTTTATTTAAGTTTAAGGCAAGTGACCAATTGCCAAAACAGCACGGCACAATAATACAAAGAAGTTGAAAACACAAAACACACATATGATTAAAACTGGGATCACACCGCCTTGGAACGGTCAGTGCAAATATTTATTTATTTATTTATTTTTTTGGGGGGGTGGGGGGGTGGGGTGGGGGGTAAACCGGTTTCATGGGTGCCAAACCTCACACTTACTATAATTAATCACATAAAATAAAAATGTAAGCAAAAGGCATCATTGAAACATGAAACAGAAAAACACCGTTGAGAGCAACTTTTTTTTCTTTTTTTTCTTATGGTTTTCTTGTTAAAGTGATAGTGTTGTTTTTTTTTAGTTCATATGCTTTAATTTGTAAAGTTAAGACGTTTAATGGCATATTTAAAAATACTAAGAAACTGTGAACAAGTCACTTTAAGCATCCACCCACACATAAAAGCACGGCATGCACGCAATCACATTTGTCTTGCCCAAGTACTGAAGTATATATGCACAACGGTATATAGATACATTTGAAGGGACCTGTTCACAGATTGACGAATGGACATTTTTTTCTACTTTTTGTCACCGATTCTAACAATAAAAGAACAGTGTATACAAGGGAGCAAAGTAGTTGACATTAGGAAATCGAATATTTCAGCCTATAACGATCTATATAAACCAAATATAACAACGACGACTATAATAGCAACACCAAGCACATCTTCAACAATCACACACAAAATGTTCTCAGGGACCTGTTCACAGATTGACATATTTTTTGTCACAGATTCCACGAATAAGTTAATACTGTATATAAAGGTAGCGAAATAGCACTGCTGACATAGATACGAGTATTTTTTCGAAATAAAGTTTCGGTAATGAGTAATCGTTATTTAAACTGGATAAAATTATAAAGCGTTTGTAACGCATCATGACTGAATATTTGAAGTTTTTCTGATGTTTTCGTTAAAGTGTTGAAAATACGTGCATCAATTAGATAAAAGAAAAATTACATGGACATGTTTGTATATCAGACTGGCCGAGTAGTTTGCACATCAGACCCTTGATCCAGGGTTCGTAGGTTCAATCCCCGGTGGCGGCCCATTTGTGTTTCTTTTTTAATGCTATTCTTGTTATAATACTTAAGTTCTTAAGTTAATATACTATAGGTTCCCAGTTTAGACATTTGATGACGAACATATTTTAAAAATACAAAAATATGTGAACAAGTCGCTTTAAAAAGAGCCGATCATATGTTTACGACAATACATCTGCGCTATGTATTGCTCATCTGTTCAATGGAAATTACATCAGCGTGGGTGTTACGCCAACATTGGGTACTATTGCAAAATGTTAATAAACGTTTGTTAGCAATCAACATCATTTTGTTGTCCAGTAATTATTCTTTTCAATTAGTTCTTTTAAGTAAGGCCACTAAATCAAAGTGACCCAGTGTCCTGTAATTGAACTAAGCTTCTTTAACGCGCGCTTGATCTTGAGTGAATAAACGTATAACGAACGCGCTTGATATTTTTAATTATTATGTGCCCAATATTAATCGCCCACATGATTATCAATTATAACTTTGCTGGCAAATATAATACACACTGTTCAGATTCCCAGCAGTGATTCAAAAGAACGGTTACGGATCCTCACTTGATGTCTAAACGCACGCAATTTATTTTCAGTGTTTTCCATTTATTTATCGATGGTATACCCTTTGTGATTTTTGCGGGAATAAACAAAAGACAGTGCGACAGATGCGTTGAAACATCAATCCAATAGTTACGACATGTGTGGTATATCTGTCCAATCAGATTTTATCGTATTTTGACTTAGAACACTATCCACGGGATGAGTTTATGTCCTCGGGCGGATCCGTGTTCTAGAAATAAAACACTGGCTTAAATTTACACCCAAGAGGCATCGTAGGATACCCACGTTCGCGAAATTTCGCTCTTTTCGCACTTCTCTATTCACAGAATGGAATGATTAGTCGTGGGTGTCCGACGATGGGCCCAGAGGTAGCAGGTCCAGCTCCCGCTACACCCTAACCCACCAAATCGTCTGTCGCATGTCACGTAACATGCGAGGTGGAGTGTACATAGTTGTGTGCTGAATACGGGCACTAAAAGACCCAGAGTTGTCTTTGTGAACGGAGGGTCTCATGTTCCTTGCACTATCTCCCGTAACTCAACACATTTTCTCGGGTCCATGGCCCGGTGCACCCGCTAAAACTTCACCACACACGCTCCCGAGCAGATGGAATGCTGTGCCTCTTATGCAAACTACTTATGCGGACTGTTATGCACCTATCAGTGTTTTCCCCCATGGGGGGGGGGGGGGAGCGGCGGGCATATACGGGACTTTAGACTGAAAGCGATTCCCGACAGGCGGGAATTTGACATTCCCCGGGTAATAGTCTTTGGTCGGATTTTAGATCCCGGTAATTTGATAGACATATAGCATCATATGGATTTAGACAAATATGCTTAACTCTAGTGTGGGAAATTAGACCCCAACAAATAAAATTTGTCAAATTCCCCTGGGTCAGCCCGCCGCTTCCCCACCCAGGGAAAAATATTGCTAGGTGCATTATTCATATATACGTAAACACACATATCCTGCTCGGGTTCTGTTTTACTCAGAAAATGACTATATATACAGGCGACATTATAACGGTACTCCACCAATACTCAGATACTAATTCGATCTGCAATTCGCCAAGTTTCTTTTGTCGGTACATCAACATGTGTGTACATAAACTGCTGACATTGTTGTACATACACTGGCAGCTAGGTCTAATCAGTCTGGTTTTAAAGGCAAATACCAAGGACATTGTGTGAGTGATATCGCATTCTCCACGCGAAGAATACCAAAGGCTGGCTACGGACCTGCAGTATGTATGTACTGCATTTGTGTATATGAACACATTCATGCAATGTGGAAGTCACAACGCAAACGTTTCTCTGGACGAAACAATCCACCAGAGGTAAAGTACATCAGATTTCGTGAAGAACTTATAGCAATTATTTGTAAATATGTTAAACCATAGAAAAAAAAGTTTATATTGCTTGAAATATTTTCGATGCTTTTTTTTTTCAGAAATGGCACAGAGTCAAACGATGCGCTTTTATCTATATTATTGCGTAACATGCCTAGGTACGTATACCTTTTTCAGATAAATAAATATAATACAATCAAGAAAATATTCGTATTTCTATGTTTTTATTCTAATGAATTAATTTTGTGTTTGAAGAAAACGACAAACTTATAACATAAGCATTCTAAAACGATTTTAAGTATATGCTTAAAGTATATATACATTCTAATTTGCTATTTGTTTCGAGTATAATTCAAGAAACAGAATCTTATTGAAATAAAAAATACATATAATATATTGATCAAATTATTATTATTATTGATATTAGTATTATTAATAATAATGTTATTAATATTAATATTATTAGATCTATTATTATTATTATTATTATTATTATTATTATTATTGTTATTATTATTATTATTATTATTATTATTATTATTATTACTAGTGTTATTATCAAGAAGTATGTACAAATTAACACGTACAAAATCTCATTTTGATATAGATCTACTATTATTACTTTTGTTTTACTATTTTAATATACACTGGTTTTAAGAAAGAAAGTGATAACAAATTGCTTTCTACACGGCAGTTTTGAGTCCAAACTTAATATTCTTGACGACGAGTCAGTCCGCGCTCCTAGCGGAAGGAAACACCAACGGATGCTCCTTCCACGCGACGTTTTCCTGCCACCCGGAGGCCACCTGCCGGGACATTGACATCGAGACCAACACATGGAAGTGCGAGTGTCCCCAGGGCATGGAGGGGGACGGGCTGAGAGGGGAGAATCACACAGGATGTGGCCGTAAGTCGAGTATAATATTTCCCGCATTAAAAGGGCATTTAAGGGCATTTCGACGGTATTTCACAGAAATACCGACAACATTTTAAACAAATTGAAGATACTTTTTCTATTTATTTCATATATATAATTTTTGAAAAGCAATAATCAATATATTGATAATACAATATATAAAAAGAAAAACAAAACAATTAGTGGATGCAAGGTTCCAGCAGGATTCGAACTCACGTCTACAAAATCGCGCACTATAATAAAAACTACTCTAAGCTGTATATTAATATCGCACATGCGCCCAACGGGTCCCATGTACATTTAATTCATATCCATTTCACTATTGCTACGGTATTTTCCTTACCCGCGAATTTGCCGCTCTTTATATAACAAAATAGTATACGTTTGACAATTGTTTATACCAACAAGACCCCTCTAATTAACGATTGATCAATCCTCAGTTTGTAGAAGAACTTTATGACGATAAACTTCCAAAGTGTTTTTTTTTCTTCAAAATTTAATATTTAATATTAGTAAACATTCTGTTCTCTGTTCTGTTCTGTTTATTTATTTATTTATTTATTTATTTATTTATTTATTTATTTATTTATTTATTTATTTATTTATTTATTTATTTATTTATTTATTTATTTATTTATTTATTTATTTATTTATTTATTTATTTATTTATTTATTTATTTATTTTCAATGATATTATGGAACCGTTGATACGTCCCTTTAATACCGGAGAATACTGTGATGAAGATTGAATGGATGAGTAGTGTGCTGTTAGTATTATGGGCAGCAGTAATAAAACAGGAATCCAGTGCATTGTTTTGTATGGCAATACGTTTATTCCACGTTGTAAACTGCGTGATGCATGATGTGTCTTCTGTATTGTATTGTGATACGCGTCTTTCATGTTGTATGTATCACAATACAGCCCTTGCGACAGCAATTAATACCATCATCTGACCCATATCATTTAAATTATTCCACTGACATACCCAATACTATTATCAATTGTAAAGTATATGCTACCGATATTAATCAAAATGAAAGTATTGAAAAACGAGTCGGCGTGTATTTTATCAAGTTGACATGGTTGATTTTCATCAATAAATTACCGTTTATATGAAAATGTTTATTAACGTCAACTGTAATATCTTTATGGCAGATATTATGAAATAACAGCACGAACAATATCAATGTACTATTTTTGTGTGTTTTTTTAAGAACGCTACTTTTGTTGTTTTTGGTTTGTATGGATTTCAAATTTGACATTTAATTTCCCCACTTCCATATATTCCTTATATATGTTTTGCGAATTATAACATTATCTTCTGCTGCAGCCAAGAAGTGTCGGTTCAAGTCCGAGTGCCACACCCTGGCCAACTGCACGGACATGGCTGAGTGCATGTGCGACCACGGTTACCGCGGTGACGGCTGGGACGTGTGTCTCGGTAAGCGCGTTCATATCAACTAACCAGGTGTTCACAAATGTATATCCTTACGCCGAGTTCACAAATGCATGACTTTACCCTGTGCTCACAAATGTATACCCATCATCTGCGGTCACAAATTTAATCTGTGTTCACAAATGTACGAGTATATTTGTTCACCAATGTTTTCACACTTATCACACTGTTCCGAAATGTATAATATAACTTAGTGCTCACAAATCTATAACCGTACACGTGTTTTCAAATGTATAACCTTATACCCATGCCCGGTGTTCACCAATGTATAACACTAATGTGTGTTGTGAAATGTATAACCTTACTCCGTGGTCACAAATGGATAATCTTACTTCATCGTTCGTGTTCACATATATACTAATAGAAAAAACAAACTGGACATTTTTCATTTCGTATTTGTTATATGTTCTTTTATTTAAATATGGATAAGTTGGTATTAAAGTGTTGACAAATGTACCCGGAATACCCCGTACCCCGTACCCCGTCTTCTCATGCCTAATTCAGTGTTTAGAAAGATAAAGCCGAACCTCGTGCTCACAAATGTATAACCGTTCTAGTGTTCACAAATATATTTTCATATGCCGTGTTCACAAATTTATACCCGTACCTGGGGGACCAAACTTATAACTGAAGAATGACGGTCCATGTTTTACAAAATAGTGCATGACATATATACAAAGTAAACCAAGTTTAGCAACAACTATAGGATGTTAGCAAATATATAAAATGCATCTTATAGTGAAAACACAATATACATTGGTCGTATTTTAATATAACATTGTGCCATTAATACCAAGCACGATGTTGATATTCACTAGTTAACTAACTTTAAATGGAAGGACCAGTACTATAAGAAGATAAGAAGAAATGAAATGCTATTGATTTAATGATGACTCAATGAAATATATCAAGTTTTTTATTTTTGTTGCAAAACCTATTTTACTTGGCATATTTTAAACATCAGATGAGAACGAATGCGAGACCCAACCCTGCAGCCCCCGCGCCGTCTGCGAGAACACAGAGGGCGGCTTCCGGTGCACGTGTAAAATTCAGGACGGTTACGAGGGAGACGGATTTACGTGTCAACGTATGTATACACTATCATCTTCCAAATTGCGTACTTCATATGCGTTGACTAATTTTCCACAACCCCCGATTCATTATTGGCTAGAAAGTATAACGCACTGTTTATAACGGAAAAGGGCTTGAAAAGTTAAACCAAGACATGTATTCATTTGTGATTGCAATTGTAATTTCATGTTCTAATTATTTACGTATTTTACCCATTATTTACCAAACTAGCTTAGCTTAACTAGATAAGCTAAAAAAAAAAACTTTGTCAAAATGTCATTTTATAAGGGTTTATTTTCATAAACATTCACACAATATACAGAAACGGCTGTTTTATGAACAAACTTTACATATTTGTTACAGATACCTGTAACATGGACTATGATTGTGGTACCAACGAGCGATGTGTGGCCCAGGTCTGTGTGTGCGCTGTCGGGTACGAAAGGGGCGAGAACGAATGCGTAGGTAAGTTACGAACGCGCTTGAAATTTTACTAAGTGAATTGTGTATGTTATCGATTGGAAGTTAATTATATTTAGTAAATTATAATATGATATTTTATTTATATATAGTTTGTGGCGTGAGTTGGTGATTTGTTGGGCCATATTTTTGACAAATCATATTTTTCACATCTGTGAAAAATAGTATCTCATTATTCACAGATGTGAAAGTTAAGATCTTATTCTTCACACACTGTTGTATTCTTCACATTTTCTGTGAAGTTTGTAATCGCATCCAGTTTGTCATATGCAATGAAATTATATTCTTCAACGATCCTCACGCATACCCCGGTTTTGGCCACTCACATTCTTCGAACTGAAAAATGTGACAAAAGAGATCCTATTCTTCACAAGTGTGTGAAATTATGAGTTGTGAAAAACATGATCCTACAGTGCTTTGGGCTAACTAACACATGCACGTATGCGGTCTAGTCATGGTTGGCATATACATTTTTGTGTTACAGTCTTAAAAATTTTTTGAAGACACAAAGGAAATGTGCATGAATGCTCACTCTTTATGCTCGATTTTTTATTAGAGACACACTTTAAAATAAAATTTACATATATGTTTTCTTGCACGGTAGAGCTATCACAACATTTAAATAAGGTAATCTTCCATATTGGACAGAAATCCATGCATACGTTATTAGTAGTAATAGAATTACTGGAGTTCTCTAATGTTAGATAGATATACTTGTGTTGCATTTTGTTTCTAGACCAGAACGAGTGCTTGGCGAACCCGTGCGACGTAAATGCCATCTGCAGCAACACGGTGGGCTCGTACACGTGCACGTGCAAGAACGGGTACACCGGAAATGGTCAGAAATGCGATGGTAGGTATCGTTCACCGTTGGCTGGGCGGCGTAATGTGTTGAATGCTGGTAATTATAGCGAGTCCAACAATTTGTAACCGTTCCTACACAAAATACCGGTATATTTCATGCCGTGTTTCTTTCTTTTCAATGCCGACAAATGGACATGTTGGTGTCACAAAGGGGTACTGAGTGGTCAAAAGAGCGAATATTTGCTTTTTTGGGGCGTGCACTTTGTACCTTTGAAAACAGAACATCTATGTTTCTTTTTGTTTCCTGTTTCCATTTTTATTTCCAGTAAACGTGTTTATTTGTACAAGACAATTAATATTGTTAAAACATCCTGCAGAGTCGTAATTAGCTCAATGCCCATATACACATTTTGATATTTCAAAACTGTTATTTTGATATCTTGTCAGATTATGTCGAAATAACTTACATGTATTATACGCACGTTTTGTTGACGTCATTTTTACCTCTTGAATACATGTACCTCTAAAACAGTGTAGAGTTTGCAGTTATACTATTTTACTACAAACTGATTTGTTGAAGTGCTGTTTTTATAATAGACACAGAAATAGCCGTATGTTTTATATTGTATAACAATATTATATACAACACGAACAATTAGTCGTGCCATTGTTCCTGGTCGGTTGAGGGAGGGGGTCTCAACATATGCTTCGTGACGTGTATCGTACGGGAACAATGCTATAACGCGTCAATTGCTTTTTCAAAGGCCGGTACATTCACAGATGTACAAATAAACATATATTTGTCGATATATTTATAATACATTTAACCGCATACAATTACTAATTATTGGTCAATAAAATAATAAACACGTTTTACAATAAGCACATACCTAGTTTAATTGATGTAGGAGTTTTTATGCCCCCACTTTAGAGGGGGGGGGTGGGCATATAGATTTTCCCTTGTCCATCCGTCCGGCCGTCCGTCCATCCGTCCATCCGTTCATCCGTCCGTCCGTCCGTCCCGTCCCGCCCGTCCGTCTGATTTTTGTGTCGCGCATAACTTAAAAAGTGTTACTGCTAGAGTGATGAAACTTTACAAGCATATTCATCGGCATCGGGGCTTGTGTATATGGGTATTTTGGTGCATTTTTGTCCGACATCACTGGAGTTATGGCCCTTTTAAAAAAAAAAAATGAAATGCTTGGACTTGTGTCGCGCATAACTCAAAATGTATTGCTGCTAGAGTGATAAAACTTTATAAATATATCACTCAGCATGTGAACGTGTGCACCTGTGTATTTTGGTGCAGTTTTTTCCGACATCAGCTGAGTTACGGTCCTTTTTAGCAAAAAATGTCATTTTTGGACTTGTGTCGCGTGTAACTCAGAAATTATTAATGCTAGAGTGATTAAACGGTAAATACATATTCATCAGCATGCGAACTTGTGCACCTGGGTATTTTGGTGCAGTTTTTACCGCCATCAGTGGAGTTATGGCTCTTTTTTAACGAAAAGATATATAAACGAGTATTGTACATACTGTTGCCGGGTACAGCTGTGCATTCATGCCATACATAGGAAAACTGCAATATGAGAAAACTTTAATATACTGGCAGTAAATTGTTATATAGTGTCTTTGTAACAAAAGAGTCCATTATTAACATTTAAATATCAAGTAACTAATTAAACGTTATTCGTTAAAATGCTAATGAGTAACTACTAACTATAGCGCTTTATACGATCAAAACTGGTACATACGAGTTTCTGTGTTCGTTTGTTGGGTATTCAAGAGTTCTTTTTGTGTAAAAAGTCACTTTGTCACTGATATGCCCACCATATTTACCTTAAATTGACCTGTTCACGGAATGGCAAACCGACAATTTTCAACAAATGTGTCACCGATTCCAAAGAGAATTTTTTTTTTATGAAGCGTGTCATGGGAAAATTGGGTTTAATACATGTGCGTTAAGTGTCACAAGCTAATCCAAGACGACACTTTCCGCTTTGATGGTATTTTCTGTTTCGAAGAAGTCTCTTCTAATCATAAATCCACTGTAGACGGAAAGTTACGTCCTGGATTAGCCTGTAACGAATGTTATAACAGTCATTCAATATATTTTATTATTGATTTGTAATATTCAAAACGGTAGACACAATCTCAATAAACCTTTCGTATCTGTTTTGATTTTTTTTAACTTGTGTTGCTATTAACATTTAAATAGAGTGAGTTGTGCCCAATGTTACGCGGAATAGCGAGCAACTGCAGTGCCTTCAGCGCTTTGATTCTGCTTTGTTTTCCAAAGCCTTACCGTTTTTTTCGGCGTAGATATCTAAGGTCACTTTTGACCTCGGTTTCTTGTGATAATTATGCAGAGGGAAAATTGAATACCAATAGAATCGGGCAAATTTTATAATTTTAGGGAATGCAAACTTAAAATAATCGTTTAACGTATACCAATAACTGTTGCATACTTTTCGGGATTAGAAGTTACATAATTGTTTACATAAGCGGTTAAAATAAAGTTATAAACATATCTTCGACATACACTCTAAAAAATGAAGATAATTATGAACAATTTTACCCATTGTATGTCATGATCAGAATGTTACATTCATTCTATATTGTTTAGCCTACATTATCGGCGCGCTCTATAAATAGCAATTACAATGCTACAATTCACGGGGACGACAGTCGGTCACAACGTACAATGTTGCCTGCTGAGCTCGCAAGCACAAAATATAAAGTGGTAAATTTCTGGTATTTTTCTGACAACCCAAAAAATTATTAGCAAATTTGATTGAGCTTATATTTCCTATTATTTTATCATTGTGTAAAAATATCATTGTACTCTGTAACCGAATGTCGTCCCCGTGAATTCGTACAACTCCAGCAGAGGAATCTTTCTAAAAATAGCGCGCGGTAAAGCCGTGTTAATACACACGCATCAATTAGCGTCCGGAGAATCCTAAATCCGAGAATTTCAATAAATGGAGACTTTATAAACGTACTGCGCATGTTAATTTATATTTGAATTGTGGTTGTGTTTACTTAAAAATTATTTATAATTTCACCTTTCTATCAGCTTCTTATTCTATCTATAAAAATGTTAAACATCTTTCTATAAGTAAAATGTGGTGAAAAAAGTATCGTAATACGTCGAAACGATATTTATGCTACTTTAACTTTATTTGCGTAGCATGAATACACTATGTGCAATACTAATGATACATATAGTATATCATTTAACATAACTATGTACACTTGTCTGATATATATATTTTATGTTCATTTATTCCCGCTATTATTTTCTGACAATGTTAATTTTTTAAATTTGCCTTACATATTCATGTATCAGTTATGTTTACGTAAATTACTAGTATTTAGCTTATTCATGTATCACTGGTGGAAACATGGTTTATTCACGGTACAGATATTAACAATCATTGAGTTTATCTCAAAATAATTTTGGGGCCGATAAGATTTCTTATGGTTTCCGAAAAATCTAGTGTCAAAGAAGTCTCCTTAGTAGGGACCGAAAAATCTGGGGTTCGAGAAGTCTCCTTAGTACGGACCAAAAAATATGGGGTCCGAGAAGTCACGTAACCGATCATCTTGGTCCTCTTGTATTAGATTAAGGGCAAAAAAATGACATCTCAATATTAATTTCAACGCCGATTGTCTTTTTTAAAAACGTTTCTTGTGGTTTCTGTTTTGTCTTACTTCTTTTCAGTTAGTTCTTCATAGCAAATACCGTTTTATCTGTTTAATATTCCATAGCCGTACCGTTTTTTCTGTTTTATCTCTCATAGCCTTACAGTTTTTGCTGGTTTTGTCTTCAATAGCCTGATAGTGTTTTTTTTCTGTTTAGTCTTCCGTAGCTTTACCGTTTTTTTTCAGTTTAGTCTTCATAGCCTTACCGTATCTTTCGTAACCCTATTTTTTCTGTTTCGTTTTTAATAGCCTAACCGTTTGTTTTTTCTTTTGTCTTCAAGAGCCTTATCGATTTTTTGTTTTGTCTTTGGTAGCCTTACCTCGCAACTGTGACGAAATAAAAAAGGCAACGCCCAAGGCGGGGTCGGGTCAATATGACATCGACGCGGATGGCACGGGCGAGTTGAGTACCATAAAGGTCAGTCAAGCGTTATTTTTATATAATTTTTCGTATTTCTTGTTATTTTAGTATTTTTTTTTTCATTTATTTCAATCCATAGACAAGACAATTGACGGATTGATGTTGTTTTCATAATTACTAGTATGTCTTCTAAAAAATACATTAAAAAAAAAGAAAACTCCAGTTTTATTCGAGTGAACAAGAGTGTGCCTTATTTTACTTTCAGAATGTATGTAATATGAATTCCACGTACATGCATGTGTTATGACAATTAAGGATGATATGGCTTTGTTTCTGAATTAAAATGACGTTTGTTTTGCTAAGGTATATATATCTGTGACAGCTCTGTTTATAATAATCGTAATTCAACATTCAATGTCCTTATACCTTTCAAGTTTTAGTTACATAAGTCACACTTGCGTGGCAATTTGTATGTCATACTCAAAGCCCCCGTCATCAAAAACTAATTATATTTTTGTACTTTTCATCGTGTCTGGTGGAAGTACTTCAGTCTCAGCTGTCGTATGTAGGATTGCGTTTTATGACTGTTTAATGAGCTATATAAATAACATAAATACTAGCAGATCCCTCAAATGCATCAAACATGCGCGAGTGCATTTCATTTATTGCAAATACACATATTGACATACACTGTTTATATTTGCAAGTGGGGTTCTTACGTGCAAGAGTTCTCACGAACAAGCGTCTCTTCTGTCCGCAAACAAACCACATGGCGGTATACGTGGAAAGCACGAAAGAACGCAATCAATATTCAGCACTTCTGATAAATGACTAAATGAACAACCTGTTACCTAATGTTTGATGAGATTCGACGAATTCGCGCGTTTGTGTATTTTGTCGCAAACAAATACCAGGACCTTGAACAATAATTGGGCAAATAATCTGCGCGCGATCGGTCATTGCATTCAAAACGGGAGACCACATGTTACCAGGAGAGAGCTAAGGCCGCGCATTAACCCATAACATCATTTGACAAATTGCAAAATACGCGGATTGGTACGGTGGCATAGATGTGACATATGCATGTTTTTATTTATGTCGTTCCCACGACATATTAAGTCGTGGGAACGAGATCTTATCTCGTGGGAACGAGATCTTATCTCGTGGTAACGACATAATTATGTCGTGGTAACGACATATTAAGTCGAGGGAACGACATAAATAACTCGTGGGAACGACATAATTAACCAATCAGAATACACGTTTTTTTAAAACATGTTTTAAAATGGCTGATACAAGAGACGCTTACGTAATATTGTATTTCAATGCTGAATTAAGAGATAGATATACAAATTGTTTTTCTTCTGCGAGAGCAACATGGAATTTGATTGGCTCATTAAGTCGTTCCCTCGACAAAAATATCTCGTTCCCACGACGTAATTATGTCGTTCCCACGAGATAAGATCTCGTTCCCACGACTTTATATGTCGTGGTAACGACATAATTATGTCGTTCCCTCGAGGTAAGATCTCGTTCCCACACCTTAAGATCTCGTTCCAACGAGATAAGATCTCGTTCCCACGACTTAAATAAAAACATGCACATGTCTCATCTATGCCACCGTAGATTGGACAGGGGTATTGGCATGCAAAGTGGTTTCATGATCCATCAGAATTATGGACATACGAGATGGGTGAATTACAGACACTTCATTTGTGTTTATTCCCGCAATATATCAATTTTATTGACCTGTTTGTGTCTGAATTATGCGTTAAATTTAATAGCAGCTTGTTACTTATTGAAATTACTGAAGTTAACACCACATGCACCATACTGAAACAAAACCTGTCCGATCTGGTACCATAAACACATGCAATTAACATTTCCGAACAAATATATTGTACGTATAAAGAAACTACAGTATGAGCTTTAAAGACGTTCGCAACAAAAAGAAAATAATTGGGTTAATTTCTCCTTTTTATTCATTTTTTCTTTATTGTATATAGGTTACAATATACTAATTTCATGTCTAATGTCAATTCAAAACAAATATTTTTAATAGTAGAAGTTCATAAAGCATATATAATAATCAAAAACACACTTATGCAATGTATTTCCAAACAAATTAGTTCAGAAATGATCCATTAAAAATCTCCATTCTATTGATACGTTGTTTATGTATGTTAAAACGAAACGGGAAAAAAGACTACACAGGTACCCTATATAAATCCAATATTTCCCAAACAAGTTCGGTGAGCCATTCATTTTATTAATGTTTTGGTGTAAGTATACATTGATGCATGTATGTGTAAAATTTTAAGAAAATATGTCGTTTGGAACAAAATATGCATTTGATAAAAATGAGGTTTCAGAAAGCATTATTAGTTCCCATTTGAAACACGTAAATGTGCAATCAGATTCATTATTTTAGCAGTAAATGTAGGTAAAGCGTTTTTATTATCAAAATACACTTGTATATTGCCAAACAAAGCATATACAAACAGATCAGTTGAAAGAACCATAACCTTGTTTGAAACAAAAACTATCCTATATAGGCCTACTTAAAACATTGATAAAAATCCAAACTGAAAAAGGCTCGTCGACAGGTACCGTATTCAAAACACAATATTTCCGGAACAAGGCCGATGACCCCTATTTTTTAAGACTGTTTTAGTTTCAGTATACAATGACGCATGTATGTGGGATCTTGTAACAAAATCTGTCGTTTGGAACAAAAGATATTTCGTATATTTGATAAATTCTGTGTGTTTTCACAGGCATATTTAATGCACAATTAACCTCGTTAAGTGCCCATTACAAGTCTTTTGTTAAATGATTACTGTAGATAAAGCGCGTTTTATCATTAAACTGCACTTGCATATTGCCAAACGAAACATTTAAAAAAGATGCATTTAAAAATCTCCATCTTTGTTTGAATATAAACGCTTTAAATTATTCAACATTCTAAGTAACACAAACTCAAAAAAAGCTTCGACAGGTACCGTGTTAAAAAATTTAATATTCCCGGAAAAAAATCGGTGACCCCTATTTTTTAAGACTGTTTTAGTTTTAGGATACATTGATGCATGTTTGTGTCAATTTTTAAGAAAATCTGTCGTTGGAAAAAAAACTGAAGGAAATTGTTGCGAACGTCTTTAATACAAATCTATTAGAATTTGATAGATGAAAATATATTTGTACATTCACGTTTTCTGCACACAAAATAAAATATGACCCCAAGCATGGCAGCTGATTTATTCGCACCTATTTTGCTGCGTTTATATGTTGCTTATTAATATTAAAGAAATGAATACAACTATTTAAAACATTATTTTGTTTATTTTATTAGGATTGCAGTTAGTGGTATGAGATGAAAATTCATGATGACATAGTCCCTTGAAACTATACTATATACATGTATTTGTTGTTAGCGACTTATATGTGTATGTCATTCATTATGGTGTACAACTCATCAGTTGCCAGCCACATAGGGGTACTGGTCAGGGGCCGTAGTCCAGAAACATCTCTAATATATTATTATCCTTCTTAAAATTATATTTTTTCTTGAACATTTTATTTCATATTGTAATGGCATTGTGCTATTTGTGTATTAATTATCAACTTATTATTAACTATTGTTTCCTTAACAATAACCGAGTAATTAGGTTCACACAAAAAATTGTAGATTTACAAATATCACATTAAAAAATTGCAACTTAAGTGAAAATGTTTAGATATAAACTTAAGATGTTTCATGAATACAGACCCTGCCTATCTGAATGTGCAGTTGATATGTATTATAAAGTCCAAAAATGTTCAGAAGTCTTCTTGTAACATTATTGTATTCAAATGTTGTTGATACATAATTGAGGGTTATTATAATAATACTAAAGTTTGTTTTACAGATTGCATGTTTATCACGATCACTAACGGATCCAAGGGTGGGTGGCGCACCCTGCGCCCCCGCCCCCCCCCCCCCTCCCCCTCCATAAACCTCCAGGACCATACATATATGGGCATATATAATGGTCAAACCTGATAAATATGTTTTTAAATTCTCTCGCTTCGCTCGCTCATTTTTTTTTTTAAAGAAACTCATAAACTTCAGTAAATCATAGTACCGACCCTACGGATTCTTAAGTACACCGTAGCACCGGCGCCAAAGTTCAGCTAGAACGATAAACTATAGAAAATGGGTATATATTTGAATGTACCTTTATTTGTTGATGATATTGTTTCTATATTTGAATGTACCTTTATTTGTTGATGATATTGTTTCTATTATAAATTTTTATATTATATAAAGATGTCAGATGCAATACACTGAATGCACAGGATACCGCCTAAAACATTGATACTTTTCGAATAAATAAGATTTAAAGTCGAAATTCAAATTAAATTAATGACTACTTTTGAGTTTAAACAGTTTTGTCTCCATAAAACGTTCCCACCAATCTAAATCACCAAACTTTTGTTCAATGTTCCATTAGCGATCACACTAAATTTAATATTGTTGTATGTATTCATAAGAAAGATATAATGTGATAAAGTAGAGGGGTGTCCACAACGTAGGCTCCAATTTCCTTGCGATTTCATATTTTTCCCGGCACCATATGTCAGCGAAATTGAAATAAAGTTGGCATCACTTCCCTTATTAGTTCACAACGCAATCATACGAATATCTTTCACAATATTTCGTGTAAAAACATGTTATACTGTCTATTCGTTAGTTCGTTTCAATAAAAAAAACACAGTGCATAGCACATTTGAAGACGATTGATGAGCACGACTGTGCACGTGTATTGTTATTTAATGGCATTTTCTTCGAGAAGAGACCATTATACTTCGGTAAATGAAAAATACACATATTTCTCGATGCATGTGTGTTTGAATGTAGTCAGCTACGGATTTTACATGTTTAAAGATGTTCCTGATGGATCTAACATTGAATGTCAAATAAGAATTTAGTCGACAGGCACATCAAACAAGGTCAATTTACTGCCAAAACAGGTGCATTACATACAGATGTACCAATATGTCTTTCGAACGTAATACGCTGAAGTATTAATTTATTCACTGAATCAAAGTGCATTTGATGATGATGATGATGATGATGATGATGATGACGTGCACCACTTATCTTACATAGAGTGTACATTTACCACATACATTCTGGAGTGTACATTTACTCCCTAATTTTCAGAAGTACGCGTACATTTACCTACAGTACAAAAGCTTATCTGGAGCACTGATTGATGCGTATCTGCTTGCAACAGTTGAAGACTTTCTTTGAAATGTGCCCTCTTAAAAAATACTTAGGTCTCACCTAATATATCTTTATATCGTCAAGGTCACCTGTGAAATGCGACCCGGTTTCGGCATCACAGTGATCAATCCCGGCACGACCAACGACGTCAGGTACACGCGTGCAAAGCCAGAGACTCAGTACCAGTATGAACATCCGGTGGCATACATCAAAGCCATTATTGGAACTTCCGGTTACTGCTATCAAGAGATGTCGTATGTAACTCGCTTGTTTAATTGGCCCGGTGTAAATTGATTACTCCTCAATGACGTAGCACCAGCACGTGATATAAATTTATACTGTAAAAAACATACATTCATGATACTCGCTAATTTTTCTCTAGACAAAGAACAAAATTATCGTTGTTAAACTACCCAATTAACAACGCAAAAATTAGTCCCGATTCAGAGCGGAGCATAGTAAAATATAGTTCTCATTACAGTTGCAAAATTAATTGTCAAATCATGTTAGAATCGAAATAATTTTCGCATTATCGTTGTTTATCGGGAAATAACAACTCTTTGTATTTATCGGATTTGTGCCTATTAAACCACTCTGGCTAATTTCCTTGTGGTTTAATTCCACCGCATCAGAACTCCAAATCGTTGTTTATAGGCCGATAAACAACGATAAATCGAATATTATTGCTTAAATATATAAGACTTTCAAATTGGTATTGGTCCCATGGCAACGTAAAGAATGACGGTTAACGCTTACAGCGAATACCCCTGTAAAAAGAGTAAACAAAATGCTTTGTATTACCTTTACACGTTCGCTTGATGAAAAACGTCGCTTTTAACAATACTATTTTCTGAACTACCGGTATGTGTTCGCCCTTTTACCGTCGCGTATTCAGTGCAGAAAAAAATATCATATGATAGTGATCTTAGTAGGGTAACTCGCCCTTGAGTCGAATTCGCCCTTGAGTCGGACGATATCCACGTTGTTTTTCTTAAAGATTGGGTGTTACTTAACCTTTGTCGTAACATTTTTTAACAAACGCTCGACTTTTTTACTCAAGATAAAAACCAGTCTACATATGACGTCATTATCGATCTTTCTCACAAGAACGCTCTGCGGGTAAAGGTATGTTTACTTTCGTCTGGCGGGAAATTCAAATATTAAAGTTACGAATATTTTTGATCTCGTCGGCATTTGGACCGAATGAATTTCGCAGCATCCGTTTAGTGTCGAACATTGAAAACAAACACTTAATTTTTCCTTTTAATACATGTTTTTGTTGTAGAATGTAATTTTCATAGTTTTACAGATTCATCTGTGTAACTAGGCGATTGACCTTTGAGTCGAACACAATTCGCCCTTAAGACGAACGGGTGTTCGACTTAAGGGCGAATTAATTAAATCAAATAAAAAAGTATAATTAATAACTACTACTGCTACTACTACTACTACTACTACTACTACTACTACTACTACTACTACTACTACTACTACTACTACTACTACTACTACTACTAATATTACTACTACTACTACTACTACTACTACTACTACTACCACTACTACTACTATTACTACTACTACTACTACTACTACTACTACTACTACAAGCTACTACTACTACTACTACTACTATAAGCTACTAGTACTACTACTACTACTACTACTACTTCTACTACTACTTCTACTACTACTACGACTACTACTACTACTACTACTACGACGACGACGACGACGACGAGTACTATTACTACTACTACGGCTACTGCTACTGCTGCTGCTGCTGCTACTACTACCACCACCACTACTACCACTAATAAGACTACTACTTCTACTTCTACTTTCAGGCTCACACGACAGTTGAAACGCAACTTTACAGGATGATATCTGCTATACCTTCCAAGTTGGCTAATAGAGAGGTTGGATTCATTGACTCCTCACTAACCCTGACTGTGGCGTTGAAGCTACTGAATGATATGTATTTACATGAAACATTATTCGATCACCCGTATGTTTTTCATCTGTACCAGATGAATGTGTCGTACACAAGGCTTATCCGGTTGTACGGAAACAAGTAATTGACAAAATTTTAGAGTGGATGTCAGTGTCCGAAAAGAACGATGCTGATTATATTCCAGTAAGGTCGCACGTTTTCTTGGCAAGTCATATTATTGAAAACTTCAGTGTGAATGATCGAGCGACCGCTTTGAACATGATTGACGATATAAGGATGGACTCATTTTAATTTAAATATGCTGTATCAGTATGGTGAAATAAAATGGGTATATTATTACAACAAAGTGTTTATTTATTTTCTTTACATTTACAGTCCAGGAGATACTCATTAGAGGCTCTAGAATGTGCTGTGGCAGATGTGGCTACTGGGGCCCTCTCTGTAAGAAAAGCAGCTAAAAAGTACGGGGTGCCTATATCAACTTTGCATGACAGAAAGACTGGGAAAGTTTCGAGTGGAGCAAAATGGGGCAAAGAAACCCTCTTATATGCGACTCAAGAATCTGAAATGGTTCAATTCGTATTTAAACGTGCGGAGATGGGTTTAGGATTCTCTAAACATAACTTTTTGCGGTATATACATGCACAGAGTTATAACACACCAAATTAAATAACGCGCATTGAAATAGTATTTTCTTTGTTTACAGGAATTTCAGCTTCATGTGATTCTCTTTTAATTATCAATGCATGTATTTGTTATTGGTCACAATAATTTTGTGTTAACAAAAGCGCATTTGAAAATCCATATAAAATTTATAAATGAAAAAATTTCTATTTCTATTCTATTTGATGCGTTACACATTTTGTAAAGTGTATGTCATTGTAAATTTTGTCACATGTACTCTAAAAATATTTATGCGTAATGATTCCTCATTAACATACAGGTTATCATAAATTAAAAGTGTATGATTAAGCGATATAATTTACAATCAAATAAAGTTTGTTTGCCTATTTGGAACACATACTTTAATATACACATGGAATGTAAATATCATTAAAAGACAACCAATGTAACCGATATTATATGGTTTATAACATAGGTACGTTGGCAATATTGTCGGTAAAGAGAGGTTCCCAAACGGTATTGCAACGGAAAAATGGTGGAGGGGTTTTTGCCAAAGACATCCGGAGTTTTCTTTGCGGCAACCGGAGTCTACCACGTCAGGTCGGCATAACGCCATGACCCGTTTGAGAATGTCCATGTATTTCGCCGCCCTCAAGGAGGCACTAGAGAAACATGGCCTTCTTGATGTTAAAGAGAGAATTTGGAACATGGATGAGACAGGTCTTTGCTTAACTGTCAAACCTCCGAAGGTTATGGCCAGAAAGGGTAATGTCCTTAAATTTTTAATATTAAGCATACGATTAAATGCAAACACATAGTGTATCGCCTATAACCACGCATTTTGATGTTTGCAGCACTGTAACAATTAGAATAAATTTTGCATAATACAAGTATAGTTGCGGTATTTTAACTAACTGTATGTTTTATTCAATTAAAGGTTCAAAAATAGTTCATGCAAAAGCCTCTGCATCTAGGGAACTGGTGACTGTTGTGGCTTGTGGCAATGCTGCGGGGACTTACTTGCCTCAACATGTCATAGTTCCCGGTAAAACTAAGCGTGCACTCAACTCCTACGATACACAGAACGCTCCACCCAAAACTTACATAAGCGTGTCCAGTACGGGTTGGATGAAATCTGGAATTTCTCAGCTCTGGTTTGAAGAAGTCTTCTTGAAGGTTCGTAAGCGAAGTCCTTTGCCTTATTGTAATCTATTGTGTTTATATGCTTCTTTTTAAATGCATAAACTCACAGTGTAGTGGTTGTTATTGTATATTAATCTATAAAGTCGGTAAAACAAAACAGTTCGTAATATTTTAAGAGTATTAGTTTAATTCAGCCAATGTATCTATGGAATGAATGTATAATCACTTGGCTTATGTATTATGTTCTTTTATCTATAACGATGTTGTTATTGTGTTATGTCCAGAATATTGGACCAGACAGACCCCAAATTCTCGTTATGGATGGTCACGAGTCACACCATCACGTTGAGCTGATTCAGTTAGCTAGGACTGAAAACATCGTACTTGTGGAGTTGCCTAGCAAAACGTCTCATTTCACACAACCTTTTGATAGGTAAACCGTAAAGCATAATTATTATATTAATACATTCAATACATTTGCTTATTTTAATATACGAATCCCAAAATTTATATTTTCGTTTGTATAAGGTCTTTATTTGAGAATCAAAGTAGGTCTACATATAGATCTATATCGCAATTTTCTACATCATGTTGACAATGCCTTGACAAAAAATGAGAATTTAAATCCAAGTTGTATTTCAAAATATTGCTTTTTTCTATTAGGTCCGTGTTCAAGTCGCTAAAGAATTCATGGAGCAAAGAGGTGCACGAGTTCACCGCCAAAACAGGTGTTGCTGTCGGACACCAACAGTTCTTCAGGTTGTTGCATACAGTGTGGGGTGAGGCAATGACACACGGGAATCTTGTGTCCGGATTTGAAGCAACGGGCATTTGCCCGTACAATCCAGGTAGAGAGTTAGCGGACAAAAAATTCATGATGGTTCTAATTTATGATACATTTATAAATCAAGATTAAAAATTAAATGCGAGTTTATGAAGAAATGTGTTGCATAAAGGCCTGCCTAGAAATGCTTTTTAAATCCATTTGTTATGTGGGTTTTTTACGGTTGAGTATTTTTGTCATGACACGTGCTAGATAATTTATTATAAATTTAGGTGCGATTCCCGACGTTGCTTACCTGCCTTCAGAAGAAGCGCAGGCAGCACAGACGCCCATGGACACGGCAAATGAAGTTTCCGACAGTATGAGCAATGAGTGTACTGTGGCCGTTGCTGCTGACCCATTGCACGAGGAGATCCACGCATCCAATAATGATTCCTTTGGGGAAATGGAGATCCGGATAATCATGGATGAAAACGGGGGCTTTCAAATCATTCACTTTCAGGCACAAGCTGGTACGCATGTGAAATTCTAAATGCAGCTTAGCAGTTTTGTAGACTAACCAATTGTTCTTTCGTCTTAAAATTTAAGTTTATAATACTACCGCAAACAATTTGTATATTACTTAGTTGTATATAAAGTTACTTTAAAAAAAAAATATTTTTTAGCTTATTTTTATGCACTTTATAAAAACCAAGAACATGATCTTCTTTCGGTTACAGACACCAGTCGTCAAGGAGACGAAATAGCTTGCAATCAACTTTAACCCCACTATCCGTTGTTGAAAGTGCCTTGTCGGCGTCAACGCTCCAATCATACATAAAGAAGTTTGAGTCAGGGGAACACCCTGTAGGCGATTCAATGTATACCACATGGAAGAAATATAAAGAGCAGTCAGAAACAACAGTTTCGCCATCTGCCAAAACCGGATACTTCGTGATTACGTCTGACGAAGCGTACATGGATAAGATACGTAAACAAGCGGAAAAAGTAAATAAGGCCGCAAACATTGAAAAGCGCAAAATTGAACGATTGCAAAAGAGAAAAATCAAGGAAGAGGCAGCAGCAAGAAAAAAGAGCAATAAGAATACCGACTAAATGTTTCAATAAGATCGAAATAATGTGTAACCTAATTGAAAAGGGCATATTGACGGCTATATAATGCGACATACAATTTTCAAGAATAAAACTAAATTTAAGACGTATACACTGTTTGATTACCTAACACATATATTTATAAACGATCTATAAATATTTATATAAATAATAATAACTATTTGTCCAATGAACACTACTACCAGATTAGTTGTAAAATCTTGGAATTTACCGTCGACATGTCCCTTTAAATGAGAGTGACGCACAGTAGGCGCATAATACTATTTGAATTGTTTACCATTTACATAATACATCATTTGTTATTTATCATATAAACACAAGTTTGACGTTCTATGATTTGATATGTGACGCATTGGAAACCTGACATATATAAGTTTTAACATATTATATATGAAAGAAAAAAATAAAACTCTAAAAGAAACTTCAGTATAAAAGTATTGTTATGTTGTTTGTTTCCATTTCCATCTTTACATTTCGTTTCCAAACCAATGTTGGTGGTTTCGTGAGGTTGCTATGGTCGAAATGCCCAAGACACACAGAAGAAATGCGGCGGTTTAAATCTGTGTTTAAAATAGTAATTTTAATACAATTAATAGCTGATTGCTCGATTAATGGTTTTCCCAACTTAGTTAATCGTTAAATGGTTACGGGAAAATGTGTTCGTCTTAAGGACGAATGTGTTCGACTTAAGGGCTAAATTGGTAGTATCGGTGAATTAAATAATATTTCAAGCAAATAAGCCGGAAACCGAGTACTTCATATAAAAACAGGGTCCTTAAGTAACTGCGTATGGACTGTAAAAGCCGGGTCCCGGCTTCTCACATAGTGCGAAGGAGCCACGCCATAAATTGTTAACCCGTCCGACTCAAGGGCGAGTTACCCTATAGATCATTCGCTTGTGACGCGACCGCTATTTATATAATGTTCTATATTTAGGTACAAGTGCAAGAGTGGTGCCCGGCTTTTGGATGGCGATGACTATTGGATGAACGGGAACAACGAACAAGAGTACAACTGGGGAGGAGCCACCACCACTGGAATGGTACATCGACAGTATTTAACAGATTAAGTACTCATGAGTACTGCGTTCGCTCATTTAATTTGTTCCACGGCGTTGATAGATGTGAATGGTTACCATTAATAGACGTTCCCAAACATGTAAATTATTTGCAAATGAATCTACCGTTTTATCCA
This sequence comes from Congeria kusceri, assembly GCA_027627225.1. Classification (NCBI taxonomy): domain Eukaryota; kingdom Metazoa; phylum Mollusca; class Bivalvia; order Myida; family Dreissenidae; genus Congeria; species Congeria kusceri. Next base: position 62,222,578 of record CM051030.1, read on the forward strand.
GTTATTGCACTCGAATGATTGCACGAGCAGGGCAGGAGTTTCAAGCCGTAGTCCATAGAATATAATTCAATGCATCTTAAATTGGCATTTTAATTCTACTCGACTGAAAACCGTTTCTTATTTACGAAAGGCATGTGATAATGTCTATGTTCGAAAACGCTTGGTACGAACGGAAAACACACTAATGTACATGCTGATTCACTCGAGAGGCATCACCAGCTATCAAATACAGAAACAATGTGGAAACTATGATAAACAGTTACGAAAACGTTATTACTTTATCGATTTCAATGCGGTTTGGTGTATTTTGATCGGTAAGATGTCCATTAGAAACGATTTATGCAAAGTTTTAGTTTTATTACACATTTCTGGACTGCTGCTTTAAAATGTTAGTGGTAAACATTGCCCATACCCGTAGGCGGATTTAGAGGGGGCGGAAGCGGCGTACGGCCCGCGTAAAATCGTCCAATATTCGATTTTTAAACCTCACATTCCTTAAGGACTACCATCTAGATTCGTTAATGCTCCAGTTATTATTTTTATGCAGTATATTGCCATGTTCATTAAGTCCATACAGACTCTCTTGTTAATTAACGACCTATTGTATGCTTATTGCAAAGAATTGTAGTGCCACTACATAAGTCAGTTTAGCTTAATTACCACGTAATTGATTTATGATTGTATTGCAAAAAAGGTTTGTTTTGTAAGTAAGAAGTTTCTTATTTTTTACGTCTACTCTAACCCCAAAATACTGTATTCGCGCCTGATACCCTGTGGGATTTATAATCACGTCTACAGTACTTAGTTCACACACCTACAAACACCGTTTTTACGTGACGGACCCTTCCAGGCTTTGCAGGTAACAACTTAAGCTCATCTAGATATTGTCAATCTGCGAGACGTTTCCATAAATGTTCAACACATGCAAACTAATCTGCAATTTTATCAAATCATTTTACTTGGATATCACATTATTAACGATTAACCTATTTTACACAAAAGAACACGTGGTAAACATGTTATCTGTTTGATGAATGGAAATTTAAGTAATAATTTCCGATTTTGTTGTCTGTAAATAAACAACGATTTTGAGTTCTGATCATCGGAACGAAACAACGTTGTTTATTTACAGATAAACAACGATAAAGCTAAAATTATTTCGATTCTAACATGACCAGACACCATATTCTGCAATTACAATGCGAACTATATTTTACAGTTTCGGAGCTACTTGTGCTAGTAGTTTATTGGCAATTTAACAACGGACATTTTGCGCGTGTCACGTTAGAATAATAATCCGTTAACAATATATAGGGAGGAGTTGAAAATGTTAGAGGCAAACCGGAAATTGTGAAAATCAACTCCTTCGCATTATTTAATCCGACGCTATCTTTATATCTTTTTTTATCCGCCAGTGCGCGTGTGGACAACTGGGATTCTGTGCCAACAAGGCCTCCAACTGTAACTGCAACGGCACGACGGCGGACATGCTCGACATGGGAAAGGTCATCGACAAGAGCAAGCTGCCCATCCTCGGTGCCCGTGTCTACCCTGCAGTGGGGTACGGGTTTGTGAAACTGGGCCCGGTCATGTGTGCTCCGAAACCGTTTGGTAAATATACATATTTGTTTTTAGTGATGAGTTCGCGTTTGACTCGACGCATAACGTACAGCTGGATCCAATTATGTGGGCTGCAAACCCATTTGGTACTTGCTGTTTTTTTGTTGGCACGCTTTCAGAAGTAAGCAATGTGTACTGTAAA